>CM068752.1:2033791-2777017 GCA_035084275.1 Hydrolagus colliei
TGGGGGGGGGAGAAAAACACACAGAAACAGAGATTGATTTAAGTTTGTTATTTTCCTTTATCTCTCCGCGCTCACATTCACAGCCCTCCACGGCCTGACCCCCCTCCCCAACCAACCTGTCCTCCCCCTCCTACCCCCTGTCCCCCGATCCACCATCGGCGGGCGAGACGGAACTCCATCCCACACTCCCTCCTCCTCGCCTCCCTCCCTGGCCTCCTTCAAGTCCCTCCTCAAGACCCCCCCCCTCTTCGACGGTCCCATCGGTCACCCCCAAATCTCCCCCGCCCTCCCCTTTCCCTCCACCCTCCCCGACCCCAGCTCAGGTCTGAGGCAGTGACTTTGGGATGTCCTCCTGACGAGTTGACATTGTGTTGTTATTAACGAATGTTTCTCAAGGGAGGGACAGTTTTGGATTTCAAACAAAACAAAAAAAGTGGTTTTGTCAATGTGGAACCAGGAAGCTCATAAGTGATACATTTTTTTTTGGTGGTGTCAACGTGTCGCGATTATGTCACCATCAATTGAAGAAGAGTGCTCTCTACCCCCACAGGCTATTGTTAAATATCCTCTCCCCCCCCCCCCCCCCCCCCCCACCCACTTCTGAGGAAAGAAAACAAAAAAGTTGAAAACGGAATCGAATTTGTTCCGTGGCTTTATAAGTGTGGATTTAAAAGTATGCGCGGGAATAATTTCCAAACTGTCATTGTTTTTATTTGGATTCTGACGGCCGTAGTGAGAATGTTGATCAAATATAACCAGATTTCCAACAACAGGTGATCATAGGAATCGGGCATATCTTTTGTTATCCGAGGCTTCCTCCGAACCCATTTGGCAAAGTCCAGGGTCAAGCGATGAGGTGGATTTGTGGCGAACTCACCCATCTCTGATCTGACCTTCCAGTCTGAGGTCTTGCAAAGCGTTGCTGCTACCACACACAACAAAAATACAGTGAATTCACTTTACAGTATGTTCTATGAAGTGCTGGGAGGTGTCTAGAAGACGTGAAAATCTCTTATCAAATGCAAGGATTATTATTGCTGTATTATTATTACCCAGGTTTGCTCCGACCACTTGCTTGCTCAAAACCTTCTGGTCAGGTTTCTGCCCACGAAAAGCACCGAGACAGTCTTCGACAAAGTTACAAGTGTCTCTTTCTCTCTCTGTTTGACCAGGGCTCTCAGTGACTCCCTGTCTTCCTTGACTTTTCTACTGCTTTAAGTAGAATTGACATCTCTTTCCTCCTTGATCGCTTCTCCGTCTCATGTGACTGAACTCTCCTGGCTCCAGTCCTACCTGACCCACTGTTTTCTCAAATGGCTTCTTGTTCTTGCACGGTCAGCTGTGATGATGATAATAATAATAATTCTTTGCATTTGATATAGCGCTTTTCACATCTTCCAGATGTCTCAAAGCGCTTCACAGAATATACAGTAAAGTGAATTGCCTGTACATTTGTGGCCGAACCGTGGCAGTCAATAGCGCACAGCAGTGACCCACAAACAGTCGTGGATTGAAATGACCAATTTTATTATTGTGGTTTTTGTTGAGGGATTATTATTAGTAGAGTAAGGAAACTTGAGCTACAGGACTCCACAGTGAGAAACGTTTGCGCTCTTATCTTCTGTCTGTTCGGCCTTGGTGACATAAGCAATGAACCTACTCACTGCTAGGTATAAGCAGCTGCGTGTGGAGTAAGAAAACTTGCCCAACATTTCACCCTGGCCGGGAATCGAACCCAGGCCCTCTCACTTGCGAGGCGAGTGATCTAACCACTGAACTACGGGACAGCGTACAATGTTTGCGCCTTGCGATTACATTATATTATGTTAAACAGTTTGGCCCATAAGGTGCACTACGTCAGGTGTGCTGAACAAAGCTGCAGAGTGAGGCCAATATGTAATAATGAAAGCAAAAAAACTAGTACTTTTGCTTGTTGGGAGAAAACTTCATTGTACTGCTGACGTGAAAGGCGCTCTATAAATGTGATTTTGTTGTTGCTCATTGGAATACAGTACTGTCCTGCCAACTGCAACCACAAAACAGCATCTTGTGATTGGCTTCTTATGTTCATTTGTTGTACATAATTGCTGCATCTATTGTGATTGGGAAAGGAGGCATCAAAGTGCTGTAGGTTAATGTGTACTTCTAGCTGTTAAATCCTTTGTGATTTGTACTAGTAATAATGATTTAGTACCGTGGGTCATTTTGTACCTCTGGCTGCGAAATCCTTTGTGATATCCATTGTGCTTTTGCCTGGATCCGTGCTAAATTACCGTCTTCGTGTGGTACCAGCGATGTAACATCTCATCATCTACATGTTCAAATCTGCTCCCTATCTCTGTGTCTGTGACCTCCTGCAATCTCAGCCACTCGGCCCCGCTTCAAATCAACCGACCTTGACCTGCCAACAACCAGTTGGGCGTGCAATTAGCCGTTCTGCCCCAATCTCACAAATGTGGAAGGCACTAAGTCATGCGAGTCGCTATAGCCAATGATCTTTCACTTCATGGGTGCTTGTGGGACGTCGCTGTGTAAAGGCGTACAGCTTTTAAGCACCTTTCTACCTATTTACAGCATTTGGTTAACTTAAATGAACACAGTCGTTGCATATATTAATTAACATTTGCTGTTAAGCAAGGCTTGCTTTTCTGCTTAGAAAGCATTGGCTGGATACTTTCAAGTTGTCTGGATCAAGTGAGTGGCTGCTGGGTAAACAAGGACTTTCTTCAGGAAGTTTAAAATAAGTACTAGCTTGTTACCAACACATGAATGAGCTTATTCAGCTCCAGCGCCAATGGCTCAATTTTGCCGGATTTTTTTTTTCTTCCGTTTTGGGAAAAGTCCTGTAGAGCTCTTGAGGCACCAGAAACCTTTATTTACCGGTGAATGAACAGTCAGCCTGTATGCTCTGAATACTGAGGTAATAAATAGAAATACTTGCTGTGTGCTTCATGCAACTATTGTGGATTGAAGCCTGATTAAACCTACATAATTTTGAAATTGAGTCATAATTTTGAAATTGAGTCACTTATTCAGTCACATGAATAGAGACATTGTTTATATCGATTTAAATCAAGGAAGGTTTCCTGTACCCGTGCTTAGTTTCAGAAACCCCAATACTCAGTGACATTAAAACCATTCATTATATTTTCAGCTCCTGTCCCTTTTCTTTTGCAAAATAACATTTTAACAACAACAAAATTACACTTAAATAACGCCTTTCACGTGATGAGGACATCCCAAGGCACTGGACAGTCATTGCTTCAGACCCGAGCTGAGAACAGGGTAGGGGAGGGAAGAACAGTTGGATTAAAAATGAACCCTTTTGCGAATATCATTGTTTTTTTTAAAGAAATATATTGAAGGATCTCTCCCAGGGTTTGGTTAAGAAATTGCCAAGGAAGTTTTCTGAACATTCCTTTTCTTTTTCAACTAGCTGAGCTGCGGTAGCATTCTTACCGCTAGTGTGAAACTATTTTTGTAAGAATTTATAGCCTAATAAACCAGTTCTGTTTTGAAACCTGTTTGGTTGTGCTATTCATTGTATGGTACATGTTTTCTGCACATGAGTTACTGCACTGTATGATATAACTGTATGCAAGTTTCATATAACACATGCCTTGCATAAGTCATATCAAATGTTTGGTCCCAACTAATATGAATTATGTGAAGTTTACTGTTAAGTCACGTCTGTTGGATATCACTGTGCCCAATTGGGTAACCACATTCATGTACAAAATACAGTAAATAGTCAGTTCACTATACAGTAATTCTCACTGGAAAGGAAGGGGCTATAATCAATGCAAGAATTATTATTTTTATTCTTACTACATTGACAAACTCGCCATAGATTTTGAACTGAAATAACGTGATGATGATAATAATCCTTGCATTTTGATATAGCGCTTTTCATGTCTTCTAGATGTCTCAAATCATTTCACAAAGTGTACTGTAAAGTGAATTGACTGTATAGTTGTGGGCGAAATGCGCAGCCAATTGCGCACAGCAGAGACCCACAAACAGTCGTGGATTGAAATGACCAATTTTACTATTGTGTTGTTTTCTTGGAGGGATTATTATTAGGCATATGGAGTAAGGAAACTTGCCCAAGATTTCGCCCTGACCTGCCTGGATTTGAACACAGTGAACTCGCTTGTAAGGCGAGTGCTCTAACCACTGAGCTACAGGACTGAGCTAACCACTTGAGCTCCAGGTTATGTCAGTTCATTCTCAGCTGTAGTCATTTTTTAAAATAACCATTTGAAGTGTTGAAAGTTTTGAATTACTTGATCAGCGTTTAATACGATTGCAATTTGTTCTTTTTAACAGATGTTGCTGTGAACGAGACTTCTACAAGTCGCACGGTGACCAAAATGAAAGATAATACTACTCACACTCTTCTCACTAATGATTCTCTCAAGCCAATCAGTTCATCTTCAAATGAAGTCATTGACATTACTAGCAATAATGTTAAAATCACTCCACGGCCTTCTACAGCAATGCGTCTCAGCACCGATAACAAGAATACTCTGCATAATGACGACCACAAAGCGGACGAAACGCCCACCGTGTTAGCGAAGGACGCCGACAGGGTCACAACTGTGAAAGGAATCACTGCGGAAGAGAGAGAAAGCACGACTGTGACTGTGACCGGCTTAGGTAACGCTGACGAAGAGGAACTTCCCGTAACGACCGACGATGACCCAACAAAGATCAACGAAAGGACTGAAGAGTTAATTCCGGACGATGTGGAGGACGATGCTTACTATGATCGCAACCTGGACAAAGACCTGGACGATAGTGACCCGAATTATTACGAACAAAACCAGATGGACGAGGATGATGAGGATGACCTGGACACCGGCGAACTAGTGGAGCGTCCCGATCGGCCAAGATACATCCCCGCGTCGGAAGAAGATGATAGCCACTTCTTTTTTTACCTGGTGGCAGCTGCCTTTCTGGTTGCAATCATTTACATCACCTACCACAACAAAAGAAAGGTGGGTTTAGGTCAGCGATGAGCCATGCTGGTTCAAATAAATAAGTAAATAAGTAAGCAATAATTGAAATAATAATTTAGTTGCATTTAGAGATATTCCTAGTTGAGCCTCTTGTACAGGAGGGATATAAGCGTTCTGACAACGTAGACCCAAAACGTTGACTCTTTTTCCTTTCTCCATGGATGCTTTCTGACCTGCTGAGTTTCCCCAGCAACTTCTGTTTTTGTTTCACTTTACAGTATATTCTGTGAAATGCTTTGAGACGTCCAGAAGACGTGAAAAGCACTATATCAAATCCAACTATTATTATTATTAATAGACCTTTTCTTCTTTTACTCCACCTGTTTCTGATTAGATTCCTGGTTTAAGTGACAGTGTAAGGCAACCAACTCAGAAATTCCAAAGAATCTCACAAATTCAAAAGAACTTTAATGTGAAAGTTTCTAAAATGAAAGTTGTTTGCATATGCAATGTATGTGCCATCGCTTCCACTTATAGTAATAATAATAATCCTTGCATTTGATATAGCGCTTTTCACGTCTTCTAGACATCTCAACATGCTTCACATACTGTAAAGTGATTTGACTGTAAATTCTCCTAGGCAAAGTTCGGCAGCCAATTGCACACAGCAAAGTCCCACAAACAGTTGTGGATTGAGTAACCAAATTAGTATTGTTTTGATGGATTATTATTAGGTGTGTGGATTAAGGAAATTTGCCCAAAGTTTTGCCCCCTGCTGGGAATTGAACCCAGGTCTCTTGCTCGTAAGGTGAGTGCTCTAACCCCTGAGCTACAGGGACCCACAGTATGACAATGTTTACTACTTACCGACCTTGGATAATAGTGCTTTTTTTAAATTACTTTCAGATTTACATTCTCCTAGTCCAAAGCAGACGATGGAAGGATGGACTTTGCTCGAGGGAGGTTGAATATCAGCGGTTGGACCAAAATGTACATGATGCCATGCCATCGCTTAAGATTACAAAGGACTATATTTTTTAAGCGTGTTACTTGCAGCTTTCTAAAAGATAATCATTGTCAATCTTATTATATGCATTCCAATTTGTAGAAATCTTTCATTTTGTGCTTACGAAAGAGTGCCACTGAAAACACAAATACCTGGCCTGTATCTATAAATATTACAGCCTAAACAAGTCAATTTGTTACCGATCTTTGCTGGACACTGTCTTTGCTAGAAGATATTTTTATGGATCACGTCAAAATTACCTCTTTACTATATTACTATCTGTGGCTCAATGCAGATGATTTGGGTTTACAGTAGCTGTCAAAACTATAGTCGGAAATCAAAAAACAATTGTTGCAGATGTTTTTTTTTCTGCTCTATAAATTTAAAGACGTTAAGAGTTTTGTCTTCCTTGAATGTTACATTTTCTTTTTAAGCTACAGGGAATCGTGTGACGTAGACTGAGATATATGATTGTTGTTTGTTTTTAGCCAGTTTAACAAAATTGTATAAATGGCTAATACTTTACATAGCTGGAGTACTCGAACGGATAGGTTGGTTGGTATGTTCGCCTGCTTTCTGTGATTAAGCTATTGATCTTTTACACTTAATACTTTTTTTTTAAATTGACTCCCTTCGAAGATGATGACATTTCTGGGATTTGTATCATAACTGTGCTTAATAGCCATTAAAATGTCTGTGTTAAATTGTACTTCAGCCAAAGTAGAATTTTCAAAAATGCCTGCCTATTGCCTTAGCAAAACTGTCTCCACCTTAAAATGCCTATCATTGTTAGTCTGCAATCATAGACCTGGATCTACTGAAACATGTAAACCACAAACATTTTTACATCGGCTTTTGGGAGTGTCGTATTTTATTTTGTTTAGTAAGATATCTTCAAATGTAGTGGGGGGTTTTTTCTACGTTACTTTGGGTACAGACACGAGTTAATCAATTGCTCACATGTCAGAGATATGAAACACAGCTAGAGTAATGTGACTGGATTAAGAGTCGTTGTGGGAACTTTTGTTTAAAGTTTTTGGCAGCTGATCAGTGTGTGGTATCACATACCTTATTCGGTAGTTGCTCAGAAGCCATAATCAGTGCGCCTGAAAACAAGACTTAAAAACTTTCTTTTTAGCGATAAGGACCTGGATTCATACTATTGATGTGGGATTATCAAGGTACTAAATCAATGATATCAGTGGTTTTAAATGAATTGGCCAAAACGTCTTTATTTTATTTGCTTTGATATGAAATTATGTAGAGATCTGAATCATAAAGGATGAATGGTGCATGAAACAGTCACTGGTGTATTCTGGTCTGTTTTGATTATGTGTTTACCAGGGAAGTCGCTTAATGCTGGATACATGGGGCGAGTGGTTGGGGCATTTTGTCCGAATTAACCAGCGGCTGGTTTAAGCGGCTTCGACTGTATTTGCTTTGAAGTTAGTGTAAAGCAATGCAAAAGAAGCACAACTAATCACAAATTGTTGCAATATTGTAGAAATTTTGTTTTTCATATCTTGTGTATGTTTTAATAAAGTTTCTGAATTAATGCCGTGACGTCTCATTTGGCAACATTGGGTAATCCTGAATAAACAGGCAGTTTTACATTGGATTAAGAGGATATTTCAAAGGGAAATCAGTATAAATGGATTTGCTTGGTGCCTCCTTCCCCCCACCCTCAGCATTGCAATAGATTTTATTCTATCTGAAAAGAGTTTTAAACTATAACAATGGGATTGAGGTAGGTTGAATCATATTGAACTAAATGTACAGTCAATTCGCTTTACAATGTATTCTGTGAAGCTCTTTGAGATGTCTAGAAGATGTGAAAAGCGCCATATCAAATGCAAGGATTATTATTTATTATTATTGATGAGATCTAATGGGACTGCCCTATTTACTTCACTGGTTTGTAAACAAAAAACAGATAGTGTAACTGGTTTGCTGCGTTCACTTGACCTTGTTTCAGTACAAAGAAGCTTATAATGAAGCTTTTCTGTGTCTATAGAGTATTACATTTCTATTCACTTCCTGTTCTACAGTGACAACAAATAACAAAATTACATTTGTAGAGCGCCTTTCACATCGGGAGGACGTCCCAAGGCGCTGGTAGTGGGATGGTGGTAGTGGGATTAAGGTTCTGGAACCTTAAACCTGTTGAGCAAAACAAATTTCTTTGCATTTTTACTACTTTTTACAGCATAAAGTTGTTTTTCTCTCTCTGATGGAAAGAAAGGTTTTGTAGCATTCCAAAGATTAGAGGCGAGAGGCTCTCCACTATTCAAATGGATCTAGGATTTTAGTGCGACTGATCCAAAGTTTGATGCGTTTAAGAATTAAATTAATCTTCATTAAAGTTCATTATAAATCAGGTCCAGCTTTCCAGAATCGTACTCTGAAGTGCCTGGGGTCAATTCTAATCAAACGATATGTTGCTTCAATATAAGATCGTTGACTACAGAAGTATTTGCGCAGTTGTGACTTATCCCTCATTCTGTAAACCAAAAGCCACAAATTCTAACGAACATGGAGTTGTTTCCTCTTCTGTGTCTTTTTAACTCAAACCCTATGAATTTTTAATGCCGATTGTCTTTCTGTCAGATGCCGTGAAGTTGGGGGAACCTGTGCAAAGCAGCAGTCTTTGGTTTCTGATTGTATCTTGAGTAGAGTGATGATAATAATAATGATAATAATAATGCTTGCGTTCGATATTCTGCCTTTTCATGTCTTCGAGACGTCTCAAAGCGCTTCACAGAATATACAAGTCAACTCAAGTGAATGGACTGTATATTTTGTGGGCGCGTATGAGATTGGAAATAAAAAAAAGCGCTTGGAAATTATTGACGGCAAATCTGAATGTTCCATCAAGATATTTCAAATAGTTTGAAGTGTTCTATTTATGTGTAACATTCCCATGCGTTTCAATTGGTTTGTACGCTAGATAACTAGGAGTTCCTGTAGCTCAGTGGTTAGAGCGCTCGCCTTACAAGCGTGAGACTTGTGTTCGAATCGAGGCAGGTCAGGGCGAAACCTTGGGCAAGTTTCCTTACTCCACACACACGCGTCTAATAATAATCCCTCCCCAGAAAACCACAATAATAAAAATTGGTCCTGACTGTTTGTGGGACACTGCTGTGTGCAGTTGGCTGCCGCGTTTCGTCAACAACTATACAGTCAATTCACTTGATCGTATATTCTGTGAAGCGCTTTGAGACGTCTGTCTAGCAGATGTGAAAAGCGCTATATTAAATGCAAGGATTATTATAATACTTTTATCCCACTTGGCTCCCGTTAATCCTGCAGGCTAAGGCCCTAATGGGTGGGTAGGGTGGTCCTGACTCGCTTGGCAAACGGCGGGAACTTTGCCGGCCGGACCTTTGCTTTTGTTGCCAAACGGGTCATCCATTCCAGCCAGTTCAGCTCTTCGAGATGTGTTCCTTCAAGGGAAGCATGGGTATCTATCGCAGGGTGAAAAGGGAGCAGAGTGGGGGGGAATCATTGTCCGCAGAGACCCATCTATACCACCCACGTCCCTCCCTCCAGTTACTAGTCGGTCATTTGAGACATCGGGCAAGTGTGTGTCAGTGGTGATCTGAGAGGGACGTGTCCTTCGTTCAGCCTGGAAAGACCTGCAAGCGAATTTACCAACGTTATAAATGCAAGCTTGTCAGTCCCATGACTGCCACTGGATGGCAATGTGAGCACAACAATTATATCCGCAACCGACACCCAAACCAGGATCCCTTAAGTAATAATCCTTGCATTTGATACCATAATATTAATCCTTGTATTTGATGTATTCACAATAATCCTGGCAGTTGACATATTTATAATCCTTGCATTTGATATAATAATAACCAATCTTTGTGTTTGATATACCAACCATCCTTTCATGTCTTTGAGATGCCTCTAAGCGCTTCATAGGATGTACCGTAAAGTGTGTATCCTATGCCGTGTCTACAAACAGTCATGGAGTGAGTGACCAATCTTCCTTCTCCCAGGATTGACGGGGAGTAGATGACAAGGCCTTGCCTGAGGAGAGCACTTAAGATGCTCTCCTCGTCTCCACCAAATTCCTCAGTTGTGCATTTTACCTCCTTACTCGACTTGTTGAACTGACTGCTCCTCGCTGGTCTCCCTGGTTCCATCATCTACAAACTCCGCTGTCCACACCCGAACCTTAATTTGCACCGAGCTCTATGAGAAGTGCTGAATAATTGTATGACTCTAATGAGGCCGCTGTTTTCAGCCCTGTTGGTGAGCTGACACACCCCGTTCAGTGGCTGCCTGGTCTGACATTTGGCCTGCGGAAACGGCAACAATTTGTAATTTCGTAATTGATTTATAACATTGTTAAAACTGGTTTGATTTATGGCGCCATATGCGCTGTATATCCACTGATATACTTACGATTCTACACCCACCGACGAACCCTTACTCAGAGACCGCTCTTATATAAAGGCTAATTTGGTCCAATCTCTTGAGTGATTACTGAAAAGAAGTTGACTGGATGTAGGTTTTTAAATATTGCTCAAACAGAAAAAAAAACTACGGCATATTTATAGAGGAGTTTTTATCTCTTTCATGCTGACAGTATCCGACTCCTTTGATATTAATATCCTTGATCCAATTCCGTTTTTGTAATCGTAGCTACATCGTAACGGCATCAGATAGTTTCTCTTCATAAAGTTATTCCCACGCTCCACGTTGCTATGAATAGAATATTTCGAACTTTTCTCACAGTGGTTTAATTCTGGAACATCTGTACGACTGTATTAACATCTATTTCAGCAACAACCACTTGCATTTATATGGCTCCCTGCAGGCAAGGTAGCATCTCAGAACGCCTACTTACTTAATAATAATCCTTGCATTTGTTATAGCGCTTTTCACGTCAGAAGGATGTCCCAAGGGCTGAAATTGAATATAGTGAATTAACTTCCTATTTTACAGGCAAAACGCGTCAGCCGATTGCACACGGCGGTGTTCCGGAAACAGTTGTGGATTGAAATGACCGATTTTTTTTTGTTTGGAGAATTATTATCAGGCGTGTGTGCAGAGCAAGGAAACTTGCTCAAGGTTTCACCCTGCCTGGAATCAAACCCGGGTTTCTCACTTGCGAGGCGGGTGCTCTAACCCCTGAGTTACAGGACTCCGCAAAGTCGTTTGGGTACTTTCTTTTTGTCCCTTGTCCCCGCTTGTCCTTTATCTCCTACCATTCCACTAACGGTGGCCGTGCTTTCAGCCACAACTCCCCCAAAACTTCGGAGCCGTGTCCCTCAATCCCTCCACCTTATCCCCTCCTCTCCCATTTTCAGATTGTGTCTGAATATTTTCCTCTTGAAACATGCTGAGGGTCGCCTCGCGTCCATTGAGTGTTAGGCTCAGCCACCGTTGAGCGCTCTGAGACGCTGACTTGTGTGGAGGGCGCTAAACTAAATGCTTTTGTTGTGACACAAACCCACTTTGATTTGTTAACAGAGACATTAAATTTGAGCTCAGGATTCCACTGCAAATGTAACTCTGGTATTGTTGCTTAGTTACAAAACAGGTAATTAGAGGAAAGCTGCATTCTCAACCGCTGAGCGAAGGCGAGGCATCAGTTTCTTCTTGAATAAAACGATAAGTCTTTACAAGAGGCAGGTGGTTGCTGTGGAATGAGTCCAGTCCTGTCTGGCTGACTTTTGGTTTGTTTTTATTGTGGGCGTTTTGCCATGCGAAGACATTATTGGTGGAACAAGTGATATAATTCCCCCTTATTGTTAATGCTGCTGTTCACCTTCACTGGCTCTGGTCCTGTAATTTGTCTCTGTGATATTGATGTGCCTCCTCTCACTCGCTCTACTCCCTTATGCAAGTGTTGTCAGGTGTTGGCAAGTGTTGACCAATATCCCTTCTCTTTTCAAACAGGGCCTTGGGATCTTGAACGTCAACCTGAACAGGCAGCTGGGACACTGATTTAAAATAATCCTTGCATTTGTTACAGTGCTTTTCACATCTTCTAGACGTCTCAAAGTGCTTTACAGAAATACTGTACACTGTAAAGTGAATCGACTATGTTTGTGGGCAAAACGCGGCAATCAACCTCTTTCAAATCAACCTCTTTCACACTCTCTTTCAAATCTGCAAGTCACTCTTCCCTGAATCCTTTTATACTTGGGACTTTTATACTTGGGACTCCCTTGAAGAAGTCCAAGGGACCTCTTCAACCAAACCAGTTCCTGTGAAGAGGGAGAGAAGGAGGGAAAGAGGAAGTAATGTACCTTTAAACCTCCAAGCAAAACAAGGTAGGCACCAGGATAGTCCAAGCACAAGCAGTGATAGTGGTTTTTAATGTATTTTGAGTGAAAAGAAAAATCTCATGATGGAGTTTGGGACACGATATGTCAAGCAACTGCCAGGATGGTGGAAGGCGAACTAGATTGTGGAGCTCCTGTAGCTCAGTGGTTCGAGCACTCGCCTTACAAGCATGAAACGTGAGTTCGAATCCAAACAGGTCAGGGCGAAACCTTGGGCAAGTTTCCATATTCCACAAGCCTAATAATAATAATCCGTCCCCAAAAACTCACACGGATTAAAAATTGGTCATTTCAATCCATGACTATGGGGACGCTGCTGTGCGCAATTGGCTGCCGCGTTTCACCCGCAAATATACAGTCAATTCACTTCACAGTATATTCTGTGAAGCGCTTTGAGACGTCGATGAGATGTGAAAAGCGCTATATCAAACGCAAGGATTATTATTATTATTATTAGATAGATGGACCTCGGTCTTCTTTGGCCTAGCAAACGCTTATGTTCTTCTGATGTTGTTTGGATTGGAAGGGAAAGAAAAAATGGCTGAAACCGACGTCAGTTCATTTTATTGTGTCCAGCGACTATGTTTAGAAATGATGGTTGCTGAGTTTTCAACCTAGCCAAGCTTCACAAGGGAGCACGGTGGTTTGCTTTTAAATTGATGTTGATTTATGAAGTTCTAGTTTCAGCTTCCGCTCAGACGTGCAGTAATTAGAGAATTCTGTATCTGATTAATCTCGAGTGCAAACTGATAACTGGATTTTCGAGACAGCTTCAATCTATTATTTGGTCCACTTCTATTTTTCCGAACGTGTGCAATTCCAAGCCGTGCGAATAATGCAATCTGCAATTCCTTGATGATGTTTTAATTGGGAAGCTGCATCTAAATTAACATTGAATTTGATGTCTTATTGCTTCAAATTGTACAGTGTTCAACAAATACGTGAAATTTCTGAGCCTGTCCGCCCCGCTCAAAAAGTTAATTACATGCAGTTGCCTTTACGTAACGACTTAATGTAAGGTTAGGAGAGTTAGCTACAGCTGTGGTGACCTGAATAGTAAGCCAGTATTGTATAAGACCCTGATATTGCAATGTACTCCCAGCCCTAGCAGTGCTAGTCTAGATTGTGAATTCAAAGCCCCAAAAAGTGGGTTTTGAATCCGGAGTTCAGTCCGCTCTGGGACCCAGCCCTGCATGAATAATACTACTAATAATAATCCTTGCATTTTAATATAACGGCTTTTCACATCTTATCGACGTCTCAAAGCGCTCCATAGAATATACTGTCAAGTGAATCGACTGTATATTTGTGGGCAAAACGCGGCAGCCAATTGTGCACAGCAGCGCCCCCCACAAACAGTCAGGGATTGAAAAGACCAAATTTTATTATTGTGGTTCTTTTGGACGGATTATTATTTGGTGTGTGACTGTGTGTGTGTGTGTGTGGAGTAAGGAAACTTGCCCAAAGTTTTGCCCTGATCAGCCTGGATTCGAACACAGGTCTCACGCTTGTAAGGCGAGTGCTCTAACCACTGAGCTGCAGGAGCTATAGAAGGACACTGTGGAGAGGCAAATTGTTGTTGCTGTATAATCTCTGGTGCAAAGGGGGAAGAGTTTTACCATCTGAGCCAAATTCATCCATAGCTGTTAACGGCACATTAAAATGCCACGCTTGCCTAAAATACACAGTCATTACACATTGTAGTAAATCCTGTGAAGCACTTGGAGGCATTTTAGTTCTGTGATAGCGGCATTTGATATATCATAGAATCATAGAATTTTACGGCACAAAAGGAGGCCATTCGGCCCATCTAGTCTGTGCCGGCTCTTTGAAAAGAGCAACTGAATCCCACTGCCTAGCTCTCTCCCCATAACCTCACAGACCTGTTCTCCTTAAATAAAATCGAATTCTCTTTTAAAAGCTGTTATCGAATCGGCCTTTTCAGGCAATGTATTCCAAATGCACAAACTATTCTTCTTATTATTTATTATTATTGTGATGACCAAAATTGCTAGATCTTGTGTGACCGAAGGCACAGTCGAAAAGGAGGGTTTTGTGACGGTTCTTCGGGTGGGGCAAGTGGTGGAGGGAACGTGGTATGGAATTCCAGAGAAATGTATTCAAACCTAGAGGAGCGTGGAAGGTGTGGGAATCCATCAGAGCATCGAGTTAGCAGTGATGCTAATTTTACTAAATTATTTCTGAACACACATTTCAGCATTTGGCGATTTCATTATGTAAAGAGTCTAATCTGTTTGATTATGAATATTAATCCAATAATTTTCACCGGCTTGTCGGTGTATACGTTGACATGTTTGGGAGATGACAATTAAATTTAAAAAAAACACATTTGCTTTTGGTCATTGACATCATTATCTCTTACCTCCCTCAAGCCTCAAGATAATGTTTTTTTTATCCCCCTCCCACCCAAAAAAAAGTATATAAAAATCGGTCAATGTTCAAAATATTTTCCCCCCAATGTTATGAAGAATTTGATGAATTGCCATTTCTTAACCCATGCGTTTATGTGGCCTGATCCTTCTGAGTGCCATTTAGTCTCCTTTATATTTATCACCTAATTTTGCGTGTACACAACAAATGAACTGAATAAATACACTTAGGCTTCTAAATAAATCAAAGCGTGCATCTATTCCATCTGCTCTCTCTATGTCTTTTCTTGCAGCTGTGCATCTGAATTCAATTCTTTCACTAACTTTAATGTTGAGCAGGGTTATATTTTGAGATCACAAGAGGGATAATCTCACATCTTTTAATATTTTTGGAGTATGAGATAGTAATAATGTATATATTGTGGCTTTCCCACGCTCTCCTCTGTTTCACGTTGACACAATGCCTTGCAATAAAAATCCTGATATACATAAAGATATAGAAACAGGAGTTGATCGTTCAGTCACTGAAGCCTGTTCCGCCATTCTATAAGATCAGGGCTGGTCTGTAATAATAATAATAATAATAATCCTTGCATTTGATATAGTGCTTTTCATGCCTTCTAGACGTCTCAAAGCTCTTCACAGAAAATATTGTAAAGTGAAAATTGACTGTATATTTTGTGGGCGAAAAATACAATCCCCACAAACAGTCGTGGATTGAAATGAGCAATTTGTCTTTGAGGAATTAGTATTATTATTATTATTATTATCACCTCAAGTCCAAATACCACCCCATCGCTAATTACTTTTAGTAGATTTCCTGCTGTGTTTACACATTAGCTCCGTGTAACATTCATTAATTCCACAATCTATGAATCTACCAGGTTAAGTAGAATAGTGTGAAACAACTTAATTATTTAGAGAATATTCCATCAATTTTGTTGGCATTTTTCCAAGATATTCAATATACAGTACTGTAATACACGCAGATTTTATACAAGAATGAATTTAAAGATAAAGTAGAAGTGGATTGGAAGGAATTATTCTGAAAAACAATCATCCTAAAATCACTTTTGTTAAAGGTCGGGCATTTCGGCCACAAATATATATTGTGAGAAGCTCTTTGTGACGTCTCAATGCTGTGATAACGTGATATATCAAATGGAAGGATTATTCTCATCATCATTATTATTATTATTACTGAGTCTGTATTAAATTATAATTATTTTGAAGTTTAACTTTTGAAAGGGAGAGTGACGATATGTTAAATAAAAGATGACAACATGGATACGTTGTGGTTTTAAAGATTAGGAAATGGGCTCGATAAAATATTCTGGCGGTTACACAAGTGATTAAGCCATCAGAAAGAGCACACACACTACATTAAATCAGCTTTAATCAAACCGACGTTCTCTGTCTTTGGGGATAAGCGCTGCTTTGTTCTGAGGAAATTGCCCTTAAGGAGTGTTCCTTAATATTGAACCTGACGAGATGAAATGACATCTCCGCAGAAGGAGGCAGTCTGACAACAAGGTTTAAACCTCTTGACGCGCGTCTACATACAGAGCATCTGAACGAACAATTGGCCTCCATATGTAAGTGAAGCCACTGGAAGGAAAAACCGAAACTCGCTTTAAAAATAAGCACTCGAAGATAAATAAATAATTTGCAATCCGGTTAAATGATCGAATTAGCTTTCTGAGGTCAATTATTAACCTCTCGCTGATAAAACAGCTGCAGTAAATGCTCCCGATCATATAGTTACTGCCTTGCTCCTTCTTTTCATCTCACCTCTCTCCCTCTTTTCTCTCTCTCTCTCTCTCTCCCGCCATCCTTTTCTCACCCCTCTTCCACCTCTCCCCTCCGTCTTCTCCTCCTCCTACCTTCCTTCTCTCATGAAGTGAGTGACCAATTTTATTTGGGCGATGGTTAACCAGGATACAGAGAGAAACTCCCTTCATTTTTCCACAGGATCTATAATATCCACCTGAACAGACAGATACTAATCAAATGTGTAAAGTGAATTTCAATCTCATACACAGTTACTGCACTTTCCAGTGTATCCTGTGAAAGGGTTTGAAACTTTTTAACATGTACCGGTATCTAATTCATACAGTACAGCTACAGTCATTACATTGGAAGTGCTGTAGTTCAGTGGTTAGAGAGCTCGCCTTGTCTCAAACCCAGAGTGACAGACCTGGGTTTGATTCCAGGCCAGGACGGAACCTTGGGCAAGCTTCCTTACTACACACGCACATACACTTCTAATAATAATCCGTCCTCAAAAAGCCCACGATAATAAAAATTGATCATTTCAATCCACGACTGTTTGTGGGGGACGCTGCTGTGCGCAACTGGCTGCTGCGTTTCGCCCACAAATGTACAGTCAATTCACTTTACAGTATATTCTGTGACGTGCTTTGAGAACGGTAAAATGTGAAAAGCACTTCATCCAAATGAAAGGATTATTATTATTATTATATAATCCATGAGCATTTGTGTCCTATTCAGTTGCAAGGGGAATCTGCTCATCTCACATAAAGTACAGATTTTTGTTTTTTTACCAGTATCAATGTGACGATGGAGTAATAATTTTGCTGGCAAACCCTCAAACTGTTGAAGTAGATTTTTTTTTTGTCTTTTCTTATTTTATTTTAAAAAAAGACCACAGTCGAAAAGCAGACTCGGAAATGCATGGAAATGAATAATGATTAGTTTAAGGCAAAGTAAATTGCGTTTATTTTATTCTGCTGGGACTTTCAGGCTTCCGTTTTGGGAGTTCCATCTTCGTGAACTTTAAACACAGACGAATGGCTCAGAGGCTGAGAATGTTGCTTTCGTGCGGAGCAGTCGGGCTCTCTGGTCCGTGAGGTTTGATGCATATTAAGTTCTTATCTCAATCGTGGTATTGTCTGGAGGCACAGGGTAAAGCTCACGGTTTCTCTCCGGAAAGGTTTAGGAAACACAATTGAGTAGTTTCCCAGGCCACCACCTCCTTTATGAGTAGCTTTGTAGAGCTCCTGTAGCTCAGTGGTTAGAGCGCTCGCCTTGCAAGCGAGAGCTGGGTTCGATTCCAGGCAGGTCAGCGCGAAACCTTGGGCAAGTTTCCTTACCCCATACGCTTGATAAAAATCCCTCGAATAGTAATAAATTGGTCATTTCAGTCCACGACTGTTTGTGTGATACTGCTGTGCGCATGTACTCTTTGTATGTGATATAGCGCTTTTCACGTCTTCTAAACGTCTCAAAGCGCTTCACAGAATATACTGTAAAGTGAATTGACTGTATATTTGTGGGTGAAACGCGGCAGCCAATTGCGCGCAGCAGCGTTCCCCCACAAACAGCCGTGGATTGAAATGACCAATTTTATTATTGTGTTTTTTTTTGAGAGAGATTATCATTAGGCACGCGCGTGCGTGTGCGTCTGTGTGTGTGTGTGTGTGTGTGTGTGTGGAGTAAGGAAACTTGCCCAAGGTTTCGCCCTGACCTGCCTGGATTCGAACAGGGGTCTCACACTTGTAAGGCGAGCGCTCTAACCACTGAGCTACGGGAGTGGCCAGAATCGGAGCGGTTGAAGTTGACCGCAGAGACAGTGGGGGGGGGCTTTGAACAAATCCATGCAATACAGTACCATAATCCTTGCATTTGATGTAACACTTTATCACATCGGTGAGATGTCTCGCTGGGCTTTAGGTGGTTTTGCTTGTTTGTTTTTTTTGCCAGCTGGTGACAAATGGAACGGCCATTCAGTAATCTGGAACAAACCACTAAAACTATTCCCTCCGCGGTTAAGGATAGGAAATAATTAATGTGCATTGCGCTTGCACCTTACACACGCAGACCGGGTGAATCGCTGTTGTTGAATAGAAGGAAATCCATCTTGCTTCTGGCCTACATTTACATCTGAGAACGTTTGAGTTGGCTGGCTCTCTGGACACCTCCCATTCATCAGTATCTTCACTCCGACGCAGAAGAAGAAGAAAAAAAAGTCAATCACTTTTTTTCTCTATCTCTCTCTCTCTCTCGTTCTCCGAAAACGGCAGTTTAAATGCATAGCTCTGAGCCATTCAATATCCATTTAGAAAACTTGAAACGAGTCACCTCACCGATGTCTGTTTCTGGGAATATATTTTTTTTAACAGACGTTTAAATCAACGTGACTTTAATCACGTCTTAATCTGGAGATGTAAAAAAAAAAAGGCAGCGTGTTATATTTCCATAATCAATACTTGGTGCATTTGGCTGCGTAGCCCATCACATCTAACCCTCGATTTATAATGCATGCTAAGACGTCCTTATGTAATGGGTTGCTTGTGAATATACTGCCTGCTGGCAGATGCTTGGCAGACACGCACAGACTTGTGATACAAAAACCGCACACTGAATAGTAATGACCGGAGAGATACCAGGCACCCAATCTCATCATTAGAGGGGAGCGAAAGTTGCATATAAATGTTCAATTGAGCAATTATGCAAAATAAAACAGATTCCAAATGTGCCATTATCAAAAAGGTGCCTGTGGAAATTAGAGGACGGCATCCGCGAGTGTAATTACCTTTATGTTTTACTTTCCTTTTCACATAAAGATATATAATTCTCAACAGTATCACTGGGATTAAATAGATTGTTTTTTACCCACAGAGAATTCAGGCTTCGCTTGTTTCTCCGTGCCACCACAGGAACAAGATTGCGAGTTATAAAGATACATTGACCGCCTCTGCCATTACTTCTCCCCCTGGGCCGCTGAGATCCTCATCCACATCTTTATCACGTCCAGACTAGATTGTGCCTCGTTGCTCCTGGAGTCCTATGGCTCAATGGTTGGAGCACTCGCCTCACAAGTGAGAGGACCCGGGTTCGATTCCCTGGCAAGTTTCCTTACTCCACCACAACTCCACCAGCACTAAGTAGGAATGCGGATGTTAGTTGATTGGCGGATTCGCTTTTTTGCTTCGAGAGAAATAAAAATATATTTGCTCGCTCAATCCAAGGCTATCTGCGGCACGCCCGCTGTGCGCAATCAGCCGCCACATTTTGCGCACGGCGTATACAGTCAATTCACTTTACAGTGTATTCTGTGCAGTGCTTTGAGGCGTCTCGAAGACGTGATAAGCCGCTGTATCGAAGGCAAGGAATGTTATCCCTGCTCAGCCTCGCTGGCTCCCCCCGTTCCCCCGCGCATCCAATTCAAACTTCCCGTCCTCACTTTCAAATCCATCAATATCCTCGCTCCACCCAACCTCGGCGGCCTCCTGCAAAAGGTGTGCAATGGTCACTCCTACTGCTCGACAAACATTGGGGCGCTTCACATCCACTGGTGGATCCATCCTCACCTTCGCGAGTGAGGTTGATAGACATTTGTTTAGGTCAGGGTATTAAGCGACGTTGGGAGAAAGTGGGGAAATTGAAATCGTAAGGATTGATTGAGGTACAGATCAGCCATGATCTCATCAAATGGTGGAACGGGCTTGAAGGGCTGACTGTTCCTCCTCCTGTTCCTATAAACCTGTCACCCATTGGTGCCTTGAGTGTCAGCCTTTCCGCGCCTGCTTTCTGGAACTTAGCCCCTGTCTCCCCCACCTTCAAAAATCATCTTAACATCTCACTCCGCAACCACAGTGTCAGTCAGCATTCCCCCCCATCTCCACCCACCCCACCCCCACCTCCAAGCTCAGCTGTGTGATGTGAAGCTCTTTGAGATGTCCTTCCTTTGGCGAAAGATGCAATATAAATGTAGATTGTGTTACAGGAGTAAGTGTGGTTATGGATGGCTGAAAGCTCTAGAGAGACTTACACTTCCTGAATTATTGATACCCAGAGACCGTCACACCAAGGAAGACGTGGTCAAGGATACATAATGTAAAGTTAATGTGGATACTGAAATATTCCTTAGTTTATGCTTTGGGTGAGGGA
The DNA here is from genome assembly GCA_035084275.1 of Hydrolagus colliei. Classification (NCBI taxonomy): domain Eukaryota; kingdom Metazoa; phylum Chordata; class Chondrichthyes; order Chimaeriformes; family Chimaeridae; genus Hydrolagus; species Hydrolagus colliei. The sequence goes on from CM068752.1 coordinate 2,054,367, forward strand.
GATTACCATGGAATAGATGGGTTGCCTGGAGTAGAGTACATGGTAGGTGAACATTGTGTATGGTTTGTGGCAGTGAGACATTGATTGATTCATTCATTGATTGGTTTGTTTATGTATTTATTTATTTATTTGGTCTGCCCACAAAATATACAGTGAATTCACTTTACTGTATATTCTGTGAGGGGCTTTGAGGCATCTTGAAGACGCGATAAGCCGCAGTAACAAATGCAAGGATTATTATTATTATTTGATGGGGCAAACATCTATTTCGCTTCTCACGCTTATGCTGGAATAATTCTGTCATCCTTCACTCACAGTTTTCTCCACCTCCCCACCTGCCCAACCACGTACCGTGATGCATTCTCCTGCTCTTATTTACCATTCTACGGTGAAACCCCCGCCTTACGTTCCCATTTCCTAACTGAGATTCCCTTCCCTTGTCTCCTTCGTGAGCCGTCTCAAGACCCTCCCGTTTCGACTGTGCCTCTGGTCACCCTCCTATCCCTCCCCTCCCCACCCTCCACCCCTTCTGATTCCCAATCACCAGCTTGTTTTCAGATCCCTGACTTGCTATAGAAGTGCTATCAAAATGTAGTTTGTTGTTGTTGGAAGCTAAAACGTCTGTTGTTTGGGTTATCGATTTGTTCCTGTTAGTTTGTATTGGCATTTTTAACACAATATCGAACTGATTATTTTACTATAGTAGTTTAATTCAACTTCCTTCAAATAGACTATTGGTAAAGCAACAAACCTTTGGGACTTCTTGCTCATTACTGTATTGCCTAAATGTACACTCAATAAATCAGGGAGTGTTTTAGCTTGTTTGCCTTTACTTCCATTCTGATCTAGGCGAAGCGAAAATTGAAGCTAAATGTTTGTTGCAGTTTTTGCACGGTGTTAAAATCCGAGGTAGTTGTTCTGCATGTCACATCATGCCATCTGCCCACAGCAGAAAAAAACAGATGTTGAGGGTATAAAAGAACAGGTGTTTTCCTCCGAGTTGTCATTTTGCATTTACTCAAAGTGCTTTGGCTAATTCTTGATGTTTCAGAAATAATGACTCTTTGTCCCCGTGTTGAGATAATGCCGTGGTTTTTGTCCTTTCAATCCCACTCGGAATTGTGTTCGTCAAATCGAATGTTCTGTAACATTTTCACCAGGCTCCTCACAAATGCTGGATTTCACTCAGAGATGTGTGTCTCTAAATGAATAGAGAAATCACACTCAGACCTGCTGCAAATCAGCCCCGTCACTCCATAATAATAGTGGGTAGACCTTCAGTCATAATAATAATTCTAAGAATCTTCGCATTTGATATCGCGCTTTTCACATCTTATCGACGTCTCAAAGCGCTTCACAGAATAGACTGTGAAGTGAATTGACTGTATATTTGTGGGCGAAACGCGGCAGCCAATTGCGCACAGCAGCGTCCCCCCCACAAACAGTCATGGATTGAAATGACCAATTTATTTGGGGGATTATTATTAAGCATGTGGAGTAAGAAAACTTGCCCAAGCATTCATCCTGCCGGGTATCAAACCCTGGGTCACCACTCCAGCCATCTCCTGACTTGTTTGGGTCTCTATTCTATATAGCTCTACATCAAATGTAAGACTCATTATCATCATCATTGTAAAGCACTTTGAGATGTTATTCTAAACGAAAGGCAAATTCATGTTACTGTCTAATTTACCTGATAAGTAAAATAGCACCAGATTTGTTGAAGTTTTATAACGTTACAGTGATATATATATATATATCTATATATATATATATATTTAGTGATCCATATAAGTTAGACTCTATGTCTTCACGTTTATTGTTTCTAACCTATTTCGAACCTTTTCTAGTCATTCTGACCATTCTTCCCATTTTCTTTCTAATTAAGTTAACTATCATAGTATAATTACTATGGATGAGGATCTCTTCTGCGGAATCACTGGCTCAACACACACAACTTGGGCTTTATTGATTCGCGCCTGATTCAGTCCTGGAGCGTTTACCTACTGATCCAGCAAATATAACTCGGTTCATTATAAGCAACATTGAACTGTTGGACGTTGAGAGTAAGGAAGATGGGATCACGTTTCTGATTCTTTGTTCGCTTCAATCAGCGAAAAATGAGTGCAACAAACCAAGAGGTTTTTTTTTTAGCAGAAAAATGCTGACTGTTAACTGGGGTGATTGTTAAATTAGCTAGAGTTGTTGTTTTTGGCAGGATGGGCTAGCTGGACTACGCTGCTCATGATGACACCTCAAAGCCAAAGTTTCGGGACGTCCTCCCGACGTGAAAGTGCAATTTTGTTGTTGTTGTTTTATTTGTGACCCAACTTACAGTGCGGGTATATCTGCCGCCAACTCAATGTTGCTTTTGATATCATCTCCACAGAGTCCAAAGGCAATATGGAACAGTGAGGCTCATAATAATAACAACAACAACAACTCTTCACTCAGGGTAGTGTCTCGGAGCGTTCAGTGTACTTTTCAAGATTCCTTTTCAGTGACTTGAATCGATCGAGTGCGTTGAATTCTGATATCCTACTACGGATTTGCTTGTACGACAAAAAATAAATGTTCAGAAAGCTTTTTGTTTTGTGGTGGTGGTGGTGGGAGGAGGTCTCAAACTAACGAACCAGCCCTGCCGATAAATCTGCTAAAATTCACCAGTGACTAATATACTAATGAGATAATATAGCACGTTTACCCAAATGTCACACAGTCTGCTGTGTGTGTGTGTCCAGATCAGACAGGTGGTAGCACACGGACACACTATTAAAAGACTGCCTACCAGTGAACACACAGTGTGTCCACTCGACCGCACACACACACACATATCCCTCACCTGCTAGACTTACAGAAAACCAAGCATTACAGAAAACCATAAAACTGCCAGAAAGATTTATGATTACCTGTAATCTAATCTCAAATGAGATAATTGCTCAATGTCTAATTTCTAGCTGCGTTGCATAAAGTGGACTCATAATTTACAGTTTGGTTGGGCGCAACTATTTGCTTGCATAGTTTGGTTCTGTTATAATTGGCAAATACACAGACTTTTCTGGGGAAGTTCGTACAGCAGTCTCCACTCTCGTTGTGTCTATGTGCCTTCAGTGCAAATTGGTGTGCGTTGCAGTACATCAGAAGGTTTGGCACCAAATTAATTATTAAGTACAATGCCCGAAACTGTTTCCTACCAGAGGGGAACGAGAGAAATAATGGCTCTTTCTTTAAGATTGAGTAGTCAGGTCTGGCAAATCGAGGCAAGTCATTCTATGGCCATACTAACTATGGCCTGTAATATAAAATAATAATTTAGGTCACAACTTTGGGTAATTAGGTCATGAATGTATGAATAACATTGGGAAATACAGTATCAATAAAAGTTATTCAGTTTTACATCCAATTAAGAGATTTTTCCACTCTCCCAGGAGGAAGGAAGGTTAGGAAATTAGGAGGAAGGAACAAAGAACTGCAGGAGAAAATTGTGGTCACAAGTATATTTTTTGTAGAGTTATTCTCATCTCTTCGTCTCCATTTCCAGCATCCCTAGAGCACCTCTGACTTGCTTCCTCCCTCATGCCATTCGAGGTCTATCTCAAAGCATATCTTTCTGCTTGTGTTTTCGGTCATCTTTCCCCTCCCAACCTTCTTCAGGTTCCATCAGCAGCCTCTCAGGTATCCAGCTAGCAGTGTGGAGCTCCTGTAGCTCAGTGGTTAGAGCACTCGCCTTACAAACGTGAGACCTGTGTTCGAATCCAGGCAGGTCAGGGTGAAACCTTGGGCAAGTTTCCTTACTCCACACACACGCCTAATAATAATCACTCCAAAAAAAAACACAATAATAAAATTGGTCATTTCAATCCACGACTGTTTGTGGGGACATTGATGAGCGCAATTAGCTGCTGCGTTTCGCCCACAAGTATACAAGCAATTCACTTTACAATATATTCTGTGAAGCGCTTCACAGAATATACTGTAAAGTATATTCTGTGAAGCGCTTTGCACATCTAGAAGATGTGCAAAGCTCTATATCAAATGCAAGGATTATTATTATTAGTAAGCTACTTGAGACATTCTCCCAACAATCTATGTCAACATTGTTCGTGTTGGGCCTTTCTTTATGTTTTTTTTTGCTCTTTTGTTTGAGGTTTGCTTCTTGGAAATTTGTAGGGCAGAAACTTTTGGAAATGGGTCTAAGTCCTTAAAGATAGGACGCGGTTGTGAAGCGTACAACTATTTGATTCTACTTTGCTCGATTGCCTGAGTCCTGGAGGGAGAAACGCAAACAGTGAGTGTCTAATTTCTACCTGAATTACTATAGAGGAACTTTTGAGTTGTTTCAACGCAATCTTCCAGGTACAACATTTGGGGAAAATATGGTGACAAGTTATTCTTGGTTCTTTGGGAACAAGGTGCTCAGACATTTTGCCAGCCAATGATTTGCCAATGGGGTGATATAGCTAGTCACCTGGATATATATACAGGAGAAGCCGAGGGATAATAATGTCTCTCAACAATTCCACTTTCTGTGTCATACTCTGTGCCTTCAATTTACAGCACCTAGCAGCTCGCAGTCAGGATTTAGCATCTTGAAGCTTGGGGAATTGCTTCTGACGAGAGAGACTCGCAACACACTTTGCAGCTGATGATTAAAAATGTGATTTGTTTTACTGCCTCAGCCAGAGAAAAGTATGTAAACACTATAAGAATAATGATGTGGGCACACCCACCAGTGTTGGTATTGTCAATAGCGTTGAGGGGAATTTCCAGAACTCCTGCCATGGTGGGAGTACATTTTGCAGATTGTAAGGTACAGTCTAGTTCCCGTTTAGAAGTCATCGAGATCCTGTTGAGATCTGCGTTGGAAAGGGCTTAATATAAGTGATAAATATTTGGGAAATATTTTTAAAACTACAGTAATATACAATAGTCTTGTTGTCAAATGTGTGATTTTAACGGGGGGGTTTTAAAGCAGCCTTTGACGCATTACAAACACTTCAAATTAACAATGAAGCGTATTTTCTCCATCACCGGACGCACAGGCGTAAACTCTGGTGGAGCGGAGAGGATTCAATAAATGTGGCGCTTTATTTTTGGTGCGGGAGAGTTCTATGGAGTTTTGATACAATAAAGCCTCATTTGCATATAGAGAGGATCTGCAATGTGGTTTTCCTGCTTAAGGGCTTAATCTTTCATGAGTGATCATTGAGGTACAAGATCCCACTCGCTTCAAAATTCATCAAATAAACATTTCGAACAATCGACCAAGCCTCCTTATGTCCTTTAAGAAGAATGTCTGTTATACTTTATTGTGACAAGGCAGTTCACAAAGAAACAATATACGAGTGGTTCGGATGAAGCGTCAATCCATTCCATGTCACGAGCACCACAATACGTGGAGCTCCTGTAGCTCAGTGGTTAGAGCAATCGCCATGACGAGCATGGGACCTGTGTTTCGAATCGAGGCTGGTCAGGGCGAAACCTTCCTTACTCCACACCCACGCCTAATAATAATCCCTCCAAAAAAAAACACAATAATAAAATTGGTCATTTCAATCAATGACTGTTTGTGGGGACACTGCTGTGTGCAATTGGCTGCGTGTTTTGCCCACGAATATAGTCAATTCACTTTACAGTGTATTCTGTGAAGCGCTTTGAGATGTCTGGAAAACGTGAAAAGCGCTGTATCAAATGCAAGGATTCTTGTTTTTATTATTATTACTACTGACCCTACTTTCTTGCTGTGACTGCCAGCTAACGAACTGTTTCCATTAGTGTTTCATCGTGGCTGAGTTCCTTTTTTAGTTTGCAGCTCAGTTGTCCTTATTTAAGGAATCCTGTTGGAAAACAATGTTATTGAGGCTTTACTTTCCGCCAACGCACAATCTCTTTGGATCCCTTTTCCCCCCACGAAAATGTACGAAATGCTTGACGTAGCTTCGAACTTGAAATAGCTCCGAGCGCTGATTGTAGTTGCCCAAGTTTACTCGGTTCAAAAAGCCAGTGCCTCGGGACATCTTCCCAGTGTGAAAGGTGCTATATAAATGTAAATTTGCATTGTTTTGTATTGCGCAGAAGTGTGAAATTTCAATTGGTTGGCTTACATTCAAAGGAGTCATCTCACGCCTTCTCTCCAGCTCCCTCCAGCTGACTCGAGTGATCAAATTATAAACCGAGTACGGATGCCATTTCAGTGTGAACAGTCTTTTGGATACAGGCAGTCAAGTGACTAATTGCTGGACTGTTGTCTTAACGTCACCTTCTTTTCCTAACAAGATTGATTCATGGTTTTATTTTGCCGCAAAAATCTACGGTTGAGTTCACTTGAAAATGCACGTTGTGAAGCACTTTGAGACGTCTCGCCTTATAGTGTTAAGGCGCTATATCAAAATCAAGGACTATTATTATGAAATTAGTATTATTATTGTGTATGGAATAGTTGATGGTGGATAAATTGCTCTTTGAAAGAACCAATTTTTAATCTGAATTACGTCAACCTTTAAATCTCTGCACGTCGCTAAACAAACAGCAAAATTCTATTTGTGTAATAGCCTTTCATGTCGGGAGGACGTCCCAAGGATAAGACAAAATGCTGATGAGGGGGACGTTTTTTCCGCACCTCATGCTATACTTGGAGTTGTGATGGGGAGCTGAATGTTGTTCTATTCCCAAGGCTGACATCTCCCACTGTGGTGACCACGCACATCATTAATATACGTTAAATTTTAGTGGTGTTAGTATTGTACACCAACCTTCTCACTGTTGGACAGGATAATATGGTGCCGTGACATCGGTAACATTCGAGTGCCAGTCACTGTGATAGATTGAAGCTGGCACCGAGTCATTTTTGTTAATTGTCTTTGTTACGGTGATGACTCCATTTCTGTGGGTTTGTTTTCTGCCAAGTGCTGTTAACCTAGTGTGATATTCCATTATCCTGTCACATCCCTGTCTCCAAATATCAATCTGTATCAATACACAGAGTCCATACTAAATGATAATCCATGCATTTTATATGGCGCTGTGTCAGGATAAAGTGAATTGACTAGATTTTGTGGGTGAAATATGGGGAAGGAGAGGGCAAAGCAGATTGAGGGAGAGAGTTCCAAAGTTTTGGGACAAGCAGGAGGAAATCTAATACATATGAGGATGAAACGCGGTAGCCAATTTTCGTGGATTGAAGTGACCGTTTTTTTTTCTTATGGGAATATTATCAGGCGTGTGTGTGTGTGGAGTAAGGAAACTTGCCCCGAGGTTTCGCCTTGGGACGTCCTCCCGACGTGAAAGGCGCTCTATAAGTGTCATTTGTTGTTGTTGTTGTTTCGCCCTGACCCGCCTGGAATTGAACCCAGGTCTCTCGCTTGCAAGGCGAGCGCTCTAACCACTGAGCTCCACAACCACACCAGCAACTGCTACTTGTGGCTTCCGCAGCTTTTCTTTCCATCCATTCATCGATCGACAACTCGACAGCTAAAGAAATATCGCCGCTGAACTGTTTTCGCCATTAGTTTGAGACACTAGCTGCCTTTTGAACATCACCGCCATCTTCCACAAACCTGTCTAGTCATTGTGTCACTTCTATTTAGATCTAAAGGAGCATAATTAGGCTCCAAGTGTTCAGCGATCACAGCGCGTTTCCAACTGTTTTCATCACCTGCCAGGCTCTCCGTCACTTGAGTACGATGGGTGGCAGAAATACCGAATGTCCGAATTCAGATCAGAACAGATTACCGTATATAGATTGTGATCAACCGAAATGCTGGGACCACATAAACGTCGGGCAAATTAAGACAACCGACAACGTTTAAGGATTGAATAGTCCTTAGTCCTATACACGATATAGTCGGGGCGATAATTGCAACAAGCGGCGCGCGAATCAATTCGATTTCTTTTTATCCTGGTTGGTATTCCGGAATTTTTGTAAGTTAATGAGTTGCTGTGGATGTGTGGGAACTGCATCGTTTTGCAGCCTTTGGGGAAAGAGGAGAAGAATTAGATGATAGTAAATGGCTCCAGTGCAGGGGCTGGCACTCACTTCATTCCTTCTCTGTTGTAAAACAAAATTCGATTTTACGTGGTTGGAAACCGACTGCCTTTAATGTTTTAGGATCATTAAACGCATCCCAACAGCACGAGTGCATTGGTTTCAATTCTGATCAGATCCAAACACTCGTCGTGGAAAGTTAGATAGTCGACAAGCGGAGACGAGCGCGTGAGTTTTGTCGACCGGTTATTTTATAATAATTATCATGATAATAATAATCCTCGCGTTTGACATAGCACCTTATCACGGTCTTTGTAGACGACTCAAAGTGCTTGACAGGATATACTGTAAATATACTGTAGCACTGTGCGTCTTGCGGGCGAATAACTGACTGTGTATTTTCGGTCTGATGGACTTAGTTGTTGGGTAAAGAAATTCTGTCGGGGAGCCACGCATGCCACTGGACCCACACGAGCCTGACGGAAAACAGCAGCGATCGCATTCAGAAACACAGCACCTGTGTATTCATTCTAATGAGATCTGGTGAGGCAATGACATCATGGCATTGATTTAGTTGTATGAATACACGCGGTTGTGGTTCATTATGTTTCAATGATTAAACAGACTACTCTCGTTTGCTTTTCCTATTGATTCTTGGTTGGAAATGCATTAATTACCTGCAATCATATTAGGCGCAAAGTTTGTTAACTTTGCTGAAATATGCATTGTGAATTGAATTCCTATTTGCCAGCGTTCATTATTAATTCCCCCACACTCGCACCGGCCTCGGCAGGCATCAGAAAATGTGATCTGTCGATTCTGTGAAAAGTAATTATCTCTCACAACACCAACAGCTTTTGCACATTCCATGAATTCAAATTCACTGTGAAATTTTGCTGCATTTTATTAGATTTTCACGTTTGACTAGAATTAACATTCAGCATTCGGCACTCAATCTGCGTACCCACTGCAATCATGATTAATGGCTGCAGCGTTTGGAATAAAATACAACAATCTGGAACACGAGGGCTATTTAGTTAAGCTGTGCTTTTTTGGGGGGGGGGATAAGTAAAGTTGTTATTCTCAATGTTACGGCGAACCGAAGAATTCGATGAGTTGTGCGACAGTCCTGGAGAGCTGCCGATCACTTTGTATTTTCTGTCGTGTTTGCTGCAAGACTAATGCCCGAATCGTGAAAAATGAAAGACCAATTTCCTCTGATTACCGCAGTCAAAAAAAACATCTGGTATTTCAATCACATGGCTTGGTGTATAGGTGGCAGAGTAAGCTAAGGCACAGATCTTCCTCGACCACCATCTCCGAAGCCTCCGTTTAAATTCAGCCCTCGAAGAAGTGATAATGATTTTCTGTCACTAACGCTTGTTTTTGGTCACAATTAAATAAATTCTGGCAGCAACAATCCCTTGGATATAGTTCAACAGTCTGAGAGGGACGTGTTTGACACTTACTTCAACCAACTGTGGCATGTTTAACACTTGAGTGAGCTTCAATAAAGCTTCAATAAGAGTCGGAGGAATATATTTCACTTGAATTCTCAACCTGTTTACATAGCAAATGGAAAAGTTTTTTTTATTGGTTCACTATAACACAATAACATATCTTGTTTGCTGTCTGACACATACTTTGCCGCCGCTGCTGCTGTTCTGTGTTTAATGTTCCCCACGGCCTTGAAGTGAATTTAAGTCAATTTGAAGCAAACTGGTCATGTAAAGTAGTGCACTTTTAAAGGGACATTTTTCTTTTAGTGTTTTCCCCAGTTACTCCATTTCCTCCACCATCTACCATGGTCACTGACAACAATGCTCCACATTTTGAACCCTTATATCTATTGTAATATAAATCATGTTCAAATAATTTTTTTAATAAAAAAAACTTTGCTTTTGAAGTAGCACCTTGTGTCCAATCCTCTCAAAGTGCTTTGCAGTGATAGTGGAGTCCTATAGCCCAGTGGTTAGAGCACTAGCCTCACAAGAGAGAGACCTGGGTTTGCTTCCTGGCCAGGGTGAAACAATGGGCAAGTTTCCTTACTACACACGCTTGATAATAATCCCTTTTAAAAAAAAAAAGAAAAAATTGATCATTTAAATCCACGACTGTTTGTGGGGGACGCTGCTGTGCGCAATTGGCTGTCGCGTTTTGCCCACAAATATACAGTCAATTCACTTTACAGTATTTTCTGTGAAGCACTTTCAGACGTCTAGAAGATGTGAAAAGCGCTATAATCAAATAAAAATATAAAATGCAAGGATTATTATTGTATATTTCTGAGTAAACTATATCCAAGTAAGTATATATATATATATATATATATATATATATATATATATATATATATATATATATCACCAGATGCTACACCAAATGTGATGGAAGCAAAAAAAAACCCAACTGTTTCAATGTGTGAATGATTGTAATATTCCTGAATAAAAATTGTTAACTCATTTCCAGCTGATTAGAAACACAGCACAATGATGTCAACCGAATCAGGGCCCGTCATTTTGGTCCCCTCCATGTAAACATTGTACATTTAGTGACAACACATAACACCATCCCTCCGCTTTGCTCCTTGGCTCCCTAACTTCAAAACCAACCCTTCAGGCGTAGCTTTTAACTGAGCTTTTAACTCAGCTCACCTCCATATCACCTCCCAGTTTAAGCTTTCAGTCAATTGTGCGAATTGCTTTGAGATCTGCTCCCCATGTGAAAGGTGCTCTATACATTGTTGTCGTTGATCAGATCCCTTGGTTCATCCTGACATCAGTTTTCCCTCGTTCTTCTGCTCTGCACTCTATAGAGAGATCCTGTTAATCCATCTACGGTGTCTTTATTCTTCAATGTCTCTCTCTCTCTTAAGATGCACTTTAATTACTTTCATTCCTACCATCTGTGGGCGCTTGCTTCATTCTTGCCTCAGGATTTTGATAGTCAACGAGAATATTTAATGATCGGTTGTCTGGTGATATTTTCCTAGCTTTGCACTATTAATTAGTCCATAAAGAGAGAAAGGTAAGATGGCACGTAATTCAAACTTATGAGCTGGAAGAAGGAAGAACTGAAGAGCATTTCTCTGAGGTCTGGGTTGAGGTGTGTTTGTTGGCTGTGTAATCCATCAATGCAGATGGACTGTCAAGGCCAACTAATGACTTCCCGATGCTGTGAGCCAGAGAGAAATCATTAGCCAAATTCCATGTCACATATAGCAGGCCAATTAGTACAGTTACTCGTGCCTTACACAATGGAAAAATCTGCTCTTCCCCATTACTGGTTCCCCCCCCCACACCCACCCCCCACCCCACTTCCCACAAAGAATTGGGAATCCGATCCCAACGTGAATGTGAGAGAAGTTTTTCTTTATACAATCTATGCAACGTCTCTTCCTACGTTTCCGAGTCGTCTTGTTTTAAATTTCACAATGGTTTTTAACCGTGACAAACTCTCTCTCTCTCTCGCTCTCTCTCTCTCAGCTGATATTTGTTTTGCAGCCAAGTCTCACCCACAAAGTACATGGTCCGTTCGCTTTACGGTATATTCCGTGAAGCTCTTTGAGACGCCTCAAAGGGGTGATGAGCTGCTATTTCTAAATGCGAGGATTATTATTATTACTATTATTATTATCTCAGCCTGGCGAGCTACACAGAATAGAGGGGAGAATGTTGAAAGTGTAAAGGCCAGACTCTCACACAACACACACAATCCTGATAGTTTCCTTTCGGTGTCTCATTCAACTTTGTTCAAACTTTTGGCTTATTTTGAGCCAATAATTTAATTGCTTGAAGACGCACTGTTTATTCTCTCTCTCTCTCTCGAGCGCATCCAATGAAAGTATATAATGGTTAGTAATACTCTGTAAAGGCCTCATTAACACTCCTATAATCCATGTCTATGTACTCATTAGTAACACAACTCGTTATTGTCAACGCTCTCTTTGTTTTGTGCCACTTAATATCCCAACATAATCTTACCTCTCATGTTTCCAGGGCCCACCACTTTTTTTCTTCCGATTATTTTAATCGATTCCTCTACGGCTAATAAATTATTTCATGTTCGATGTGGCTCCTTCAACAGCTGCGTGTATATATTTTTCTGGGCGTCGGAGTTTGAATATAATCCCCCTGCTTTCCCAAATTAATCAAAGGGGATTAAACAGGTTTTAACAGATAATGTTAGAAACCTGTTAAATGTAATGCGGCAATCCTTATAGACCAGTGAAGCATCACTTGCACTCTCTCGAGATAGCCGAGAAAAGCAATTAATCAGGACGGACAGGAACGCTGATGTTTGCCGCTCTCCGATGGTTTGTTTTGGAGGTTCCTTGTCATGCGTTTTTTTCCGTCAAGTTTCCGAGATGTTCATTTTCAATTATTCCTGCAAAAGCAATAAAAAATAAAACCAAATACCCTTGTGGTAATGTTAACTCGGTCATTAATCTTTCAGTTTGGAATGTCACTGGGCGCTAACAGGCACACAGCGAGCTGATAATCGGCATTCACATTGAAACTGATGTCAACACACACACACACACACACACCTCGTAATGGAAAATAAATATTCTGACAATGTTCACTGTGTATAACTTTTGGGAGAGAGGAGGATCCTCCAGAGTTAGTCATTGCAAAACGGCCGTCTCGTCTCAGAGTTAAGATTATAATGGCATCTGAACCCCCCCAATGATTAACAGGGTGACCAAAAAGTGTGGGATCTAGCCTAGATCTAAGCTTTTATTCTATTTTTGTGGAGTCCTGTAGCTCAGTGGTTAGAACACTCGCCTTACAAGTGAGAGACCTGGGTTTCAATTCCCGGCAGGGTGAAACCTTGGGCACATTTCCTTACTCCACACGTCTTATAATAATCCCTTGGAAATTTTTCTTTCAAAAATTGGTCTTTCAATCCACGACTGTTTGTGGGGACGCTGCTGTGCGCAATTGGCTGCTGCGCTTCACCCACAAATCTACAGTCAATTCACTTTACAGTATATTCCGTGATGCGCATTGAGACGCCTTGAAGATGTAAAATGTGCTATTTTAAATGCAAGGATTATTATTATAATCTTAAAACAAACATCATTTCTTTAAGACTTTCAGACATTGTAATGGTATCACAACCTTTATTTGTCCACCCTGTGCATGTATGCAGTGTGTGTGGGTGCGTGTCTCTGCAATTACACAAGGCTGTGTGGTTCTGTGAAATATATTAATTGATTGTGATGTTAATTAGTATTCCTCAAGGAAAATCTGTCACCTTAATTTGCTAATACAGGCTATCCAGCACTTGGTACCAATAATATTCAAGTCAATTCACTTTACAGTACTGTATATTCTGTGAAGTGCTTTTGAGATATTTTGAAGAACACTGTGTAATACAGAACAAAGAGCATTATCAATTTCACAAAAATGTTTAGAATTTACTGCCAAACTCTATTCTCCTTATTAAGGCAATCGGCAGATTATAGTTGAAGTCACTATTTTATACATAGCGTAGATTAATCGGTCAGTCAGTGTTTGAACAATTTCCCTGCTGGTATAACGGCATGCTCCCACAAATATACAGTCAATTCACTTTACAGTGTATTCTGTGAATCGCTTTGAGACATCGATAAGATGTGAAAAGCACTATATCAAATGCAAGGATTATTATTATTCCTTTAGATGTGACGTAGATTTGTGGAAATGAAAATGTCAAAATGTAGGTTGATATCAAACAGGGTGTTTTTTCTTCGGTTAAGTAGAGGTAATGCTAATACAACAACAAGAACAACGGCTTGCGTTTATATGTAGCGCCCTCCACGCCAGGCGGCATCTCGGAGCACTTCACAATGACGGAGCACGAGGCCGAGCCAGGGGGAAGGTGACCGTAAGTGCGGTCGAAGAGGAAGGTCTTCGGGCGCGACCTGAAGATGGGATAGGAGTGGGGTGAGGCGAAGGGGTTGAGGGAGTGAGTTCCGAAGTTTCGGAGCGTGGTGGCTGTGATGGAGCGGAGGATTCAGGGGACCAGGAGGTGGTCAGTGCCAGTGGAGCAGAGGCAGCGGGTACTGCTGCGAGGAGAGAAGAGATTAAAGAGGTAGAGGGCTGCCGAGGAATGAAGGGATTTAAACACTTGAAGTCGAACTGCTCTGTGACAGGGAGCCAGTGGAGACTGATAGTAAAGTACGTCCAGAAGTGTAGGTTTTATTTCATTCCCCTCCACTTCCAAAAGCGATTAGAACATTTTCCCTGAACACCAAGCCGAGAATCTTACGGTTTTCCTTCCCCAGGTGATCAATATCTGAAGAGGATCTCTCTAATGTTTCAGCTATCCATCCCAGCTATCCGAGCAGACTCATGGCTTGACTGACTGGGCTATTTATTAACTCAAACCCACTTGAAATTGATACATCTCAGGTTGTGAGTCTTATTGTCCACTGTTTTCTCCTGCAAGCCTCAAGATGGGGAACCGTTCCACGGACGCTGACAGCCTACTTTGTACTCTGCCCAAGTGCCTGGGCGAGGAGGGTGGAATACTAATGGACAGATTAATCCTGATAATGAAGGGATTTGGTGAATAACATTTAAGTCTGATTTGGCACTTCCAGTGCAAAACTAATGTGCTCAACCATGGAAGCGTAACACTAGAGACACTGGATAGAGATCAGGAGCTTGAACTCTGTGGATAATGTTTCTCACTTTTACCCAGGGACTCCAAGTTTCATTGTAGTGTTTCTGTTACCACTGGCGTTAGGATCAGCCAATTCAACGCAGACCAGGGTTTAAATTTGGGCCTTGTCTGTTTAGTATAATAACAATCCTTGCATTTGATATAGCGCTTTTCACGTCTTCTAGCCGTCTCTAAGCGCTTCACAGAATATACTGTAAAGTGAATTGACTGTATATTTATGGGCGAAACGTGGCAGCCAATTGCACACAGCAGTGTCCCACAAACAGTTGTGGATTGAAATGACCAAATTATTTTTTTGGAGGGATTATTATTAGGTGTGTGGAGTAAGGAAACTTGCCCAAGGTTTCACCCTGCCCGGAACTGAACACAGGTCTCTCGATTGTTAGTCGATTGGCCGATAGATTTTCCCTTCAAACCGAAAGATAAATGAATAAATATATAATAATAACTTGGTCTCTCAATCCACGACTGTTTTTGGGACACTGGTGTGCGCAATAGGCTAACGCATTTCGCCTACAAAATATACAGTCAATTCACTTTGGGTCTCTCAACGATGTGATAAGTCACTGTCTCAAGAAAGATTATTTATTTATTATTTAGACACCACATGGAACATTCAAACTCTGGGTTATTAATGTAGTTTATTGCTTCATTTATTGGCTATTTCGGTCATCACAAATCAGGCCCCTGAACTCTCTGTGCAATTGGCAATTTAGTAATTGGCCAGCGTTGCTTTAAAGAGGTGAAATTATACATCGGATAAATTGTGCTTTACTTTGAAACGAAATAGATTTGTACTCTATCATTGTATTATTCCTGAATTTGCACAGTTTTGTTGGTAAACAAGGGGACCTATATTATATTTTTATATTGCAATCAAGTTCATTTAAATTTTGCAACGTGACGCATTCGCCAAATAGATTCTCAGATGACACTTGGATTTAATAATAATAAAAATAACACATTTTTGACTATAAATATTTATTGCACCTCAGGGTTGTATATTAAAGAGGACTAAATTGTGGAGTCACCATGGTAATTTCTGACCTGGATCCTCTCCTTACCTATTGTGGAGATCCAGGCAGGTACAGTATTAAGAATTTATTTGTGAATATTCATGTTAATCTAATTTCACTTCTTTTGAGTGTTATTGAAGCCTAGTCGGTAATTTTTCTGTCACCGTTTGTGCGAATGACAGATGCAGATAGTTAACATTCTAATGACCTTCCACGAGTTTACAGCAACAAAAATGGTTTTGGTAGGAAATAATCCATCATAGATGACAAGTTTATTTAGAGCAGTGGGTTGGCTGGTCTCACAGGCCTATAGAAATGTTTCCCTACTTCATTATTTCACACCAGTGGAATCTCCGCGCGCACCAGCAATTGTGGTTTAAAAACTACAACTCAGAATAAAATGTGGTGATGTGTTTTGCCACATGTGGACAGGTAAGATTTAAAACATTTTTTCTCTCTCTCTCTCTCTCTCTCTCTCACACACACACACACACAAGACTATTTACACATAATAGCAGAACCATAAGGAAAATGTGAAACTTAAATGAAAATAATAACTATTTTCGCATTTGATGTCGCGACTTTTGCATCGCGAGCACATCTTAAAGTAATGATATAAAATAATAAATAGTATATTCCTTGCATTTGATATAGCGCTTTTTCACATCTTATCGACGTCTCAAAGCGCTTCACAGAAAATACCATAAAGTGAATTGACTGTATATTTGTGGGCGAAACGTGGCAGCCAATTGCGCACGGCAACATCCCATAAACTTGGGATTTAAATGACCAATTTTATTATTATTGTGGGAGGGATTTTTGGAGGGATTATTATCATCAGGCCAACCGTACAATACACTCAGATGCCGATCACCATCGATCAATTTTCTTTTGTGCCGTAAAGATTCTATGATTGATGCATGTGTACATGTTTGGAAGTTATAAACTTTTACACACAATAAAAACCACAGTCATTTGGCACTTTACCGTATAAGTGCTTTGAGACGTTCCCATAGCACACAAGGAGCTGTAACAAATGTAAGGATTATTATTATTATTATTAATAAACTCTCAGCCATGGCTTCCCTGGACTGTAAATATTCTTGCCGACTGCATGGATTCCCGGAGTCGATGCCTGTGCTGTCAAATGAAGCGCACACAAATGTCACCTTGCTTAGAAATTTGACCTTTTTGTTTTCTGAAAACCTTTCTTAAACCATCAAAGCTTTAATTAAATCCAAGTTGTTGGAGCTACCGGGTGCCTTTGATGTTCGGGTGCTTCAATGAACGCACTCAATTAGACGATTCAACTGATAGGTTGGCAACACCCGACTGGGTCACTGGGCCTTTGTCAGTTCCAATGTATCTATTTGTGTCTTTCTTGAGTAGAAGATCTTGTGTTTCATAGGCTAGGAACACTGCGTTATTGGAATATATCCAATTTAAATGAGTCTAATCATACAAGAATATTGGCATCGCATCGTATTAATTATTAAGTAAACGATTGAACCTTCAAACTGTCCAGCAAAGCTGACATTATCAGTGGGTGGTTGTGGTCTGTTTGCTGGAACAAACTCAACGGCTACATTTGCCCTCAGTATTTATGGCAAAATCCATCCACTAGAATATCAGAGTGACTGCCCCAGGGTGTTTATAGAGCAATCAGAGATCAGACGGAGTAACGGACACATACACACACTCACACACACACTCACACACACAGTTTGTCCCCTGTGGGTTAATCAAGTGAGAATTAACAGCCGTTTGGGCCAGAGTTTGGACACCGTTGATCCTGATTTATTTGCTGTGATCCCAACTTTGCATTTCTGTTTAAAGAAGCTGATGGCGACCACTCTAAATGTCGTCTAACCAATCCAATTGCTGATTTACAATCTGAGCAGCAGATAATTCAAGCCAGTTTTACCGCCTTGTAATTCCTTTCAGTTAGTCAGTATTGCTCCACCAGCGATCGATAAGTGGATGAGTCGTGTTTCATAACGGGCTGAATAATGTCACTTGGGCAGATTGCACTCACTTTATGGCAATGGGGTCCTGATTGCTGTGCGCAATTTGGCTGCTGTGTTTCACCCTTAAAATATACAGTCAATTCACTTTACAGTATATTCCGTGAAGCGCTTTGAGGCGTTCCCAACACGTGATACGGCGCTACATGAAATGCAATGATTATTATTATTACTACTATTTACTAATAATGACTATTATTACCACACTTGGGTTTAAATCCCTGCTCTCCCCTGCTCTCCCCTGCCTCTCTAACCTCCTCTCTCCTCAGAGGAGTATCTACCGCCTCCGCTCTACCGGGTCTGGCCTCCTCCTCGTCCCCCGAATCCTCCGCTCCACCATCGGCGGCTGTGCTTTCGGTCACTACGCCCCTAAACACTGGAACTCCCTGCCTCAATCCCTCCGCCTCACCACCTCCGTTTCCATTCTCAGGTCGCGACTGGAGACCTTTCTGTTCGACCGCGCCTAAGGCCGCCTTCCCCCTTCCCCCTGGCTCGGCTCCGCTATTTGGAAGCGCTCTGAGGGGAGGGCGCTATGTAAATCCAAGTTGTTGTTGTTATTATTAACTGTAGGCATCTTGGCCTCATATTGAAAAAAACGTCACATTGAAATTATTTTGAATTACGTGAAAGGGGTATAGTGTATATACACAGTATATATACATATATACCTGAAAAAAATCCTTATACCTTATAGCAATATTCTCTACATTACGTTTATTATCTGTTCGACACCCGCAGCCACATTGTCCCATTATGCTGCCTCAGGCAAGTTCTGTGAAGCAGACGATTCTGACGTACATACCATCTTGCTGACTGCTGTGTGTTGAGTCCCTAGAGTATCTTTACAATTGAATTTTTTTTTCTTATCTCTGCAGATAGTTTTGCTGGAATCATCAGTGGTGGTAATGCTTTAACTCCCTCTCTCCAATTACATCTGTTGCAGTTTTGGCACCAGTATCTGTTTGGCTTACAGCGCTCGCAAATTGAAGTTGTGAATAATGTTCACTAGATCTTTCTGACGTCGCTCCTTCTCCCACATTAACTCTGGGTTTAAGAGTTTGACGAGCTTTTTGATTATGAACAGTCGATGCAAGTGCGGCTAGTGGATCGACTGCATTTACGAATCTGTCGATATGTAGTGACTGTCTGTTCAGACTTGTTGTCAGATTATGTGAGACATTATGTCATCATTTAGCATCAAGATGATCACCAGAAGAGATACAGATGAAAGTCACTGCTAAACCCTACCCTTACATATATAATAGAGTATTGTACAAGGAGGAGGGTTGGGGTGGGGGGCTAGTGGGGGGGTTTAGTGGGGGGGTTGGGAGCTCGGAAAGCGCTTCACAGAGTATCCTGTAAAGCGAATTGACTGTATATTTTGTGGACGAAATTGGCAGCAGCCAATCGCACACAGCAGTGTCCCACAAACAGTCGTGGATGAAATGATCAAATATATATATTTTTCTAATTTATTTCTGTTTCGAAAGGATTATTACTCCCGGAAAAGCAACTGCCAATCGACTTAACAACTGGGTTCCTACTTACTGCTCGGTAAACAGAGGCGAGTGGAGTAACGAAACTTGCCCAACGTTTCATCTGGCCCGGGAATAAAACCCAGGTCCTCTCGCTTGCGAAGCGAGTGCTCTCACCTCACCACTGAGCTCGAAGACTCTACAGTTTAATTTACTGAATGATCATATACTACAAATCCCTGAAGAGTTTGTCCATAATGATCTATTTTGTGAGATACAGAAATAAACCCCAATCCTTTTCTCTCTCTCAAAAGTGCACAGCAACATTTTGTTTTAATATTCAGTATTAACCATTGTGTCTTTTCCCTGTAGTAACTGGAGCAATTTATAAATCATCCACAAGAACAAATGAAAAAAAAAGGATTGCACTCTATTCATTTTCAATCAGATTCTCCTTCCAGAATTCCAGTAGTTTTTATCAGTACACTCCACATTGCTAATGCAGTTTGCCTTACACGCATAATGTAATTAATAAGCAGCGAGGATGGCAAATGACTTTATTCTTGCGTGAATCTTCTGAATTTCTTTGAGCATTCAATTGTACAATTTGTTTTAACCAAATTTCAACCATTTGAACCATTTTGAACGCAGACAAACTGCACAAGTTCAGTTTGTGAGAGGTTGATACTGAGAGATTGATACTGAACTGCAAGACCTTCTGGTTTGGCAGTGCAGTATATTAAATAGGTTTATTTGATTGAAACAATAACTACAATTTACATTTATATAGCACTTTCCAAGTCAGGAGGACATCTCAAAGTGCTTAACCCCAGTGGGTTGGGCGTCTATACTTCATAGAATCTTACGGCACAAAAGGAGGCCAATCGGCCCATCGAGTCTGTGCCGGCTCTTTGAAAAGAGCAACTCAATCCCGCTCCCCAGAAACGCACAAAACAGTCCTCCCCAAGTAAATGTCCAACTCTCTTTTAAAACTTGTTGTCGAATTGGCCTCCGCCACCTTTTCAGGCAATGCATTCCAGATTCGAACAACTCGCTGAGTGAAAAAGTTATCGTGGAGTAGAAACATACCTGAAAGTATGATCAAAGAGGTAGGGAGTCTAAAAATGAGGTGAGGGGTGAACAAGTCGGAGGGACTCTGAGATGGAACTCCAGAGAGCAGAGGTTAAGCAATATTCCTAAATAACTATCCATTTATTTACCTAGCAGTAAGTAGGGACCCAGTTGGTAGTCGATTGGTGGATGGCTTTTCTGGAAGTAATAAAAAATATGATAATTTGGTCACTCAATCCACGACTGTTTGTGGGTCACTGCTGTGCACAGTTGGCTTCCGTGATTCACCAGCACAATATACAGGCAAATCACTTTACAATATATTCTGTGAAGGTCTTGGAAACAACTCAAAGACTTGAAAAAGTGCCATATCAAATGCAAGGATTATTGTGTTTATTATTACTTCAAGTAAAGTTTATAAATGACAATTTTAAAATCCAGAAATTGTACAATACCGATATACAGATTAATACTAGTATATATAATGAATATATATACTATATATTCATTATATTCTGTGATTATCCTCAGAATATAATTAGATTAAGTGCTGTGAAGCGCTTGAGGCGTCCAGAAGATGCGAAAAATATCAAATAGAACATTGCAAAATATAGTATTGAAGCAATTTGGGAGAGAAAATGATCAGGGAGAAATAACAGCAATGGATATCTGCATTAGTGTTGCAGGACATTGAAACTGTTCAAGGAAATGCGTTTAATCATCGCGGGAACAAGATGCAATATAATAACAATTGTTGCATTTGATACAGCGCCTTATCACATCTTCGAGACGTCTCAAAACGCTTGTCCTGTAAAAAGTGAATTGGCTGCATAGTTAAGGGCGAAATGCAGTAGCCAATTGCGCACAGCAGTGTCCCACAAACAGTCGTGGATTAAAGTGACCAATTTTATCATTGTTTTTATTTCTTAAGGGATTATTATGGAGGTATATGGAGTAGGGAAACTTGACGAAGGTTTTGCCCTGCTGGGAATCGATCCCAGGTCTCTCGCTTGAGTAGCGAACGCTCTAACCCCTGAGCTACAAGGCCTCCTAATATCAATGTCAAACCGGCACAAGACAGTCACTTGTATTTGATGGGTTTTCTCATTAAAAACAAGCAGCAGAAATATTGCTTCCTATAGCAATTAAATCTGTGGACACACGCTAGTATTAAGAGAATGAAAACAGAAGCTGATTTTAAAGTAAGTTACACAATTAAAACCTCATTATTCATTCACTGAAGGGCCTCTGTTAGAGCTTTGGCTTGTAGGGTTAGCAGGAGTTGAGTGGATGAGTCTCTGGCCCCAGTGACTAGTCTATCCTTCCAGGACCTGCCGATGAGCCAGTTACAAATCTCTCCATTACCGCAAAGTGCACAGCCTGAAATAAGAGGAAGGAGATGGACACATAAAGATCGAGAGCTGGAGACTGGGTGATTTGGAGTGATTGTGTTATTAGAGAGCCTGACAACTACTCCCAGCAGTCGAAATTGGGCTACAGCGAGACTTAATAAATTCGGTGCTAATTTGTTCCCAATAACGGTTTTGTGATAATAGTGGTGCTGAGATCTACCAGAATCAGCTAGTTTTAATTAAGTACGTGAGTGTTTAACTGTTGTCTGGAACCGAAAATAGTGAATGTTTTGCGATGTTGTTTATCCCCATGTCTCTGGCAGTGCATGTGCTACGGGGTCTAATTTGCTGTGCTTCTTAATAAGGAATCTTATTAGAATTTATCCTGGCACGCAGGAGCTTTGCTCCAGAGATAGATGGCTTTGGAGTAGGGTTCCCATAGGGTGCCACAACATTTTGTGTATTTAATGGAACGAGTTTCCAATTGAATGTCTCTGATTGCTTATTAAGTTGCCTTATTATGAAATACCACAAATTAGACCCCTGTGTTGTTTACATACAGTCATGTTACAATTGTTTTTCTCTGTAGTTAAGTCCTCAAAGTATTATATCTGAAAGTCTTGAAGCCCTTTGAAAGGAGTTGATGTGTATATTAACAGATATCGCACAGTGGTTATGTATAATTTTTAGGTCAAAGTTGATTAACATCTTAAGAGTCTTGAGTTCAGTCGATCAATGTTGTCTGTTAACCTCTGGGACTTGGATCCAAAGGAACTAGGATTAATGAAAATCTTCTCAACTGGATATTATAATCTTTCAATGAAATCAATTTGCTTGAAACTGAACCCAATATCAAAAGAAAACCCTTGATTAGGCTAGAGAACGAAGGCAGTAAATTATTTGAAATTTGGACTGGATGCAGAGTCAAATTTCATTAGAGTTCTAACTGTTCTCATCTGCATAAATTTAGGCAATTATCTGTCTCAGTTATACAGTAATGAAGCATAGAGAGCTAGATGGACAAGAGCATTCAATAATGATCACTGAATCCTTTGTGGACCCGTTCAAAGCAATTGGTAACACAGTTGATGACTTAAAAAAAGGCAATGGGTTTGGCAATGAGCATTAATATTGGACTAAGATTAGAAGTTGGTCAACATTTTTCTAAATGGCAGCTCAGTCATGTTTGTAATAGAGCCAGTGGAAGTCCTGTCGTTTGGCCACATTGGTCACATTATATTTTGGTCACCATCACTGCAGTTAGCCATTGGGAGGGGTGCAAGATTCAGGGATGCAGTTTGAGTTATCCTCCAATTTCCCAGTTGAGTGAGATTGTAGATTGATGGCGTGCTGTGGGCAGTTTTGTGCTGCGGACTCAAGGCTACGAGGAACTCACTTTCGGATTCTCACGTGAGGTCATTTACGTTTGGCAGAGAGAGAGAGAGAGAGATAGACAGATAGAGAGAGAGAGAAAATGTTTATCTCATCAGTCTCCACTCCGTTCAGATACAGACTCTGAGGTGAAGCACAGGGTTTGAACTCACTGCACCAGCAGTACTCAATGCCTGAATGGAGAAATCAGTGATTTATGAGACCTCTTGAATAAGTTTGATAAAATTGTGGGCCATAGTATTCAATGAATAAAATGAATTTAGAAAGCAAATGTGGGGGAGTAATTGTAGACACATCCCTTTCAATGTCTAGGCAGTCGGGTCCACTAAATATTCTTTGCTAAATAATGTAAAGTTCTTACTAAATATTCTAATCATAAATTCTATGAATACAGCCACGATTATTAATAAAACCACATTTTTTAAGCTAATAAAAACACATCTGAGATACCAATGCTGGGAAAAAGCTAACAGGATTTATGCTAAGGCTTTATGTAATGTATTGGTTAGACCACACTTAGAATTTCTTTATCACAAAGCCAATATATTGGCGTCAGACGAGCACAGAAAAAGTGTACCATGGCTGATTCCCAAAGGAGCTGAGTTTTGAAGGAAGGTTAGAGAAATAAACTGCACAGTCTGGAGAGAGAGAGGCATTAACACAAGAGTCCTCAAAACATTATATAAAATATTAATCTGTATATGCATAGTAAGACCTGAGTATCAATTCAAAATGAGCCGGGGAAATTGGACTGTCGGATATAAATCACCGAAAGATAAAGGTATGAAAGATAGCACAAAAAAGTCTTTACTCAATGAACGATAGATGTGCAGAGTAATCTATCAAGCAAAGTCAGGGGTAAATATTTGAGGTATTCAAAATACTGTTCAATGTTTATGATGAAAGTTAATGTACCAGAGGGATGAGCTTCAAGGGACAAATGGTCCTTTCATCCTGAACTCTTCCTTTAGATAATTTGTGAATGGTTTTGGTGGGATTTTTTGATGTGTGATTCAAAGCAAAACGGCACATTTTTTTCGAAAAATCATTTAAATGATCTCTACCCCTGTTAAGGTATTCTGAAGCAGCGACCTATCAACGCGAGCAGGGAAATCCTTCCTCAAAATCCTTTGGCAGCAACACGCTGCCATTGATAATCATGATTTACCTGCTGTTACTCATAATGGACAGACACAGTGAAAAATAAGTGGTTTCGCTTGAGCGGGATAACTTTCCTCAGAGAAGCATTCAGTGTGAAACATGTGGCCTTAAAACCATTATGAAATAAGTAAATCACATCCTTCCACCTTCTGGAGATATTCAAAGAGAGGTGGGAGTGTTTGAATCAGTCCAGTACATCAAGGAGAGAGAAAAAATAATAAATACATGCATAGAAGTGTTAATGTGCAGAGCGTGCATTGAATATGTCTCTTTTGAAAGCTTATAATGACATTGAAAAGGAACAAATTCAAGTAAGAGTTACTCTTAGTGGAATTGTAATGTCGCAAGCTCCAGGATTTCTCTCTTGAATGCGCTGACTCGCGCTGCAGTCGATATGATAGCCCAGTGGCAAGCAAAAACCTCTGTCGTCTCACCAAAGTGGCGATACTTTGCGTGCGAGCCAAGGCAACGAATGACGGCAGGCAGCTGTTCGCTGGCGACACGCGGCAAAACCTCGGCCGGCTAGCTGTCCTTGTCTGACACCTCCGACCATTGATTTTCATCAAGTAGTCACTGGATAATTCCTGACTCATTCCTTGCCTCTCCCTTTCCACCCCATCCTTAACTCAAAAACCATGGAAGCCAATTGCAATAATAATAATAATACTTGCATTCGAAATAGCGCTTTTCAGGTCTTCTAGACATCTCAAAGCGCTTCACAGAATATACTGTAAAGTGAATTGACTGTATATTTGTGGGCGAAACACGGCAGCCAATTGCGCACAGCAGCGTCCCCCACAAATAATCATGGATTGAAATGAACAATTAATTATAGGTTTGTTTTTGATGGATTATTGTTAGGCATGTGTGTGGAGTAAGGAAACTTGCCCAATATTTCGCCCTGACCTGCCTGGATTCGAAACACAGGTCTCACGCTTGTAAGGCGAGTGCTCTAACCAGTGAGCTATGGGATTCCACCAATACAGGACATAACATTGAGATCAGCTATCCACCATAGTTACTCCACTTCCTGAGGCACATTGATCTACAACAGCAGTACACTAGGGAACTGTTCATGATGGATCAGCCAGTCTGTCTCAATGGCAAGCTATGGATTTTAGTTGGTTACACTTCCAGAAGGATTCCCAATGGGGACTCGTTGGCTCTTGCAAACTTGAAACTTTGATGCTCTCGGTGATTAGATAAGCAGAGTGCACCTCTCCAGGGAGAGAGTGTGTCTTGCATCCCAGACACACAGACATTTCCGCCTCCCTATGAGGAGCTTATGGGGTAGTTTGGACGCTCTTAAGCTTGTGCAAAACACCTGGATGACCAACCCCCCGCCCGCCCCACCTCCCGCACCAAAAAAAACCAAGCATGAATTGAAAGGTCAATTGGACATTATTGGCTATGACATTGGGATAAACTCCCTCCTCTATTGGCAAAGCTTTGTAGGAATCACTCGCGAGAGAATAACCATGGCAGTAATGGTTTCAATCGAATGATTGACGATATTAATCAACAATCAAGGGTAAAATCTCAGTCAGAGAACAGTCAAATTGACCATACCATAATAAGATAGCATGATATAGTGGTGACTAACTTGGAGATATTTGGTGTTAACCAGTAAACCTTCTCTGGAAAGTGTGACCAATTCAAACGTCTCTTACTGAAGTTTGACTAAAGATCAGTGATTATACCCCATAGTTTGCTCACATGATGGCTGTGTGTAAAGATAGACCTAGAGGGTGGATTCATAAGTTGAGGTCAAATGACCATTATCCTATTTTTCCATCTAAGGTTATACAATCCTTCATTTATAGAGTCCGGTAGCTCAGTGTTAGAGTACTTGCCTTACAAGTGAGAGACTTGAGTTTGAATCCCAGCAGGGCGAAACCTTGGGCAAGTTTCCTTACTCCACACGCCTGATAATAAAATTGGTCATCTCAATCTATGACTGTTTATGGGACTGTGCGGGCTGCTGGGTTTCACCCACAAAATATACACTGGAAGAGGTGAAAAGAGCTATATCAAATGCAAGGATTACTATTATTTATGAACGCAGAATAACATTTTATTTTCTTGGGTTGCATTGTTGTGAGCCAACTTCCACAAAATGATGGAAACCATTTGGTACCAATAGCTTTGGTCCTCATTAGCACGTTCCAAAGCAAGGAACGTGAGCTCAAAGTCCCTTCTTAGAGCCTCGAACCACAAATTTCCGAGGGTAGGGGAGTGTCATTAACCGAGCTAAGATGGCAACGTCAAATTACATTAGTATACTGTAGTGCCTTTCAACCTCAGAAGGATTTTGTTGCCAACCTTATTTTCCTGCCTCAAAATGTTACATGTTAAATACATTGTTTTGCAGATGAGTTACATTTTGTACTGCGATGTTGAGTATTGTAGAAAATTATGAGTTAAATCAGCAACAAGCTCACCGAGGACAATTGCTGAATGTACATGGAACTCATTGGATGCTCAGTCCTTGAACATATTCAAGACTGAGATTGATAGATTTCCAATGGATAGAGGGATTGAAGGAAATGAGAATAGGGTGGGATAAATGGAATTAGGTTAGAAGATCAGCCATGATCTTATTGAATGGCGGGGCAGGCTCGAGGGGCTGAATGGCCCACTCCTGCTCCTATTTCTTATGTTCTTATGTTCATTAGAGTCGGGCATATAAAATACGTGTTCTTAGACATAATAAGTTAAATCCGGGTGAAAAAATTCCGCTAAATTCAGAATGACTTGCGGGCAGTGGAGAGAGAATGAGATGTTCACAGGAAAGGAACTGTGCTTGGGCCAGGTGCTCCGAGACACTGCTCTCATCATTATATAAATGCAAGTGTTTGTTCTTTTTGCTGATTAAAAGATAAATAGTGGAATGCAGTGCTCTAATAACTACAGAGCGTACCTGGCCACGTCATCTAAAGGGAGATTGTCGCATTGCACGGGATAAAAGTTTGGTAAAAGTTCCATCACGTCACTTGACATCAGCGTAACCCACTTGATGTACAATGTTTCTCCCTCAACAAAACAAGCAAAAAGTTTGTCAAATGTCCTTACGTGATGAGACTGCCTCTTCGAATATTACTCTTTCAGGCTGTCAGATAAAGCAAGGAAAATCAAACCATTTCCTGCGTCTTGGCTTTTTACCTTCCTATTTTGGGAATCAAAGCTCCTTGAATCTGTGGAGAATATTTGACAGCTCTCAAGGAAATATTCTAAATTGTTATTGGAGCTGTCTATTACAGCTTGGATTCAAGTGCTAAACTGATATCAATCTACTGTTAGGCAGAGTTGAATTCACAAATGACTACAATAGATTTCAGCAGAAGACTCAAACGTAATCCAAATCCGATAATCCTGCCTTTTACCTTTAATAATAAAAGAGGCACCTAAAGTATCATAACTATTGGTTTATCCGTGGATGAGCGTGAATCATTCCTGCTGCAATGCAACGTTACTTCTTCGAGAGCCTGTCCGAAGGAGAGTCTCATAAATGCAATGCCGTCGTACAAAGAGCTATCTCAAAATCCATATAATAATAATACTAATAATCCTCACATTTGGTACAGTGCCAAATTTCACACCAGGAGAAAATTGCTTCACAGCCCATCTCAAGTCCTTCCTCTTTGCCCCTGCCTTCTGTCATCTTCCTATCTCCACCACCTTCGCCCCCCAACCACTATTGACTCCAACCCCCGGCTCAGGTTCATTCCCTTTCACTGTCCAGTGCCGAAAGATGCCCTCCCAGGGCAAAAAGCTCTATAAAAGAATAATAATAATAATCTTTGTATTTGATGTAGCGCTTTTCACATTTTCTTGACGTCTCGAAGAGCATCACAGAATGTACTGTAAAGTGAATTAACTGTATATTTGTGGGCAAAAAGCGGCAGCCAGTTGCGCACAGCAGCGTCCCCACAAACAGTCGTGGGTTGAAATGACCAATTTATTATTGTTTTTTTATTTTGGAGGGATTATTATTATTATATAAATGCAATTTGATGTTGTTTACTGTGAAGTGGAGTGCCCATTCATTTCAAGGCAAATCTAGCAGCCCCAATCTCACTCGGTAATGGCCCACAGACATCCACGTAGGGAATTATCTGTCGGATTGTTGACCAGGACACCGAGAGAAACTCCCTTCTCTTTGAGCAGTGGGATCCATTGGACAGACAACTCCAAAAAAAGCAATACCTCCCAGGACTGTCAGCCAAGACTATGTTAGTGCTGACTAATGTTTGAACCCACATTTTTCTGACTCAGATGCGAGAGACAGTGCTACCAACCGAGTCAGGGAATCTATTTGATTTTAAGCAATATCTTAAAATTAAAATAACATTGTAAAATATTGTATTTTATATAGCGCCGTGTCTCGGAATGCTTAAAGGAGTTAAATGAATTGATTTCTCAATGATACTAATAATAATAATCATGCTTGCATTCGATATAGTACCTTATCACGTCTTCAAGACGTTTCAAAGCACTTCATAGAATAGACTGTGGAGTGAACTGACTGTATATTTTATGGATAGCCAATTGTGCACAGTAGTGTCACATAAACAGCCGTGGATTGAGTGAATGACAAATTTATTTTTCAATCCACCACGGACAGTGTACTGTACTTTCAAATCAGCACTCTGCCTTCTGCATGAACATCTCGGATAGACTCAGTGCTTTGCATGTCACTTGGTGTACGAGAGGAACTGTTCTAAGCAAAGGGCTTAAGCGCCGGCAGCCATTGTTCTTCTCCCATCAAATTCACTGTCCACAAGACCCTGCTTCATGTTTGATGAACACACAGTAACAAAGAAAAATTACATTTTCCAAAGCTCGCCTTCCCAGATAAATGCAGCCAAATTCGGATTTCATTTTGCTAATCTTTCTGGTAATGTTATTCTTTCGAAAATACTGGAGGAAGGATTTAACGGGGGATAAACTTCAAAGCTTTTTCCAAATCCAGATTGATTTGCAATGAAGCCTCCTTGTACATATTGTAGGTGAGAGGATCCAAAGTGTAGCATTTGTATTCAGGTGACATGCACAGCTAGTTTCTGCGAGAAAATGTTTTTCTCTCTCTCTCTCTCTCTATGAGGACAGGTGGTTGCGATTCAAAGATCCTCATAGCGAGCTTTGGAACTCGAGCGAAGGAACCGGAATCGGAACCATTTTTGCCTCCCAATTCACTGAATCACTCGGTTTAAAGTTCTGTCCTAAAAGGCATGGCTTTAAGTGAACGCGCAGAGAGTCTGTAGGGGCAGGCACAACTGATGTGCTTCGGGTGATTTTGAGAAAGAAGTATGAATTAAGCAGATACGAGTAGACACCCAGGGGTGATTTCATGGGAATATTTTTGTTATCAACTGACTCAGATGCCATCAAAAAACGGAATCAACGAAGTCTGAATAATGTATGATCATGCTGCAAACACCGTAGCTTCTCTATTTATCATTCTTACATGTGTAGGTTGTACAATTTTACTCCATTCTCATTCTATTGCTACCCCCTCTTGCCAGCGTTGACAGCCATACTAGATGTCAGGCGACTCTCTCTTCATCATCACACAGTGTGTGATGACTATGCTGGGATCAGTATAACATTACGAAGTTATGATAAATGTTTGAATGCTGGGGAATAACACATGCAAAAAAAATTATATTTGCTTCGCAAAGCGATAGGACCTGGGTTTGATTCCTGGCTGGGCGAAACGTTGAACGTTTGATATAGTAGCATTTTTCACGTTTTCTAGACGTCTCAAAGCGCTTCACAGAGTATACCAGTAAAGTGAATTGACTGTATATCCGTGGTGAAATGCGGCAGCCTATTGCGCACAGCAGGGTCCATAAAACAGTTGTGGATTGAAAATGACCGATTTATCATTTTTTTGAGGGATTATTATTAGGCGTATGTATGGCTTGTCGACAATCTGAAGAAAATGTGAAAATGAAAAAGCCCATTGATTTGTTGCCTACTCGATTGCTATTCACCAACATATGTTTGGAGATGTAAGAAATCTCCAAGCAAATTCATTTGAGGGTTTATGCAAAGGAGTTGCTTGAAATTACTGCACTAAAGGACAGAACCAAGGAAGCAAACACCTGTGTTAATATTATTTTGCCTTGTGATTAGAGCCTTGGGTTTTAGACCTGGTGGATTATTTTCCATTGAACAGATGTATTGCTTTACCACTCACAGAAGCTCCTCTGTTAAGCACTGCTTTGAGTTGGTCTGATCACTCCAGACTAATCTTCTGGAAATGAAGACCAGGTGATAAATATGGGATGTCTTCTCGGGCGGAAAATGAAGACCGAAACTGTAGGAGAAAGAGGATAGGAGAAGAAAAAAGGAGTAATGAAAGTATCAAGAAAAAATAAAGTCTTTGAGATGAAAGAAAACCAAAAGATTAAATATAAAAACCCCTAACCCATTAGGGTTACTAAACTTTCCCTATTCATTACCCAAATGTATCATGTCTACCCTCAAGTAACATCAACACCAGAAAAAAAAATCTTTACCTTACAACAACAACAACAAAATCAGATTTGTAGAGAACCTTTCACGTCGGGAGGAGGCGCTGAATGGTTGGGTCGGGATCCGAACAAGGGAGAGGGGCATGGCAGGGGGGAGTGGCAGGAGAGAGGTAGGAGAGGAGGGAGAGAGTTGGGAGGGCAGCAGAAGGCACAGTCGAAGGTTAGTAGGTAAGCTTATTACATTATTTCAATAGAAAGCTGAAGGCTTGTACACTCTACATTGACATTAGGTCTGGCTAATTTAACGAGGGTTGTAACCCGCAAGAAAATTGATGAATCATTATATTTGGTCAGATACTGCTCCTGAATGTACTAATTGATGCGCTAATGGAGGAACTGCAGCATTAAAAAGGCGTCAGTCAAATGGCATGTATTTCACTACCTGTGTTTAGTGTTGAACAGTGAACAGGCGTTACTTTTACAAGTCTCCTTTTATCCTTGGTGGAGCCTTCGGTTGAGTGAGACTTATCAATTTAAAATATTTGTCAGATGTCAAAACAGTGTGAGGCCAAGGTAACTGAAGCAAACAGAAAGTCCGGCTGTGTTGCCAAATCAGTCGAGTTCACCTCCCCAAAGAGAGATTGACTTTGACTCGGTTTGAATCCCATGAGCAGAAGATAACTTATTTAGCGTCTTCTGCTCCCGAGATTCAAAAACAATTCAAATTTTCCAGGCTGGTGCGGCCGTTGTAAATTACCCTTAGCTGGAAATTGCAGCTCTGTGGACCATAGCTACCAGGGCCTTAGTGTGTAGGGCAGAGTTCTAGTCACTGAGACATAAGGAGCCCCCCCCAAGTCCTAAGAGAGGCATTGACACAGCGCCCCTGACACACAGGGTAGCATGCCAGAGGGTTTGACAGTGGCAGATTGCGACACCGCCACTTCTTATGGATAACGGGATTAAGGGATATATGGTTAACGCGGCATATATGTGGAGTTAGATTAGAAGATCAGCCATGATCTTATTGAATGGCGGGGCAGGCTCGAGGGGCCGAATGGCCTACTCCTGCTCCTAATTCTTATGGCATTATGTTCTTGAGGGAGGGGAAGGAAGGGGGAAGGCAGAGCGATGGAGGAAGAGTGTTCTAGAGTATCGGGGCGTAGTGGCTGTAAACGTGGTGACCGACGGTGGAACGGAGGGCATGAGGGACATGCAGGAGGCTGGAGCTATTCGAGCAAAGTCAGTGAAGGTTGTGGGTTTGGGAGTAAGCAGGTCAGAGAGGTAGGAACGTGCCAGGGGATGGGGGGGACTTGAAAACAAGTGTTTTCAAATCCTGGAGCTAAGAGGTAAGAGGATGATCCTCAGTGTTAGAGGATTGAACCGTGACCAACAATTAGATAAACTCTTCAGTTTTGAAAGATGTTTCCAAGGGAACCTTAGAGAGAGGCACACAAGACCTTAAATGGGACTGATACAGTGCAACGTGAACAATAATCTCGGATGTAGCAAGACAGCAGAAGAAGAGGAAGCAGGTCTAGGGTGATGAATGGCAATTACAGGACAGACACCAGGAAGTACAGTATTCCTTACTCAAATGGGAGTGAATGACTGGGACAGGTTACCAGGTAGGGTGGTTCAAGTCAGGGCATGTCTGATTTAAAATGTCAATTTGATACTGTGATAGGAGCGTGAGTGATTATTCTGGAAGGATGAGATGAAATGGGCCAACAATTCTCTCCCTCCGCCCAGCGGGCTCTGGGCTGCTTTACGTCTCCCGTCTTGGCCATTAGTTGGGCGGGTCTTCAAGTATCTCTGCTCCCACGGTTTCGAACTCCATCCCACATGCCCTCCGCTTCATCCACTCCCTTGCCACTTTCAAGACCTGCTTCAAGACCTTCCTCTTTGGCCGTTCCTTCGGTCACCATCCGACTCTTATCCTCGCTGCCCTGATCCCAATCACCAGCTCAGGTGCAGATTCCCTAACTGTCCAGCGTCTTGGGATGCCCTCCAGACTCGAAAGACTCTAGGCAAATGTAATTTTTTGTCGTTGTCGTTGGAAGTACAAATACAATAAAAGATAGGGTAAACCATGTTGGTTTATCCAATAAATACATTGACATTGCAGATCTGTGAAGCCCTGGACCAACCTCTCTTAGTCTCGAGATCTGAAAATCTTCCCCCCACAAAAACCCACAGACAAGATATCAATCCTCTGCTCTCTCTTGCTCCCAATATTAGTCAACCAAAGTGTGTGAGCAGATTGTTTAAGAGGAAATTAGGTTGTCATGGATACCAGCTACAACCAGCTGTTGGGTTGGTATGTTGTGGAGTCTAGTAGCTCGGTGGTTTAGAGCACTCGCCTTGCAAGTGAGAGACCTGGGTTCAATTCCAGGCAGGGTGAAAGCTTGGGCAGGTTGCCTTACCCCACACACCCGCCTGATAACAATCCCTCGAAAAATAAAATAGTACATTGGTCGTTTCGATCCACGACTGTGTGTGGGGAAACCGCTGGGCGCAATTGGCTACAGCATTTCACCCATAAACATGCAGCCTGTTCACTT
Source organism: Hydrolagus colliei (assembly GCA_035084275.1). NCBI lineage: Eukaryota > Metazoa > Chordata > Chondrichthyes > Chimaeriformes > Chimaeridae > Hydrolagus > Hydrolagus colliei. Next base: position 2,087,554 of record CM068752.1, read on the forward strand.
TACAGTTTTTTTTTGGACGGATTATTATTAGGCGCGTGTGTGTATGTGTGTGTGTATGTGTGTGTATGTCTGTGTGTGTGTGTGTGTGTGGAGTACTTGCCCAAGGTTTCGCCCTGATCTGCCTGGATTCGAATACAGGTCTCACGCTTTGTAAGGCGAGGTCTCTAACCACTGAGCTACAGGAGCTCCACAAATTGAAACGATACCATAATGTGCGGTTTCCCTAGACATTTCATTGGATACATCTGAAGGCAAAATGATGTGGCGGGGCAAATAGAAACAGCTGAAACAGGGCTAGATGGTTCACGAATGTGTCCCTGTTGATACTTGGAACATAAAAAAAACTGATTTTGATGTGGTGCCAATGAGATTGCCCATGGCCTGATCCATGCTGTAGCAATTCTGGTTCTGCAAGAGAGAATTTCAGAGAGAGGTTACACACCGGAGAAATGGTGTGTGAGGTTTTGCAGCTGGCGTCCTATCCCGATGTGATTTAATAATATATGATTATATTTTCACTTCTGTGGCGATGTAGAACAACTGGAGTTTTATGGTTGTGACATCTGATGAACAGTCAGTGAGTTTCAATATTGGAAAATGCGTTGGCCAGGCAAGGAAATCTAGTGTTTTGTGTTCATACAGCCTGCAACTGTGGTGAGGAATGGGCAAGGTGAATATTTTAAATAGACATTATTGCATGCTGTAGACTGACATTTTATTCAGTAAAAGAGATATATCTAGTTTTTTTTGTGAAACTTCTGCTGTAGTTTCTGTGTTGGTCTGAAATCTAGCTGTAACATAGATGGAGATAGCTATCTATATATATATATATATATATATAGTGGAGTCCTATAGCTCAGTGGTTAGAGCACTCACATCACAAGTGAGGAACCTGGGTTCAATACCCACTTGGGCAAGTTTCCTTTCTCCACACGCCTGGTAATAATCACTCACGAAAAACAATAATATATTGGTCGGTTAATCCATGACTGTTTGTGGGACGTTTGATGTAGAGCTTTTCATGTCTTCTAGACATCTCAAAGCGCTTCACAGAATATACTGTAAAGTGAATTGACCGTATATATTGTGGTCAAACCAGTTCATCTAATGTCACCTCCTCCCACCCCCTCCCCCCCCCACACACACTCACACAAGAACAACCTTTTGTCTTCCTGATTGTGGGAACCTTTGAAACGATTACATACATCAATAACTCATTATTTTTTAACCTTTCAAACTTGCTTATATACGGCGACGGTGGAAATGGAGTTCTGACGTGGATGTTAAGTTGGTGCGAGACGTAAACTGAGCTCTTGTTGGAACCCAGCCCCCAAAAGGGATTGAGACAGTGTGTTTTCTCTGATGATGTTTAAAGAGTCCGAGTGAACATCATTTACTCTTTACTTGCAAAGCGCTTTGATTGAGAATGATTAATATTAGCGGTTCCCGCACTGGTATTGGAGAGAACAAAAGATTGAGAGAACATATTAAAATACCAATCGAGGAATTTATGGGTATATAAAAATTCTTGACTATAATGGCTGAGCAAACTTTCTTCCTGCCACATAGATAATAAAACAAAGCATGGGTAACCTTGCAACTTACATAACTTATCTGTGGTTGATTAATTTTCATGGCAATGACATTTCTATGTTTCCTGCAGCTCAGGAACCATTATAGTTAAGACTATTTGATCATCGCTATTGTACTTACCCTTATAACCTCCAAATCTGTTCGTAACTAGATATTTATGCAGGATTTTTTAAAAGAAGTTAATCAACACAGCATGAACCTCTTCCACTTCCAGTCTGCTCCGCGAATCCACCGCTCCACAGGGATCCTCTAGTCTTGCTCAAGGCTGGTTAATATTGTACTCATGTCCTGTAGCTCTCCATTTCCAGGCCAAGTTAAATAGCCATCTTACATCTACATTACATTCTGCTTCCTCATGCGAAGCTCAAAAGCAAGGTTCAGGCTCATGGAATAGGTGATAGATTATCCAGATGAATTGAAAATTGGCTTTGCGATCAGAGACAAAGGTGATGATGAATGGCGAAAGCTCTTGCTGTTAATCGCAACCATTGGTATTTGCACAAAGGTACATTCTGGATTCCCCTGCTGTTGCTACAATTGTATATAATAATAATACCACTGTACTACAGTACTCCTAATATTAATAATAACAATGACAATGATGATAATCCTTGCATTTGATATAGCTACTTGTGAATGATGTGGACTTTGAGAATCATAGTTTGTTTTAACAGCATGTCCCCAGATATACACTGTGGATGACTTCACAAACAACATGGTGAATTGTAATTTAGTGTAGAGTGAAATCAAGAGGCAGTCCTTCACCCAAAGGGTATTGGAACAACCCTAACAACAACCAAATTACATATGTAGAGCGTCGGAAGCCCTCCTGACTGGCTCATGTCAGTGCCTCCGCACCTGAGCGCTGACAACATCAGCGTTCAAGGCTGCTCTCTCCACCTCTCGAAGCCAATCAGGAATCTGGGCGTCTTGCTCGACCTCAAAATATCCTTCCTCCCCCACATCCGCTCCATGACCGGCACAGCCTTCTATCACCTCCATAATATTGCCACACTCCACCACTATCTCACCCCCCACGCCGCCGAAACTCTCATCCACGCCTTTATCACTTCCAGGCTCGACTACGGGAACTCTCTCCTCGTCGGCCTCCCCAGCTCCTCCCTTCACAGGCTGCAGCTCATTCAGAACTCTGCAGCTCGTGTTCTCTCCCGCACCAGGCTTCCCGACCACATCATTCCCACCCTCGCCCGTCTCCACTGGCTCCCCGTCACCCAGAGGATCGAATTCAAGATCGTTGTTCTCACTTTCAAGGCCATTCACAGTCTTGCCCCCGCCTGTCTCTCTGACCTGCTGTCTCCCTATCAGCCTGCCCGCACCCTCCGTTCAGCAGACTCAGGCCTGCTCCGCGTCCACCACCCAACCATCGGTGGCCAGGCTTTCAGCCTCACTGTTCCCACACTGTGGAACTCCATCCCGCAGCCCCTCCATCTCGTTTCCTCCCTTTCCTCCTTCAAGGCCGGTCTCAAGACCTTCCTCTTCGACCGCGCCTTCAGCTGCCCCGCTAATTCTTCCCCATCTCCCACTCTCCTTCCCCTTCCCGTTACCCTGTTATTGTCTTTCATGTTGGGAGAACGTCCCAAGGCACTGAACAGTCAAGGGTCAAGACTCTGTTGGGATGAGGGAGGGTACAGAGGTAGGGGTTGGGTGAAGGCACGGTTGAAAAGGAAGGTGTTGACAGGAGGCAAAGGAGGGAGCAAGGCCAAGGGACTGTGGGATGGAAATCTGGAACTCTCTTCCCCAATAGCCTGAGGATGTTGGATCCATTCACATTTTCAAGGCTGAGGTGGATAGATATTTGTTAAGTCAGGGATATTAAGGGATACGGAGCATGGCCGGGAAATTGGACTCGAGGTACAGATCAACAATGATCTAATAGAATGATGGCTCAGGCTCAAGGGGCTGAATAGTCTCCTCCCGTCTCTCTCTATGTTCCTACGTAGCGACAAAATGATTTGGGGAAAATATATATTTTAAGATCTTTATTTTCAATCCTGTGCTTAACGGGGTTAGATTTTGCCTGATTCAGACTGAATCCGCACCGTAAACAATGCTAAAGTTGCCGTGTTGCGCGGGCGGAACACTGATAAGATGGATTGCTTTGTCATTCTTCAGGGATTTGTAATAGTAATTTTCCTTCCATTTAAATTCACTGCCTCTTGAAAACCCCAGGATCAAATCAGTCACTGAAGGCAGGCGCTCTTCTTGAATGAATTTGAAAAGTGCTGTAAACGGGGACATTACACAACTAATTGCATTGAAGGAGCCCTTCGCCTCATTTGGGTGATTCTGATCTGAATGCTGAGTTAAAGGATTAGTGTGCAAACGAAAGTTGGCAAGAGGAAAGATGTACGTTCTAACAGATGGAGGAATGCCAAGTCAAATTACAACGATTTGAACATCTTTGTTGTCAGACCAGTGATTCTGGCTGACAATTATTTGGCAACATATGGCAGCTATAGACCGCTTCCAAAGACCAAGCGGATTCCCAAAAGACCAGGGACGTTTTATGAAGCACTTTGCAATCCGTTCAGTAGTCAAACCGTGTCATTCGGCTCTGAAGAACTCCGAGATTTATTCTTGATTTCTTCTTAATTACCACATTATCCTAAATATCTAATATTTAATTTAAACAATTTCCGATCGGCAGTTTCACTTCCCCGGCTCACAATAGACGACTCGAAAAGCGTCTTTCAAAAACAAAAGGTCTAGGATAGAGCGGAGCAGTGTAAATACGATGGAATCGATCTCCTCACCTCGCTTTTCAATCTGTGCAGCAACATACAAATGGGACAATTGGTTTTTAAGGGCTGGTAGAATTGACTTGATATTGATGCTAATTTGATGATTTTGTTTAAACAAAAGGAATATCCTGAATAGAAACACTGTATCCAGCTTTCCGATAGCCTCCTGAATGTGGTGATTCACGATAGACCACAGTTCCAGACTGGCAGCCCTCAGGTAAATTAGCCACGTGTGAGAGCCAGATAACAACAACAACAACTGTGATCTATATAGTGCCCTCCTCGCCGGTCGGCGTCTCAGAGCGCTTCACCCTCACAGACAGCCATTCCTGACAGGTTATTTAACCCATCGGGCGGGGACTGAAATCGACCGATTCGGGCCTTTTAGAGATGTATAACATTTTAAACGGGATCAGGAGTCTGTGTACAAACCCTGTGGACGAGTGCCTCGGACTAAGAGTCTGAAACTGAGCGTGAATTGCAACATGTTACGTTGCGATGTGTGGTGTGCTGCTTAGATTGATGCTTTACTGAGCATTGGCGAATGCAATCTGCACTTGGAAATTACATATCTGCGCTTGCATGTGCTTTACCTTGAATTCCATGAAATATTTATCGCCTAACATTACCTTATTGATTTCTTTAATGGCTTGAGAACTGAATATTTGATTATCCCAGATACGCACTTAAAAATAAAAGCTGGTGATAATTATTCATTAACTTCAGCTGCAAAGACCCCCTTTTTTGATATATTGAAAAAACACTTTCATTTCTGATTGTACTGGTGCCCTTCAGCACACGGAAATAATAACAATGTATAATAAAGGCAGGGCGTTTTATCAAGAAGCGGATGTAATTTGGTGTCATTGGTGTCTTTGCACAGCACAGTCTACTGGCAGAAACTGGCCTCTTCACTTTGTACTTGTTGAAACATTTCTCATCAAGGGTCAAATAAATGGCTTTGGTTTTGACCACCTTCGGGAACTTGACAGGGTCCTTGTTTCGGGCGCATTCTGGGGTCGAAATCTCACCTAAACCCCAGTCTGCAACAACAATTTGCCTAACGACAATTTTGTAAGTAGGAACCCGGTTGTTTGTCAACTGGCGGATCACTTGGTCCGGGTGGAATAATTACTTTGAAAAAAAATTAAACAAATAGAATGACTGTTTGTCGGACCCTGCTGTGTGCGATTGGCTGCCGAGTTTCCCCCACAGAACACACAGTCAATTCACGTCTCAAAGAGATGTCTTGAAGACGTGATAAGGCATTATATCAAATGAAAGGATTATTAATATTATTATATTCCCTTCCCAGGTTATGACCAACAATAGCCAAGAGGGGTGGTCGCTCGGAGCTTCTAATGATACCGCATTGAATAATTATACTCACTTTTTGTTCAAACAGTGGCTTCGAAATTCTGGTAATTACTTCTAATTCAGCAGGTCTTGAATTAAATATTCCCAAACTGCTAAATCCCCAGATGAAGATATGAACCATTGGAGCAGTTGCAATTAGCATTTTTGGTAGTCAGCAGTTTTTACAATGAATAAAACTCTTGTTTCAGGCTGTTCCAAGGGCTACCACTTAAAATCCCCAACTGCATTTCCACATGAAAGTAAATCTGCCACATACCTCAAATGGGGGACATAATGCCAAACACAGGATTTAACTATCAAGGGTTTGAGCAGTCAGGATGGGTGATCTTTTTCGTTTGCAATTGAAAACCTCGATCAGTTGAAGAATGTGAAATTTTCTGTACTTAATTGCAGATAAAGTCCAGCAATTGCCCCTTCTTCAACATTTTATAACAATAATAATCCTTGCATTTGATATAGCGCTTTTCACGTCTTCTAGACGTCTCAAAGTGGTAGACACGGAATGTACTGTAAAGTGAATTGACTGTATATTTCTGGGCGAAATGCGGCAGCTAATTGCGCACAGTAGTGTCTCCACAAACAGTTGTGGATTGAAATGACCAATTTTTATTGTGTTTTTTTGGAGGGATTTTTATTAGGTGTGTGTGTGTGTGTGTGTGTGGAGTAAGGAAACTTGCCCACAGTTTTGCCCTGATCTGCCTGGATTTGAACACACAGATCTCACACTTGTAAGGTGACTGCTCTAATCACTGAGCTACAGAACTCCACACGCCTAAAATGTGTAGTGGAGTAAAACATATTTATCGTATTGTCTCGGAGCTTGATCTGGTAAGCCAATGTGTTGTCATACACTAGGGTGCTATACAGTAATGTAGATTTACTCCTAGTTGTCATAGTGATGACTAACATATCTGCGAATGCTGAGAGGCAGCTTGAGGGTTGATACTGTCAGTAAAACTGCACAATCTGAAGACGCTTTGGCTCATGGAACTGTCGCAACAGATAGGTTTGATGCGAGATGCCTCCATTTGCCAAATACCTGCACCACTTTCTATCAGGACGCATTCCTATCTGTGTTACAGCACCGCAAACAATTGCACTGTACAAGCTCTCGCCATAAAGGTTAGCCCTGGTTAGCCCAGTGGCTTAAGGACATTCACTGCCAATATGGAGTTGATCTACAGGTTCTCGTTGCTTCCATTTGTCTATTTACTGGTTTTGGCTGCCAATAACAGCTAATTAGAGATTCTCACCACTGCGAGGTCATTCACTTCCAGACTGTTTGTGGAACAATGCTGCTTGTGCGTTCACTTACAATATGTACAACAAGGTCATGGCATTTTTGGTCAAATTCTATGAAGCAGTTGAAGATGTCTAGACAATGCGATAAGCTGCTAAATGAAATGACTATTGTTATTAGCCGTCACAAAAACATTGATGAAGAATGTTGACTCCTGCTCCGATGTCTCTTTTGCTGAAGAAAATTGAAAAGAGCAATAGTAAATAATTATCTGGTTTATAACTTTTTTTTAAAAAAAACCCTATAAATATCTGTGAGAGTGATGCCAACTGAGGCTTGGGCTAACTCTGAGATATTGAGTCACTCGATGAACTTGAGTAAACTAGGCCTATATTCTCTAGAATTTAGAAGGATTAGAGGTGATCTTATAAAAACCTATAAGATTCTTAAGGGGCATGACAGAGTAGACAGTGGGAGACTGTCTCATCCTGGTTGGAGAAACTAGGTGTCACAGTTTTAAGATTAAGCCTTTTCAAACAGAGTTGAGGAAAAACATCTTCACTCGGAGGGTAGTGAATTTATGGAATTCTTTACCCCAAAAGGCTGTAGATGCTCAGGCCTTGAACATATTCAACACTGAGTTTGATAGATTTCTAATGGATAGAATGATTAAGGGATATGGGGATAAGGTGGGTAGGTGGAGTTAGATTAGAAGATCAGCCATGATCCAATTGAATGGCGGGGCAGGCTTGAGGGGCCGAATGCTCCTAATTCCTACGTTCCTACAAACTTCAGATGAAACCGAGAAGATGCTGAATAGTGGAGGAATCAAAGTAGATTTTCAAAAGTTCTCTGTCTGTTTGTAACAAAGCAGAGAAAAGTGAGTTTCAGATTCCTGGAAGTTCACACGAGTTTTTGAAGATTAAACACAAGTAGCCACCATAACAGTATTAATAATAATCCTTGCATTTGATATAGCGCCTTATCACATCTTCTAGACATCTCGAAGTGCTTCACAGGATATACTGTACAGTGAAATTGACTGTATATTTTCTGCGGTGCGATTGTAAAGAAAAGCAACGTTTTGTTTGGCTGAGATGTGGATTATTTTAGACGAGCGTCTTGGCTTGTGGGAAACAATTCTACTAAAGCGCAGGATTTATTTCCCAACTGAGACTGATAACTGCGTAAATGTGACAAAGTAAATCAAATGAGATTTCAAGTGGCTGAAATATTATTTGGTTTGGAAAGGAGAATTGGAACTGCAAAGATTTTTTAACAATCCTTCATGGGCTGTGAAAGCATGTTATTCTATTTTTATTTACCCTCCTCAATCATTTTAACAAGCCCGGAAAGTCTCTACAATATTTCACTGGGAATGTTACCTGTTGACGTGTGAAAAGAGCAAGATGGGTAGTGTCATGTTAGATTTTCTGCTGCTTTTGATATTTAAAAGAACTCACATTACAGTACTTGTTTGCCTCAAAGCGCTTCCCAGGATATATCACAAAGTACAGCGAATGTATTTTAGGGGCAAATACTTAAAACGTTTTGTTCAACGTTCCTTTGCTTCTAATCGGAGTTGAACCATTTTGTAAATAATTAATATTGCCCGGAGGTAATGACATCACTAAACCACCCCCTCCCCACTCAAAAACGTAGAGTTTTAACTTGTTGGTGACTTGGAATCACTGTGTAAGCTGCTACTGCAACGCTGGGTGTGAGTTGCGTTGTTGTAGCTGCTGTGCTTTGGACGAGACATTAAACCAGGATCCCCTCTGCCCGCTCAGGTGGATGTTAAAGAATTTGTGGTGATGAACGAAAAGAGAAGAGTTTCTCCTGGTGGCCAACAAACCCTCAAGTAAAATCAGCCGCTGTTTTGTGGGACACTACTCTGTACAAACCAGCTGCTGCGTTTTGCCCACACAATACAGTCAATCCACATCCGAGAATATCCTGCGAAGTGCTTTGGGATAGAAGAATAAACATCCTTGCATTTGATGTAATGACTCATCGCGTCTTCGAGGCGTCTCAAAGCACTTCACAGAATATACTGTAAAGCAAATTGACTGTATAGTAGCTCAGTGGTTAGAGCACTCGCCTTCTAAGCGTGAGACTTGGTGTTCAAATCCAGGCAGATCAGTGCGAAACCTTGGGCAAATTTCCTTACTCCACGCACGCACGCACGCACGCCTAATAATAATCCCTCTAAAAAAAAAACACAATAATAAAATATGTCATTTCTATCCACGACTGTTTGTGGGGACGCTGCTGTGCGCAATTGGCTGCCCCGTTTCGCCCACAAATATACAGTCAATCCACTTTACCGTGTATTCCGTGAAGCGATTTGAGACAGCTAGAAGACCTGAAAAAGCGCCACATCAAATTCAAGGAATATTATTAAATTCAAGGATTATTATAATTTGTGCGCGAAATATCTCAATGACATGATAAGGTGCTGCATCAAATGCAAGGATTATTATTATTACATTATTATAATTATTATTCATATTCTCTACCCTCCAACCGAACCACAGTGTAATGCCACTGTCCCATGATATTGCACCATCCAACAATACACAGAGAAAACTCACAGACACACATGCTCTGGCATTTCTATTCTGTCAGAATTTGATTCACAGTGTTTGTTGGGAAATTATTGATTTGCACCGAGCTTTGATAGATGCAATGAAATCCGCTGTATAGAGTGTCAGAACAGATCCCAGCTCGCACAGAGAGTAACAGATAGCCGGCAGTGTTTATTAATCTCATCACTGGAGTCGTACAACACCATGAACCAAATACGAGCATCACCTTCGACTGAGATGAGATTCTGGCTTTCAAATTGCATCCAAGTGACAATTTTTTAGCGTTCCGTTCGTTTTTTCTTCCGTATTTGTCTATTTTATTGAAATATATTCTACGCGAGTTCTTTCCTGAAAATTGTTCTCCTCCGTGAACACGCTGAGATGCACCGCAGGTGTTGTCTGTCTGGTAACAATATTTTAGGAGCAAAATGAATACCACAAGCCTCAATAACGCTGTGCCTCGTTTTTCATAATTCCAATTCCACGTGTTGTGGTATCACGTTTCACAGTCCGCTTACCAGATCAGCTTTTTCAGTTCTTTTCGTATCCGTGAAAATTTCAATAAGTCAACTTTAATTCCTGATCGGCACACGCACACACACACACACACACACACAAAAAGTGATCACTTCAATCTATGACTGATTGCAGGAAACTGCTGTGCGCAATTGGCTGCCATGTTTCGCCCACAAAACATACAGTCAATTCGCTTCACAGTATATTCTTTGCAGCGCTTTGAGACGTCTCGAGGACGGGATAAGGCATTCTTATCAAATACAAGGATTATTATTATTATTCTCTTAGTTGCTCCCTTCCGTATCCTTTCAGGGGCAATAACACTTCCCCCTTGACTAGGTGTTCAGCACTACATAGAACGAACATATTGCAACAGACTGACCTTTTCTGATGTGTATTCAATCCCTGTGCTTATCCCTGTGATTATACAACAGTGGATGTTGGTTACCCAGCAATGATCGTATTCCACACTTGCGTTCGACTAAATTTATCGGAATAATCTGCAATTTCATTCCTAAACTAAGATTAATCCTTTTTTTTTGATACACAAAAAGGTGGTTCACTCAAAGAACATTAGCTCTTTACACGGGGGAAATTGTGCCCTGTGCACTGTGGTATTTGATGCTGACGCAAGATAACAAAAAAAACAGAACAAAATGCTCCATCCCCACCCTCACCTTTCTCGATAAGCATGGAAACCTATTTAGATGTACACGGAGGATATTAGCAAACAATTGCTTATTTTAATTGGGTTCTGGGGGAAATCTGTTACTCTTGAGATGGATCACCGGTTGCAATCAATTACCCATGTGATTAAACAAGGTCAGTTCTTTCTGAAACCCAAGCGATAACACTACGACTGTTAACACCCCATTCACAACGTTATTGTGCTTCTACAGTGGGCAGCCCCAAATTCATCAGTCAAGTAGGTCTACATTAGAGTGCGCAGGCATTGAGCACAGGCTGTTACTGAGACCTGGCACGCGTTTATTTATTCCACACAGCAGAGGGGGGATTGAGAATTTATGGATTCGATATGAATTTCAAAGCAAAGCGAAAGAAGGGTTTAATATTCACCATTTTGGCTCGCTTATCTCTGGAAGTCAGGGAAACGTTTCTCAGTATCAACCGGTGGATTTTCAGCTGCTCACTGGGTTGGGAAACACACCACAAACCTGTAAAGAGTATTTGAGGTCGGTTTGGGGGAGAGCGGCTTTGTTGGGTTCAACATAGAACTTCTTGTTCCGTATTTTATCGTGTTCTTAAACGGTGCATCTATCATCGAGGAAACCCAACCTTATGTGAGAGACCTGGGTTCGAATCCAGGCAGGTCATGGCGACACCTTGGGCAAGTTTCCTTACTCCACATGTCTGATAATAATCCCTCAAAAAACCCCAATAATAAATCGGTCATTTCAATCCACAACTGTTTGTGGGGACACTGCTGTGCGCAACTGGCTGCCGCGTTTTGCCCACAAATATACAGTCGATTCACTTTACAGTATATACTGTGAAGTGCTTTGAGACATCTAGAAGACGTGAAAAGTGCTTCATCAAATACAAGGCTTATTATTAACTACCAGAGCTGCTCACAGGTGCATTTTCCAATCAGCAACAACCTATAGATGGGGGTGTAATTAACCAGTTTTAGGCTAAAACACAAAAGCATCTCACCAGCTTGCCAGACAGCAGCTTGCCTCGTTCTATCTACGCTACTTGATTTTGGTTGGTAGCATCTTTCCCCTCACTGCTGAACAAAAATCTTATTTTCTCCCTGTTTCCATCTGCCTTGACGCAGTTCAAGTCACAGTTTCCAATTATTCTATGCAAACATTTTTTTTTCTAAGCTGTGTTTCCTAATCACCAAACAGTGAATAATGTTGAAACAATTTATTGGAGAGATTGGAAATTTGGTGGGGGGGGTGGTGGGGGAGAGCTTCAACCCAACGCCCTCGCGGGTTCAACGTTACAGCACAAATGTGCCTTTAATGTGGCAGTAAATTAACAGTGTGACAATACGAGAGATGTCATAAAGATTGCTGGTTTGGGAGATGGAACTGATCTGGTGCGGCTGCTCATTGATAGAGTAGGTTCTTATGCCGGTACCAAAGTGTTTTATGTCCTGACATAGAGATTCCTTTCCTTAACAATCGCAAGAGTTTCACTAGAAATATATATTCAACTTTGAGCAAGTCTCCTGGGCAAACCAACTGCATCGTACAGATGCATGACACATCTGAGATCGGAACCAGTGCCAACCGACAGAAAGGTGTACAATCTGTGCACTGTTGCTTTCTGTCGCCTGAGCCTGTGAATCTCGAACTTATTTATGTTTTATATATATAAGCCACCCCAACCACCCCCACTACAAAAAAAAACAGCTTGTATTCATTCCGTAAAGCAATCTTTAATTGTTTCTTTAAGGCACCCTCTCAGTGTTTGCTGAGCCCGGCTGGGCCAGTTACAGATCTACTCAGGGGCGAAGGGAGTCTGCTGTATGAAAAGAAAGATAAATTTTCCTTTTGAAAAATTCCTTCACAATCAATGTACGAGTTGCTGATGGCTGAAACCCGTGACTGTTAGTGGGACACTGCTGTGCGCCAGGGGCTGCCGTGTTTCGCCCACAAATTTTACGTTCAAATCGCTTCACTGCATATCTTGTGAAGCGCTTTGAGACGTTTTGGAGACATGATCACAATAATAATAATCCTTGCATTTGTTATAGCGCTTTTCACGTCTTCCAGACATCTCAAAGCGCTTCACAGAATATACTGTAAAGTGAATTGACTGTATATTTGTGGGTGAAATATAATACAGTATCATTATAAATGGTACGGCAAGGATCAAATCAAGGGTTATTATTATTATGGATGTGATCTAATTGCAGTGAATTTGAGCGAAGTCTGGCAAACACCATTTGCGGAGAAGTATAATTGCAGGAAAGCTTTTAGGTGATAGTACATCTCTCAACAGTTTGCTAGTGTGAGTGTTTGCTTGGGTTTTAATGACACTTCTAAATATTATCTTGTTATAAGACCATACTGCAAACTGTATACATAGCTACTGGCCAATGCCAAGTAAACTATTTACAATCCGGGGCCACTAAAATAGTCATTAATTACATCATAATAATCCTTGCATTTGATTCCAGGGCCATGTCAAGTCTTCACTGTGTCTCAAAGCGCTTCACAGAAATATTACTGTAAAAGTGAATCAGCTGTATATTTTGTGGGAGAAACGCAGCAACGTCCCACAAACAACCGTGGACCCAATATTGTTTGAGAGACAGTTATAATATAATCCTGGCTTGTTATCGACATTAATAATACTTGATTTTAATGATTCTGTGAGGCACGTTGAAACGTCTAGAAGTGACAAGCGCTACATTAAATGCAAGAATTATTATTATTATTATAACATCAGTATTTAAGTGGGTAGGGGCGGGGGAATAAAATATTGTGTTTGCTTCACCAAATGAGAGTAAAACAGAGCATTACAGCAACACTTTTCCAACACAATAAATAAGTAGAATTCTGTTACAACAATAATAATCCTTGCTTTTCATTTAGTGCCTTATCACGTCTTCGAGATGCTGGTCTCAAAGCGCTTCACAGAATGTACTGTGAATGTACCGAATAGAGTGAATGGACTGTATGTTTTATGGACAGCCAATGACGCACAGCTGGAAACAATTACAGGGCTCCTTTTGGCTCGGGAAAGAAAAGCAAGCTAGAAAGCGTGGTCATACTTAAACACTCACAGCCAGTGTTAGGATTCAGGACATCTGGTGTGCCGTTGGTGGTGGAGCAGTTTGTTCCTGTGAGGTGGGATTAGTTCAATTGCGCAGGAATAAATGAACAACTTTGCAGTCAACCGTTTACCTCATTGATTTAATAGAGTGGGAGAGGGGTTACTGAGAGTCTAGAGAATTCTCTAATGTTTCATGGATTTTTTTTTAATGCTATTTAACCAAGTGAGAACACTGAAAGCAATGTACTGAGATTTGTTTTAATTTGATTTGATTTGATTTGATAGGTGCTGGAGGAATACATACACTATGGATTTACATTTACATATAGTGCCTTTCGTGCCAGGAGGTTGTCACAGTCCGTAAGGTTCACTCCTGAGCTGGGTCTGTGTGTCGCAGTGTGTTGGTGGGCGGAAAGATACCCAAGGAAGCGGTCAATGCGGAAGGACTTTGAAAGCGATAAGGGACCTGGCAAGTTGAAGGGACTCCAGGATGGAATCCCACTAATGCTGGGGTGGGTGGGGGAATCGCAAAACAGGCTGGCGTCCAATGAGGCTGGGGAGCAAATAGGTCTGTAGGGTTTGAGGAGGTGTAGTCATGTTGGGAGGACGTCTCAAGGCTCTGAACAATAAATCACAAGGTTGGATTTAAACCAGGTGCCTTCATCAGCATGTACCTGGAAGAGGGAGCGGAGGCGGCTGGTGATTGCAGCGTGGGAGGTAGGGGGTTGAGAATGGTTATAAGAAGAAGAAGAACAGAGTCAAGGAAACACTTCTTCACTCAGATCCTGGGTAGTGAATTTATGGAATTCTCTACCCCAAAAGGCAGTAGATGCTCAGTCCTTGAACATATTCAAGACTGAGATTGATAGATTTCTTGCGGATAAAGGGATTAAGGGATATGGAGATAAGGCGGGCAGATGGAGTTAGATTAGAAGATCAGCCACGATCTTGTTGAATGGCGGGGCAGGCTCAAGGGGCCGAATGGCCTACTCCTGCTCCTTATTCCTATCTTCTTAAGAAGAAGAACCCTTGCATTTGATGCAGCCCCTTATCGCGTCTTCAAGACATCTCCAAGCGCTTCGCAGAATATACTGTAAAGTGAGTTGACTGTATACTTTGTGAGGCAGAGTACTCTGAGGTAGTTTTGCAGGAAGCGTGAAGTTGGTTTCACCAACCGGGAGAAAAAGAAAGTGAACAGATAGTACATCCATCGAGGAAGATCAGAAGGAACAAACGCTACATCCTCCATGCACACAAAGGTTAATTCAATGGTAAAAGATAAGAACGTGACTGTTCCTGCAGCAGTCAGTAAATTAAGTCTAATCCATTTACACACATGCATGGGCGCACAAACACACTGTTAAATCTGTTGCCACATTGACATTGTTTGGATCGATTGAAACTACCGGGGGAAAACAACAAGAGCAAAACACTCGGACTATCACAACACTGAACGCCTGTGTCATTGAATAAATCCACCACAGTCTTACAATCGGAAAAGCTGCCACTCTGACATTCATTTCCTCGAAGCTCGTGAATATGGGCAGCGTAACTGATTTGTGTTGGAAGGTTAGAGCAAATAAACAATGATTGGAAACGATAGGAAAAGGCAAACTGATCTCTCACACAGCGCAGCCTGTGAAACAATGTGACCGCAGAACTGCCGCAGAACTGATCATCTTTGCCCTGCCTTCGGGCAGACGCATTAACAGGGAAAATAATTTAGCTTCCTTTCAAAGAGAGAATTTGGGAGGCATGTATCAGGAGATGAAATGCCTTGTAGAAAATAATTGAATCTATTCCCCGAGCTACAATCCAAGAAACGTAGAACCAAAGTAGATATGAAACCTGAATCCTGAAATGAAAATGTTATTCATTGGAATTGATTAGTAAATAAAAATAATAATAATAATCCTTGCATTTGATATAGCGTTTTTCACGTCTTCTAGATGTCTCAAAGCTCTTCACAGAATACGCTGTGAAGTGAATTGACTGTAGGTGTGTGGGCGAAACATGTCAGCCAATTGCTCCCAGCATCGTCCCACATACAAGCATTGATTGAAATGACCAATTTTTTTGTCGTGTTTTTTGTGAGGGATTATTATTAGGTGTGTGGAGTAAGGACACTTGCCCAAGGTTTTGCCCTGAACAGCCTGTCTGGTTTCGAACACAGGTCTCACGCTTGTAAGATGATTAGTAAATAGTACTATAATAAGATTTATGTTGTGTTCAAATTGCTTCGCTCCCTGGCACCTCCCTACCTCTCCGACCTCTTCACTTCCTCAGTTGCTTCCGCTCAACTGGCACCGTTTTCCTGTTCGTTCCTCGCGCTCTCCGCTCCACCATTGGAAGTTGGGCATTCGGCCACTAGGCCACGAAACTCTGGAATGCTCTCCCTCAATCCCTCCGCCATGCCCGCCTGTCTCACTTTCTCCAAGACCTGCCTGAAAAGCTTCCATTGCGGCCTCCCCCGCCCCCCTCTCCCCCCCCCCCCCCCCCCCCCCACAGGCTCGGAGTCAGGCGCAGCCAGTGTGAAGCGCTCTGAGACGCTACCCTGCATGGAGGGCGCTATATAAGTGCAAGTTGTTGTTGCTGCTAACCTGTTAAGAATACTTTCGCCCTTAAAATGTGTGGTTCAATTCCCGTTACAGTACAATCCGCGAAGCGCTTTGAGGTGTCCCGAAGACGTGACAAGGCGCTATATCCAACGCCAAGATTATGATTAGCATCAATCTATTTTATGCTTACTTTCTTCCTTTTGTAGAGTAAGATGGTTCACATTGATTTTGCTATCTTCTCATGAATGGGTCTATAATAGACCTTCCCCAGAGGATAGTTTGGTTTTCCCATTAAACTTACAGATGTACCTTTACACCATGGCTTTCTGCAAGCACGGCACAATTCACTTCACCCTGGTATTTAAATCGAAGACGGCAATTTTGAAGAGCGTTTTGTCCCTTCGTACTATATAAGACGTGAAAAGCGCTGAATCAAAAGCAAGGATTATTATTACAGTATTGTTATTCTCATTAACGTCCAACTTCTGTAGCATTTCAAACGTCAACCTTTCCTGTAGGTCGGGGAGAGATGAGAGGAATTACTGTATGCCTGCAAACGTTTATCAAGATCGCCTGTCCATGCCAGGAGCAATTTGTTGTATGGAGAAAACCTGTTGTCTTCTATGCCCTCCACGCTTTGGAAACTCCATCCCACAATCCATTTGCCTTGCTCACTCTCTTGCCACCTTCAAGACCGGTCTCAAGACTCTCCTTTTCGACTGTGCCTTCAGTATATTCTGTGAAGCGTTTTGAGACGTCTAGAAGAGGTGAAAAGCGCTATGGTCAAATGCAAGGATTATTATTATTATTACGTATTATATTGTTTGTGCTGGTTGACGCTTAAACTAAAGCTAACATATTCATGCCGTTTGGTATGTTTGATAAATGATATGGTATTTATATTACGAGTAGCTCTCTGTAGCTATTTCATATCTCATTGCCTGTGAAGTTCATCATCTTAATCTGTCAATGGGGGGGGGGGTCATTCAGACATGCCTTTAAAATATAGTCCCTCTGAAAATATTTTCAGATACTGTACTGTATATGCTCTGTATCTGTCAAACCGCCCACTCCTTACACAACACACAATCATGTGCTAATGTACTAAATGGAAAAAGGATTATTTTATCTTTGAACGGTATTGTT
This sequence comes from Hydrolagus colliei, assembly GCA_035084275.1. Classification (NCBI taxonomy): domain Eukaryota; kingdom Metazoa; phylum Chordata; class Chondrichthyes; order Chimaeriformes; family Chimaeridae; genus Hydrolagus; species Hydrolagus colliei. Next base: position 2,105,084 of record CM068752.1, read on the forward strand.
GGATTAATGCAATCCGTGATGTCAATTCAATTGAGCATTTCATTCATTAAAGGGTTTCAAATACCACCCTTGTGTGCTACATGTATTTAGAACCAATCTCAGCAATTTATCATTGAAAATTGCCATGTAACAGTGGAAAGATTAAATAAAAGATAGTGAGGCAATGCTGTTGCTTGACTATTGCTCCTGCCATCAATTAGTTTTAAGCAACAGACTAATTACTTTACACAGACAAATAGACAAATTTTGTTGAATTAGTGTTGTTGACCGTTTTTGACCGAAATAATTGAGACTATTTAATGTTTAAATGTTTTGGTCGATGGTGTGTGCGTGCGTGCGTGCGTGCATGCGCGCTATACAGTATTGTGTGAGGCCATAGCCTACATATCACAAAGCTCTCAGGTTAATAACAATAATAAATAATATTACTAATAATCATCTAAAAATAATAAGAATCTAGGTTTCTAATAATAATGAAATCCATGACTGTTTGTGGGGACGCTGCTGTGCGCGTCCCCTCGGGATAATTTCACCCTTGTTTTCAAGGCAGTGCACCACTGCCTTGAAAGGTCTCTATCTCTGTGTCGCTGGCAGTGTTTTCTCCCGTCTTTGTGCGTCCACCGCAATCGTAAATTCTAATTCCTCGGTCTGTCATTCCCAGTCTCTGCGCTCTTTGTAAAATTGGGCCGTTTCTGCCCCCACCTCAGTCATTTACAAATGCGTCATATTTTGGCAATGCAAATCATTCATATTCGAGTCAGCATTGCTCTACAGGTACCAGATATACTACAGATACCTCACTCACCAAGTGGGCTATTTTTCACGTGTGAGCCGAGACAGTGAATGTGAGCAGGTCAAGGCAGTGGATCCAATTTGATCCTGTTTCCACCGAGCTTCCTTCTAACCTACGCAATCCGCAGGCGAGGTTTATGTGGATTGTGACGAGGGTTGGATCGCAGGCCACTGCCTTTACAGATTAGGTCAGTGCACACACAAACACACACTCACTCACGCACAGACACTCTCACACACCCACACATACATACACAGACAGGCAATGATACAGCGGGAAAATTATGGTGTAGTAAATTGCTGCTGAGTTAAGAGCCGAAAGCAGCTGAAGGATAAATCACCACTGTTATGTCAACCTCAGAACTTAAGCTCAACAGTCCCAAGCTGTGGCTCGAACCTTGCGACTCGCAAGATCCGCGCAATGTGAGTAGGACACACAAATAAAATCTTTCCGAGAATATACTTCCCGGCAGCTTATTTTTGTCCTGCGACGTTCCGAAGTCGATGCCAAACGACCGCGGATTCCGATGTCACTGTGAAATGACCCAAATGGCAAACGCAGCAGCGGTGGTGAGAAATGGAAGGAAACAAACAGCATAATTCTCCCACTGTATCTGGGAGCAACAGCCCAATTAGCAGAACAGAAAGTTATATCTGGATTTTTAAAAATAGATCCGCCAGTCGAAAGCTGCTCCAATTTAGGATTGCTGATGAGTTTTTAAACTGTCTGTCTCCATCTCCCCCCCCTATTTACCATCTCGGTCACGCTATCGCTCTGTGGCTCAGTTGTCATCCCGATTATAGTAAAACAAACCCAACTAAACCCTCTTAATCTTTAGAATATCCTGCTTTCTGTGTAACAAAACCCCAAAGATTATTCCCGAGGCCGCACGGCAGTCTCACAATACCGGCTCGGATTGAATGATCAGAAATACAGCAGCATCAACAACCGCCATAACAACGCAATTACATTTCTATAGCGCAGTTTCACGTCGGGAAGGCCTGAGCTGGATTGCGTTTCACAAATGGAATAGGCTACGAATTAGTCCCGGTTGTGATCTGTAAATATCTGTTGCGAGAGAGAGAGAGAGAAAAAAACTCCTTATCTTGTTTCTGATTGTCAGATTTTATTAACAGGCAGCGAGGCAATTTATTATTAAACATCCAATCCGATTCACATAGATTACGGCTTCACGGCAGCACTGACAGCCGATCAACGCAACAGAACGGCCTGTTGTATTCCAGGATGCTTTGTATTCCCAGTTTCATCCAGCGGATGATGTACTTTCGCTCAAAGTGACACACACTGCACATAGGTACATGTACAGTGAGTATTACTGTGTTCGGTGTATGGAGATTATCATCTGTCATCGCGTTCCCATTGTCATCGCATTTCCGAACGCGACGAAATTGAGACCAGTAGCAGTGGCGTAGTAAATTGCCACTGAATTAAGAGCAGAAAGCAGCAGAAGAATGAATCGTAACTCCTTTTCATTTCTTGATCCCTGCTGCAGTCTATCCATAGGTGATCGCTAGTGTACAGTAATTACATTTCCTTCCTTTCAGCCGTGGTTGGCTTCTGCCAGGCCATTACCAAGTGATTAGGCGTATCAAAGATGGTTCTGCCGGTGCAGATATCACACATTTAAATATTCGTAGTTGAGTGTAAAGCCAGCCAGGCAGCTTATCTTGTGCTTTTCCAGTGTTCTGTTTCAGAAAGAAGAAACGAAAACCAATTTTAATTAATAAATGTTAATTCCCGGCTATTGCAGTCATGACTGGAGTAAAACATGAAGAGCATTAACTACAATATCGTCGGTTTGTGTTACAGTCACTGTGTTTCAGAGAATGGGGGGAGTACATCCCTGAATATTGCCTCCTTCCCCTCAGTGAAGGTCAAAGAAGAATTTCAGTGCTGTGGCTTCAAAGGGTGAGATTAGGAGCGAGGCTTCTGAGGAACTTGTATAAGTGCGTGCATGGCTGTCTTCTCGCTTGCAATCCCGACCTCCTCACCCTCTCCGACCTTTTCCCCCTCAACTTCCGACCTTCTTCACATTACAGCCGTGACCCCGACCGTGTTCCTTCACTTTCGCCACGTTGCGTACCTACGCGCGTATTTGTGCGCAATTGGCTGCCGCGTTTCGACGCCCACAAAATGTACAGTCAATTCTCTTTACAGTATATTCTGTGCAGCGCTTTGAGACGTTCTCGAAGACGTGATGGGCGCCGTATCAAATGCAAGGACTATGATGTGTTATCTCACACCAAATGGCAACAAAAACCCTCATCCAAACCATTGTTGCCTCTCCCACTCGACCTTACCACTGCACTCGTTCACAATCTCGTTAGTTCCACCATCCAAAACTCTGCCGTGCGCGTGCTCACCCAGAGACAAACTGGGCAGATCCATCGCTTAATTCCTTGCCAGGTTTCTCTCTGTCTCCATCTCCCAATGTCCTCATCCTCACCTATTGACACACCAGCGGTTCCCTATCACGGAGTCCTGTAGTTCAGTGGCGAGAGCGCTCGCCTCGTAAACGAGAGACCCGGGTTCAATTCCCAGCAGGGTGCAGTGTTGGCAAAGTTTCCTTACTCCAACGTGCCTCTGTTTGCCTCGCAGTAAGTAAGAATCCAGTTGTTAGTTGATTTGCGGATCGCCTTTCTGAGGATTATAATTCCTTCATTAAAAGTAATAATAATAAATTGGTTAATCAGTCCCCGCCTGTTTGTGGGGACACTGCTGTGCGCAATTGGCCTCAACTCCCTCGATTCGCCCACAAAATATACAGTTGATTCACTGTACAATATATCCTGTGAAGCTTTGGGTCGCAACAAAGCGGTAAGGCACTATATCAAATGGGAGGATTATTATTAATATTATTACTGTTTTTTGTGTTTAGATCCAGTAAATCTTGTGATAAACAAGATAATAAAGAAGACTTGTAAAATATGGAATTTACAATGACTGCAGTAAATGCGGAATTAAGCTGAAGGATAATATAAAACCACTTGAAGTCTCAGGAGCTAGGTTTTATTGCAAGGGATCTGACCAGGTCATAAAACTAGGCTTCCGATGATAAAGTATTTTTGCTCCTCAGTCAGAAATCCCAGGTACCATATAACATTTTGATTTCTGTTCCTTCAGGGATCCTTGCTGTCTGCTATGTTTTTTATACTCCCACTTGAAATGCTATTTCCTCTCTGTAGAATGTACTTTTTTTTATTCAGTTTTGCTTAAACAGCATTAGTTTACATCTAGGGGTTCACAAGAAGTTGGCCTGCTTCTCTGCCGTGTGTCAATTCTTTTCTCTGAGGCACGGATCCGCTTTCACAACAGATTTTTTTAGACCGTTTTAATATCCCCCTGAAGTGATTGTCACTGGCAGTTTTTGTCACCCTGAAGTTATTGTCCCTCTCACTGGGCTTGAATGATATTCTAGGTCTGAAATTGGTCTAATGTTGTGTTTACGGTGCGAGGCAAAATGCCCCGTATCACCTCCTCCAGCTTTCATAGGTACAGCGCTCTGATGTGACGCATACCTGAACAATCCTTGCATTTGATATGGCGCTTTTCACATCTTATCGACGTCTCAAAAGCGCCTCACGCAATGTCCTGTAAAGGGAATGACCGCATTTCGCCCACAACTATACAGTTGATTCACATGATAAATCGGTCATTTCAATCCGCGGCTGATTGTGGGTGACGGCTGTGCGCAATTGGCTGCCGCGTTTCGCCCACAACCATACAGTCAAGTCACTTTACAGTATGTTCTGTGAAGCGCTTTGAGACATCTAGAAGGCATCTAGAAGACATGAAAAGTTCTATATTAAATGCAAGGATTATTATAATATTTTTTATCTGCTACACTATCAGCTACACCCTAGAAAAGAACTAGGTATATGTGTCTATAGTTTAGGTTCACTTACTAACAAGGTGGAAAGAATTTTCTGGCAGGTCTATCATCATGAGATGTTTCCCTGCAGAATTGCACCATAAATAACATTACTCTATGTTATTGTTAGGAAGGTGATATTGATGGAGGTTCCATAATAACTCCCATTATTGATTTATTTTGTCGAGAGATGACAGTGAACAATTCCTTTGTTCTGACGCTCATCGAGTTTGTTGCTTTGAAATCTTACGTGCGTGAGACCTGCCTGTTGCTTTGCGTTCTTCTGTCAAACGAGGCAAATGCACAGATGGGACTGAGCAACAGAGCGAGCGAAAAGGACACTCAGACCATCAAGTCTCATCATTGCAACTCTCTGTAGAGGGATGGGGTGGTGGGGTGGGGGAGTAGGGGGGTGGGTGAGGGAGTGATGGAGATGGGGTGATGGTATAAAGTGTAGATGGTCAGTGTGTGGATGCCAGGGTTAGAGTTGAAGGTCAAAACAAAACGGCATGATTCTGTGTCGCCTTGATAATCTGAAGTTCATAATCAGGGAGGGTGATGATACAATCACTGCCTGAGGTGATAAGACATCGACAGGAACCAAGCAGGAGATCCTCAGTGACAGAATCACACAAGACCCTTCGAAATAAATCATACGATCACTCCTGTTTGATGTCGTCAGGGATATGATGTCCGTTTACAATTTCTGGGGACGTCCTATCTCTCTTCAAGGCAAACACCTTGTCAAGGGAATCTTGCAAATAAATCTCTGGCACTGAAAAGTGAGTATCTAAGGACTATCATGAAAAGAAGGGGTTCTGAAATGCCTCTGTCTGGCATTGGCCTCTTGCTCGTCCCTCGGACCCTACCCCCTGTTCCCAACTCCCCCCCTCTCACCATTGGAGTTGCACTAAAACTCGGGAACGCTTTCCCTCAATTCCTCCGCCTCGCCCCCTTTCAAGTCCCACCTGAAAATGTTCATTTGCAACTATGTTTGGGGCCATCTCCGACCTTCTTCTGACTTGGGTGTCAGGCTCTGCCACTTTTAAGCACTCTGAGATGCCACCCTGTGTGGAAGGCACTAAATCCATTCAAGTTGATGTTGTTCCTCTCTTTCGTCTTTCAAATAGAAACTTGTACAGAGTTCACTAAACAGCTTGTTGAAACACAAAACTATTTGTAGTCTTCTAAACACTCAAACTGAGATGTATGGCTTGTGCTTTAGTGAAGACCGCTGTTTGTAAAGACCTGAAAGACCTGAAAGAAAGAACCTGTGGAATGAAGGGACGCTAATCTTACAATAATTATTCAAATATCTCCTGATGACAAGAGCAACTCCCTTTGAAAATTAATATTCAACTCGCTGTGGAAACCTAATGAGCTCAGAAATGAAAACTGTTCATTTCAATTTAATCCCCACACAAAGAGTTCACTTTGAATCTCTGGCGCCTCCTTTGATGCTCTCGGATTTCTCTGCCTCTCCATGGTGGGTCTTTGCTTCTCTATTGAGTGAGTTTTAACGCATTAATTATCACAATATTTCATATACAAATTATGACAAATCAACCACGTACAGTTGGAATTGGATCGCAAGCCTCAAATTAAATTGCACTTTCTACGTTTGCCAGCAGAGAAAGCCTGAGTTGTACAATCAAACAATTATTTACACACTGGGTAATAATGATGGCTGGGTTCCTGGAGTCCTTTCTAAAATTATCCCTCGTAATCTATTTTCTACTGTCTCGGTGCATCCAAACACATGGCTCTGGGTTTATTTTCTCAATCTCTTTTAAGATCTTTTATATCTCTGGAAGACTTCCCCTTCATGCTGGGTCCTGACCTTTCAGACACCGCCACTAATACCCCCTCCCATTTTGACCGAGTTAATAATTGTAATCCTTGCATTTGATATAGTGCTTTTCGTGTCTTCTAGACGTCTCAAAGGGCTTCTCAGAATCTGGTGTAAATTTACTGTATATTTGTGGGCGAAACACGGCAGCCAATTGCGCACAGAGGTCTCACCGCAAACAGTCGTGGATTGAAATGACCAAATTTTATTATTGTGTTTGTTTATGGAAGGGTTATTATGAGGCAAGTGTGTGTATGTGGAGTAAGGAAACTTGCCAAGGTTCAAGCCAGACCTGCCTTCGATTCAAACACAGGTCTCACGCTTTTAAGGCGAGTGCTCTAACCACTGAGCTACAGGACTCCTGTCCCCGGTTTGCTAAATTATAATTGACCCGTATTTAATGTATTCAAAACTTCTCGAAGTGCTTTTCCCAGCACTGCACAAAACATACTTTAGCTCTGGCTAGATTTGCTTTACTGTAGAGCATAGTGACTGGAGACTTGGTAGTTGAATGCAGCAGCCAATTTGCTCACAGCAAGGATCCCACAAATGGGCCATGAAGTGAATTATCTGGTAAGATTGTTAGCCAGGACACAAAAGTGTCCAGGTGACGTGAGTTATTGAAGTAATAAGGTTTGAAAGGCAATAATAATGGAGTACTTTCGATTGTCCAATAATGCATTGAGGTTTTTTTTATATGTATAGCTGAACTCTGCAGGTGTGAGAGAGGCTGAGAAGCCAGAATATGTACCAATTCTCATTGTTGCCTGTTAATTGAAGCCTGGAGCCAGTTACCTGTCACCATGGACCCTGTCGCTATGGTTACTAAAGTGGCTTTTAGATTGAAATAATGACCGTAGGCCCGAGGATCAGCCTTGGTGACTGACTTGTGACCATTTTGGTAATACTGTAATGAAAAAACCATACCCTTCAGTGGGTGGCTGTGGAATAACTGGCCACAATTTGGCAGAAAGCACCAATGGCCCATTAGGTCGGGCATTAATCAGTGAACCTAAAGGCTTAGAATATCGACCATGTTTGTGCCCAAGGCAGAATAGATATTATTTTAGAATGACACTAAGAATTGCCCTTTTGATCAAATGTTGTTGCTGTTCTCCTGTTCTTCCCGGCCCCGGCGTGAAGTGAGGGGGCTGTATAACTCTAAATTGTTGTTGTTGTTGTTCTTGTGATTGTATTTTAATTATAATCTATGTTGGTAATAAACATGAGGGATATTGCAGAATGAAATGCATCACTGCAATTGCTGTTCCTATTTCAAACACCAAGTGTCAGCATCAAATCAAACATAGCACAGCCGGATGCAAAGCAAACCTCTCTCCTCTGTCGCTTGTCTCTATGCTTTAGCCCAACTCAAGAAGAAGTTAAATTACAACTTAATAATAACAGTAAGAATAATAATCCTTGCTTTTGACATAGCGCCATTATCACGTCCTTGAGATGTCTAAAGTGCTTCACAGAATATACTGCAAAGTAAACTGACATTTTGTGGGTGAAAGCAGCAGCCAATTGCACACAGCAGTGCCCCCCACACAGTCAATTCACTTTACACTATATTCTGTAAAGCGTTTTGAGATGTCTACATTAAAAAAAAGATGCGAAAAGCGCTATCTCAAATGTAAGGATTACTATCATTATTACAGTATCATGATTATAACCTGTTACAGTTGTTGATTTACAACAGCAACAACTTGCATTTATCCTGCACCCTCCACCCTGGGCTGCGGCTCAGGACGCTTCGTCTCTGGGTTAACACTGGCTAAACAAATACTTCCTTGTATATGTCCTGAAATTACTCTTGCCAACCCTAAACATGCACCCTCTTGGTCTGCTGCCTCATCGTGGTACTTTGCCAAATACCTTCTGGAAGCTTATCTTTGCTATTTCAAACGGCTTCCCTCAGCTAATTTGGGATTAATATTCCCCAAACTCCATGAGGTTTTAGTCAGATATTATCTTCGCCCAGTGATAATATCAACCAGGGCCTCGTGGGTGTCACAAAGAAGCCTCACCAAATATTCTCACTAGTCTGGGCAAGTCTGCGTTGAATCAATATTGTTTTTCCAGTAGCCACTAGATAGCGATACTTATGGTGCGACCATAAATCAAGAAATATTCTATCAAGAAAAAATGATTTGGTTGGCTGACCAAAAAGGTTGGTCTCTGGTACTCACAAAACCTTCTGAATCCGTGCTGGTTACTGTTAGATAATTTGTTTCCTCTTGGAATGACATCACTAATGTTATTGCTAAAAAAAAAAATTCAGGGCTGCTTGTGAGTAGGCTGCAATCCATTTGGCACAGAGCTTTCATGTTTATTTCACATTTTAATGTTTTTTTTTTTACCTTTTTAATGGGTTATTTGGGGGGAAAAATAATGTGACTAATGACTATTGGGGGAAAATGAGAGAAAAATGAGAAGGAAAATTAAATGCAATCATATCTCAACGTTTGAATGATTAACTGCTTAAAATTCACCTTGGTGATGAAATTCACATAGCTGTGAATTTGGATTAATTTTATCCTAAGCACAGCATAAACAATATTGCCTAAAGGAACTCAATAGTGTTCTTTTATCTCTGGACTTTGAATGTTAAGATGAAAGTGTCCTTGTGCGATCAAACGTAGGGGGTCCTGAACAGTAGGAATTTGGGATAATGTCAATTTGTTTCTTATGACTATTGACCTACCATGCAAATTACTCCTGAATTGGCAGTCATACATAGAGATAACCAAATAATAGGAAATGTAATACCGGTGAATTGGAGATGCTCTTGTGAGTGTGAGAATAAGGTTGAGTGGATTAAAGAGAGTTAAGCTTTGTGCTCGGTCATTCTATACGTGACTGGAAATGGTTGAGACTCATAATGGTGATATCATTCAGGAACGAAAAATGCTCATCCCTTGTACTGTTATTCCTATTCTTGATACGAAAATTCCCCTACCACAAATGTAAACATTTTGTTTTTATATTTAAAAAAATCAGCAGGCCTAAATCATCTAATAAAACCTTTGAAGTAATCCCCTGGTGTAATTTATGCTAACAATTAAATCTGAATGAGTCCAATTATTATAAAACAGAGGACAGAAAAATACATTAATGTGTATCTGAAATATTTAGAGACTTTGACTGTTCAATAAATCTATTAAAATATTTGCTAAGACGTTCTTTTAAAACTGCTGTGCGTCAAAGAAATTTCCACAGCAACGTTAATGTTCTTGTAAAAGATATATGCTGTAATAGGACTAAAAGTGCAGTAAATCACCAGATAAATTAGTTTTACGTGAAACGCGTTTCTCACGCTAGATACGCTATAGTAAAAGTATTGAAATGTTATCACTACTTGTTCAATTCGACCGATGGTAATTCGATTCGACGATAAATAATCGATTGCTTTTTTTGAGGGGGAAACAAAATATTTACGTTTTTGAAAGGCGAATTTGGTGATCGTCAAGATGAGAAGGGCACTGAGGTTGCAAAGTTTATCTATTGCCAGGAAGATTTTTATTCCTGGGTCAGAAACGGTTTAGATGAGTACAGTTTACCTCTGCACTGCACCAATGCTTGATTTCTCTCAAACCAGCCTTTTTTGTAACCTCATCGAAAGTGATCTCCAGGTTACTGCTGAATGACAAGAAGGTTTGTGCTGTATCCTCTATAAAATCTGTGTGGAGATTGGTTCAGACTCATTTTATGCAGAATCATCTTCGAACCGGGGAGAGAAACAGAGACCGACCAAGATCCGAGAATTGCGGCTCCTCTCTCCAAAACAGCAGTCTCCGAACCGATGTCTGAAGCATCAGCAATAGAACCGCGAGCACTTGCAGCAAGGACATGTGGCTTTGGCAGGAAAACATAAGCTTTTCTGCAGCTTCTCCAAAGTGATGACTGCATTTTGCCTATAATATCAGGTGTCAAAGCATCTTACCATTGCCTGTGAATTCACTGTTGGATTTACATGCTGTTCTATCGTCGTCAAACAAAAACAGGATGGGTGGAAAAAGAAGATAGTGAACGACAACGACAACTTGCATTTGTAGAGCGCGAAGCTAAGCGGGCTAGGGCCCTGCAGCACAGTTACTTAAATCTGCAGCCACAGAAATGGCCGAGTCCTGCCCTGAGTGACTACACTGCGTGAGAGAAAGATAGTGGACGTAAGAGAGAGTGTGTAGGGTTTTAATAAAGATTGATGCTCGTCTCCTTCACATTTTTGAAAAAAAATACATTCAACTTGGGTAAGCTGCCTCCATAATATCAGTTAACAAAAATAGGGTCTACTTGATAGACTTGCTAAAAGTGAGCACTGCAAGTTTAGGAATGTTCCCTCTCAATTACATCTCTCTTGGATATTTTTCGATATTTGTCACAGTGATAAATCTGAGTGCTGTTCATTGTGAAGCAGTAATATTTGTCACTGTTACACACCTGAGAATGAATATTGATTGCACGATCCAATAGTTGTCATATTCGTATATTATTGGGAGAATGAACGGCTGAACAAAATGTGGTTCATGTTGAAATAAGGCTATTACTTTTGCTTGTAAGGAATGTTGGTTTCTTTTTAATAGGATTGAAAATCCATCCGTGTTTTTTCAGTGGATAGCTCACAGTCCATCAGTCACGCAGATTCATATTTGAAGCGGTTGCCTGGCACATAGTGGATTTATCAGTCATTTGATTATGGATGTACTCAATGCTTATGCTAGCCTTCTCTGAACTCTTTGCACAAACTGCATCTTTAGCTTATTCTCCTCCGCAGTGATATCACGAGGATCCACTTAACGACAACTTAAATTGGGTCTACAGTAGACAGAACCTCTCCATATATTATACAGAGGAATTCTGTACAAAATGTGTGGTTGCTAGCCAATAATCTGAAATCATAAAACACGCAAATAAAGAACATTTGAGAAATACTAGGAGCATAGACATTTCTCCCCCCCCAATAACATTTATGGTTTTGTAATAATTCAGGTTGACATGTTTCTGCAGTTAAAGTGTTGTTCTTATATGGGTTGAAGGAGGGACATACAAATTGTAGAAAAAGTAGAGTCATTATTTAGATATTTAGAATTTGTACGGGTAGAATTTTTTTCTGTTCATTTAAACTAGTCAAATCTCCAACTCTAAATGATCTTAAATTAACATAATTGATTAATCAAACATCTATCCGTGATTTCCACCTGCACATTGTAATTCCAATTACATAAATAACACAGGTTTCGTGAGGGTGACATTTCTGAGGGTACAGAAGATGATATAGATAGGTTGCTTATATTTAACCGAGCACTGATGAAATTAGCTATCCTATTAATATGCTCCCTTATAAACAAACAACCTTGTGCAATATCCGACATCCGATTATGCAACAACCAACATCTACGACATTTAAATTAGAAAACCGTACATATAGTATTATGCAATGATTGAACATGAGAGCTAAATTGTAACCTATTTACTGGTGCTGCAATAAATAAAGTCAAGGCTCAGGGCACTAATGTGGATTCAATGTCACTTTGGTATCTCAAAGGACAGTGCTTTACCCTAAAGCCTGAAACTGCAGTCAAAACTCTCGGACTTGAATTTATTTGCAAGCTGCAGGGTGAGGTGAGGAATTATTGAAGTTGAAATGAATGCATCACCTGCTCTGTCGGCATCAAACGATAACTCACTAAAATTATAGTGTGAAAACCTTCTGAGCAACACAAACTTGTTAGATGAAACTGAAACTCTCTGCTCAAATTGGAAATCCAATTAATTATGCCAACCAAATTTTTCATTTCTATACTCTTAATTTAAAAGGTGAGGGTTTCTTTTCCAACCCATATAATGGAAGATGATGTTTGGGTGAATATGAAATGAAACACTATCAATGGTGGAAAACTAAATATAATCAGAACATTTTGAAAATACAAAGGAAGTCAATCAGCATTTGAAAGAGATAGAAATGGTAATATTTTAGTGTGGCCAAATTCGACCAAGTAATTCACCTGTAATTTGCTGCAGTAGTCTGGAACGCACTGCCTGAAAGGATGGTGGGAACAGAATCAATAGCAACTTTCACAAAAGGAATTAGATAGGTACTTGAAAAGGAAAAAAAAACTTGCAAGGATACGGGGAAAGAGTAGGGAAGTGGGACTGATTGGGTAGCTCTTCCAAAGAGCCGGCAAAGGAATGATGGACTGAATTGCCTCCTTCTGTGCTGTAAGACTCTATGATTCTACGATTCTAATTTTAAGTCGTCCGTCACACAAATGAAAGACATGTTAAAACATGTGCCTACAATATTGGTAGACAGATGTGTCTCACTGGCCTCGGGACATTCAATCACGATAACAAACCACCGCCTACCTAAAATAACACTCCACAAAACATACAGTCACTCCAATTTACAGTATATTCTGTGAGGCGCTTTGAGATATCTCAAAGACGTGATCAGGTACTATATCAAATGCAAATATTATTATTATCATCATTACCCTAATTGTGGAGTCCTGCAGCTCAGTGCTTTGAGATGTCTCGAAGTCATGAATAGTGCTACATCAAATGGGAGTATTATTATTATTATTATTTACAGTACTGTATGTGCGGTGAAGTGCTTTGAGACATATCAAAGAACTTGAAAAGGGTTCTATATTAAATGCAGGCATGATAATTATGAAGATTATTCTGATTCTAACAGAGTGAGTCAGTGAGAGAGGGAGTGAGGTAGGGAGGGGATGAGTGATTGACGGAGGGAGGGAGAGAGGTGATGAGAGAGGGAGGGAGGGAGAAAGTGAGGGAGGGAGAGAGGTGATGGAGAGAGTGAGTGAGCATAAGTGAGGGAGGGAGGTGATGGAGAGAATGAGTGAGGATAAGTGAGGGAGGGAGGGAGGGAGAGAGGTGATGAGAGAGTGAGTGAGTGAGGGAGGGAGGGAAGTGATGAGAGAGTGAGGAGGGAGTAAGTGAGTGAGTGAGTGAGTGATGGTGAGGGTGGGAGGGAGGTGATGAGAATGTATCCAGATCACAGCTGATCCCGATGCCCCGCCCCCAACAGGGGGGGGGGGGCGTGGTGGAGAGAGGGGCGGGGCCAGGAGGGGGGAGCGGCGTCGCTGATTGGTAGGAAAGCGGCCAGTGGGCGTGTCCGAGCTGGGGGGAACAGTGCTATAAAAGCGAGCAGCTGGAACAGAGCAGATACTGAGGCTGTGGATCAGAGAGAGATACACAGCTCTCCTTCACTCACACCCTCCATCCACATTGACAGAAGCCCCCTCCCCATCCCCAATACATTGACAGACTCCCCTCCATTTGCAGACCACCCCTTCATTGACACCCCCCCCCACCCACCTTCATTGACAAACACCCCCCCCCCCCACTTCATTGGCAGACCCCCCCCCCCACCCAAACCATTGACAGACTCCCCCCATTCCCCACCAAATCCATTGACAGACCAGCCCCCACCCCTCCATTGACTGACCCCTCTCCTTCATTCACAGACCGCCCCCCCCTCCCACCAAGTCCATTCACAGAGCCAGCCACCCCCCCCCCCCAACATTTGCAGAGACGTCCCATTATTTACACCCCACCAACCACCTCATCCATTGACAGACTCCCTCCCCACCCCCCAATCCCATTCATTTGCAGAGATCCCCCCCCCTCCCCATCATTTTGTGGAACCCTCAGTCACAGACTCCCTCCCACCACTCCACCACCCCCCACACACCCCATTCATTTGCAGACACCCCCCATTCCATTGCAGAGATCCCCCCCCCCCCCCCAATCATTTACAGACCCCATTCACAGACCCCCCCCCCCCCCCACCCCTCCACAGTATCAGACTCTTCTCTCTCCAGTGGCAGCCTGAAACCGTCTCTCTGTGTGGCTACAAACCAGGACACTAAGGCAGTCTCCCCTTCACCCCTTCTCTCCCCCTCTCTCTCTCTATCCCTCTCTCCCCATCTCTCCCTCCCTCCCTTCCTCTACCTTTTGGTCGCAATTGCTTCCTGATCTGGAATTTCTCCATTGCCCAGAGGGCTTGTGGTAGGTAAAACAACTAACTCAGTACAGATAGATAGGTATCTTTATCACTGATTTCTGGTGTATATATATATATATTTTTGTGTGTGGCTGTAAAAGAATTAACGTGACTGTATTGTTAGTTAAGATTGGAGAGGAGAGGGGAGGGGGAGCTTTTTAATCTGTCTTATCTGTCTAGTCTATCTGTGTGTGTGTGTGTAAAAAAAGAAGCTGTGGCTGTAATAGGAATTCCTCCTACCTTGTTTTATCCACCAGATGATCTTGTTTGACTTCTACTTGAGGGGGAGGTTTGCCTTGACTGGAGGTTTGAAGAAGTCGGTGGTGATTTTAAAAAGAGGGTTCAAAAACAATCCATGTAATGTGGACTCCACTGGTCTCAAGGACAAGACGTTGAAAAGAGTTTCATTAAAAGGGTGTATCTTGTGTTGACTAGTGTAGGGATCTTTTTCTCTGTGTGTGTGTGTGTGTATATATATATATCTGTTATATACACATACAAAAAAGAAATTCTGTATGTTGCTTTACCACAAGCTGAGAAGGAGTCTGGTCCTGTCTGTTGATGTATTTAGTTGGAAAGAAAAATCAAATGTAGTTGCTAACAATTTATCTGTGGGGTGGGGGGGATAGGTCTTAGTTTTCTCTCGCTTTCTTTCTCTCTCTCTCTCTCTCTAGATTTTATTAGTTGCTTCAAACATAGATCTTTTCAAAAGGACGGTATCTAGTCTGAACAGTGTCATTGCTTGGTGTGTGTGTGTGTGTGAATGCGTGTCTTTTTCCCCTGAAAAACCCGTTTCAGGTATCTGCAGTCAATAGAATGAAGGATGGTCAGAACAGTGGCTGGCAGAGAAATGTGGCTCTTAACACCACAGGTGTAATAATAATCATCCTTGCATTTTATATAGTGCTTTTCACATCTTCGCGACGTCTCAAAGCGCTTCATAGACTAATGATAATAATCCTTGCATTTGATATAGCACTTTTCACATCTTAATCGACGTCTCAAAGCGCTTCACAGAATATACTGTCAAGTGAATTGACTGTATATTGGTGTATTGACTGGATATTTGTGGATGAAACGTAGACACGACGTGTAGGGAAATGTTGATGTGAACGTACCTTAAAGAGCAGGGGGGTGGGGTGGGATGGGGGGGAATCTCAGAAGGACCTCTCTGTCTTCTTGCACATTCTGAATGCCAGGCAAGATCTTTGGCAGAGGAGGTGAGCAAGAAAGGTAGGCAGGATAAAGACATCAGGATTTAGTTAGCATTCTTTATCCCATTTGCGATTGTTGCCTCCAGCAAATGCATAACTTTTCTATCTCAGCAATAGATGCTGAGGCGTTGAGAAGACTGAAAAGTTCTATATTGAAATGCAAGGATTATTATCATTAATATTTTTATGGTCGGTCTGCTGAACAATAAGTGTCAGGAATGCATCCTAGTCTGTCAGCAAAGATTGATACGTCTCTCGTTCCTGTAATTGAGTAGCCGTTCTGTTGTAGACAACTTTTTTTTTGTCTAAATTTAGTCGACCAGCTCTCAGAAGACAACAACATTTTTTTTTCTCAGTGTGGAGTGGGGTGGGAGAGGAATGGGGATCTAGTTGTGTTGTGTGTGTGTGTGATGAGTTTGTGTGTTCGATGTGGGGTATTAAGTGTCTGAAATAGTGTGTACATTGGTACCATTGACTTTCTCTACAATCAATCACAATTCTGTAAGGGTTCTAGGTTTGGTAACTCTTAAACATGGTGATGGGTTTCCTCATGCAATCCAGACACCTGGCTGACCAAAACACATTAAGAGATCTTGACTAAATTACTGTAATATGATCCAATGTTGTACAATGCAATGTTAATTTTCACCTGTAGGTGTTTGTGATGCACTGTGCAATTGCTTTGTGGAGGAGTGTTCAATCACTCAACAAGTTACTACAACAAGCAAAAAAAATTACATTTGTGCAGTGCCTTTCACATCGAGAGGACGTCCCAAGACGCTGGAATCTGGACCTCAAAATGTTCTGCTGTTTGGGGAATATATTTGCTTTTGAAAGAATCTGAGAAGCAAGATAGATATCTCTACTAATCGAGCTGTGGAATTTAGATTAATAAAACATCTGTGTTTTGTTTTTGTGTGGTCGTTTTGATCCTATGCAATATTTCTTATATCTAGGGATTAAGAGGACCTCATTATTACAGTTGGAGATTAAGATTAGTTGTGGCACTTTTTTTTAAGCAGAGGAATTCTGATGGTTAGTGAGAAGATGAGCTGCCCATTGAACTGATCTGCAAGTCTGTATTTTTGGAGCCAATAACCATCAATGTATTTTTGATCTTATTAATAGATAATATTGTCATGTGTTTTGGGGACTAAGTTATGGCATTGTGGTAAATTAGGGTTAGTATTTGCAGCTCAGTGATTAGAGCACGCGCCTTACAAGTGAGAGACCTGGGTTTAATTCCCAGCCAGGGTGAAACCTTGGGCAAGTTTCTTTACTCCACAAACCTGACAATAATTCCTCCCCAAGAAAATCGGTTCATTTCAATCCACGACTGTTTGTGGGAGGGACGCCGCTGTGCGCAATTGGCTGCCGTGTTTCGCCCACATATATACAGTCAACTCACTTTCTAGTGTAGCGCAGTTTCTGTGAAGCGCTTTGAGGCGTCTGGAAGACGTGAAAAGCGCTATATCAAATCCAAGGATTATTATTATTATTATAACAGTATAAGTGTAAGTTGTTGTTGTAGTATCAATTCACAGCTGGTATTAACCCGACTGGAGCTGTCCAATGTGCAGGTGCTGAAGTCCTCCTTTTCTCTCCTCTTCCCTTTCGCTTCAATCAGATCATTTTGTGCTTCACCAGATACTGTACAAGTTTACGAGTCAGTCGCCTTCACATACACATTACCATCAATTATTGAAACCAACCTTTTATATTGAATTACCGCTGTGTGTCCCCGGAAAGGTTGGAGAGCCTCTATCTAGCCTGTGTGTTTTGTGCTCACAAATTAATTTATGAAAATGTTTGAGTGAATCGGTGCGTGGATGTGTCTGATTATGTATATATACATATATACATATATATTTTCATTTGTGTGTGTCTGTGGTTTTTGTGTGGCAAGCGTGAAAGTTTAAATAGGTTTGTGGGTGTATCTGCCAGTGAATGCTATACATACAGTATATTTGTTTTTCGAGGGCGAGTGAGTGGGTATCCATGAATATCACTGTTTGAGTGAATGTGTGTATGATGGAGTGTAGGTGTGTGTATATGATGGAGGGATTGTAGGTGTGTATGATAGAGGGTGTGTGTGTGATGGTGGACAAGGGTGTGTGTGAGATGGGGTGTGTGATGGTGTGTATGTGATGGGGTGGGTGAGTGTGTGTGATGGGGTGGGTGTGTGTGGGCGAGATTGGGTGAATGTGAGATGGGATGGGTGTATGATGAGGTGGATCTGTATGATTGATAGCGAGTGAATGTGTGTGTGATTGATAAAGGCTAAATGTGTGTGTATGTATGATGTATAGTGTGTGTGTATGATTGAGTAGCTATGTGCGAGTGATGGAGTGAGTGTGAATAAGTGTGTGTGTGGGGGGAGGGTGGGAGGAGGAGGAGGTGGCAGGGTCAGTATGGTGTACTGTGCTTTAGTGGAGGGTTCTCAATCTCATTTATTCAGTTTGAAAGACCCCCACCCCACCAGTCTATCAGTTGCAAGTGAAGTTCTGTAGCTCAGTGGTTATAGCACTCACCTTACAAGCATGAGCTCTGTGTTCGATTCCAGGCGGGCAGGGAGAAACCTTGGGCAAGTTTCCTTACTCCACAAGCTAATAATAAGAACATAAAAACATAAGAATTAGGAGCAGGAGTAGGCCATTCAGCCCTTCGAGCCTGCTCCGCCATTCAATAAGATCATGGCTGATCTTCTCACCTAACTCTGATTACCTGCCCTATCCCCATATCCCCTAATCCCTCTATTTTTCAAAAATCTATCAGTCTCAGCCTTGAAAATGTTCAAGGACTGAGCATATACAGCCTTCTGGGGATAATTCCTCAAAAAACCAATAATAAATTGGTCATTTCAATCCACGACTGTTTGTAGGACATTGCTGTGCGCAATTGGCTTCCGTATTTCTCTCACATATACACAGTCAATTCATTTTACAGAATATTCTGTGAAGTGCTTTGAGACCTCTGGAAGACGTGATAATGGCGCTGTATCAAATGCAAGAATTATTATTTTTATTTGATTGAGTTTGCTATTGCCACACTTATTCCTTGTTTGTATCTATTGAGTAGAAGCCAAGTTGACATGCGTGTTTATTTCGGGTTCAGACTTCTTTGAGAGCACGGTTCAGACACACTCGCGGAACAGGCCACCACCTGTTATGGACATGAAACGAATGCCGCACCTCCTCGTCGCCAAGTCTTGGTTCCTGGCTGAATTCCTCAAACCACCATGAGGCGGTGATTTGGGTCACACACACACACAGACAGATGTGCGCATTTGGCCACAAATATACAGTGAATTCACTTTACAGTATACTCTGTGAAGCGCTTTGAGACGACTAGAAGCCATGTAAAGCGCTACATCAAACACAAGGCATTATTATAAGATGGTGCTCGGTCACAAGTGCCTTTGGTGTCTCTGACATTGTAAATGGGATTGGCCTTTCAATTGATTCAAGCCTTTCATGTATTGTAATTCAATGTTGCAACAGAAAGATGATAAATAGCAGCAGCTAACCGGGATGTTTAGTCGTTTCCACTGCACTGAATATTGCATTCACCGTCAGTCTTTCTGCAGCACCGGAAACACTACAACAAAATGCTTTGGCTGTGAATATATTTGCACAGAGATCTGGCTTTCAGCACAATTGTGGGAGATCTTAATTTTGCTTTACACTTACAGTCATTGCATTTTACCGATGCCTTTTTGGAAGTAAGTTTTTATTTTTTAAAAAACGGCCAGCAAATCTATTTGCATGAAAGCACAAACACGCCTAAATCACCTAAATCATGTGAAGTCGCTTATTGTCACTTGGCACTGTCATTGAGGAAGAAATGACACCTAACTTGTTTGGCTCCTCTCTCCTCCTCTCTTTATTCTTCACCAAATAAATTCTAAGTGTTTGGCCAACACTTTTTTTCATTAATAAAACTGTAGCTGTATGCGCGGTTGGAAATCGTACTTGAATTAAATAACTAAAGTAATGAAACGAAAATTCCCCAAACGATCTTTGTAATTAAAAAAAAATAAGCAATTGGGAACTGAAGGAAACAAATCATTGTAAATATATGGATCCACTCAACTTTATATTTAATTAATAGAAATTAGGTCTCAATAGATTGCAGTTTGATGTAATTTTCATTGCCGTTTTAGTTGTTATTGAAGCATTTGACCAACCAGAATATCCGACTGCTTTTCTTCACGTAACATATCGAAGGCATCTCATTTCCAGCAAAAATCAAATTACAAAACTTGCAAAACATACTGGTGATGAAAATTATCTTATGAGACTGTTGGCTATGAGTATTCTTAATATAGATGGATTTTTAAAGAAACATATTAGTGTTAGGTATTCCTTGTTTTCTCCTATTGGAAATGAGTTAATTCTTAAATTTCAATGAAGGCTAATGGTTTTCAAAAACTAGTTCTTAGTTTCTAATGCACATTGCATTTGTTACTTCACTTTATCAACAGGTAAAGATGTCTCAAAGCGCTTGACAGGATGTACCTCAAAAGGTGATTGACGGTGAATTTTGTGGTCGAAATTTGCAAGTGGTTTGTGGATTGAATTCAGTCAATCGTCTTATTTACACAACAGATTCAGACGCGAGAGAGGAAAGAGTTGTGCTTTCCTGAAACACTTGTGCGCAGTTATGGTTATAATTTCTGCAGTGCGTGCATTGAAAAAAAATGTTGTTTTGCTGTACCTGAGTTGGTTTTTCTTACATTTTAATAGCTTTTTCTTAAATTTACATATCATTATGACAGCAGGCATTGTGGCACTGGGGGAAGAAGAACAGAACTCTGAAGGGTGAACATGAAAATTCTATCATGATTCAAATTAAAATGGATCACATGTCATTTGCACCACTGAACTAGATTTTTGCTTTAAAATTCATTTCAGTGTCAATCATTTGAAATCGGTATTCATTTGAGTCAAAAGTAATAGTTTTTTAAAAAAAAAATTGGTATTCAGTTGTTGTACGGCCCACAAGTATACAGTCAATTCACTTCACAGTATATTGTGTGAAGTGCTTTGAGACGTCTAGAAGAAGTGAAAAGCGTTTTATTCAAATGCTTGGATTATTATTATTGTGTTATTTTGTACAGTGACCAAAAATGGATTTAAATCCATTTAAAAATGGATCTTTGCCAGAACTCTTTTCTGGTGGATGTTAAAGATTGCGTGGTGTCACTCCTGAAGGGAAGGGGATTTCTTCCAGGGCCCTGGTCAACAATCCTCCTGATAAAATTGACCATTCGTGAATTGCTCACATCTGAAATTCAGAATTCCACATTTTTAGAAACTATGGGCATCTTTCAGTTACAAATGAATAATCAGGTGTTACTTACAAATAGCATAAATTCTATGTAACACTTCTGCCCAACATGTGTATTCAGTAAACACCCTAAAAGGTATTTGAGCACATAATCATCAATAATAATTGATGATTGGGTACATTTCCTTACTTTGCAAGCCTCAAGAAAATTCCTCAAGAAAAAATAACTGATGTGCGGAATTGGCTTCCACGTTTTGCCCGCAAAATATACAGTCAATTCACTCTGAAGCGCTTTGAGAAGTTGAGAGGATGTGAAAAGTGCTATACCAAATGCAAGGATTATTATTTATTAGATTATTAATTGCATTGTTATTATTATGCGAGCCGATTCTTTTGACGAACTGTAGAAAACTGTCTTGCCAAATTCGACTGAATTGAAGAATTTTCCAGAATTCGACACAATTGTAAATTGCATGAGTAAAATAGTCAAAGGGGCCTAAGTAAACATGTAACAGAATTTCAGCAATCATGTGCCTTATCACATGATTGAACGATTATTCAAAGTAAAGGATCAAATGAACATCTTTACTCCGGTATCCTAAGGATCCCCATTACCTTGTCACAACTTTTTTGGTCTAGTTATGATATTTTTTGTGTGTTTTGGATGTCATAAATGCAAAAGGGCATTTAACACATCAAGGTATCTGGACTCGTAGAGCTGTCATTACCTATTCAACTGTGGTTAATATGAAATTATTTTTTTAAAAATCCAAAATGTAACAGTGATAATCTATCTGACAGGTGGATCCAATGACGTCCAGTGGACTGTGGTCCTTTCTTTTCTTGCTTGGAATATGCTTATTGATGGCTGAAGGATGGTTGGAAAGAAAAGCGACCAGCAAGCTGCCACCCGGAGACAGACAGGAGGTAAGAAACTCATTTTTATTTCCTTTGTTCACTGACACATACACTACATTGGTCAGAAGCCATCTTTTGTTTGCAAAGTGTGGGAAATGCAATTGTAACAGAAAAATGCCACCAATTCTGACATAAACGCTTGCTTCAAGGGATCAAAGACAAAACGTATTTATACTATTATATTTAATTGTCAGTGGTTTTGAAGAATTGTTAGAGAGACACAAGGTTTACAATCGAAGGAGCGAGGCGAAGTGTGTGTGGAATGGAGTTCCATTGGGTGGGAGCGGAAACCCTGAAAGCCTGGCGGCAATGGTGGAGACGGCTGAGTGGGGGACTTTGAGCAGACCACAGCCTATTGAGCGGAGGTAGCAGGCAGGTTGATATGGGGTCAGCAAGTCGGAGAGGTAGGGATGGGCAAGGCTGTGGAGGGCCTTGTAGGCAAGGATGAGGATTTTGAACTGAACGATGATCATATGTACATATCCTTGTGAGCCTCTGAAATTGCTGTGTAAATATCATAGGAACAAGAATTAACTGGTCCTTTTCCACTATCTCCACCTACAATCGTTGCTGTCTCCCCTGCAGCTGTACTTTCAGGATGAGCACATGCCATCTCAATCTACTGTACAGTAGAGGGAGCACTACAGCAAAAGAAATCACATCAAAATGCTAGTTTGTGTTCTACAATTAACAGTGTGGGTGGTGGGGTGGGGGGAAAATTGATCTCTGGGGAGAAAAAAATCATGTAAATAAGCAGTTCTCGCAAATCCTATCCCAGTTAAGTAGTTTGGTGGCACATGAAAAATAGTGAAGGATATTGGTACTTCAAAGCCTTGTGAAATGTGGTGGGAGGTACTTTATTGACAAATCCATAACACTCACAGATTTCAAAGGGTACAATCTATTTTTCTTTGGAAGATGAGTTCAGCGTTCTACATCCTACATTATAAGTGCTGAGACCATGATGATGCAATGTTAGTGAGGTCTCTACGTCTGGTAAATTACTGTGGCTATACTGGCAAGAAAAAGAAATACATGTTACCAATGTGTGTAAACCATATCACGGCATGACAATTCGGTACGGTATTATCTTCCAAGATTGCAAAGAAAAATTTATTTCTCTAATACATTGCTTTCCATATTTTGTGACCAATTCATTGAGCTAAAAGATTCAAGGTTGAAGCAGTCATATGAAATTGGAGCGCATGTCTACAGAAGATTAATAAAATACAACAACAACATGCAATTATATAGCTCCCTTCACTCAGGGTAGTGTCCTGGAGCACTTAACACACAAAATGTATCAGATCTGTTTTGTTCAGTATTGTTCACTGTTAGTCTTGGAAGCAATGTTCTTAGTTTTTTGGTGATTGATAATAATCCGCCCCCTCAAAAAAACAATAATAAATTGGTCATTTCAATCCGCGATTGTTTGTGGGGACACTGCTGTGCGCAATTGGCTACCGTGTTTCACCCACATATAAACAGTCAATTCACTTTACACTATATTCTGTGAAGCGCTTTGAGACGTCCAGAAGACATGAAAAGCGCTATATCAAATGCGAGGATTATTATTACTGTTATTATTGAAGGAACTCCACAAATTAACATAGCTCACAAATTATGTCTTTTCTATACAGTAGGCGCTCATGACCAACATGCAGCTGAAGTTCCATTAAGAGAATCTTTTAGTGCATTACCTAGTGGCAAGTTTGATGTTGCGTTGGTTGTCCATCAAATTTAACTACTTGAAACACAAGTTTCAGCAAATGCGCATTGGTGAAAGCACTCACGTTTGTGGAAGAAAAGCATGAGCCTTTTTAAACGTTCAGGTTTCTTATTGCTGTGAAAACTTTCAATGAGTTCTCCTGCTGATTTCCTGAGAGTCTCAAAACAGTTTGAGAATCAATCTGGCAAGAGATTTGGGAAGAAGAATTAATTTGCGTGGCATTCTGGTTTCCTGTGTGGCTTTGGATTGTTTTGCGAGCCAGGTTAAAGTTGCCCCCATCCCTCTTCACTTCCTATTTCTGGAAAACTGCGTCCCATTAACGAGGCTGAAAATAACAACCTTCAGTGCATTAGGATTTTTCTTCTCTAATGTGGCAGCCAATTGCACACAGCAGTGTCCCTACAAACAGTCATGGATTGAAACGATCAATTATTTTTATTGTTTTTTTGGGGGGATGTATTGTTATTAGTTGTGTGTGTGTGTGTGTGTGGAGTAAGAAAACTTGCCCAAGGTTTCTCCCTGATCTGCCTGGATTCGAACACAGGTCTCACACTTCTAAAGCGAGTGCTCTAACCACTGAGCTACAGGACTACAGGACAGTTGACAGGGATGTGGGTTTGTACTGTATAGTTTATACTGTAAAGTGAATTAACTGTATATTTGTGGGCGAATCGCGGCAACCAATTGCATACAGCAGCGTCCCATAAACAGTCGTGGATTGAAATGACCAACTTTATACAAAATAACCTGTCTATCCAATGCAACCTCCTTCAGACCAAACCATGCTTTCAGAAAAAAGTCAGCTGCGCCTTTAAGGATTTAGTGCGTTGCATGTTTTTCGACCCTTAATGACTTTCTAAACCCCATGTCTGTGTTGGGGGTAACGTCATGGTGGAGGCAGACAATGTTGTGGCGATGGATGGAAGCGCACTGGTTGAGAACCAAGCTAAAATGAAACAGCTGGAAATTGAACATATCAAGTGTGAATTGAAACAGGGCATGTTGGTTTGAACTGGAGGGCTTTCGAGAATAGCTCCTTTAGGATTACACAATGGAGGAGGTCACAGAGGTTTGGAGGAGCAAGGTCATTGAGGGCTTTGAAAGCGAGGGTGAGGATTTTGGACTGAAAATTGCACATGGATTATGGATGGACTGAGCTTGATGGGCTGTTTAATTCCATGCTATCTCTTGCTTTTGTGTTAGTTTGAATGGTTATTGCCATTGGAATGTGACTATATTTCCCCTTTCTACTTGATTTTATGTCACTTACAAGGTATTAAATCTATCATTTGTATTCAATGTTTTTTTAGAAGGTATTTATGGAATTATGTGTGAGATCATTTTCTGTACTTGTGGACTCTGGTAGTTAGAGCACTTGCCTCGCAAGCAAGAGAACTGGGTTCGATTCCAGGCAGGACAAAACCTTATGCATGTTTTTTTACTCCACATGCCTGATAAATAATCTCTGGAGGTGAGGGAATAAATAATAAATTGGTCATTTCAATCCACGACTGTTTGTGGGACACTGTTGTGCGCAGCTGGCTGTGGTGTTTCGCCCACAAATGTACAAGTCAATTCACTTTACAGTATATTCTGTGAAGCGCTTGGAGACGTCTAGGACACGTGAAAAGCGCTATCTCACATGGAAGGATTATTATTATGATCACAGCATTAGAATTTACGTACACATGATGTCATCATAAGATCATTACACCTGAATGTCTTGGGAATTCAAATGGAAAGTAATGATTCAACATATGGCGTATCGCTTGGTGATATATAGCCATGCATGAAGATTGCGCGTTTGCGGGGAGATAATTTGGGAGGTAGACTTTTTTTAATGATGCAATGAAAGTATAATGGAATAATAGATAAAAATATTTAGTCCCCGTTAATCACGTTTATCCTTTTTAGCTTGTTAAACACAATTGCCTTGGCACCAGTTACATTCCACAGCAGCGTCAAAGCAGCAAGATTGTCACACTGATCATCAGTATCAAGAGCCTCTCCTTGCCCACAAAATAAACAGTCACTACACTCTACAATAAATCTCGTGAAGCACTCAAATAGGTTTGGATATGCAAGGCGTTGCACGGCAAGGCATTTTTACTTTTTCTACTCATCAGAAATACGATGTTGGAATGTAACGTGTGAATTTGCAGCCTATCCTTTTTGTGTGTTGTTTTTAGGTTGCGTGAAACGACAGCAACAAAATCACATTTGTATGTGTAGCGCCTTTCACGTCGGTGACTGTTGTTCGAATGTTTCAAAGGATTTCCTACCATTTAGCCCTCCAGCGAGCTTTTCGACTAATTAATGATAAATATGAAGCAGTCAACAATAAAAAAAAAAGTGCTGTTATTTCTGCATTCCTATGTGGCTTACACATCTATTAATAAATGTTATAGATTCAGTTATAGGAATATGAACGTTAGTTTGCTTATTACCTTTTAGACATGTTGTGAGTGTCTGGAAATGCCTTTGCTGAAACCAGTTGAGTAATTTACTGCAAATGACATAACACCTGGGAGTTATTAACTTTCACTTGTAGAAATCTATTACAATTCAATGAGTTTGATACCTCCTTTATTACCTTTCATTCACCTGGCTTGTAACCTCTCAAACATATTAGGGCCCTAATGAACACAAGTCAGCTTGTTGCGACGCAATAATCCGTAGTACACTGGCGGTAACCTTTATGAAATGGCAGCTTAAATTAGGAAATAAAACTGATCTGTACAGAGTGCCCCAGCATAAAACTCCGACCGTCAACAGTACAGTGGAAAATTGCCGTTGAAATTAAGCGTATGCATTTGTGTGGGTATGTAGCTGCGCTGTGTGGGGGTTGTAAAGTAATACTCTAATCACTCTCCCAAGATAAAGTTTTGATTAAGAAAAGCAAAGTATAAGTGAGTGCCAAGATATGCCAATGATAGGCATGTGATTTTATGAAATAAGACCCTTAGGAATATTGGAAGGCGATTCGTAGAAACAGCTTGTCCGTTCCATTTATCTGCACTAGCGATCAGTCCAGTGGAACAGCATAACAGATCCCCGGAAGCTCTGGGGATTGTCAGACGGGTAGCGAGACATTATTTCCTACTCGATTTTATATGATTTACTCTGTATTGAATGTTTTATTTTAAATATGATTGAAAGTACCTGACATGATTTGAAGTGGGTCATTTTCACATCGCATCAGCTGTAACTTGCACTGCTCGTCACTCGCTAATAATGCACATACATACACACAGTACTTTGCAGTGTGTTTATCCGACATACTTGGTACCCAAATTCACACCAACTTTAATAATCCTTACGATTTTCGCCTCTTCCAGCATCGAGCCCAGGTCTCTCGCCTGCCAGGCAAGTGCTCTAACCACCGAGCTGCAGGAATGAGGTGCATATGTGTTTAATTCCAGTGTCTTTGCATCTTTACGTTGATGATGAATGTATGGCAGGAATGTATTCGTTTGCCTGCGGATGCTGTTTTGCGCCAATATAACATGGGGAATCACAGGGCCTTGATGGGATGTTTCCCAGATGATGGAGGGAAACCAGAGGCTGCGTTGGTGATTTCTCAAGCGTCCTTGGAGATTGTAGAGGGCCAGAGGGTTGGAGAGTGACAAAGGTAGTGTCACTATTCAAGAAAGGGATAAATAATAATAATAATAATCCTTACATTTGATATAGTGCTTTTCACATCTTGTAGACGTCTCAAAGCGCTTCATAGAATATACTGTAAAGTGAATTGGCTGTATATTTGTGAGCGAAACGTGGCAGCCAATTGCGCACAGCAGCGTCCCCACAAACAGTCGTGGATTGAAATGACTGATTTTATTATCATGGTTGAATGAGTTGCTGGCGTTCGCTCTCTAGCCTGACTCACATCCAGTCTCTTCACTGTACCACTAGCTGGTACAGCCCACGAAACAATCCACCGAAGCCCTGGTCCACGCCTTTGTCACCTCTCGGCTGGACTATTCCAATTCTCTCCTTGCCGGTCTCCCCTCCTCCTCAATCCACAGAGTCCAGCTCATTCAAAAGTCTGCCGCCCGCTTTCTCACCTGCACCATACTTTGTTCCCCCGTTACCCCAGTCCTTTCCAGACTTCACTGGCTCTCTATCCCAGAGAGGATCGACTTCAAGATGCTCACCCTTGTCTTCAGATCCCTCCACTTTTCTGCAGGCCCCTATCTCTCTGACCAACTCTCTCCTCAAACCAGGACCCGTTGCCTTCGCTCCGCTGGGTCTGGCCTCCTCCATGTCCCTCCAAATCCTCCGCTCCACCCTCGGCGGCCGTGCCTTCAGCCACTACGCCCTAAGGCTCTGGAACTCCATTCCTCACTCCCTTCACCTCGCCCTCTCTCTTCTCAGCTTCAGGTCACAGCTGAAGACCTTTCTCTTCGACCGTGCCTTTGGTCACCTTCCTCCCGCTGTCCCTGGCTCGGTCCCGGGATCCGCTATTGTGAAACGCCCTGAGACGCCGTCCGGCGTGGAGGGCGCTGTATAAATCAAACTTGTTGTTGTAGTTGTTGACCGTGCCTTCAGGAGAGAAAGCAGAACCACATCAACTTTGCTCCTAATACATTGCAGTTTCCTGATTTGGGTAAATGCCTGGGGTAGTACTGAGCCCTGGAACATGATTGATGATTGTGACCGACTTACGAGTTGCATAATCGAGGGCTCTGGCTCCCGTAAACCATGTGAATAAAGCTTGAGCTGGTTTTGAAATGTCCTCTGAACCTTGCGAGTCTTAAAATTTCACTGTAGCTCAGTTAGTTAGAGCACTCGCGTTACAATGGGAGACCTAGGTTTCATTACCAGCCAGGTGAGACCTGGGGCAAGTTTCCTTACTCCACACATCTAATAATAATCCTTAAAAAAATAATAAATTGGTCATTTCAACTGTTTGTGGGACACTGCCGTGCGCAATTGGCTGCCGCGTTTCGTCCACATATATATAATCAATTCACTTTACAGTATATACTGTGAAGTGCTTTGAGACGTCTAGAAGATGTGATAAGCACTATATCAAATGCAAGGATTATTATTATTATGTGAAGCGCTTTGAGACGTAACAAGACATAGTATCAAATGCAAGGATTATCATATTGAATATCGTTCATTCGGAATCTTTGCAACCTGAATTAAACTGTGCAATTGGAAAACAATCTATCATTGGAGATGAATCTACAGCAAGCGAGAGGACCTGGGTTTGATTCCTGGGCAGGGCGAAATGATGGCCAAGTTTCCTCACTCTCTACACCTCTATTTAGCCAGCAGTAAGTAGGAATCCGGTTGTTAGTCGATTGGCGGATCGCTTTTCGAAGGGTAGCAATCCCTTCAAAATAATCTTACCAATTGATTCATTCAATCCACAAGTGACCTATGCCTTCTCCAATGCTGGTCTGAGCCAACAAAAGGTCAGGTTGCTGTAAGAGAAGCATTATAGTTGTAGTTATACCGCTATGATTTGCTTCACTTACCCCCCCCTCTTGTCTTCTGCTCAGTCTCTCTTTCCAAACTGATGCAAGTGAGATGGACAACGCAGCGATGGAGACGGAGAGCAATTGCGAGGCTCGCGACCCACAATGAATGCACTTCAGGACTCGAAGCACCAATTCTACCCCCCAGATCATCCCATTGCAATAAAGGAAGTGATGAAATATTACAGCACAAGACAGTGTAGCGGGTTTGGGGAAAGAAATACCCAAAGCCAACCAGGCTGAGAGTCTGACAGCTTGACTTATAATAATAATAATCATCATCTTTGCATTTGATATAGCGGCTTTTCACATCTTATCGACGTTTCAAAGCGCTTGACAGAATGTACTGTAATGTGAATTGACTGTATATTTGTGGGGGAACTTCAAGAAAGAAACAATTATCGTTGACAAGTGATCATTGCCCTCCACCAACTCCCCACTGAGCCTCCACAGCCCTACACATAGCGAGACCATGGGACGTGTGGTTTGTTCAAGCACAGCATGTCCATGTTACACACAAAGTTGTCCCAAACTCCCATGCTCTTGCATTTAAACAGCACCGTTACGTGGGGTAGTGTCCCAGAAGCTGGTGTTCGGTGTCCTCCCTCCCAACCCCTCCATTGACCCTGTTTATTGCAGAGAGGGAGCAGAATGTCTAGTTTGCAGAACATCTACCGTCAGCACAAGTTCCTGCCTGTGATCGTGAGGCCCGAGGGTATTCCAATATTATCCCATGCCCTGACCTGACCGCACTAATACAACCTAAACCTTTCCTGAAAGGCCCGTGAAGCAGGATCGACGTTTCAACGTCTAAAACTGACATTGCCCCTTGAAGGGCCGGTGTATTCATTTGCTAAAAGCTAAATCATCGCCTGCTTGTTTATTTGATTAATTTGCACAGTTGTGAAGGTGACGCAATTTAATACCTTTTTATCCCTACGTTTTCACCTGGCAGACCAGCCAATAATATGTAAATTAGATGTTGCCGGCTGCAATTATGTTAGCAGAGGTTTGAGACATTCACTCTCAGACGAGCGTTACACATTGTCGCATTACTTTGCTGCAGGCGATGTGGTAATTTCTCTGGATCCTCGAGATGGGAAGGAAATAAAGCTAAATGTGTTATTTCCCTCATTATCCATCCAGCTATTACGACAAATGCCTGTTTTCTTCCCAAGGGAAAGAAAAATCACATGAAATATGCTTCTGCAATATGTTCTACATAGAGCAGAAGTGTGCGTTTGAAGAGTGTATCCCTGTATCCAGATTCTTTTATATTTTCAAAATATATATTTTTTTCGCAGGATAAGCATTAACTCTACACCATCCTTTTATTCTTCGTATTTTTTCTTTAAGGAATATTATGACCTGATTAGGTTGGATTAAGACTACTACTAATAATAATTGTTTATAACGTTTCCGAGACGTCTCAAAGCGCTTCACGGAATATGCTGTACAGTGTATCAAATGCGTTTTATTTTGTGGGCGAAAGTAAAATTAATTCCTATGAGGAATTAAATTATTGCGATGACTGTGGTGGAGCTAAATTATCATGAGCAGAGATCGAGCCATAAAGTCAGGAATGAGTGCGCATGAAATATGTTTCAGTTCAACTCCCACACACTGTGATAAACATTCCAAGCCTATATCTTCAGTCGTGTTATCACCCATCGAGTAAAAACACCAAGCTTTTTAATACAGTATTCAACAAAAACTGGGCCAAGAATGAAAGATCTCATCATTTATTGTACAGTGAGATGTCCTTTTTAAATGACCTTTGAGGATGATCTAGTCATCAGGAATTGTTGTGGAGGAGTTCCTGAACCCAACAGTGGGAGAGAGCTGGATTAGCATCATCAAAAGAGATTCCATCATCAAACCTTCAGTCTTTCAGTGACCGCACTCTCAATCTCACAACCATCACCCACCCTCTGGGTCACTGGCCCCTGACTCTTCAGCGTCTCGTGGCGTCCTCCTGACGTGGAATGCACGAGACAAATGTAATTTTGTTGTTTGTTGTTATTGTTTAACTCACCTGTCAGGAGTTTCTCCTGCTGTCCTGGTCAAAAATCCCCCCAAATAAAATAGATTATTCACCAAAAAGTCAGTTTGTGGGACGCTGCTGTCCTGCACACAGTCACTACACTTTTTACAGTATATCCTGTGAGATGTCTCCCCTCGCAAAAGGTTGCATATCAAATATAATACATTATTTATTTTATTTCTCTGTTCAGACTCTACAGATGACAGACTAGCAATTGGTGTTTTGTATCAAACTCTTTCCCTCTCCCCACAGTGTCACTGAAACTGAGCTTTATAATAATTATAATAATCCTTATGTTTGACCCAGCGCCTTATGAAAGATATCTCTCAAAGCATTTTGCGGTGGGCGAAGCGAATCAATTGTGTTGTTGTGGGTGAATTTGATTCATTAAATATTTCATTTGGTAAATATTCATTTATCAAATATCTGTGACGCCACAAAGTGGGAGGGTAGAGGATTTGCAAGCCTGCCCGCTATAAGTTGACTGAGAGAGCTGCTTCAGCACATTATTGGCCCAAATCAATAAGTTAAACTAATGACATTGAGTCTATTCATTAATAGCTTTTTTCATGTTGATTAGCAACTTCTCTCTCCCTTTTTTTTGCTTATCTGCGCAAAGTGCCATTCACGTGTATTGAATGGATTTCACGTTCAGTAACTTTTGAGTTCCACTTATCGCTGTGCCCTTTGCGAGCACTGTTTTAAAAAAGTCCTTGTCACTGTTACTGCAGTGATTAATTCGCCCGTAAAAATCTAAAGTATCCAGTGAAACTTTCTTTTTTAATTGAAAATATCCAACCAGTTTTGACCCATTGGGACATACCCCAGGTTATGGAGTAGACAAGAGGTGGGGGTGGGGGGGGGGGGATTTTTATGGGGTTGCACGGTGTGTGCGTGTAGGAGGTGTCTGCAAAGGTGTGTGGTCACATGCATGTGTGCACGTATGAGGGGTACACTCTTTGCGTTTTCCTCTCGTTGAGGGTTGCTGGGTGGTTGGGATTAGGAGGGGTGGAGGGCAGGGAGGGTAGTTGTAGGAGGATGACTGAAGGCACAGACGAAGAGGAGGGTCTTGAAGGAGGCAAGGGAGCGGGCAAGCTGGGATGGACTTCCAAATGATGGTGTTGTACTGCGTTGAATTTTGTCCGCTACGATTCTGGCACAGATCGGAAAGAATTTCAAAACGAGCAGAGTCCAACTAATAAAATTCAATGCGCCTTTTTATTTAATCAAAATCCACTGTAGGCAATGTCACCTTTTCGCACATATAAGAAACCAGCGGTGCACAAATTATAATATACCAGGCATTTAAATCACTGTGTCAGGACAGATGCTTTATACCTGGCCCCTGAACAAGTTTAGTAATGCAAAAAAAGCTGAAGGTTGCAATCGAGTGATTTGATGGAAGGCTTCATTCGCTTACAGAACACAAACTGATAGAGTAATGACTCTACCAGTTCATATTTTATAGTTAATGAGGTTGAACAAATCCACCTCCGAATTGTAATGACGGCTTCGCAGCATTTGCTGTACATCATCCATTGTTAGCAACGTGATAGAAACTACTTATCGCGTGTGATACTCAGTGATCGCTGCACTTGGGAGACAGACTGCAAACGTGAAAATGGTTCCAATCATTGTCTGTGGGCAGTTTGGCTGAGTTTGGAGCCTGGTGCGCGTGGTACGGTCATTTTTCGCGAGAGGCTTGAACTCTATTTGTCTGCTGTGGCAGCGAAATAAAACCCTTTTGTCTTTATACCACCCGTATGATTGTCCTCGCCGCACGGTACCTCGCCTCCTCTGTCTGATGATATTCGGCTTGCGCAATTTTCAAGCTCGGGGGCACAGGAATGAGTGGTAAATCGAGCTTAAAAATAAAATTAATTAAAGTCAGGTGGCCACGTGCCACAGCCCATTGGTTTCCTGCTGAGTGGTAGGATGTGTCTCTGTGGCCAAATTTCCACACAAGCGATACTCACAGCATTACCTGTGCCAGGCGTCAGCAAAGAAGGAGCACTTTTCCCAGATGGAGGGACTTGATCCACATGGCTCAGTGTGCGGCTCGCTGCCGGCCAGCCACAGGGAGCGCGCGAGCGCTTCACTCCAGACAAACGTAGATTTTCAATGCGCGTGTGGAACTCTCAGCCGTTCCGATACCCTCACGCGCGTTGACAACTATCCTTGCTTTTGATACAGCACCTTATCATAGACGTGATAAGATTAAACTTTAGCATTCTCTGGTTCCCACAAGTCTTACCAATATCTGCTTTCTAGCAGTAGGCCAGTAGGGTGCATCCGCCAGAGAGCATGTGTACATTCCATTCCAGAGACGCAAGTTTCTATCGGTAAACGACACACTTATGTGGAACTCTCTCAGTCTGGATACTGTAACCGTGGGGATCAGTCGGACGCCCGGCTGACCTGAATACAATAAAATAAAAACAAAACAATCGCGTTATAAGAACTAGAGATGCACACGTTTCTTTCAAGGTTGGATCTCTTCTGCATTTCGGAGACACCTGCGCAACTTAGAAAGTCTACGAATTTTATTTTCTACAGCAAACTGCCTGATTTGAGAATGTATCACGCCTCTTTGACGTGTGCTAACTTTGGTAGCTTACAATCAAAAGTCAGCTTGAAAGATGAACGGAAATGTTTCTGCGACAAAACATATTCTGTGACCTCTGGGTTACGTTGAACTGTTCCCTTATCAGTCTATGACATTTTCTTGAAAGTCAACCTATTTGAAGATGGCGGAAAAGGATGCAAATTGCTCTGCTCTAAGAACGTGCCTTCGCGAGCAAGGGAAACCCGAGGTTTTAATTTGGAAGGTTGTTTTAAATTAATAAATTCCTGTAGAATATCAACCTGGGTTCATGTGAATGTCACAGCAGTGAAGCAACTGTAAAGGTGCAATAATCTGCTTCCTACCTGGTTTCACTTGACTGTCACTCGAAAATGATCTTTCGGATCCAAGTTGACACCGGGCATCACTCAGCTCCGTCTAACAGATAGATAATGATAAATAATCCTCGCAATGATACAGTGCCTTATCATGTTGTCACGATGTCTCCCAAGAACTTCACAGGATGTACTGTAATGCGAATGCGTGCGTTTTGTGGGCAGAGTGATTAGATGACAGACTGATGCTAATTCCAAGTGTGCTGTTACAAAGCAGTAGGAAGCTTGCTACCTCAATCGAATTCATGAGAAAGGTCCTGCTTGGATTGTGCTCCAACACAAACGCGGTGAATAGCTCTAATAATCCTTGCGCTTTACATAGTTCCTATTCATGTTGTTGAGACATCTCAAAACATATAGGATACACTGGGAAGCTTAGCGGCTGTGTATTCATAGGTGAACGCGGCAGCCAGTTTGCACCCAACAACAGCAACAAGTTGTATTTATCCAGTGCTTTTCATGTTGGGAGGATGTCCCTAGGTGCTTGGCGTGCAAGGGTTTGTACCTGTGCTAGGGGTTGGAATTATTGGGGACGAGGGCAAAGGGGCAGGGGTAGGGGGATGACCAAAGGCACAGTAAAAGTAGAAGGTCTTGAGATGGGTCTTGAAGGAGGCAAGGGAGAGGATGAGGCAAAGGACTCCTGGACGGAACAGTAAGTAGTAAAGTTAGCAAGACTGAAGGCCTCACCACCGACAGTGGGACAGGCTGGGCTGGGAATATATGGAGCAGAAAGTATTTCCCCAATGTACTGGGCAATTTATTTCCAAATAAAATTAGTCACTGTTTCAAGGCTGATTTATCTCCTAATTGACTGCTGAGTTTCGCCCACACGATATACAATCAATTCACTTTATGGTACATTCTATGAAGCGCTTTGAGACGTCTCAAAGATGTGATGAGGCACTATATCATATGCAAGGATTATTATTATTAAACCCACAACCTTCTGACTCGGAGCCAAGAGGCCTAGCGAGCCATTGAGCCAGGCTGACACACAGCAGTAGAGTGATGGAGAGCAGGAAACCTGAACTATTGACTTGCATCAACTTTACATTTCC
The DNA here is from genome assembly GCA_035084275.1 of Hydrolagus colliei. NCBI lineage: Eukaryota > Metazoa > Chordata > Chondrichthyes > Chimaeriformes > Chimaeridae > Hydrolagus > Hydrolagus colliei. The sequence continues at coordinate 2,140,349 of CM068752.1, forward strand.
AATGCATTGGTGAAATTTGAATTGCTCCTGACGTGAAATCAGGTCCCCCTGGAAGGCTTGGCAGTGACAATCGAGCATGATTTAACTCTGCGTTTACAATGTTTGCATGAGGACAAAATTTGTACAATTTGGGCGGCAAATCTCAGCAATGTAGTATAAAAGAAAGCTGGGAATCTGCCTTCAGCAGATCAAGATTTGTCTAAGTTTCATTTTATCTGAATTACCTGAGAAAATTTGATTCAGAGGACAATGTGATGGATATAGGACTATAATCCTACACCCAAAAGCCAATTTCAGCCTCTATCCCTTTACCTTGCCATTGATTTTAAAGGTTGCAAATCTATTTATTCTGGAGTGTGATTTATGAAAGGCAGAATAATAAGTCTATTCTATTCCTGAGCGACTGGGGATCCGTTAGACATGCAGCAGAAACAAATCATAAACAAAACTAATAATGGCCCTGATTTGCCATTGTTTTCCCCTGGTGGATCTCACTAGAGCTTAAATCCTCTCAAAGGTGTTTCACTCTGGGGTTGAAGAATTGGAGCATTATCGATTGTGAAGAGGTTCACGTCTAAGATGGTTTGCTGCCCAAGTTAAAGAGGAAAACGGAGCAGAGACAGGGGACAACAGGGGAAACCTTGGCCAAGGATATAATAATAATCCTTGTAATCGATATAGCGCCTTATCACCTCTTTGAGATGTCTCAAAGTGCTTCACAGAATATATTGTAAAGTGAATTGACCGTATATTTTCTGGTTGATACTGGTTGTAGGCGAAACTATCACAACAAACAAGAACTTTGCAGTATTGGTGGTCTATTCAATTGTACTTGAAAACACAAAATTTCTGAATTGCTACGAATCAAACACTTTTAAAGATGAATGGCTAACTCGTTATCCTTTACTGGTTGCTTGCGGGGATTTGGTTTGTCATGGGAATTCAAATGTTTGGAGTAGAATGTGTACTCTCGCCCTCTGTAAGCATCCTGCCTACATAATTCTCAGAGTGTATTAGGCGCAGGTTGGCAACAGCCAAATCTTGAGGACCTTGGCGTGTGTGTTAGGGTATTGCTATACCACTGGCTAACTCCGTGTAGGTTGCCATTGAACACACTGTCTGCTAACTTTCCCACTGCTGTCCAGCTAAGGCCACTCTACACATTAGGCTTGTAGTGTGAACAGGAGCTGAGTGGATAGAAACACTCTATTCTCTCTGTTTGAACCCAGGTCCTTTCACTTGGGAGGTGAGTACGCTTCCTGCTAAGCTATAAAGGTAATAATGATCCTTGAATTTGATATAGTGCTTTTCACATCTTCTAGATATCTCAAAGCTCTTCACAGAATATACGTAAAGTGAATTGGCTGTGTATTTGTGGGCGAAACGCAGCAGCTATTTGTGCACAGCAGCGTCCCCACAAACAGTCGTGGATTGAAATGACCAATTTGGAGTAAGGAAACTTGCCTAAGGTTTCACCCTGATCTGCCTGGATTCGAACACAGGTCTCATGTTTGTAAGGCGAGCGCTCTAACCACTGAGCTATAGGGCCCCACCTCCCTCATACATTCCAATAATGCTATCAGTACCTATTTTCAGTAAAAGTACCAGACATCGAACAAGTTGAGGGAAAGGAAGAACTGAAGAGCTTTACAGGTAATGATAATCCTCACCAGTTTGCTAATTAAACGTTCCCGATGATGACAGCTACACAGTCTCTGGTGTAATCCTCATTTGTCACTATCTTCTTGTTACCTTTTCTTTGCTTGCTGGGATTTACGTTCTATTGGCTATATGTGTATTACTGTACTTAAATCACACCAGCTCTTTCTTCAGTAATGCAAAGAGGCATGCAAATGTAATGTTGGTTGTTGCCTGTGGGTGTGCTGTGTCGTGCACGTTGAGATATGTCGGTTTCATGAAGTGGCTCGGGTCGATTACTCTGTCATAAAAGCAGTTGAGCAGGGTGTTCTCTGCACTCGTGTGGGGTGAGAAATTCCTTAATCTTGCTCCATCTATCGTGATTGATAGCCCGATACATTTCAACAGAAGTGTTCCGTGTGTTCGGAATTCTCCGTGCCTTCACGGGATTGGTGAAGTAGCCATTATTGGGTACGAATCTCAGTGTCCATAAGTCTTTGCCAAATGCAACCTCTGTGAAATATGGTGAACATTCCTGGTTCCGTGAGCCCCACACTTATGCTGGAAAATAGGAATCCATTTCCGCTCAGGAGCCCAACGTTTAGTGGATCTGTATCCACAAATAAAAATAAAGTAAAACAAAAACAAGGGATAGTTTCTGCTGCAAAATTCCCCTTGATGTCAGTTGATGGAGTCCTGTAGCTCATGGTTAGAGCACTTGCCTTCCGAGCGTGAGACCTGTGTTTCGAATCTAGGCAGGTTAGGGCGAAACCTTGGGCAAGTTTCTTCACTCCACACACACACCTAATAATAATCAGTCCCCCCAAACCCCCCCCCCCCCCCCCCCACCCATCATAAATTGGTCATTTCATTCCACGACTGTTTGTGGGGACGCTGCTGTTTGCAATTGGCTGCTGCGTTTTGCCCATATATATATACAGTCAATTCACTTTACAGTATATTCTGTGAAGCTCTTTGAGACGTCTAAGAGATGTGAAAAGCGCTATATCAAATGCAAGGATTATTATTATTATCTGAAGAGTTAGTGAGAAGACAATGATGTTCAGTCATGATTATCACAGGCATGATTTATACATATATAGATATTACGGTATAATATAAGTGCTCTGACATGCTATCCCGTATGAAAGGCGCTATATAAATGCAAGTTGTTGCTGTTGCTGCTGAAGGCACAATATCTAAAGTGACTCCTCTCTTTACATTACCAAGTAAGCCAAATATTTATTTTTAAGTGAGCAAAAATGCCCATTTGCAGTGTTATCGGGCAATGTTAAGGCCTGACTCTTCACATCAATGGCTGTAGATGTACTGAAGATGTGATGGTTTTCAAGATCAATTTTGAGAACGAAGTTGAGAGGTTTTATTTATCTTTGAAGTCAATTCTTTTGGGACAGATTCCAGAATAAAACATTGATTTGGGTGGTGTGCAAGTTGAACGCAAGTCAAGCTCACTGAAGGTACAAACTAAATGGTCATTATTTCTTTTTAAACGAGTCGAATGACTTTGTTCTTCTGTCGGTTATCGATGACTGGTTAGGAGAACTTTTTGAAACCAAAAAATCGGTGCTGTAAGCAATCTATCATTTGTCTCTCGAGACAAAATGATCCAGAGGCAGCAGTTTTGCTGAAATTACTGGAGTTTGATCTAATTTAAAGCTGTTTTCCATCTCCTGACAGAACCTGGAACTATTCCAATTTGGTGTGTTAGCGTTTTGTAAAAAGGTTTGTTATTGCTGGACCCTTCTCACGGCATTGAAATTCAGATGTTTTTCTTCTTCTGCTTAATTGTTGAGTGGAAAACAATTAGTCTACTCTTAATAATTATCGAGTTGTGTGGATCAAGATCTTAGTCCAGTGAGACATTCAATTGTGGTAACATGATTGATTCGAAATTCCTGTATAAAAAGTGGTTACAATAGCCCTTTGAAGGTGTTTTAAAAATCAATCGCTCTATCATGGAGTCCTGTAGCTCAGTGGTTAGAGCATTTGCCTTGCAAACAAAATACCTGGGTTCAATTTCAAGCAGGTTGAAACCTTGGGCAAGTTTCTTTACTCCACACGCCTAATAATAATCCCTCAAAAGCTCCCCAATAATAATTGGTCACTCAATCCACGACTGTTGTGGCACACTGCTGTAGCAGTGTTTCGCCCACAAATATACACTTTACAGTATATTCTGTGAAGCGCTTTGAGACATCTAGAAGACTATATCAAATGCAAGGACTACTACTATTATTTACACATACAATGCAAATTGCATTGCAGTTAAAATGACATCACAAAAATGTCCCTGGGGTGTTTCCTTCAACAGAACGGTAACAATTCCTGTATTATAATAATAATGATAATCCTTACATCTAGTTTAGTGTTTTTCAGAGTTGGTGAACATCCCATTTCATATCTTTGAAGTGTCTCAAAGCGCTTCACAGAATGTACTGTAAAGTGAATTGAGTGTACATTTTGTGGGTGAAACATGGTAGAACAACAACAACAAAATTAAATTTTTAGTCTTTATAATGTAATGCGTTTCACGTCGGGAAGACGGGAGGATGGTAGCCAATTGCACATATCAGTGTCCCACAAACAACCGTGGACTGAGAGATCACATTATTATTTTATTGTTTGAAGGGATTATTACCCCCTGAAAACAATTCACCAATCGACTAACAACCAGGATCCCACATACTGCGGGCTAAACAGACTTGTGTGTGGAATAAGGAAACTTGCCTAAGGTTTCAAACCCAGGTCCTCTCGCTTGAGAGGCGAGTGCTCTAACCACTAAGCTACAGGACTCCGCAGGATATACTGTAAAGTCACTGTGTATGGTGGGCAAACAAAAATAAGGTGGTGAGACAGATGAATTCACATTAAATGGATAATAACATGGAGTGTATCAACCTTTTAGCACCTCGCTCTCTGTTCAGTCTTAATTTGAATTTTACGACTTGTCATTTTAGTTCTGCCCTTGCTTCTCTCTTCCATCAGTATCAGCCATCTCTCCCTCACAGGCATTATTATGGCCTCCGTACATTGCCACACAACTTCACATCCAATGATGGAAATGGGACTGTTATTATTAGAAAACTGAAATATGTAGTGTGCTTGCATAAGAGAACAGCCTTTTTTTTACATTGGAAAACACAGTTGCATGTAAAGTGCTTTAGAAAAGTGCTGTGGATTTTAAAAAAACTCGTCTATTTTAACACAATAAATTAGATTAGAAATGCCATTAGCTAATGCTGGACCACTACTGAGATTGATCCTTTTCGCCCGCAAAATGTACAATCAACTCAACTTTACTGCATATTCAGTGAAAGCGCTTTGAGACATGACAAGGCATTGTACCAAATGCATGGATTATTTATTATGAAGCCTGCTGATCAGAACCATCTCGGAGACGAAACTTGGGATCTGCAAAATAGGATGAGTATAACCAACACCAATGTGATGAGGATGTGTCCACAATTCAAGCGTTCTGGGATGGACCGTTATGTAAATGCAATTTGTTGGCGTGCTGTAGCTCAGCCAAAGCTCTCTATGATTAGGTCCGGCTCATGTTTACTTCAGCAAAGAGCGTACAGGGACACATTTTCAATGACGTGAGTCAAAAACATGAGCTGACCAACCTTTCTCGTGGGAAGAAATTCCACCTGTGTCTACATTTGTGGTCAAGATTTGATATTTTTGTTATTCATTCTATTTATGTAACACTTTAGAGGGTTCCAGAATTTGGTAGTTAAATGATGCCTTCATTTTGAAGTTGATGTAAAAGAACATGGGGGAAAACTGTCTTCAAAATTAAGATTGTTTTTAAGATATTGCCAATTTCACATTGCATTCCCATTTTGTGTATTTCCAAAGTTTAGGTTGCATATGTAGATTCCACAGTGACAGATTCCCTTTAAGAGAAAGCTTTTCCAAGATAGCTGATGTACACAAAATAAAATGACTATTTAATTCTAGGTGAGGGCCTCAAAGGTAACATTGTGAGGATGTGCTATAGGTATTGTGCTATGGTTTTTTCCACTACAAATGACATTTGTAAGTAGATGCCAGTGTTTACCATAAAAAATATTTGCAATATAAAATATGCTGTCTCGCCCTTGCCCTTGGCTCCTTCGAGACCAATCCCTTCTCTTTGACCGTGCCTTTGGTCACCCTCCTAATCCTGCCCTCCCTGCCCTCTACCCCTCCTGATCCCAACCAACAGCTCAGGTGCGGATCCCTGACTGTCTAGCGTCTTGAGACGTCCCCCTGACGTGACAGTCTCTATACAAATGCAATTTGTTGTTGCTGTTTAAAAGGAAGGCAGTAGATTTAAGCTGTTTGCTTTTAAACAACAATAAGATCAGCGGGAAGGCACTGGGACACTGGAACCTTATTGTTTCATTCATTCAGCTCAATTTAAGGATCTAGTGGCATTGCATGCAGTACATAAAGGATAAAACAGTTAACAGCATAGTACTGCACTGTATATGAAAGTTGCCTCTTCTGTGTTTCTTGGCAAATGGATGAAAGTCTTCTAGAATATAGAGGTCGTGGAAAGGCTTGCTTGAATTTCTGCAGCAGACAGGTAGCGAGAACACATTTGATCTCTTCTTGACTTCTATCAGTACAGCATAGCTTATAACTGACCAACATGTCTAGGCTATCACTGCAGTGCCTTGCTGGGGGGAGTACAGTGTTGCATGGTTTGCTGTCTTTTAGGTGAGATGTCACATGGCGGTCTCCTCCGCCAGTTCAGGTGGACATGAGATATCCCAAGGCATGATTCCAAAAAGACACGTTTCCTAGTCAACAACAGTCCCCAAATCAAATAGATTATTGATGTGTGCAAATCGGCTGATACGCGAGTCTACAAAATACATAAACACTACACTTTGTAAAAAAAAACTCCTGTGATACGCTTTGAGATGTTTCAATGTCAAGATAAGATGCTGTATCAAATGAAAGGATCATATATTATGGTAGCTGCTAACTTTCTCCTCTAAGGATTGCTGTAGCATTCGTCCACCAAAATAGACAGTAAAATGTGCTGCGTGAGTTACACTGATAAAAGTGAATGAGGAATTAGGATTCTGGTTTGAAACTGTCTCTTGATTAAATTTTTTTGAATAAAGGGGATTTGGGGGTTCATTTTTTCTGATGGGAGCGTGTCGTACTCACGAAAGATATAATTTTTACACTTTGTTAAATTGCTAGTGTCAAGTACTCTCGTTCAGTACAACAGTGGCTAGATCCGGAGTGAAGTTTTCTCTATATTATCCCATCAATCACTCCCAGTTCAGCAATAGCTTAGTTCAGAATAAAGCAGCCTTTACATTGCCCCACTAAGTATCTCAAGGTCAAGTAAGATGCAGACTTAAAACTCCTTATTAATAACATTTTGACATCTCAAAGCGCTCCACAGGATATACAGTAAAGTGTAGTGACTGTGTATTTGGAGGTGAATGTTAAATAAATAATAATGAAACAGCAATAAGAAATTGCATTTTTGTAGTGTCATTTACGTTGGGAGGATGTCCCAAGGCTCTGGAGAGGGGAAAGGTTTGCACCTAAGATGGGAGTTGGAATCAAATGGCAGAAGATGACCATGGAGGTCAATTTTCATTTCATCTACGTCTCAAAGCGCTTCACAAAATATACTGTAAAATGAGTTGACTGTATATTTGTGGGCGAAACACGGCAGCCAATTGTGCACAGCAGTGTCCACACAAACAGTCATGGATTGAAATGACCAATTTTATTATTGTTTTTTTGGGGGAGGGATTATTATTAGGGCATATGTGTGGAGCAAGGAAACTTGCCCAAGGTTTCACTCTGACCTGCCTGGATTCGAAACACAGGTCTCATGCTTCTAAGGCGAGTGCTCTAACCACTGAGCTACAGGACTCCACATAAGAACTGCAAATAGAACAGACAGGTTGGGGTGGAGTGGTGGGAGGAGGGGTCAGCGAAGGGTAGGTAGGCAGTCACATTTACATCATATGTCTGATGTTCTATGTCAGTTCTGACGAAGGGTTGTAGACCCGAAACGTTGACTCTTTTTCCTTTCTCCATGGATGCTGCCTGACCTGCTGAGTTTCCCCAGCAACTTCTGTTTTTGTGTCCGATGTTCTTGCTAGTTAAGATGTTGATGTAGTAACCAAATAAGAGTTACAAAGCCTGTTTGATTTTCACTGAATGATGACAGAATGCCTCATCGATCTCAACGGCAAAATAAATCCTTATTCTGATCTGCATTGCGTCCAGATCTTCACAATCACTGGTAGGCCCCAAGGGTAAATCCATCAGATCTGCATTAGTTAACACAGGATTGTAGCCACATAATGCAGTACTCAAGATTGCTACAGTGGAGATTGCCTCTTGTAACTTGACGAGGCAAACACTTTGAGCTGACATTGTTCTCTGGGTCTGACATCAGTTCAATGACATTTGGGCTTTAGTGAAATGTAATTGAAACAAGTGTTTATGGATTATCAGGCGGTAATAGCAAGATACTACTCTATTCACCTTTCAGCAGATACATTTTAAAGCGTTACAAAGGTAGCTCAGGGCATATAAATGCACCATGTGATGCGCATAGAGCTGTGCAGACACCGGTAGCAGCTCCAGATTTGATCTGTATTCTGTTCTGCGTTAAGTGATCTCGAGCAGAACAACGTGAGACTAGTGGAAGCAAATTAACCAGACTTGTGATTACTGTTCAGTGAGGCGAAAGGAAAGTCGTGTGTTGCGTTAGACTCTTCCTGTCAATACCCCAGCAATGAAGAATGTTACCTACGGGGAGAGAATTTGGAAAAACAAATGATATTATTGGTATTGTTTCCTCGAAAAAGCTTCTAGTGCAATGCTCTCTCTCATTAGGAGCCATGTACCAAAAGCTCCTGTTCTGTTGGTGCCCGAGTGCTATAGTTACACCAGAATCCTGTAGCTCAGTGGTTAGAGCACTCGCTTTACAAGTGTGGGACCTGTGTGCGAATTCAGGCAGGTCAGGGAGAAACCTTGGGCAAGTTTCCTTACTCCATATGCCTAATAATAATCGATCCAAAAAGAAGACCACAATAATAAATAAATTTTCCATCCATGACTGTTTGTGGGGACGCTGCTGTGCGCAATTGGCTGCCGCGTTTTGCCCACAAATATACAGTCAATTCACTTTATGGTACATCCTGTGAAACCGTTTGACTCGTGCAGAAGGTGTGAAAAGCGCTGTATCAAATGCAAGGAGCATAAAGAGCCATCAACAACAACAACAACAACATAAAATATAAGAGCATAAAGTAGCCTCGGGAAAGAAAAATGCCAAGCTCCCTTTGCCATCAGGCAGTGAACCCGGGCACAGGCCTTCTGGAGTAATCACTCTGCTTTGGGGTAATAACAATCTGTGCTACAATCTGCCTCTCGGATTCATTTTGCCCACAAAGTAAACAGTCAATTCGCTTTTACAGTATATTCTGTAAAAGCACTTTGAAACATCTTGAAGTTGTGATAGGATATTATATCAAATGCAGGGATTATTATTATGATTATTACAGCATTACTGGTACCTTTTGTACTGTGTCAGCTATCATCACTACCATGTTGCTGATGTGGTATTTACATTTTGCTTTCAAACTTGAAATTAAAGTGACATTCAGTTTATGATGCCTTTTATACAATCCGGAATTCTTTTGATACAAAGAGCTTTGTCCTGGAACCTATTTTAAAAGGAACAGCTTCTTCCTTCAGTGCAAAAGTAATAATCAAAGGAAAACAAATGGGAAGATCAAAGTGTATTGTCAACATATTTCTGCAAAGGGTTTGAACATAAATAGAACATTTTATCCTGATGGCCTTTCATCTTGATTAGGCCTGATAGCGTTCAAAGCCAAAGGGAATCAGTATCATGCTTTCCACTTTGCTCAAGCCCTTGCAAGATGCTGATATCTTTAATTCATTGCCCTGCTACCAAGACCCTCAAAAAGCTAAAACACGGGGAAACATACATGAAGCAATAACAAAACAACAACAAAATGACATTTATAGAGCGACTTTCACGTCGGGAGGACGTCCCAAAGCGCCGAACAGTCAGGTCGGGACCTGAGCGGGAGGGGGGGAAAGGGTCGAGGTAAGGGAAAGAAGAGTAGGAGAGGTGGAAGAGTTAGGATAGGAGCAGAAGGTGTGGTCGAAGAGGAAGGTCTCGAGACCGGCTTTCGACTGTGCCTTCCAGTAAGAACTGGAAACTTTAGTGAATAATAATGATCATAATAATAATCCTTGCGTTTGATATAACGCTTTCCACATCTTCCCGACATCTCAAAGGGCTTTGCAGAATACAATGTAAAGTGAATTGACTGTATATTTCTGGGCGAAATGCGGCAGCCAATTGTGCACAGCAGCGTTCCCCCACAAACAGTCATGGATTGAAATGACCAATTTTTATTATGGTGGTTTTTTTTGGAGGGATTATTATTAGGCGTGTGTGTTTGTGTGTGTGTATGGAATAAGGAAACTTGCCCAAGGTTTCACCCTGACCTGATCTGCCTGGATTCGAAACACAGGTCTCACGCTTGTAAGGCGAGTGCTCTAATCACTGAGCTACCAGAACTCCACAAATCCTCTATCATTCTCCCTCTCCTTCCCTGTCTAGCTGAGTGACCAGTTTCATTTGCGGCTGTGGACATTGCTGCAGGAAAGCATTGCCGCTGGGAGTGGAGGGGAATGAAACTGTCTGACGATTCAGTCCGCCAACTCACGTTCCTTATTTGTGAACAATCCAATCCAACGCTTGGAAAATTTCGAGCAATCCCAACGCTTTCGTCTGACTCTGACACGGTTGAAGAATATGTGAACTGTTGGGAGGGGTGGGGGGCAACAACAGCTTGTCGAATTGATCTTGTCGGAGTCCCAATTCAACATGTTACGAGCGTTGACCGCTTTCGATAACGTCTCTGGGTTGACAGGCTAAACATTCCCGTGCTCCACGTCAGAAATGTGAAACCTCTGCATTTCCATCACCTGGCCTCGCCCCTTGCCAGACTCCATTGTCTCCAAATTGAATTGACCTCACCCTAGCTTAGAAATCCTTTGGGGCTCTAATCCTTCCCCATCTCTTGTGGTTCTCTCCCCCCACTCTTTTCCCTTTTCCCCTACAGTCAGCTACCTTGGGTATCTACCATCGGTGGCCGAGCCTTCAGCTACAAAGCCCTACAACAACAACAACTTACATTTTTTGAGGGGCCTTCAAGCGGGGTAGCATTGTGCAGCAGTTCAGCATTTGACCTCTCTCTCTTATCTGTCTTTACTTGCCACTGAAAATCCTACTTTTTCAAACGCTTTTAACTGTCACTTATTCTCACCCCTCCACTTCTCTCTCAGGGTTTCACTCTGTCCCTGTGAAGTGCTCTGAGAGACGTTACCCAATGTGAACAACACTATAAATACAACTTGTTATCGTGCTTGTTAATTAGGCCCAGAGACTGAATCTTAGAACAAGGTTTGATTGGCGTTGGTGCTACTCTGTTTCGAGATCCTCCCCCTTGCTTTGGAGGCTCTATATAAATGCATGTTATTGTTGTAACTTATCAACCAACCTGCCTAGTCCCAACCAATCTGCTTTCCGTTCAGTGGGCTCTGGTCTGCTCCATGTCCCCCGCCCGACCTGCCCTACCATTAGTGGCCAGGCTTTCAGCCTCTCTGCCCCACACTCTGGAACTCCATCCTACAGTCCCTTCGTCTCGCTTCCTGCTTTGCCTCCTTCAAGGCCAGTCTCAAGACCCTCCTCTTGAGCCTCTCAAGCGTCTTGTGATGTCCTCCCGACGTGAAAGACGCACTTTCAATAACGTTTGGTTGTTGTTGTTGTAACTGCGCCTAAAACTCCCGAACAGGCATTCTGCTCTGATTCTCTTTTGATGCCACAAAAATTACAGCCACTTTGGGATGGAATTTGTGGAGAAGATTCCACCCTGCTCATTTCCCCCCCCACCTCGTGTTCAATATTCTATGATGAGTGGTTTTCTGAAAATCCTGTTAGTTTAGGATTAGAATTGCATTTAGGTTTTGTCACTGCTGAACAGCTTTAGTGCCTGTGATGTAAAAGGCAATGTGGAGGCATTCAAGCCGAACCCTTTCTAGATTTTATAGTCGCCTCTTATTGGCGATGGTGCAAAATTTCATGTTCTGCTATATTGGTATTGCATAACCCCCATTACTAAAATTACTAAATATATTATTGTTGTTTTGAGAGGGTGTGATTCATAATAATGTGACACAATGCTGCCTCGCTGATTTGCAGCATGATGGATTCTCCTTTCTCTAAATTGTCTTCAAATTTAGTTGCCCTCCAATTTACCCCCAGGATCTTTTACCTCCCTCTCCATCCAGCAACTAAACTGTGCAGCATTTGGGCTTACTCGCCCGAGAGTTTCCTTCCCCCTTAACACCACACTGCTCTCCTCCCTTTAACATGTAAACTCTTCCTGGACCGGGAATTGCAATCAATAATAGCAATGATCCTTGGTTTTGATATAGCCCCTGATCCCGTGTATGAGATGTCTCAAAACACTTCACAGAAAATATTGTCAACAGCAACAAAAACAACAAAATGACACTCGTATAGCACCTTTCATGTCAGGAGGGCATCCCAAGGTGGTGGACAGTTATTGCTTCAGACCTGAGCGGAGGACGGGGGGAGGGGGAGCGAAGGGGGTGGGGGGAATAGGAGTTGCCAATGCACCCATCGAAGAGGAGAGTCTTGAGGCGAGACTCAAAAGAGGCCAGGGAGGAGGTGAGGCAGAGGAACTGTGGGATGGAATTCCAGAGGTTAGGAGCAGAGTGGCTGAAGGCTCGCCCGCCAATAGTGGGGTGAGTGGGTCCGGGGACATGGAGCAGGCCGGAAACCCGCTGAGCGGAGGGAGCGGGCAGATTGGTAGGGTGGTAACAAATGTAGGGTCATGGAGGGCTTTGAATATGAGGACCAGGACCTTGAATTGAATCCTGGGTGATGGGGAGCCAATGGCGTCAGGCGAGAATGGGGGTGATGGGGTCGCGCAGCTTGGAGAGGTAGCGGACATTGAGTTCTGGATCAAAAGATGAAAAACATAAGAATTTTTTAAAAATCACTTTTGCTGGTCGTGTAACATTAAACCACCACAAACCAGAAGATCTGAGGTGAGGAACCTGCTTTGTGATGAGTTAGCCGATCTCCACAGCCTGCAGTTGCTATGTTACAGTAAGCCTCAATGCAATGGGCTCATGTGGGGAGACATTCAGGCTAAGTCACCACTGCTGATTGCTAACCACTGATCCCTGTGGAATCCTGTTCATTTTGACTGTTGGAGAGGAGGATTGACAGAATTGGACTTGGCTGTGTTGCTTCCCGGGGTGAAATAGGCGCAAGAAATTTGATTGATAAGACTCATTTAAACATTTTCCCCGTACGTTATTCGCAGTATGTGTTGGACTCCAGTGTCTAAGATCATACACAACAAAAGGATACTGGGATAAAGTACAGATTATGAGATTCCCAATTTAGTTATGGAATCTGTGGAACAGGCTCCCCAGGGAGGTGGTTGAAGCAGAAAATATTGATTCCTTCAAACACAGATTAGATCATTTTGTTTTAGGAAATAGCATAATAGGATACAGTGCATAAGTAGTTTGGGACACTAAAGGCGACCGCCGGTAGGGTAAAAGGTGAACTTGGTATTTTTTTCATCTCGCATTTCTTATGTCAATCAGTATTGGTTTATGTTGAGGTCATTTTTGGCGAAGAAAGAAGAACTTGCTTGCGTGCGTGCCTGTATGTGTTTGTGTGTGGTGTGTTTGTGTGATTTGTTTGTGTGTGGTGTGTTTGATGTGTTTGTGTTTGTGTGTGTGTGTGTGGGGCATCATCCTGTGTAACTTGGGGAAATCACTGATAGCACACGAGAGACCAGACTTTGACCTGGAATATTGACTCTAAAATACCTCAGAGCAAGGAAATTTTTGTCTCCTACCAATTTGTACTAACAACAATGCAAGTAACCAAGAGCGTACCTCAGCAATTAAAAATACATTTTTTAAAATTAATTATTCACTTTGTTTTCTTACAGCAAGAAGAAGCTTCAGCTGTGATTAAGAAAAAAGGTAAGGAAAGGCAATTTTGACTCTCAATTTACCGGTTCAATTATCTCAACACAAGGGCACTGGGGGATGTGATCACTAATACTGCAATTCCACTAAAACATCACACAGTTTATCTGATTAAATAATGGATTTTAAACCATTGTTTGAAAGTGAAAGTCTACTCTTCAGTCCTGTTTTGCTGCCACGTTTGTGTTAGCCTGGAGTTAACACCCCAATTTTATCTGGCTTAGTTCCATATTCACAGCGTTGCATACGGACAAAATATTACAGAATCTGACAAGTGGTGTTCTATCCATCCACTTCTTTCTTGGTCTATAATAATACATAATAATAATATCCTTGCATAATAATAATATCCTTGCTTTTCACGTCTTCTAGACGTCTCAAAGTGCATCACAGAATGTACTGTAAAGTGAATTGCCTGCAGATTTGTGGGCAAAATGCGGCAGCCATTTGCCCACAGCAGTGTCCCACAAACAGTCATGAATAGAGTGACCAAATTATTATTGTTTTTTTTTGAGGGATTATTATTAGGAGTGTGGAGTAGGGAAACTTGCCCAAGATTTCTGTCTGCTGGGAATTGAACCCAGGTCTCTCGCCTTGCTATCTACGTATCCTCATCTCATCCTTCTCTATTTGGCTAGCATTTTTGTCATTATTTTATGAAAAGTGTGAACCATATTTTCAATAAGGATTATATGAAGTTTGAAAAATTATAAAGGCCAAAGTACTGTAGTATCATTTATATTTCCCCGAGTACTGTACTATACTTCCTAAAAGCAACATTTGGTTAAAACATTTTGGTTTGAGCAGATTTGTGTTTAGTTGTACTGTACTTGATGACATTGACACACATTGGTTTGGGTGCTATGTTTTTGTTCCAGCTGTTTTAACTGGAGTTAACACGATTCTGTCTAAGAGTGTTCAGGTGTCTGGCTGGACATGGAACAGCCAAATTGGAGTGCGATCAGTGTGAAAATCCAAGTACAGTACAGTATTGCAAGAACATAGAGCGCTAACGAGTGTTTTCCTTCTTCCCAAGTACCAAATTGTCACATTAGTGCATTCAGCTATGACAGAATATTTTATGTTAAGTGATTGTGTCACAGGCTATTGCCATTATGTTTTTGTCAGTTTCCGCCTCTTTCCTGCTAATCTGCGTGTAAATACACATACTAAATACATAAATACGTGTTCATGTCTGAATATTTCATATGAAAACTATCTAAGAGTATAAACAAGTTTTGCCACAGTGCAAAATATCACATGTGAAGAATGTGGCAAGTGGCATTACAATACAATTCTAAATTATAATTGTACAGCGCCTTTCACATCGGGAGGACATCCCAAGGCACTAGCTAGACAGTCAGGGATTTTGACCCGAGCTGGGGGTTGGAATCAGGGAGGGTGGAGGGCAGTGAGGGTAGGAGAGTGACCGAAGGCATGGTCGAAGAGGAGGATTTTGAGATGTCTAGAAGACGTGAAAAGCGCTATAACAAAATGCAAGGATTATTCTTATTAAATAAAATGTCCTACTTGTGAATTATTCAAGATTATTTGCCTCTAATTCAATTGGTGCCATCTTTTTCACACATTGCAGTGTTGATTGCGTGTCTCCTCGTACCTACATCAGTCTCTTGTCTGTTAAAGGTATTAAACGGATTCAACCAGGGAATGTAGGGCTGCATGTTAAACACTGCAGAAGGACAAGGTTCGAAATTAAGAAATCTGAATTAAATTTATAATTGCTTAGGTCAAAAATTGCTGCAACAGAACCATTTCAGATCTAAACATTGTTGTTCGAATGCTGGTATGGTCACCTTTTGTCTGTGGTTAAAATTTAAGTTTTTACGCTTCAAATCATTTAAAAAATATATAAAGCAAATGATTCTGTAGCTTTGACTTGTGGTTATTGTATAATTTTTTTTAGAAAAAAACCCTCTTCATTTAGGTCAAGATATTTGAAGCCTATAAATCTATTGTGCAATCAGTAAGAACGCCTTTGAAGTGACAGTGTGCTATGAGTCTCTTTTGTTTCATCCATTTGAACTGTCAGTGCTGAAAATTGGATTCTTTTTCTGTCAGAGGATCATTATTCATTTGATGGAACAGGTAAAAGAAAAACCCAGTGAAGAAGTGTTGTGATAATAATAATCCTTGCATTTGATACAGGGCTTTTCAGAATATACTGTAAAGTGAATTGACTGTATATTTGTGGGTGAATCGCGGTAGCCAATTGCGCACAGCAGCGTCCCACACAAACAGTCGTGGATTGAAATGACCAATTTTATTATTGTGGTTTTTTTGGACGGATTACTATCAGTCATGTGGAGTGAGGAAACTTGCCCAAGGTTTTCCCCTGACCTGCCTGGATTCGAACACAGGTCTCCTGGCTTGGTCTCCCGAGCTTGTAAGACAAGTGCTCTAACCACTGAGCCACAGGAGCTACACGAGTACAGGTCACGATCCACTTTGGCCCTTCATTGTACAAAACTGAGTTGAACGGAATTATGCAAATGGTACATTAGAACATCAATGTGAAATGTCTCATAATAGTGAGGTGAGTCCTTCTCTCCAGGCTCCTCACACATTGCTGAGTTTAGGATCTCGATCAGGGCATATGGTTAGATAGCTTGAAGAAGTCTTGAAGATGTGATAAGGCGCGATATCAAATGCAATTCTTCTTATTATAAATGTAAATTTAAACGCTAAAGGGAGTTCTGTAGCTCAGTGGTTAGAGCACTCAGCTTACAAATGTGAGACCTGAATTCGAATCCAGGCAGGTCAGGGCGAAACCTTGGGCAAGTTTCCTTATTCCACACACACGGCTAATAATAATCCCTCCCCAACAAACCAAAATAATAAAATTGGTCATTTCAATCCACAACTGTTTGCATGGTACGCTGCTGAACGCAACTGGCTGCTGCGTTTCGCCCACAAATATACAGTTAATTAACTTTGCAGTACATTCTGCGAAGCGCTTTGAGATGATTAGAAGACGTGAAAAGTGCTATATCAAATTCTAGGATTATTATTATTGTATTATTATATAAATCTTCACAGGTAGGTACAGTATGAAGTGACCTTGGACTGCTATCAAGCATCTTTTAGCAGATGGCACAAGTGAGGTCTGGGAGTGGATGATTACATGTGCAAACACATAGTCATAAGGGAAAAATGCAGGTCACTAAATTAAGTAGTTAAAATCTAATCAAAAGGAATGCCAATGTTTCTGCAATACTTTACATTATGGCTAAATTATAGCAATCCCCATGAGAACCTGATTCTTGTCAAATCCCTGTGAAAAGTGTGAACGAAAGGTAAAATACCGCAGCTTTTGAAAAGAGAGGAAAATGAGTTAACATTTCAGGTTGATGATTTTTTATCAGAACTCTTTGTAGCAATCAACATTCGCCTAAAAAAAAGGTATATTTATCGGTGAAAGAAGGTTTAAAATAACGACATTCATTGCACCTAAATACAGTACATTCAATTATAGAATCCATAGTTTAGCCATTTATAATGTACAATAAAACAATAATTGTAATTAACTTAAATATAGTCATAGGTACATTCTAGGAGAAATGGAATGCATCATATGACGTATCTCAACATGAAGTGCGATATAATATATGCTACACAGTTCAATGTAGACCTGGAATACAAATGTGAGCATTTTTTTCTCCATCCCAGAGCTTTCAGACAGCTTTCAAACCTACTTAGTGTACATGCCGAAACTGAGAGAAACCAGTATTGATCTCTCCCAACGTTGCCACCATAGTAACCCAGACTGTAAAACAGTACCTTGTTTGGCCCTGTATTTTGAGGTTTGATTCGTGCCATGTTATCACACTCATCCGTGTCCAGCTGTGATGGCAATTTAAGCAGAGGGTCATCTAACAAACACCACCAGCTTTGTAGACACCTTGCCTCGGAACAGGCACAGAAGAAGTGTAGCAATGCTCTTAAATTGCTTGTTGTTTCCTGAACAGGAACGACAGCGCTCCAGCATGCTATTACGCGGGAAGGCCACGATATTTGGCTCGGCCCACGGGATCCGTTATTGGGAAGAGCTCTGAGACGCCGTCTGGCATGGAGGGCGCTGTGTAAATCCAAGTTGTTGTTGTTGATATAAATGCAAGTTGTTGTTGTTTGTTGGCAACAGTCTCTGATCTTTACTTGAGCATGACAAAGCAAGCAATACTGTCGCTAAATTTTGTTCAGAGGTTCATTATTTACCTCCGGGAACGAAAAGGATGAATTTTCTTTTGCCACAACCTTTTTTCTTTCCATTTTTACTGTGATGGGGAAATCCCAAAGTACTGTACATGGATCATTTCTAGCTATCGGTAGCTTGCACAAGACAAAACTCACCATAGATAAGAATGAACCATTTGAATAATAATAATAATGATAATAATCCTTGGATTTGCTACAGTCACTTATCATATCATCGCGACATTGCAAAGCACTTCACAGGATTTATGGTGAAGTGGAGTGACTGTGTAATTCTAGGTAATTACGGAAGCATAATTGCGCACAGCAGCGTCCCACAAACTACCATAAAGTGAATCATCAATTTTATTTGGGGGGGTCAGGGCACCAGAAGAAACTCCCTCCACTTTGTGAATAGTGCCATGGGATTTTTAACCTTCAACCTAAACAGGTAGACAAGATCTGGGTATAATGTCTCTTCTGAAGGTGGTCAAATCTACAAATCGTTGACCTTTTTAACTTTTGATTCTCTGCAAAATTGGCCCATTTTTGTTTAGTGGTAAAATTTCACCCACAAATATGCAGTATACTCTGTGAAGCACTTTGAGACGTCGATAAGATGTGAAAAGCTCTATATCCGATGCAATAATTATTATTATTATTACTGTATTATTAAAATACCAACAAGTGAGGGATGAGATGGAATAATTTCTCCTTAAAAGGACGGACAATGTTTTTATATCAAAATGCAAGGATTATTATTAGTATTATTATTATTAGTATAGCTAAGGCACAGAGTGTCATATGGTGCCTTGTGCAGAGAGAATTAAGTGAAATTCAAGGGCACATTGTTCTAGTACGTACTGTGATCTGCAGCCGGAGTCGAAGCTACATTGGCCAAAAAAAACCTGTCAAAGCTACATTATCTATAACGCTCTACATTGGGAGCAGATATTATCACCCGGCCCCCCCAGAGCGGGAGACAGAAGGAACGACAGAACCCTAAACACGTTTCAAAGTCTGTTGACAATTAGAGAAGAAGATAATCAATTCTCATTTGGAACGCCATTCCTTTCATCTCGGAATAAAACACTGCGAGGGTGTAGGATGTACTTATGGCCTCCGTTTGCTTACTTTTAAGAACATCGTTCAGAGAGTGATGTGTTGGTTTCTGACAGATTGTCCTCGATCCTCAAATAATGGCTCTCTTTCTTGGATTACCATGGTATGAATGTTTAATGCCGCTATCAAAATAGAATGTTATTGCCCCGCCAACTGACAGCAAGAATGATTTTAATGATTTATTTGATTATATTTGACTCGAAAACTCTGGTGTATGAAGGAATAATTGACAAAATATTTCCCTCCATATGCTAAGTGTTGTTTTAGTGCTCAATTTGGATTGTGTATTTAATGTTGTTTTCGTGTATGGTTGTATATACAACACAGTACTTGTTTCTCTTGATCACCCCCTCCCCACAAAACACCTCTCTGAATTTGACACATTCTAGGCTGGCATTGGTAATACTGTAGACTGTAAGAGGTGCCAAAATATTATGGGGTTTAAGATTAGTTCAGCTAGTGTCCATAGACTATTGTGTAGTCTAGTTATAGCCCAGTATCGGGAGCTCTGAAGTCCTATCGCGTGTTACATCTAGTTTTTAACTATGTATGTGTGCAGCTGGAAGACTTACTTGCTGTTTCTGTACTTGTGCAAAGCAGGAGGTGCCATTATCAGTGACTCAAAAACAGAAGTTGCTGGGAGCACTCAGCAGGCCGGGCGGCATCTATGGAGAGAGGAAAGCGAGTCAACGTTTCGGGTCCACGACCCTTCGTCAGACATGGATACGTTGACTCGAGTGTTCCCAGTGATTCCCGTTTTTGATTCAGACTTCCAGCACCTGCAGTATTTTGCGTTTTGTTTATCGGTGACTCGTTGGGCTGGAAGTTGTGGGAAGCTGAAGATTACGTCGCAGATTTCCAGGACGTTTGGCGGGAGGGGGTTGATCAGCCGAGTGTCTGACACTTGCATTAAACCATTACCGTGGTTAAGAGCATCCAGACCAAACTGGAATTCCATGCACCTCACTGCCCACCTACACGTGGCAATTTCAGAGATAAATTGTTGGATTGGAATGCACGCTGTTTACTTAATTTCAGAAACGATTCGGCTGCAGGTTGGCAAGAGTCAAGGCTGGGGACCTCAGACTGTACATTAGGGTAACTGCTGGAGTCTAACCAAGCTAAAACCTCATTGCTTGTTGGTGAACCACACGGCGACCCAGAGCAGACCAAACCTCCAAATATACCAGTCGATGCGAACTTCAATCTAAGGCCTTTGACATATAGCCGGTACTTGACGCATGTATTGCTGTGCGTCTGCCCTGTATAATCCAAAGCCTTAGCTGTCTGTGTGAGTGATTCTTTCTGACATCGGAACAATGTCTGTATATCTGACAAAAGAGAAACATGTTGAATATAAATATGACAAGTGCAACAACTCATAACAGATAACTTCTCTATAAAACATAACTCGTAGTTAAAATGCATTGGAAGCGATCACATTAACTGGAGGAAATGAAAGGATACGTCCATGCTCTCTGAAAGAAGGTGGGGACAGCAATGCTGTTTCAAGATTAAGGGTTTCTGTTTCACAATGTATGCCTTTGGTTGCATCTCATTGTAAGTCTGTGATATTTATTCCACAGTAGCCTTTCATAAATCATGCTGACATCCTGCATATATCTCATCAAACAGATAGGTGGGTGAAGAATAAATAAAATGCATATTTATGCAAATATACAATGCAGGCACAACTGGATACTCAGAGAAAAGATGCAGAAATAGCAAAAATCTCACCGTGGCTTTGTATCAGGACTCCTGCCATGCTGTAAACAATAGCATTTT
This sequence comes from Hydrolagus colliei, assembly GCA_035084275.1. NCBI lineage: Eukaryota > Metazoa > Chordata > Chondrichthyes > Chimaeriformes > Chimaeridae > Hydrolagus > Hydrolagus colliei. The sequence continues at coordinate 2,161,238 of CM068752.1, forward strand.
CATTAAAAAATTTCCTCGAGTTTTCTAGGGTTTGACTTCCATAAATCCCTGGAATTTTTGACCGTTGTTTTTTCCCCCCTATCTTCCCCCCCCTCTATCCCCCCCCCATCCCCACCCCCACCAGCAGCTACCCCCCCACCACCCCACCATTCCCCATAATTTTCCTGTTTTATCTAAATAGTGGGAGCGGAGCTAGAATATTCAGGCACAGCTCCCAGCCTTGGCTGCAATTATACTGAGTTCACTGCCTATCATCAGAACATAAGAATAAGGAGGAGGAGTAGGCCATTCGGCCCCTCGAGCCTGCCCCGCCATTCAATAACACCATGGTTGGTCTTCTAATCTAACCCCATCTCCCCCGCCTTATCCCCTGATCCCTTAATCATTGCGTGAAGCGGAGAAAACGTACAGAGCCAGATCATCTCAGTTTGTTTGAAAAGAAAGGTTGCGATTTGCATTACGAGGGTCGCAGCTGCCTCGTGAATATTCACCCAGAACGGGGCGAGTACACCCTGTTTCAGTCTCGCGCAAATGCTCCATTGAAAACTGCTGAAGTCGACCTGTTTGTGGCTACAGTTCATCCATAAACACTTACAACCTGTCTATTTTCAGAGGGTAACGGAGTTCGTCTCATGTACATCACAGACTGCCAGGAAAGCCTCACGCTTGGTTCAGTTAGATTCTTATTCCTGTGTTTGGTCAGCCGAGTGTGTCTTAAAGCATGGTGATGGGCTTCTGTGTGTGTCACTTCTCAAGCCACACCGAGAAGCCCTTGCATCCCACCCACATGTGGAAATCCCAAAGATGGATGGTTGGAATGGAATGTGCTCTCTGTTTCTCTCTCCCTGGAGGGACGCATTCTGCTTACCCAATTTCGGAAAGTATTTAGACGCAGGTTGGCAAGAGACAAGGCTTGGGGGACCTCAGAGTGTTTGTTGCTAGAGTCTAAACTGTTGAAACCACACAGCTTACCATTAATATTACTGGTTAATATCAACAGCTGTTGCCCTTCGCTGTACTCTGTGTGTGTTTTGTCGTGAATTCCCAGTGATCACATTGGGAATGTACACTAGCTACTCCTGGTCGGTTCCTGTCAGGCAGTTAATAATAAATAATAATAATCCTTGCATTTGATATAGCGCTTTTCACGTCCTCTAGACGCCTCAAAGCGCTTCATAGAATATACTGTAAAGTGAATTGACTGCACATTTTGGTGTGGAATTGAACTCACGTCCACAGGAATTCTGTGGCAGCATAAACAAAATTGATTTATTGTAAATAAATTGAAATAAAATAGAATTCTGTGATTGCTGAAATAAAACGGAAAATATCTAACGTTTGCAACTTGGGGGAAGAATGGCCGAAAAAAAGATTGGAACTGTAACGGATCAATTTAGCTTCCCCAAGAGGGGGAACATTACTATTTGATCACGTATAATTGTGTGTAGTTAATCCACAAAATGCCTTTTGCAAAGATTTTGAAAGTCTTGTACACATTGCCCAGTACTGGATACATTTTGCAATTTCCCACAAAATATACCAATCAATTCACTTGATAATATATTCTGTGAAGCACTTTGAGGCGTCTTGAATACGTGATGAGGCATTATACGGAATGCAAGGATTATTATTCTTATTCTTATATATTTGACTCAATGTAGATTTTCTTATTTTTTTATCTAGTGTACTACCATAAACATTTTAAATCTGTTAAAAGAAAAGATATTAAATCTCTATGGTTTGCTTTACTTGCCAGTGGAATCTTTGCTGTAAAATTTATTGTTGTGGGATTATCCAATTATTATCTCGGGTTTACGAAAATATAATTATGGAAATTTACACCCAAGGCAATTGCTTAGCTATGACTGGATGAAAAGATGTTTAATTTTCTATAGAGACAAAACTCCAGAGTAAAGCAGAGCTATCAGTTTACAAGAGGCAATATTTGCAGGGACGATTATGAAAAAATTAATTATAAAAGATATCCCAAAGAAATACATGGTACAAATCCTCAGAAGTGTATTCCCTTAGCTATTTTTATCTTGATTAAAAAGGAGTATTGATTGAACGCGCGAACTCAGAACAATTCTTTTTGGATGTAACAAAGACAATAAAATTTGGAAGATGCGATTTTAGGACAAACACCAGAAATCTGTTTTGTTGCCGAGAGACAACTGGAGCAGGTTGTCAGAAAGGATAGTTGAGGCCAGGCATTGAACTGATTTTAAAAACTAGCTCGAGGCTTTGAAGGACTTTCTTCAACTAAACCCAACCTTATTAGTCCTGGCTAGGATACAGAGAAATTTTCTTTTCCTTTTGAAATAATGCCATGGGTTCTTTAATTAATGTCTACCTTAACACACACAAATTATGTAAATGTGGAGGAATTTTTTCTCTAAGCAAAAATGTAATTTTTTTCTCTTAAGCAAAAATTGCTGATTAAAATAGCCTGGGTTGCTTAATGTGGTCTTGCAGTTGGTAACGTGGAAGGTTAAAGAGGGAGTCAAGTCAAGAGGTTTGATTCAGGATTAATATTCCCTCACACAAAAACAGAAATGGCTGGGAACACTCATCAGGTCAGGCAGCATCTGTGGAGAGAGGAAAAGTGAGTCAACGTTTCGGGTCCACGACCCTTTGCTTCTCTGTTAGTACTCCCTCTGTTCTTTCTGGCTTAGGGTCACACGGTAATTTTTTGAAGGTTCAACAACAACGACGACAACTTCGATTTATCTAGCACCCTCCACGCCGGACGGCATCTCAGAGCGCTTAAGTAGTTGGTACACACAGCGTTCAGGTCGCGGTGAACAAAGGGGAAGGAAAGAAGTCAAGGAAGTCGCGCACGGAAATGTGACTCGATTGAAAGGATGCAAATGGTTGTTAGTCTCTGGTGCAGCCGAGTACCCGTGATTGCAGTCTAAATGTAAATACTTTCAGAAACGCTTGCTTGTTTTCATATTTTGTGCAAATTGTCCGTGCGGCGGTGAGTGTTTGCAAGTGTCTCATTTGCTTCGAAAACCATTCCTCCTAATCGTAGTCAAATGTGCTCATCCCGCTGACCCATTTTGTTTTTGTTGTTGCGTTGGCATTAATAATTAAAGCTGACAGTATCCTCACAAATTGCGTCCTCTCGACAGCTTGTGGCTTGTACCATGATAATAAATTCTTGCCATGAGGAATTATTTGAGGCGGTCACCAAAAAACATCAGTGTTTGAAACTGGCAGTTGTTTAAAGAATCTACCATTTGACAGTTGCCTTTGCAGATGATATGGAATAACTATTTTGAAGGACTTCGTGTGAGACAAGCTGAAGGTTCCTGATTGCATGTAAATAAAGAGGTTCATAAACTCGAACACTCAAATCTTTTTTTTTCGCCACTGAAGGTCTTTCGTTTCATTAAGTACTTTAGGATTGTTAGCACCTTGTAAACTCACACGAAGGTAATGATAATCCTTGCATTTGATATAGCGCTTTTCACATCTTATCGTCATCTCAAAGCGCTTCACAGAATATACCGTAAAGTGAATTGACTGTATATGTGTGGGCGAAATGCAGCAGCCATTTGCGCACAGCAGCGTCCCCACGAACAGTCGTGGATTGAAATGACCAATTTTTATTATTGTTTTTTTTTTTGAGGTACTGTATTATTATTAGGCGCGTGTGTGGAGTAAGGAAAGTTGCCTATAGTTTTGCCCTGATCTGCCTGGATTCGAACACAGGTCTCACTCGCTTGTAAGGCGAGCGCTCTGACCAATGAGCTACAGGAGCTACATGTACCAAACAGATTGCGGAAGAAAGCCTTTGTCAAAAAGCACTTTGCACAAAGCGATGGCAGCGTTGATTGTGGCACTGTGGACTCTACTCTGGCTTCTGTATTCATTCTGAGGAGTTTAACAGACACTGTTAAACTGGCATTTAATGATTTGAGGGCTTTGCTCTCTCGAAGCTTCACACATTAGGTAAATCCTTCAAAGAGGACATCCATCTCAACCAAAATCTTTAAATTTGCAAATTCATAGTACAGAATTACTGCTGCCTTTTGAAATGAATGCCAATTCATACAGTGATCACTGCATTATGGATAAGTCTTTATCCCACCCCCCCCACCCCCCACCCCCCCCCCCAACTCCAAAATAATAAACCCGGTACTAACTAATCTAAATTTAAACATAAATCCTTCAGTTTCACCTTTCCTCTAGTCTACAGAAAGTAAACCTACATTCAGTTAAAACCTTATTTTAACTTCAATCTTTTGTGTTATACAGTCACACAGTACAGGAGTTTAGCTGATCTGATTGAATGAGCACAATTTATCATTCAACTTCTGTTTGGCTGGATCAAGTCAGCAATGAGATGGTTACTCTTATTAAACAAAATGCCTTTGATCCTCTGCCGAGCGACAGACAGGCAGACCTATCAACTTTACAAATCTCCCCTTTGATGCTAACTGATGGTTAAGGAGACTGCAGACATGACATTCAGAATTTGACTATGTTTTTGATGGGGGATATGTCTACGTTGAAAAATGTTGGGGGCAAACTTTTATTTACTTAGAAGCAAAAATAAATCAGCCAGTGACATGATCGTGACAAAATGCTGCCTTTAATGTGTCATTTACTTTAATTCTAACTTTCTTCTCTCCTCACACACACAGACAGATGGATAGACAGACATACATACATAGGAACAGGAGTAGGCCATTCAGCCTGTCGAGCCTGTTCTACCATTTAATTATCATTTCTAATCCAGTTTCCCGCTTTCTCTCCATATTGGTTAATATTCACACAGACACATACAGACACACACAGACATAATCACAGACACACACACATATACAGACAGACATAAATACTACAGACGCACATACATACACACACACAACGACAGACATTCACAAAGACAGACACACACACACATTAATTTGTCTCTTTAGAGATTGCCTCTTTAGGCTATTAGATATTCAACCAGCCGGCTTAAGCTTGAGTAATATGACGGATCATATCACTTGCCCTCTTCCCTGGATGCATTTCAATAACTCTGCGCTGGCCTTGAAATACAACGCCTTGCGTCTTTTACCCCACGATAAAAATCTCCTAGGGAATGGCTAACAAAGTGGATTCATGCACAATCTCCGCAAAGTGGAGGCTGGAAATAGCCTGGTATGGAACAGCAAGGGCCTCTCATCAATTACTAAAAGTTCAGGGCTGCCTGCGTGACCGTGTGGCAACGATCTGTTAGACTACAGTTGGTTCACCTGTGGGAGTTGGGAGTTTGAACGCTCTCCAGGTCGTGGCTGAGCTCAGAAGATTATTAATCCGAACGCTTTTCAGCTTTTTAACACGACCGATTTGTGGCAATTGTCTCCCCAAGCGATCTTTCATGGAGACGCAGAGATGAACAGGGGTGTGTGGAGTTAAGGAAACTTAAGTTTCGCTCGGCCCTGGCATCAAACCCAGATCCCCTCGCTTTGCGAAGCGAGTGCACTGATCCACTGGGACTCCGGGATTGGCGAAATGTGACACGTTAGTGCCTGTCACTTTCTACCTCTCGAATGGGCACTCCTCCCATCCTCTTTACAGTGTCTCTCGTATTACATTTCAAGGATTCACCAAAGGAGAGATTCTAAATGGCTTGATGTAAGCAGCTGTTCCTGAAGCGAGATCATGGCTCAAATTAGGGGCAGTGAACTGTAACCAACTGCCCACTTCACAACAGCCGAGGGTCACCTGTGAGAACGCAGATCAACTGTGATCTGCGTTCACAGGGGCCCAGTCACTCGCAATGACATTGTTGCCACATGTGTGTCCAGAGCCATGTTCTAAAAGGCTTTGCCTTTACCTCGGTTTAACTTTCGCGGTTGAAAAACACTCGTTTAAACCAAATATTAATTTTGACGCCTTCATTTTCCTCTTGTTTCGAATAAACATTATTTTTTTTATCGCAGTTAACAATCAATCTCCGCGACGTCGACAAGATGTGAAAAGCACTGCATCTAAATGCAAGGATTATTATTATAATTATAATTAAATTCCTCTATTGGAATTAAGAGGTGAATTACTGAGTCTGCTGTAGACACTACAGCTTCTAATCTTCAGAAAGAACAACTGTACTAACTATTGTACAGCCCTGAAGCACGAAAAAAAAAACATGTCTAACAAATTGTGCTGCTAATTTTACTGGCTCCATTGAGATCCGGCAGATTGGATAGAGAATTTATCCTCCCGCTAGTTACCTCAGCCAGAGGTTAATTGCAGTTAACAATCAATCTCTGTGATTGCAGATGTAAGGCAATCATTACATTATTAATGTCCTAGAAATGACACAGTCCTTTACAATCTTTCCGTGAAATCATCCCATGCCCATGTCTTTCACTTTGACGTTCCTGCCATCGGCTGTCCAGGCTTTCAGCCTCTCTGCCCCCACTTTTTGGAACTCCATCGCACGATCCTTTCTCCTTGTTACCTCGCTTGCCTCCGACAAGGTGTGACTCAAGTTCCTCTTCGATTGTGCCTTCGGCTGCCCTCTCTCATCTCCACCATCGGCGGCCGTGCCTTCAGCCACTACGCCCCGAAACTCTGGAACTCCCTCCCTCACTCCCTTCGCCTCGCCCCCCCCCCCCCCCCCACCCCACCCCACCCCTATCTTCCTAGTTTCAGGTCTCGGCGAAAGACCTATCGTTTCGACCGCGCCTTCGGTCACCTTTTTCCCCCACCGAGGCTCGGCCTCGGGATCCGTTATTCCGAGACGCCGCCCGGCGCGGAGGGCGCTATAAATCGAAGTTGTTGTTGTTGCTGGTCCTGTTCAGTGCCTTGGGACATCCTCCCGATGTCAAAGACACTTTACAAATGTAAGTTTGTTGTTGTTGTTGCTGGGTCTTGTTCTCTGACCATCTTTCTTTGTCTCTGACCACACCGCGTCATAAGGATATCATGACATTTAAATGGATTTAGAGTAGAACAATTACCAACTGTAAAACCAGAAAACGTAAAGCACGCAGGTCTGCAAGGCTGGTTTGATGTGTGGCTTTCATGTTACAGCAGGAATGCAATCATGTACGATATATTGAATTAGTTCAAATACACATTCACCGCAGAGCCTCGTGGCAACGGACTTTAAATTCCCTGGATTCTTCCAATCCGCGCAATGTCTCCCCAGTGAAAACGCAAACAGGTTTTGGTATTTTCCACTTGCCAACCGCAAAACAGTCGCACAATGTTGTGGATTATCGTCAACTTTAGCGGTTGTTGCGAGGAACTCTGGATACACGCGATCTAATCCAAGTGGAGCTGTCCGACTGGACAAACTAGGTACCATTCCAATGTTTTTTCGCTATCTGCAAAGTTAAACTAAAATGGTACGTTAGAGCATCAATGTGAAATGTCACATAATAGTCCTTCTCTCCAGGCTTCTCACACATTGCTGAGTTTAGGATCTCGGTCAGGGCGTATGGTTAGATAGCTTGAAGACGTCTCGAAGACGTGATAAGGTGCGATATCAAATGCAATTCTTCTTATTATAATTGTAAATTTAAATGCTACGGGAGTCCTGTAGCTCAGTGGTTAGAGCGCTTGGCTTACAAACGTGAGACCTGTGTTCGAATCCAGGCAGGTCAGGGCGAAACCTTGGGCAAGTTTCATTATTACACACACACACACACACACACACACACACGCCCAATAATAATCCCTCCCCAACAAACCACAATAACAAAATTGGTCATTTCAATCCACGACTGTTTGTGTGGGGGACGCTGCTGTGCGCAATTGGCTACCGTGTTTCGCCCACAAATATGTACAGTCAATTCACTTTACAGTATATTCTGAGACGTGTAGGAGACCTGAAAGGTACTATATCAAATGCGAGGATTATTATTATCTGCTATCACTTTACCGATTTACCCTGAAAGTGGTCTATTACTAAAGAGTGATAACTACTTTCAGCTCTCCCCCCCACCCCACCAGATCATTGCTTTCGAGCAGGTACGATGAGCTCTGTAAACTGTGAGTACTAATGATTAACTACCTGCCCACAGCAAACAATTGCAAACCGGGATTCCTTTCACAGACTCTCGTGGCTGATGAGATGGGTCAAAAAATAAATGAATCTTTTAGGCTGCACATTTTGTCGATTGTAACAATTTAATAAATGATTGCAGACAAATTTATTAGAGGTACACGTGTTCACACGGTTTACACATTGTTGTATGACACAAATACCCCGTGTTTACACATTGCCTGTGTAAGCAGCGTCTCACAGAGTGTGGTCTCCACAGCTTTATGATGCCCTAACACCTGGTTATTCATGGAAGATTAATGCGCGCAGATTAGCTGCCGCTTCCCCATGTCCTATTCACCTTTACAACAAATACAAGGATTTACTATCGGCACCATCAATTGGATCTGCAAACCTGCGCCGGAAGGGATCTCTGGAGTTGATAACTGATCAGTCTCTCCCTGATCTTCTGACAATCTCTCTTTCTCGCACAATATGCTTTCTTCAAAGACACCGTGTATCCGAGCATCTTAAGACGTAACTTAATAACAATGATAATAATCCTTGCAACAAAAACAGAAGTTGTTGGGAAAACTCGGCAGGTCAGGCAGCATCTATGGAGAAAGGAAAGTGAGTCAACGTTTCGGGTCCACGACCCTTCGTCGGAACTGGATCTCTCCACGGATGCTGCCTCATCTGCTGAGTTTTCCCAGCAACTTCTGTTTTTGTTTCAGATTTCCAGCATCTATTGTATTTTGTGTTTTGATAATAATCCTTGCATTTGATATAACGCTTTTCACGTCTTCTAGACATCTCAAAGCACTTCACAGAATGTACTGTAAAGTGAATTTAGTGTATATTTGTGGGCGAAACGCGGCAGCCAATTGCGCACAGCAATGTCCCCCACAAACAGTCGTGGATTAAAAATGACCAATTTATTATTTTTTTAAGGAAGGGATTATTATTAGGGCGTGTGTGTGTGGAGTAAGGAAACTTGCCCAAGGTTTTGCCCTGACCTGCCTGGATTCAGAACACAGGTCTCACGCTTGTAAAGCGAGCGCTCTAACCATTGAGCTACAGGAGCTCCACTTTTCAAATTTGTTAAGGCTTCCATTGACACTGAAGTGGTTCGCAGAGGATTATTTACGCTGTCAATGAAAACGAGACAGTGGTTTGCTTGAACTCAGCTGTAAATGTTGACATTGTTTGCTCCATTAGAGCGTCCCTTCAGTGGAGTAATGTGCCATCAGCTCAGCCGCTGACGAGACAATTCGTTTCTGATTAAGTGCGAGATTGTGGTCTTATCACTTGCCTGTCAGCATCAGATTCAAATGTCCACTGATGAATAAACATTCGGGTTAATGTGGTTTTACAAGGTCTATCAGACCCGGGGTGACAATAGTCGCACACTATTGTAATGTGTGCAACGAAAATGACTTTTCACCCGGCCTGTTTGCATGTGCTCATAATCTGAGGTCCTGTGTGCTTGTCAATGGTGGAAAAGAACAACCTGGGGTTGTGGTTGAAAGTTGTTCTGTCTACTGCAAGGATTATAATCATCATAATCATTACAATTATTAGACTAGGCGTAGATGCTGATCTTGGTTCTGATTTTCCGCGTACATTAATTGGATGATAGTCAAAGGAAGAGGACAGGAGATGAGCGACTGAGTGGGTGACTGAGTGGATTTGCAGCCAAATGATGGTAGTTAAATCCTGATAAATTAGGGGGGGTGTGGGGGGAAGCGGGTTGGGGGGGCCGGGAGGATCCTATATTTGTGAATTCCCCACCTCGTTGAACTCCATATTATGGATTGAATTGTATGTGGTAAGGGTTGTCAGTGTACCTGGAGGTTTAAGTGATCTTTTAAACTGCTCTCACGTTTGTAGTTTCCCATAACATCAAAGCTTCTCAAGCATGTCAGGGCTTCAGAGCGAAGTCCGGCTTTTATTCTGTATTTTAGAAGGCAGGGGGTTGAAGGGGTGGTGGTGGGGGGGGGGGGTGGGGGGGGGGGGGTGCAAAGGTATTTTATATGTTTTTGTTTCCTAAATAAGCACTTTAATTATTATTACTGTTAGGAAATCTAGGTGTTTTCTCCAGCTTTCCTCAATTGACTCACAAGAATAATAGATTGTAACTGGAAGAAGCCTTCAGTCAATCTCGCGGGACCTGTTTCTCGAAATATTTCCTTTCCAAGATCACACAATAAAATATTGATGATAATTTTCTCCAGTGCATTCTCTTGCTGCTTGTTTTCTTTTCCCTCTAATTTACTGTTCACTTCAGTATCTCGTGTCGGGATATGGATATAAATATACCAGTGGCTCTGTGCTTCCTAGCTCATGTTGCTATTCTGCACATGAGCTCAGCTATACAAATATTTTTTACCAGCAGGATTGTTGTCCACCTATATATAGTAATTATAATAATAATAATCCTTGCATTTGATATCGCCCTACTCAAGTCTTCTAGACGTCTCAAAGTGCTTCACTGAAAATACTGTAAAGTGAATTGACTGTATATTTGTGGGTGAAACAGGGCAGCCAATTGCACACAGCACTGTCTCCACAAACAGTCATGGATTGAAATGATCAATTTAAAAAAATTTTTTTTGAGGGATTACTATTAGGCATGTGTGTGGAGTAAGGAAACTTGCCCAAGGTTTCGCCCTGACCTGCCTGGATTCGAATGCAGGTCTCACGCTTGTAAGGCGAGTGCTCTCACCACTGAGCTACAGGAGGAGTGAATGTCCAATTTATGCAAATATATCATTTATAATGATACGACCTAATGCAAGTTTTACCATGGTAAAAAGAATGGAAATAAACAGCTTGATATGAGAGCTAACCTCAACCCATCAGCCAGATCAGAGAGGGCGGAAGATGGATTACAACATACAAATTGTGTAATTTAATTTCCCTAAATGTAAAAATTCTATGTTTTGTAAAGTTCGGTATGATATATGTAGGTCTTGTGCCTGTTTCCAACAACACAAACTGTATGGAGCTCCTGAGATCATCTTCATAATAATAACAATAATAAACTTTGCATTTCAAATGGTGCTTTATCACGCCTTCGAGATGTCTCAAAGCGCTACACAGAATATACTGTAACGAATAGCCCTACATTATTGCATCTACTTGGCTTTTGATTAACTCACAAAACCCATGCGGCCGTTCAAACGCAAAGTAGTGTATTATTTACAAAGCACTCCTGACAGCCTTTCAACTCGCCAAAGCTATTACAGGCCACTTTCTTCCGCATGGATTAAAGCCTGGCTGCTTCTGAGCAGTAATGGAGTTAATGGCCCAGCTTTCAGCGAGCGAAGTCACCGCCCGGCATTTCACTAGCTTTATTTAAACTTCATGGTTCCAGAGACATGCCTACTCTCATTCCCAGTGAATCGTGCATTGTCTCGCCTTGCACTCAATGTAACCCCACATCCTCATTGAATTATAAATGAAATAACAGCACTGGAATTCACTTCCTCTGTTCCCCTGTGACCGTCGATGGGTTTAGAGAATTCAGCAACCATAATCTCATAGTTTGCTCAAACTGTCTCTCTGGTACTTGTTCTGCGGCTGTCGTTAATTGATCTTTCTTGCAAACTTCCAAGATGAACTCAATGTTATCCCGAATTATTTTAACATCCAGGCCTTTAAACCCTTTGCTTTCAATTTCGTTACTATACGCCACCTGGAGTGGGGTCCTGTAGCTCAGTGGTTTGAGTGCTCGCCTCCCAAGCGAACCGGATACCTGGGTTCAATTCCGAACGGGGCGAATGGTTGGGCAAGTAGGAATCTGATTGTTAGTTGATTGATAGATCTCTTTTCCAGGGGTAATAATTCCTTCCAAAAAAATCTAATAAAGTGGTCATGTCAATCCACAAGTCATATCAGTCAATACCATGAAAGTTTTCTCAGCATTTCTCCCTGTACTGTCCCTTTTTTTTCCCTTCTTCTTTCTCACATATAGTGTGAACATGCTCTCTCGACCCCACTCGCTGTTGAGGGAATTGTGCTCTGCATTAATAGCAAAAGGGATATGGCTGACTCCATCCACCCTTAATGTTCCTGATAATCTTCCTAGAGCTGTGAGATTGTCGATAGAACAAACCAGATATGAAACGAGTGCATATTTGATACAGTACTTTGTGTCGTAGCGGTGTGTCTGAAAGTGCAATACGAGCATCAACAAAGCTACGAAGACACTACAGGGCACATAGTCTTTCCCTAGTGAATAACCATTTATCTTACATTAATGCTGCGCCTAGTTTCTGCAGCTTCCGATCTAACGCTATTTTCGGGAACATTCATGACTGAAGGATTTCAAACAGGGATAGACAATAAAGTGATTCAATGAAGAAATGCAATGTCAGTTGTAAAACTTCCAACTTTTTTTATTGCTGATCATTGCCAATCCCCTCCTCCCTCCCCTCCCCTCCCCTCCCCTCCCACCCCCACGTCTACCTGAACGGACAAATAGGTTGTTCATCTGAAAATGAAACAATCCTCAGTCATTCCATTGCAAGCCAGTTCACGCGTGTCATGGGGGCTACATGAATGCAAGTTGTTGTTGAGTTTATTATCGCATTGGAGTGGAATGTCACCCTGGCCTGGAAACCAAGGTCTCACAACGGGGCTTTGCATCTACAACCTTCTGAGATGATAAATAATAATCCTTGCATTTGATATTGTGGAGTCCTGCAGCTCAGTGGTTAGAGCACTCGCCTTACAATCTGTGTTCGAATCCAGGCAGGTCAGGGCAAAACCTTGGGCAAGTTTCCTTACTCCACACACACGCCAAATAATAATCCATCCAAAAAAAAACCCACAAGAATAAAATTGGTCATTTCAATCCACAACTGTTTGTGGGACACTGCTGCCTCGTTTCGCCCACAAATATACAATCAATTCACTTTACAGCATATCCTGTGAAGCGCTTTGAGACGTCTAGAAGATGTGAAAAAGCGCTGTATCAAATGCAAAGATTATTAAATTATTACTATTTAGCGCCATATTACGTCTTCGAGACGTCTCAAAGCGCGTCACAGAATATACTGTAAGGTAAATTGACTGTACACTTTGTGGGCGAAAAGGATTAATCTTAGAGCTACACTGACATTGAGAGTAGCTTAGAGAGGTCATTGCAGTTTGAAACTGCTTCAGGCTTCCTGAATAACAGGAAATCCGAGACTAGAAAGTGTGTCAAGTGTAGATGCAGCATTATCTCTGGCAAAACCAATATTTAGAAAGGTGAACCTATGGGCAAACAATTGATTACTGGATGTTGGTTTTAAAAGCTTAATATACCATTAACCAACTAATTATCCATCGGCCGGGCTGAGTTTGAAGTGTATCTCTGAGTCAGAAGGTTGTGGGTTCAGCGTTTGTTGTCTCGTGCAACCTTGGGGAACGCTACACTTTTGAAGATGAGATATTATATTCCTGTATTTCTTATTTAAGGTGGCAAGAGTGCGATCTAACCTGAGTCAGTTTGATACAGAATTTGTGAAACGTACAGTCGTAACAGAAGTGTGTGCTCCTTGCCTTAATTTTCTCTGAGGAATTAATCAATTCATTCATTAATTCATTCATTAATAATAAAAAGGTAGAGGTTTAAATGATGTTCAGAGAGTAGCAAGGGTGTTTGTGGAATGGAACAACATTGACTGCTTGGCGCCCGGTTGCCGAATTTCCTCCGACATTAAGTAATGCAAGAAAGTGGCTTAAACAGATAATCTATTTGTCTCACAATGAAAAAGAATCCCTTGATTCGATTTCCTTTGATTTGAAGCCTCTGCCCAAAGAAACACACTCCCAGAGAATTTAGACGTAGGTTGAGAAGAGTTAAGGCTTCAGAACCCCAGTGTGCAATGGAATTTTGCTGGATTTTAACCATCTTTACAGCCTTCAAGATGTCTCAAAGTATATACTGTAAAGTTAATTGATTGTACATTTTGTGGGCGAAACGCAGCAGCCGAATTGTGCACACAAACAATCGTGGATTGAGCGACCAATTTATTCTTATGTTTTGTTTTAGTTCCTGGTGGTTGGGAAGGTGAGTAACTTCAGTTCCTGGAGGTGCGTTCAAGGCCACTTCATCCCAAGGGCTGTTTGATCTTAAAATATGAGATCAGCAGGAGGCTGGAAAATTCTCACATGCAGTCCGAATTTGGAAGCCAGTTCTGAGTTGCTGAATTTAAGAGTTTTCCATATTTCTGCATGATCTTAACTCTTAAATGAGTAAGACTAAGTGAAGTAATAATAATTATCTTTACATGTAATACAGCACTTTTCACGTCTTCTAGATGTCTCAAAGCACTTCACGGAATATACTATAAAGCAAATTGACTGTATATATGTGGGTGAAACGCGGCAGCCAATTGCACACAGCAACATCCCCACAAACAATCATTGATTGAAATGTCAAAATTTTTTCGAGGGGAGTTATTATTATCAGACATGTGGAGTAAAGAAATTTGCCCAAGGTTTTACCCTGCCTGGTATCGAACCCAGGTCTCTCACTTGTAAGGTAGTTATAGGACTCCTGAGCTACAGGACTATGGGAGTTACAGGAATTTCAGACCTTGGGCTCTATTGTCAATCTCTGATAATTTGTGTTTAGTTGCTGTTCCTGGTGCCTGGTGGAACGAAACGATTCCAAACCACATTTTCCATTGTGTTCCAACAAATTTATTTGCTTCACTCCCCTTTTCAAATTGAATTCATGTTGTAAACTCTATTTAGATCATTTGGTCACCCATTAGGTCATCCTATTTAGGGTTTAATTATTGATGTGTTCGGTCATTTCCAATTGAATACCTTTTCTCTAATACATAAAATTAAATTTAATTGAATCGTCCTTAAAATACACCGTCAAAATATATTTTACAATATATTCCGTGAAGCGCTCCGAGGCATCTTAACAATGTGAAAAGGTGCTTTATTAAATACAAGGATTCTTATTGTTAAATGCATCAAAAATATTTTTCAGGCATTTTTTTTTCGGGGTGGTTCATAAATAATAAAGGCAGTGAGCTCACAGTTAGTCCACTTTCCATCAATGTTCTTTCTAATCCTTATGGGTCGGGGAATTTATTCAGTTTTAATAACATGGAAGAAAATGTTTGATGTGAGGTCTGTTTAATCAGTTACATCTGAATTCAATGTTAATTTCAGCGGACGTGCTCTGACCTAATGATCTTGTGCTTGAGCATGAACTCTTAGAGGAAGGTCCCTTTTTTTACGCTAAGTTTTGTCTCTGCTTTGAGACCGTTTTCGACCGCCAGGTCTGGCTGAGTATTTGGCAGATCAGGTTATTGTTAACGACCTTGAGAGTAAGATTGCAGCAAAGAAAAAAGAGGGCAAAAAAACACAGCTACAGAAATGTAAATACCTCAACCCTTAAGCAGACAAAGATACCAATTAGTAAAAATGGATGAAACTTTGCTGTTGCTCCTCTACATGAATTGCATCTTTCACAGTACTTGCTGCCACACTGACCTTGGAAAGTCACATTGATAATACTAATCATTGCATTGGATATTGATGGGAATAAATGTCAATTTAGAAATCGAACTCTACATTAAGCTAGAAGCCATTGACTTTCGTAAAACAAACGTTTCATCAACCAATTAAAAATTATTTGGATTGAAAATTTGCTGTGGTTATTGGCAGGTGGTAATTGAAAATGAATTTTTCAGACTTATATGTTGAACTACCCTGGGTTACATTATGAATGTGGTGCCAGGATTTAGCCAGCAAACGTGATGGTTTCTGTCGTGCTGTAATTATGAAAGGCAAAGGTTTCAAAGTGAAGACCTGAAAACAGGTTTGTGGAGCTCCTGTAGCTCAATGGTTAGAGCACTCGCCTTACAAGCGTGAGACCCATGTTCGAATCCAGGCAGGTCAGGCAAGTTTCCTTACTCCACACACATGTAATAGTAATCCCTCCAAAAAAAACTACTATACAAAAATTGGTCATTTCAATCCCTGACTGTTTGCGAGACACTGCTGTGCGCAATTGGCTGCCGTGTTTCGCCTGCAAAAATACAGTCAATTCACTTTACAGTATATTCTGTGAAGCGCTTTGAGACGTCTGGTCTTCCTCCCATTGTGGCTGCTCAGAAGTAGCTTCAGTTTGGAGCAATACATCCTGAAGACCTTCCTATTCAACCGTATCTACAGTCACCTCCCGGCTTGGTGTCGTGCGTCTCCACTGTCAAGTGCTTTGGGAGTTATATATATGCAAGTTGTTGTTGTTGTAACAAAGAGATTTTCCATCCTGTCATTTTAGCCTGGATTCACGAATGCTCATGTTTCTGGTTTGAGAGGTGAAAGCATTGCTTGCTAACTCCTCGGCATCCTCCATCCTAGTTAGTCTTCAGCAGATATAAGTATAATCGATTCGCTTTGTTTTTGGAAGTGTACTGTAATACTGTTTCCTGCAAACAGTTATAGACTGACTGGTCTATCAGTGCCATACCTGTTCAAGAAAAATTGGAACATGTTTCTATTTTGTGAATTATACTGATGAACACTTGTGCTGATAATGAATAGGAAAGAGGCACGAGCCAATCAGACATACGGACACTCATAGGTTTATGTGACTGTACGTCTGTAGGACTTAACCTTACATAGGATTTGTGCCTTGGTTCACCTTTTCCTCTCTGGTTTTATTTCTCTAGTGTATTACGGCCACGATGGCCTATATGGGTCGTGCGAGAAGAAGTACTGTGGCCGTGGGGAACACTGTGTCGTCAGTAAGGAAACGAGGCAACCGGTGTGCGTGTGCCTACAGAAGTGCGAGGCCAATTACGTACCTGTCTGTGGCTCCGACGGGAAGTTTTACGAGAATCACTGCGAGCTGCATCGCGCCACTTGCTTGCAGAAAGCTAAGATCTACATCACTCACAGTAAAGAATGCTTTTTCCGAGGTAAGAACGCAACTTAAGATCATGCGTAGAATTGTCGCTGTCTGAGCCTCACGGTTTCATGGTGGGCAACGGCTCAAAATGCCACATTATGTTTTAAGTACATCGATCATTTTTTTGCTCTATGACATTTTCTATGCCTGTATAACCACACATCGGATTTTATGGATCCAAAGCGGTGTGTTACAGCGAGGCTCCACTATAGCGAACGTGTAGGTGAAAGTACCAGTTTTTAACCTAACCACAATTCAGCGTAAATTGGCACTAAATTGCCCATCTTGTACAGCGCCTTTCTCGTCAAGAGGACGTCCCAAGGTGCTGGACAGTCATTGTTTCAGACCTAATCTAGACTGTTGAAAGTTCTCCATCACCATTTGATACGCCTAGTGAGCGAGCGAGCTTTGAAAGCTGTAAAAATCCAGCAGAAAAAAACATATCTGCAGCTTCCACTTTCATTATACAGTAACGGCAAATTGTGCAAATAAAACAAGTTCACTTCAAATATTCAACAATGAGCATGAAATGAATGTGTTTTTCCAATGTTCTTCCAATTCCAAATACCCATTTAGAATAACAAAGAGGATGTGAGTTTACGTCCTATTAGATGTGGTATTCCTCTGACTGGATTTGACCAAAATGGGCTGCTCAGTTGATGAAACAAGTCTCTGACCTTGTTTGTTCGTGCTGTGTCTTTCGATCTTATTGGTGGTCATATAGCAGGGTCAGCATGTGATGTGAGGGCTGGATTAACCCAGAGGTTTAGGTGCTGAAGGCCTGGGTCCCAGATTTTGGGATGACACCTTCAAAAATAAGCTCGATAATGTCTTGCCTTCGGAGAGAACAAGAGTTTCTCGCGAGCCAGAGGGCTTTGGCAGATGTGTGTGGAAGCATGTTTCCACTTCTCAAGCGTGTGCAAAAATGATGAACTGGGCTATTAGATAACAGCGGGGTGTTGGGGAGTGGGGGGGGGGGGGGGGGGGGCAGGGGTGAGATTGTCTGTGTGACTCTCTTCCTCTCCTCTGTCTGTATGTTTGTGTGTGTGTCTATCTGTGTCTTTGTCTCTTTCTCTCTCGCTCTGTATCTGTTTATGTGTGTGCATGTGTGTCTCTCTGTGTCTGTAAACGTGTCTCTGTGTCTGTGAGTGTGTCTCTCTCTCCTCTACCTTTGTTTGTATGTACGTGTGTGTTGTGTGGCGAATGCAGAGAATTTATCTAATAGCCCAGATAGATCTCTCTCTGTCTGTAAAGTGTGTCTCACTTTGTGTCTGTGAGTGTGCCTTTCTCTTCTCTTATCTGTATTTGTGTGTATGTGTGTGTCTCTCTCAGTCTGTAAACGTGTCTCTCTCTGTGTCTGTGAGTGTGTCTCTCTCGACTATCTGTATGTGTGTGCGTCTGTCTCTCTCTCTCTGTCTGTGAGTGCTTATGTAAGGCAGCCGTTGACGCCACATCACATCTAAATATTTCATAACCGTGCTAAATTAAACAATAGGCATCTCAGTGGCCCAGTGGGAGCTGTAACTTTTGTTTTACTCTCTGTGAGCTGGAAAATAAAGTATGCACGGATGTGTACACTTTCATACTGCATCGCAAGGAGATGATTTGGATCATCGTGCTGTTGAGCCATTGTACGTACAGTAGAAATTTATCGCACAGAGGTAGGCAATTCAGCTCATCGTGTCTGTGCTGGTTCTTTTTAGAACAATCCAGTTTTCCAATTCCATTTGCCTCCCAGGTTTCCTACGCCAATTTGGCTTACAGTGCTGCGTTTTTAGTGTTTGCCTAGTTCCATTTTGAACCCTGATAACAATTTCTTTCTCAACTCCCGTCAGGACATTTCATACCGTACTCACCCCACCCATGCAAAAAAAAATTCTCCTAATCTCCCTATTTACTTGTTTACTAACTAGATTTGCCCATAACCTCTGGAATTCCATCCCGCGTTCCCTTCGCTTCGCCCCCCCTCCCCAGCCGCCTTCAAGTCCCGTCTCAAGACCCTCCTCTTTGACGGTCGCATCGGTCACCCCAAATCACCCCCCTTTCCCTCCACCCTCCTCGTCCCCGACCCCAGCTCGGGTCTGAAAAACAATGACTGTCCAGCACTTTGGGACGTCCTCCTGACATGAAAGGCGCTATACAAGTGTAATTTTGTTGCTGTTGTAGATTAAATTGCTGCTTTCATTCCAGTTACTGACTCACAACCGGTCAAAATATGTTCTGTCCGTCCGTCCGTCCGATCTGCTGAAATAATTTGGATTCTGTCAGAAATTCTATTAATTCCTGCACATTATCCCAAAGTTTTCTTGCAGATTAAATGATGAATTTCCCTCGTAGAAATCTCTTTATTATTTTAGGGCAAGTCTCTCTGAGCCTGATCTTGAAAGAGAGAAGAAAAAATGACATGCTTGCCAACAGGTTTTTTTTTCAATTGTGTACTTAGTACTAGCATTAAGTATTTCCAGGTCAGGGTTAATGCAGAAAACTCAGAGTTGAGTCATCCAAATGATCTATCTGGATAAGATGGGCAATTTAGTGCCAATTTACGCTGAATTGCGAGCAGTTTTATACCGCGGCTCCATGCTCACAGTAACTGCGTTGAGATTGATTTCATCTACTCTAGGTTAGAGCTGCAAGTCCCAGAGGTAGAATAACGTAAAAATTCCACCTGGGTCTAGATTTTCTCGATTGATGTAACGTTTCATAGTGTACAGAATTAAGCCAATTGTTCGATTCAGCGTTGTGGAGTCCTTCGATTCTGTAGTTAGAGCACTCCAGAGATCTGCGCTCAACTCCAGGCAGGGCGAAACCCTGGGCAAGTTTCCTTACTCTACGCAACTGATAATAATAACCTCAAGAAAAAAAAACACACAATAATAAATTAGTCGCTTCAATCCACGACTGTTTGTGGCTGCTGCATTTTTCCCACAAATACACAGTCAATTCACTGTACAGTGTATTCTGTGAAGCGCTTTGAGATGTCTAGAAGATGTAAAAAGTGCCAAGAGATCTCTTAAATCTCTTTTTTGGAGGAAACTGAGTGGGACTCAGGGACATTGTATGATTTAGGCGATTATTAGGAATTATAAAGAGGCGGCAAATTGTGCAAGTTTTACTTATAATGATGCAACATAACATCATTGGTGAAAATGCCGGTGAGTGGGTTACATGCAGTGCCTTTGGTACAGCACAATTATAATACGTGGCCGAGTTCTCCAACGGAGATGCGGGCAACACTCAACAGAATTATCCTTCACTGATTCCATGCTAATAAATCTTGTTCTGGAAACAGTGGAATAATTACACTTTTTGGAAGGCGAGAGATGAGTTGAGAGCATATTATAAGTGGGGTTTCTTGATCAATAAATGATCTTCAATTTCATATATTATTGCATAGTTGAAGTGTGGTGCATAATAAAAGTGGCCACGGTGTTTTCAGAATCTTTCAATTTAAATTTCTCCCTTCGCTCACTGTGGGTGGAGATAGATTTTGATGGTGTTGCATGTCCCTCCTTTGGCCGTAGATAATGTGATGAAACAAGTCTCCTAGTCCTTGCAGTTCCTTGCATTTTTGATATAGAGCTTTTCACGTCTCAAAACGCTTCACAGAATATACTGTTAAGTGAATTGACCGTATATTGGTGGGCGAAACACTGTGTCCTAGCATAGTGTTTAGAGCACTCGCCTCACAAGCTCAAGACCTGGGTTCGATTCCCAGGTGCGGTGAAACATTGGGAAAGTTTCCTTACTCCTTCTCATCTGTTTCGAAGTAACAGTAAGCAGGAACCCAGTTGCTAGTCGGTTGGTGGATCTCTTTCCTGGGGATAATGATCCCTATAATAATAATAATCATAATTTGGTTACTCAATCCACGATCCAAGAAGCGCTCTGAGACGCCGTCCGGCATGGAGGGCGCTATATAAATCAAAGTGTTTTTTTTTGTGGAACACTGATGTTTGTAATTGTCTGCCAGGTTTCCTCCACAAAATCCACAGTTAATCCACTTTATAATATATTTTGTGAAGTGCTTTAAGGCTGTATCAAATGCATATTGATATGCATTTGATATAGCGCCTTATCGTGTGATAAGGCTGTATATCAAATGCAAGGATTTATTATTATTATTCTAATTATAAGCTTATTAGGGACATAGTTCTCAAATTAAAATACCCTAAGCAGAAATAGAGATTTGAAGATTTTATGCCTGCAGAATTGTAGCTAATTGGAATTCACTGCCAACAAAAGGCAGGCTGAGGCTGTGTGGATTCATTCCTTTAAAAATAGAAGATTTCAGCTGAGATAAATGCGATACACTTCACAGAACGCCATGTTTTGGTTTGGCTGGGGAAAGGGGGGGAAGTATTGTCAGCGGATGGAAGGATGTAGGGTTTGAGCAGTGTCAATAAAAGAATATTCTAATATTCAAGAATATATTACATGGAAGGACAATTATTATGATTCGTATTATTATTTTGGGGGGTAGAACATGTCTGCAGGGCTATGGGGAGTGAGCGGGGGAGTGGGATTGATTTGGACAGCTCTTTTCAAAGAGCCGGCATAGACACGATGGGCCGAATGGCCTCCGTCTGTGCTGTATAATTCTATGATGATTATCTGATGCAAAAATAATTTCCACCTTCAATTGCAAATGTTCCCATGTGTAGAGTGGTAAGTATTCTCTCTCGCTCGAGGGATGCGCCCTTCCAGCTTATTGGAAAGTTAATTAAAAAAAATTAAAAATTAATCACTCAATTCACAACTGTTTGTGGGACATCGTTGTGTGCCATTGGCTGCCGTGTTTTGCCCACAAAGTAAGCAGTCAATTCATTTTGCAGTATACTCTGTGAAGCGCTATGAGACGTCTACAAAGCGTGAAAAGCGCTAGATCAAATGCAAGTATAAATATTATTATTATTATTCTGTGAAGCGCCTTGAAATATCTCGGAGACATGATACGGCACTAATTCAAATGCAATTCTGAGTATTATTATTAAGTTCTAGGCAGGAACCAAGGCTTGGGGAGCCTAGAGTGTGTGGTGCGATATTACTGGAATATAACTAGCTTAAACCACATAGCTTGCTATCGAGAGCACTGTCCAGCAGGCTTTCTACCACTTGTCCAGCTGGGAACATCAATCCTATCAAAGCTTTCGTTACTGATTTATAGTGTAATGTGTTTAACAAAGTATACAGAATGTCTAAAAACGAATTGTATTGCAGTTTCAATTTTCGAAGTCGATTACTGCGGTTATTAAAAGAACGCATTGAAAACCAGCTTCTTGAAATGATGTATCGACAGATTTGGACGGTCTCTGAGATGCTAACCTAATGTTAAATTGTGTTTTAATAGAATAACTAAATCGAGAGCCAGCCCGTGTGAAATTTCTCTCCTGCAAATGTGTATCCTGGAGGTCGTTGAGAATTCTCCAGCCCACTTCAATGACCGTGCGCACTGTCTGGAATAGAAATTTTCATGCCGCGCATGGCTGTACTTCACAAATGATGGAGGTCAATGATTTGGCTACGCTACTGGGAATTAATTTGGTTTCACCTTCTGAAAAAAATGGCCAGAGGAATTTTAAAAATGCACACAAGTTGCTAATCCTGGCTGCACTCAAACAGGAACGCCAACTTCCTGACAGAGGCTCCGAGGGGCCACAGAGCCACCTGTGACTCGCCCAATTTTCTTTTTTCGTCCAAACGACCTCGACAAAATTTGAGGAACGGGAAATTCTACGCAGTGAAGCGTTCAATATTTCCCCTCACACACCGTGCACGTTGCTGTCTCCAAACAGTGACCGTCCAGCGCCTTGGGACGTCCTCCTGACGCGAAAGGCGCAATACAAGTGTAACTTTGTTGTGTTTGTTCTGCTTTTAGAACCGGAAATCACTAGTACTGTACTATTGATTTCCGGTTCTAAAAGCTAGGCGAACGGAGGTGTGCGGAGTAAGGAAACTTACCTAACATTGTACCCTGCCCGGGAATCGAACCCGGGTTCTCTCGCTTGCGAGGCGAGTGCTCTAACCACTGGGCTCCAGATAATCAATGTCCTTCAGGCTCCCAGATGAGTTGGCTTCAAAAAGCATTGACGTGTGCACCTACATCCTGATATCAGCGGTGGACAGCTGTGAACTGGCACTGAGTCAGTGGGTGGGGGTGTCGTGTCCTAGAAAATAATCAAACCACAAAGCACTCAAATAGACCCAAGCACATGGGAAATGAATGTTCGTGTATGAATCCAGCCACGCGTGAGAATGTGGAGGTTGAGTCTCTATTGAACTTCAACTAAGATTACCTGGATTGTAGCCATCAGATGCCGTGAAGAATGAGGAGAGAACTAAGGGAGTCTGCAGGAATCTGGCAAGGAGTAAATCGCGAGTTAGAATTCTCCCACACTGTCAAAAGTCCATCCTCCGTGTTTCAGAGTTGGGTGCCTGTCAAGACGAAAGATGTAAATGTCCAAAGATTGAGGGAAATATAACAATCTACTCAAGGATTTTTAAAAAAGTTTGTTAAACATAATTCACAAAAAAAAATCCTATTATTTATGGGCACAAGAGAAAGTGACATGCTGAGAACTGGTAATTAGTAGTCAACGGGATTAATTGCTGTAGAATTAAATATTCAATTAAATATTCATACAACCCATTTAATTTCTATCTCTTCAATTGTGCTTTCTGCCTCCTATACCCTCCCGCCCGACTCCATTACAGCAATCCACCCCTCCCCACCCCCATGCAGTTTCGGCTTCTAATCAATTGTGTGAAGCTCTTTGAGACATCCATCCGACATAATGTGGAGTCTGGTAGCTCAGTGGTCAGAGCACACGCCTTACAAGTGAGAGACCTGGGTTGGATTCCCGGTAGGGTTTGAAACTTTTGCGGTCGAAACTGGGCAGCCAATTGCACACAGCAGAGTCCCACAAACAATCATCGATTGAAAGAATCTTGAGGGATTATTATCAGGCCTGAGAAGTAAGGAAAGTTGCCCAAGGTTTTGCCCGAAACCGAACCCAGTGCTTCAGCTTGTAAGCCGAGAGCACTGAGCTACAGGACCCTCTTCAGCCCACGTCTCTGCATGTCGGATGGCTGGCTAAGCAAAAGAATAGCTTATGTGAGGGAGTAAAGATAAGCAACATTTATCTTCAATAACACAGGAGCATCATAAAATAGGTGAATGTAAAGCAGTCCAATGTAATCATGAAGCCCTTGAGATTTTATCCTGCGTGAAGGGCACTCTATATAAATGCAAGTTGTTATTCTTAAAGGAGTAAGATGGTGGGGCATTAGAGACCAATAGCACATACTTTCCTCCCATAATGTTAGCCTTTGCTGACAGTAAGAATCACTAATAGGTAAAGAGGGAGAGGAAAGGAAGGAATTTTCCTGTCGTATAAAATAATTGTGTTTTCAAAGATGCTGAAGCCTGGATAGTACAAACAGAATTTCCTCCATTATTTCATCCTGTGCGCAATTGGCGCAGTTGTGTTTCGCCCACAAAATATACAATCAATTCACTTTAGAGTATATGTAGCTCAGTGGTTATTATTAGGCGCGCGCCTAATAATAATCCCTCCAAAAAAAAACAGTGGGACACTGCTGTGCGGAATTGGCTGCCACATTTCACCTACAAATACACAGTCAATTCAGTTTACAGTAGTAGATTCTATGAAGCGCTTTGAGACGTCTAGAAGACGTGAAAAGTGCTTTCTCAAAATGCAAGGATTATATTCTATGAGGTGCTTTGAGACGTCTAGAAAGCCTGATAAGGCATTACATTGGACAAAGAAATAATCCATATACAGGCTGGCCATCCATATTCAATTCACTTGGTATAACAACAAGTCTATGATCAATAAAGTGTGAATTTAAAATGGTTTGTTTACAAATCTAACCTTAGGAGGAAATCAATTTCACTATTTTTTCTATACGAATCACTGCAGTCACTCTTTCACCTCTATGTATTGGGGTTGAAATCAGCCTTGGATGATGGGTTGAAAGTTTCCATCTCTCTGCTGACTTTTAAGTGACCTAAACTGTGACAAGTGACCGAGGAGAAGATTTGAAAATGTACAACAGACGTTGGTTGAAAATTGATGTTTTGCCCACAAAATATACAGTCAATTTCACTTTACAAGTACATTCTGTGAAGCGTCTCGAAGACGTGATAAGGAGCTGTATGAAATGCAAGGATTATCTTTATTATTGACTCAGATTAAATCGCCATTGACAGATTTAGCATCCTATCCTGTGAGCTGCGATAATTAGTTGTATCATGCATTGTTTATTAGTTCTAGCAAAACTTTTGTTCAAATTTATTCATCTAAGTACATGATGAAAACATTACAACAGCAAATAAATATTACATGTTGACTCTCCACAGTTTGATCCTCCTAAGAATTTTGCCATTATCAAAATAATACAATATTGGATTTTTTTTTAGAATACATACGTCACCTTCTCATAAAGTGGTGTGGGCCAGGGAATGAGAGGGGAAGGATCTCACTTGGTCTCACTCTGGGAGGGAGCAATCCTGAGGGGATAAGGGACTGGAGTTCTACTTAGAGAATTATTTTTAGCTTTTATTTTGTGTGAGATTCTATGTTCGAATCCAGGCAGGTCAGGGCAAAACCTTGGGCAAGTTTCTTTATTACACACACACACCTAATAATAATCCCTCCCCCTAAAAAACACAATAATAAAAATGGTCATTTTTCTGTGAAAAATTCTGTGAAGCCCTTTGAGACGTCGAGAAGACGTGAAAAAATGCTATAACAAATGCAAGGATTATTATTATATTATTATTAATATTTTTCTGTTATTTAGTATGTATGAAAAACGTGGGGCCCTAATTAATACGTTACAATGTGACAGTATTGTTTCCAAGCCTTGACGTGATCAGCGGGTAGATTGAATTCTTCGAGCTCGCCCTGCCCCGTTGCTATGAGATAATACAGTATTCCTGTATCTCAGAGTCTGAACGCCTCAATCAGTAACACTTGTCGAAATAAATTGCATGTGGCTTTGATTTAATAATGCAAAGCGGTGCATATAATGTAATTCAAACATGTTCTTCATATTTAAAAAAATGCCTTTGTCATATATTTAATAGGGATCGTGTCCTTTTCGTTGTCACTGCTGGCGAGCTGATTCTGTTTCGGTGGAGTTTAATGTGTGTCATGTTTGCTGTTCCCAACCCAATACATGTGGAGAATGTTACATCGTCCATAGTACTGTATTGAAAAAATGGTCTAGTCACCACGAGGTTGCAATTTCCACAGTGAACCTTTCGAGACGTCTCAAAGTGCTTCGCGGATTATACTGTAAAGTGAATTGACTATGTTTGGTGGGCGAAACGTGGCAGCCAATTGCGCACAGCAGCGTCCCCACAAACAGTCGTGGGTTGAAGTGACTGATTTATTATTGTTTTTTAACGTATCATTACCCCCAGAAAATGATGTGCCAATCGACCAACAACGGGTTACTAATTACTGCTCGGTAATTGTGCACTCGAACACTTGTATAGCGCCTTTCAAGTCAGGAGGACGTCACATAAATAGAGGCAAGTAGAGTAAGGAAACTTGCCCAACATTTTTTGCCCAGCCCGAGAATCGAACCCTTGTCTCTTGCTTGTAAGGCGAGTGCTCTAACCACTAAGTTACAGGACTCCAAAAGGGAAAACACTTTTTCATAAGCACTGGAAATGTTCAGAGATTAGCACGTTCCTAAGGAAGTGCTTAGTTTTTGCAGAAAAGATTACAGATTTAGTGTCCTTTCTCTCTGCTGAGGTGTGCGAGCGCTGTGTGCTAACTGCTAAACCCTGAACACAAGATTGGATTAGTACTTCTCGTGCCAGGTCAACTGATTAGATCCTGTCACTCACCTTATATAAAGGCTTCTCTCCTGCCTGCAGATCACATGTAGTTTACACGGTGAGTAGGGTTGCGGGCGAGGAGGGGGAAGGTGTGGGGTGGGCAAGATTGGCAAAGTGTTGGAACAAACGCGAGATATATTTTCACCAGAGAAACGTGTTCACGGCGGGTGCAGATTAGTGGAAAGAGCTTTTTCTGGTGGGACTTCAGACTCTGTGTAATCCCTACAGGCACAATTAAAGTGAAGAGCGTAACTTGGCAAGGTGTAGGGAATTTCAATTTCCAGCACTGTAATTCTTTTCTGCATCATTCGCCGAAGAATGCCACCTGAGAGTTTACTGATGTGTCAACGCCTTTATAAAATTGTGAGCTGACTCAACAGTTAGATGGAGGGTTGAAAAATATTACCAACCTCTTAACAAGGTAGCAGGGTCTAGGCTTGAATCCTAAACCACAACAGCGTAGCTCCTGAGTGTCCATAGCTCTGGAGCTCCTGTAGCTCAGTGTGTTAGAGCGCTCGCCTTACAAGCATGAGACCTGTGTTCGAATCCAGGCAGGTCAGGGCGAAACCTTGGGGAAGTTTCCTTACTCCACACACCTAATAATAATAATCCCCCCAAAAAAACACACAATAATAAAACATTGTTCATTTCAATCCATGACTGTTTGTGGGGACGCTGCTGTGCGCAATTGGCTGTCACGTTTTGTCCACACATATACAGTCAATTCACTTTACAGTATGTCCCAAAGTGCTTCACAGAATATACTGTAAATACTGTAATATACTGTGGATGAAATTTACTGACCTTTTGAGAAAATACACTTTGAAGATTTATTTAGTTTTGAATTTTGAAAGAATAGAACTTGGCTGATTCTCTGATTTCCAGAGTAAGGACGGTTAGTTTTTAAAACAGTTTACTTCTAATGCACCCAGTTTTTAAGTCTAATAAGCAAAATGCAATATTTGTTATCCAAACACAGCAGTGTGTAGTTTTTAAACCAAAGGCATTGATCATTCATGCACTTAAAATGTCATCAGGAGAAAAGCTTTCTTAAAAGGCTGATTTATGCTGTGTTCTTTTTAGCTTTTAGTGCTTCAGTCAGTGACCACACGGAGACACAATTTGTTTTCTTAAACAGATTGCAGCTTTTGCTGTTGATATAGAATTTAAAGGAGGTAAAAGGTTAGAATCGACCAGACATTTAAATTTTTTTTTGACTGGATCTCGTTCATCCTTTCCATTGTTCACCGAGGCTTTGAAGCCTCAGAGGTTTAATAATAATCCCTCCAGAAACCCCGCTCCCATAATAATAAAATTGGTCATTTCAATCCACGGCTGTTTGTGGGGACACTGCTGTGCGCAATTGGCTGCCGTGTTTCACCCACAAATATACAGTCAATTCATTTTACAGTGTATTCTGTGAAGCGCTTTGAGACGTCGATAAGATGTGAAAAGCGCTATATCAAATGCAAGGATTATTATTATTATTAGGTTGTGACACAGTAATGTCGTTATGTCACAATAATGGCAATTCCCCCGCCCCCTCTCCCCCCACCAACCCACCAAGTTACTAAAAGACCTAGATTGATAACTGCAACTGTGTTTCATCATCTCTTGTGTTTGCTACAGTGCCTTATCACAGTGTCAAGATGTCTCAAAACGCTTCACACTTCTCCTAACTGAGCCAGGCTTTGAGATGGTAGCCTAGCCTGCCACATTAGTGCTATGTCCAGATGGTTGCCTCATTGTGCTTTCCACACCCCCCACGCCCTTTTTTTTTGTGAGTTTCCTGAAAGGCCTTCCTCTTCAAACATGTTTGCCAACAGAAAATCACAAGCAAACTCACTCACCCCTATGAGGTTTTTATCTAATGCTTTCTCCCTGCAACTTGACTCACAGGCTGATCTGCTCCCTGAATTTAAGGTTGATTTATTGATCTGTGGAGTTGCTTTTCCATCGAGCAGTCTTGATTCTCTCACGTACACTCTGCTGTACCAATGTTCCCGAGAACATCAAGGAGAAATTAGGTTGTGCAAAGGAGATCAAGACGTAATCAAGCTTCAGGCAGATACAATACAAAACAATTTTGCATTTATATAGCGCATTCGCGTTAAGAGGATGTCCTCAAAGCGCATTACAGATGTACGAAAGTAGATTATATCGGATATTCAAATTCCATTCAAGGCTGACTCTGACCTTGTGTTTCTGACTGGCAAGAGGAGCCGACAAAAAAACACAGTCACTTTACTTTATAGTAAATCCTTACAAGCGAGAGACCTGGGTTCACTTCCAGGCAGAGTGAAACCTTGGGCAAATTTTCTTACTCCACAATAAGCCCTCCAAAACAACAATACTAAATTAGTCATTTCAATCCACAACTGTTTGTGGGGACACTGCTGTGTGAAATTGGCTGCCGCATTTCGCCCATATACATACAGTATATTCCGTGAAGCGCTTTGAAGACGTGAAAAGCGCTACATCAAATGTAAGGATTATTATTATCTTGGTGAAGCACTTTGAGATGTCTACCTGAGGTGAAAGCTCTGTATTAAATGTAAGGATTAATGTTATTATGAAAAAAGTGTAGACCCCAAGAATAGAATAATAGTTACTTTGTCAAATGGTGGCATACAGGTTTGAAGCCATTTGATATCCAGAAATCACTGGAAGGTCATGACATTTATGAAGTTAAAAAGCTCATAAAATAAATGCATTGGTGTCAAATCTTTCAGAATTGGCAGCACACAAATCTGCCATCTGTGGCGACTGTATCAAACGGTTGTCTGACCCACACAATATTCTAATGTCTGTGGAGATCAAATCTCTTCTCAGCATGGTTCAGTAGCCATCCATCTTCTTCCGGCGTTGCCTTCATAGAGAGTGTCAGGAAATCCATAATGCGCTTAATTTCTCGTGAGTTCAGTTGATGTATCTTCACAGGAACTACAATTCCAAGGCCAAGAGTCAAACATTGCTGGTGTCCCCATCATTAGCTTAGTCACAGCCCATCAGAACATTGGACCTTCTCTGGAACAAATAAAGTGACCTGGGCAAAATCTCACTGGCCTCCCAAATGACAATAAGGACTTGTGCAGCACATTCTATTTCCACAGTTCACTTAGACATCTACTATTTTCTTTCACACCAAAGTTTATTTAGGAGGGGGGTGTTTAATGCGCTGTTTTCCTTGTTCCACGACAGGTAAATCCAACTAAATATTTGACAAATTGTTCGGAGAGCATTCAAGCAAGGAGGTCATCACTAAGGGAGGGTATCACAGAGAAAAGAATGGACCACATCGTAAAGATGATTTAAGCACGGTGTTCTTTTTGATCCACGTTGATAAATGTCCTTTATCTTTTTCGATTTGAGACCAAATCTTTTTTGTTAACCTGTGAATTAATGGAGAAGTGATCTCTCTCTTCCCTCCAGCCACCCACCCACCACTTCCCTCCAGCCACCCACCCATTTAAAAAATCACAGCAATCTGCTTAACCTCCCTGGTAAATGGAGACAAAAGATGTGTTAATCATTCCCAGCCATAAAAAATGCAGACTTTTTCTTCAGTACCAGTGAGTTGATTATTCCTTTGCATTCAGTGAAAGCTTTACCTTCCATTTCCTGCTCTGCCTCTAGATTAGGATTGACAAAAGAGCTTCTACCAAATGACCCCATCAATCCTTAGGTTTTAATTTTCAATCGGGCGCAAAATTGGCCCGTGGGCAGAGAGAGAGAAAGAGAGAGATTGAGGAAGAGAAAATATTATAGAATGAAAAAGGTAAGGTAATGTGTAACACTCACAGCTATGCTTTATTAGTGATGGATGCGCGTATGGTAATGATAGTAATGACATTATTTACTCTTCATTTTTAACGAGTCGACAAAGAGTATGCTATTATCTTTGGAACAATCTTTCAAGGTGTATGGGCTGCTAATACAAGAAAAAGAGCAATTTTGATATACTGTATATTTGATTAGAGATTTCCTATATACAGTATATATATATACATCATAAAAACTGGCTTATTCACTATCTCCTGCTGGTGAAACTGTAAACAATTACAATACAATAGCCGCATTTCCCGGCAATTTTGCAAAAATACCAGTAATTGCTGGTAGTGGCATTGTCATTACATCTCTCTCGAGTTAATCTGCAACTTGCTGTGTGCTGATTGACTCTGTGATTTCCCCTACT
Organism: Hydrolagus colliei; assembly: GCA_035084275.1. Classification (NCBI taxonomy): domain Eukaryota; kingdom Metazoa; phylum Chordata; class Chondrichthyes; order Chimaeriformes; family Chimaeridae; genus Hydrolagus; species Hydrolagus colliei. The sequence goes on from CM068752.1 coordinate 2,192,226, forward strand.
ATTGAGGTCAGGTTAGTGGGTCTGTAATTGCTAGGTATAGTTGTGTTGCTTTTCGTGAATATGGAAAAAGCAACACGTGCTTCCGCTCCGTTGGAATTTAAAATAAATAATCCTTGCATTCGGTATGGCGCCTTGTCACATCTTCGAGACGTGTCAAAGCTTCACAGAATATAGTGAAAATCAATTGACTGTATATTTTTATGGTCGAAACTTCCCCGGTCTTGATTGACTCCCATCATGATGTCTGTCAGCTGTATAAATCTTCTAACTCTTCTCTGCCACCCATCCCAATCCCAAAAGTAATTATGGCAAATGCAAGAATGATTATTATTGTGATTATTTGCTCATTTTAAGCTCCTTTAGCCTTTCTTTGCAGGAGCTGCGATAATAACATCCAAATTTACGGCTAAGACTAAATTACGAAGCATTGTCCATATCAGTGTGTGCAATTGGCTGGCGTGTTTCGCCCACATGTATACTGTCAATTCACTTTACAGTATATTCTGTGAAGTGCTTTGAGACGTCTAGAAGACATGAAAAGCACTATATCAAATGCAAGGATTATTATTACATATTATCCAAAGGTTTTTGGAGGAATATAGTTATGAATGAAACTGTAGTTAGTGCAAAAGCTCATCTCCTCATTTCTGTGGATACTATCTTAAACAGTTTATTCATCAGAAAAAATATCTGGAACATTTAAATAGATCTTAATAACTTAGCATATACCCTTTGAAATACATTCTATCTAGGCTAATGAAAGGGTGCTACAATTTTCAACTGTGGAATGGCCTCTGCAACACTTTTATGTAGATAAATGGTCATTCCCAAATGGATTCAATGTAGAAAATAACTTTTTTTTGTTAAATTGGCAGAGGTGCTGTTGTTGAAGTAATAGGTGTCTCATTTCCCACTTCCACTCCTTGGAGATTGAAAATCATTTCATCGAAATGATTTTGGGGTCTTGAATAAAATGTCTTTTTTTTCCTCTAAAATAAGATGAATGATTTATGATTAACCCATATTCCTCTTGAAATGAAGGACTGACCGGAACCTCTGTGGAATGAATACAGGCACCCCACTGTAGATGAAATTATCCATTAGTTAGTCCATTAGTCAAAGAGATGAGAAAGATTTGAATTGTGGGAAAGTATACAGGAAAGGACACAGTGTATGTGTATGTGTGTGTGCTCTACGATGGTGTGCTCTTGTCCCAGCTGGACAAGCAGTGGGAAAGCTTGCCACACAATTATATCAATTGCAGACTATGTAGTTTTAACAATAATAATATTAATAATCCTTGCATGTGATATAGCGCTTTTCACGTCTTCTAGATGTCTCAAAGCGCTTCACAGAACATACTGTAAAGTGAATTGACTGTATTTGTGGGCGAAACGTGCCAGCCAATTGCGCACAGCAGCGTCCCCCACAAACAGACGTGGGTTGAAATGAAATGATACCCTGTTGACGTGGATACTTTCAGACAAGGAGATTTCCAAGTTTGGTCCGCGATACTGTACATCACATCAAAGTCAACCGCTCACGACCAGATAATGTTGGGTCTCTGAGTGACCCTAAACCCTAAGGGATGAAAGTGGAAAATTAATCACTGGTAGATTGGACATCAAAGGTTTCAGATCCGAAGAATACGGGAACCATCCTTTCAATCATAGCCATCCCAATTTTTAATTTGAAAGTTGTCGCGACACTGACCTTGTGTTAGCTTCATCTCCAATCTGATTTGGCTTTTTAGAGAGAAAGTTTAATATCTGATTTGGGGGCTGAGTTTAAATTGGATTGCATTGATTGGTTTTGTATCAGCTGATCTGTGCCACCACACACCATTCACCAGTCGTGAAGGATTTCGAAAACCGGTCTTAAGTGAATTTGCTCGTTGTTAATACTTTGTGCTTCCATGGCAGGTCGGAGTGAGATATTACTGTAGAATGCTGATGTGATTGTTTGGTGAGGAGGGTAAGAGAGCCACACAGATTAAGCCATGGACTGTATAATTAATTTGATTGCGTTTAGATTGCTGTCACACTCCGTGGCCCTCACTGGTTTGGAAATGTTTGAGAGCATTGTGTGGCGATATTTTTGTGTGAATCCAATAACAATCCATTCTCAGCAACTTAATACAGGTGATGCCAAACAATGGGACAGGGCGCTAATTGAATCTGAAGTGATTCAATGGCAGATGGGTTTTTTGTGCCTGATTTAAACTGCACTCAAGAAACTGTGAATAAAACTATCTAGCAGATCACAGCTCATTTATTTATTAATAAATATCTCCGGGACTACCCTCCCCGGTCCTCTCGGTGTTTATATCGTGTTTTGTTATGGCTTTGGTAGCCACTCATCATCAGAATGATTGAGATCGAACCCATTGCAATAACAAGATTCAATTAATAATAATCCTTGCCTCTAACATAGCGCCTGATCACGCCGCCGAGACATCATCACAAAGCGCTTCACACAAGATACTGTAAAGTGTGGCTACTGTGCGTTTTGTGGGCGAAAAGCGGCAACTGACTGCGCTCAACGATGTCCCACAACCGGTCGTGGGTTGAACGGCCAAATTATTTTTATTTATTTCGAAGGAATTATGAGGTCCACGGGTTTTAATTTACTTGGTTATCCTTTCGATTGCACTTGTTGTTATTTCACACGAAGCAATAAGTGTGTAAGCAGATTCTTGAGCAGTCTGTACGTACCTTACACTTTCAGACAATCTTTCATACTTGGGAGTTAAACAACCGAGTTTTGCGTGCTGACCTCGCCTTGTCTTGCGGGTCAGTTTATCGGGCTTGACAATGTGGTTTGAATTGAAAATACATTTTTCAAGGTATCTCAGAGATTGGACGTTTCTTTATCGTCAACCTGACAGTTATAATCAGGTTCTCTCGCCTGGATGATTTCCATTTGAAGTGTAGGGCAATTCACTGGCTTGTCACTGCTTATTCAAAGGACCATAATATGGATGTAGTTTTCAATTCTGCCTCTGATCACTGAGCAACTGTGCAGTGACAAATAGGAAACCAAGGGGTTGCACAAATGTAAAAACTAATGGATGTTTTGGTGATAAAATATTACGTTATCTTGAAATACTTTATGGTAACCTGTACTCAAAAAGGCATTCATCACTGTTGCATTTAACCGTTGGAGCTCTGGCAAACCTACAGAGACTCCCATGACCAAGCATTTTATGAAAACAGAATTTTTGTAGTCACTGAAAGTTGATAATAATAATAATGCATGCATTTGATGTAGCGCCTTATCACACCTTCAAGACGTCTCAAAGCGCTTCAGAGAATGTACAGCGAAGCGAATTGACTGCATGTTTTGTGGGCGAAACGCGGCAGCCGGTCGCACCCAGTGACTTTCGTATTTTCAATGTGTTTGACGAGCCTTGCGTTTGTTTGGATGGAACAATGAACAGGAGGAGGAGATGCCCGGCGTTGTCATCACAAAACTGCTCGCATACGTTTTGTTGTACTGCTTTTATTCAAGTCTTGCACAAAGTTGAACAAGACTCAAGTTTTCCAAACTCGCAATTTCACGATAACGATATCCCAATAGATATGGGTAGAAAGACACATTCGAACGTCACTTTGATGTGATGTACATGTGTGCATGCTTAGAGAAGCACGATTGCTTCATATTAGATGTGCTGGTTGAGAGCAAATTGCTGCAACTATTCGATATAAAAATATGAGCAATTGTTGCGTCTGTCTCAGGTCTCTGAACAATGTGATTACAGCAATTACGCCGAGACACTGCGCTGTGAATGTTAGTTACCAGCTGCTGTTTTGAAGATAATTGAACCGTGCCAGTAACGGAAAATGGACAGACTCGTCAACAAATGGTTTGGTTTGCTGCACTCGTTTATTTATTAAAGCAGAAATCATATTATTCTTTTCAGCGAGTTTACCCAGATTTCTTTCAACTGCAGGAAAGGTAATAGCGTTCGAAAAGTCCATCTCACTGTGAAGGATCGACAGTAAAAAACAAAACGGTAATGGGAACCGCAGATTGCTTAAGAGGCTAAAATAAATGACGGAAATTAAAAATCGTGTCATTTTCATCATCGTGGGAGTCAGCAATGCATTAAATGTACAATTTCCGCAATTCAGATTACTGTGATGTGTGATTGGAACTCTAAAATACTATTTTGTCGCGAACACATTTAAAAAAAGTTGAATTCATCTTTATATTTTATTACACAGGAGTCTTATATTTTTTATATCAGGAACATGGACGATGGAATAAATCATCTAAAGTGTATGAGCATCTTAATGAAATGATCTTTTGCCAGGTTAATAAACAGAGATGTACAATGACACAAGATAATAATAATATTCCTTGCATTTGATATAGCGCTTTTCACATCTTCTAGACGTCTCAAAGCGCTTTCACAGAATATACGCTAAAGTGAATTGACAGTATATGGGTAAAATGTGGCAGCCAATTGCACACTGCAGTGCCCCACAAACAGTTGTGGATTGAAATGACCAATTTATTATTTATTTATTTATTTATGGGCAGATTATAATGAGGCTTGTGTGTGTGGATTAAGGAAACTTGCCCGAGGTTTCGCCCTGACCTGTCTGGATTCGAAACACAGATCTCACGCTTGTAAGGCGAGTGCTCTAACCACAACGTAAATAAGCACCTTTCGCTTCCAGCTGGCTCATTGCATTTAACCAGTGAGCAAATTAACCACAGCTCCAGTTGTTATTTGAGTAGGGCCTACAGTGGAACCATATAATTGAGTGTCAGTCCTGGTTAGGCAGAGAAAATGAACAAGGATTCTAGTCTCTTATTACTGTTCAGCTGCCAAGCGTAGATGGCTAACATGTTCACCTACAACCTTTATTGTGTGTCCGACACATGAGGAAACAACAGCAACAGAATTACACTTATATAGCGCCTTTCACTTCAGGAGAACGTCCCAAGGCGCTGGAATGTAAACTCTCTCCTTGGAGGGGCCTTATCCTGCTTACCTAATTCTGAACTCCTGTAGCTCAGTGGTTGGAGCGCTCGCCTTACAATCTTGAGACCTGTGTTCGAATCCAGGCAGGTCAGGGCGAAACCTTAGGCAAGTTTCCTTACTCCACACACACACACACACACACTCGCTAATAATAATCTGTCCCCAACAAAATACAATAATAAAAATTGGTCATTTTCAATCCACGACTGTTTGTGGGGACAGTTAGTTGCTGTGTGCAGTTGGTTGCTGCGTTTCGCCCACAAAAAATAGTCAATTAATTTTACAACATATTCTGTGACGTGCTATGAGACGTCTCGAAGATGTGATAAGGCCCTATATCAAACGCGAGCATTATGATTATCATCACATGCTTTACCTAAGAGAATTAGGAGCAGGAGTAGGCCATTCAGCCCCTCGAGCCTGCACCGCCATTCAAAGATTATGGCTGATCTATTCTAGCTCCACCTCATAGAATCATAGAATTTTACGACACAAAAGGAGGCCATTCGGCCCATCTATTTTGTGCCGGCAGACTATCCTCCTTAAACCCATATCCCTTAATCCCTTTATCCACAATAAATCTATCAATCTCGGTCTTGAATATGTTCAAGGTCTGAGCATCCACAGCCCTTTTGGGGTAGAGAATTCCATAAATTCACTACCCTCAGAGTGAAGAAATTTGTTCTCAACTCAGTGTGAAAGGGCTGACCCCTAATCTTCAGACTATGACCCCGGTTTACAGTTTCTCCAACCAGGGGAAACAGGCTCATTGACGACATTGACAAAAAAATCTCCTGTATTTCAATCTGAATTTATGCCAAACCGAGGAAGGACTTTGCGGGTGCAAATGGTCGAACGTCTTCTGCTGAAAAGTTGCTGATCGGAAGCAGTCTACACAACACTGTTTTAATAGCTTGTACCTACAGATACGTTTGATTTGTTTTTAAGAAAAATGATTTTATTCATAACAGCTCCTGTCAGAGATTGCCATCGGTATCTGCCCAAAGCACATTGTAAATTCAGTTACGCTGAGAACTGTCATGCACTTAATTCACTAAAATGTGAGGAGAGCTTTGAAACCTGTTATGATAATGATAATAGCCAGTGGCAGAGCAACAGCAATCATTTTCTTCGCGCGCGTAAACAAGCTGGAACGGCACCTAGAGTACAATTTGGGGAGAATGCAGCTAGCGTTGAGTTACCAAGTGGACATTTTGTTTCGTGGGGCAAAGATGACAAGGAATGTACAGCCTGGAAACAGGCCACACAGCCCAGCCAGTCCCTGTGGTGATTTTTCCTCCTGGTTGGAGAAACTATACCTAGGTGGGGGGATGGGGGTGTCACAGTTTTAAGATTAGGGGGGTGAGGATAAAACTTCTTCACTCAGAGGGTAGTGAATTGATGGAATTCTCCACCCAAAAAAAGCTGCAGACGCTCGCTCAGTCCTTGAGCATATTCAAGACTGAAATTGACAGATTTCTTATGGACAAAGGGTATAAGGAATATGGGGATCAGGCGGGGGCAGGTGGAGTTAGATGAGAAGATCAGCCATGATCTTATTGAATGGCGGGGCAGGCTTGAATGGCCTACTCCTGCTCCTAATTCTTACGTTCTTATATTCAACGTCCTCCTGACGTGAAAGGTGCTATACAAGTGTCATTTTGTTGTTATGATTTGATGTGCTCTGGGACGCTACCTCGCGTGAAGGGCGCTGTAGAAATGCAAGTTATTGTCGTTGAGTCTTCACCCACTCCTTCCTCCCACCCATACCCTTCGTGTAAAGCCTAGCTTTCTCTTGAATCTATCTATGCAAACTGATTGAACCACTGTTTCGGGCAGCAAGTTCCACAATCTCACTACCTCTGGGTAAAGCAGTTCCTCTTAAATTCAATGTTAGATCCCCTAGTTGCTATCGTATATTTGTGCCCTCTGACTCGCAACCAGTGGAAACGGCCTATTTATTTAACATTAGTGAACATTAGTGGAATATAATGCTTGATTTTAGTCTTATCATAGGACTGAAGAGGAGGAGATTCATTTATGCAAAACCATGAAGCTGTGGTTCCCTTGATTCAAATTAATTGACACAGATTTTGTTAATTTTTCTTTGATCAAAGAAGGCTAAAAGTAACAGAATACATGCTTGATATTCATGGTTGAATCAGGCAATCTAAGTAGTTAAATACAACATGGGAATAACCTATTAATATAAGTCAATTCGCGTATGAAATCAATTGAATACCACTTTTAATTGATCAAATATGAGCAAAGTTTTTCTAACCTTGTATGGAGGGAAGCAACAGGAACATTTTTCATTCCAATTTGCTTCATCCACCTGAGTCACCATGTGGTTCCAATTATTTTCTCAACGTATTGCAGGAGCAAGTTTACCTTTTACATAGGTCTACACGATGGGATTGATAGAGATCTAGCCTTGCGTAGAGCAAAGACTCTCTCAGGAAAAAACACAGGCAGGAATAGAACCATACAGTCATAAAAATAACCAATGTTTCATTCCCTTTTATAAATAAGTCATGAAAATGTAACTATTTTGGTGAACAGCACTGTCTTCAGTTGGCCGCCACGTTTTGGACGTAAAATGCACAGTCACTACACTTTACAGTATATGATGCGAAGTGCTTTAAGACGTCTTGAAGACTTGGTGGGGCGTTATATCAAATGCAAAGATTATTCTTATTCTTATTACTTATTAAAGGTTTTGTATTGTACCAAATGCGTCATTATAACATCAAATGCAAATTTATGCTCCTGTTTGGCCTTCAGATGATGTGCTGTTTTATTCACTGCTTACTGTTCTGTTTGGCTTTGATTTCCTCGCTCTAAAAGTGCTATTCCAGTTGCTACAGGAGAGAGATTTCCTCAACGTTGTGGTTTTAACTGAGATTGAACGTGAAGGATGTTCTTTTTGAAAAAAAAACGGGAAAATTGCCTTTGTCATTTATAATGTGCTGGGAATTGTTCCAAGGATACATTCTTCAAAAATGTTGTCTCTCGAGCTCCTCTCAACGTTTATATGGAAATCAAAATAAAATAAGCTGTTTTGGAGATCTACATTCCCTCCGTGCTAGGCTGAATCCCAACAAGCATGCTTCAAGTCATTGGTTCCCTCACTGATCCACTTTGATACAAACCACACACTAGAAAAACAGAAAGGTAATCCATCCCATTCCCCATCTAAGTCCAAGTACACAACATGCGTAGCATTGCCTGTATCTACACTCTTCTGTAAAGATGTTATTGCAGTGCCTTGGAACGTCCTCCCGACGTGAAAGGCTCTGTACAAACATAATTTTGTTGTTGTTGAATTGTTCAAACACAATATGCCCTTTACAAATCCATGCTGACTGTCCTGATTAACTCATGTCCATCTAAGTAATCAGAAACCCGGTCCCTTATTATTGCCTTCAAAGGTTTATTTACAACTGAAGTAAGATCAAGGCCTGTAGTTCCCTGTCTTGTCCTTTGCTATGTTTCTATCTCTCACATTATCCACTCTTGCATTCCTCGTGGAGTGAGATAGCCAAATCAATCTATGTTATGCTATATTGTGGCCTTGGCCCATTTGGAATTGGGTTGAGATTAGTCTAGGTTTATTTCAAAGAGGATTTTTTATAGCCAGTCAAGAAAAGAATTTATAATTTCAGCAATCGGAGCCGGATTGAAACTCAACATACTCCTGGTAAAAGATTAATAATAATAATAATAAATCCTTGCATTTGATATGGCGCTTTCCACGTCTTCTAGCCGTCTCAAAGCGCTTCACAGAATATACTATCAAATAAATTGACTGCATATTTTGTGGGTGAAACCCGGCAGCCAATTGCGCACAGCAGTGTCCCACAAACAGTCAAGGATTGAAACAACCAATTATTCTTTTTTAATTTAAAAAAGGGATTATTATCAGGCGTGTGAAGTAAGGAAACTAGCCCAAGGTTTCTTCCTGCAGGGAATCGAACCCAGGTCTCCCATTTGTGAATCAAGTGCTCTAACATTAGCATTCCTAAACTGCACACCACCCAATGAAAATACATAAAAACGTTTTGAAATGTCTCATTTTATTTTTTGCAGGTGAGAGGTGTACTTTGGCGGATTATAGCAGATTGAAGAGTATGCTGCTAGATCTTGAAAGCCAGAGGTACTTTGAAGAAGAGAGTGTTCAGCAAAACACAATGTCCCTGAAGAGGCTTTTGGTGGGAAACATGTTCAAATACTTTGACATGAATGAGGATGGCCTTGTCGACCACAGTGAATTGGGACAGGTGGGTGTCATGCTGTGTATTTTGTCACTTTGAAATGATTCCATTTTACTTTGAGATGAAAGTTGGATATTGAAATGAAAATATACTTCTAAATGGCATTCTCGTCACAATGCGAGATAACAAACCGGGCCACCAGTAATGTTTTCAATCACATCCATCTTCACTCAACATAAATGCAGACAAACGTACATATCCAAGTCTCAGTTAAAGTAAAGTCAAATATAGTAACGGCAGATCAACTGAATGGCAATGAACCTGATAAGAGTAGGCGCTAGATTCAATAATGACCTAATGGAAGGGTCTTTAAATTGCATAAAAACATCGAAACAGAAGGTTCTTCTGATACTGGCTGCTATTCAGGTGGCTGCTTTGCTATTAAACTCATTGTTATTCAATAGGAGTCAAAAGTGTTGCAACCAATTAGCTTAAGAAGTGTTATTGTGTAACACCAATTTTTGTTCTGACTCCTGTTTTTTGTAATGCATTTATGCAGGCTTGCCTCTCAGATTTGCCCTTGTTATACTTAACCTCCCGAGATACTGGCTGGATTACTGTTTGGATTATACCCATGGCACGCAATTAAGCATTCTGGCCTCATTCAACACTCAGCTATTTGTTGGGGGTCAGCTGGATGTCTGACAAATGTATTAACCCATTACCATGCTTAAGAGGATCCAAACCCAACTGAGAATTCCATGTATCCCACTACAATAATAATCCCTCAAAAAAATTATAAATTAATCATTTCACTCACTGAAATGTTTATTTCAGTGAGTGACGCGCAATTGGCTGCCACATTTCGCCCACAAATATACAATCAATTCACTTTACAGTATATTCTGTGAAGCGCTTTCAGACGTCTAGAAGACGTGAAATGCAAGGATTATTATTATTATTAGTACACATGGAAATTCCCACTTATTGGAATGGAATAAACATCCTCCCTCTGCAGGATGCATCTTGTTTAATAACAAGAACATGACTGGCAGTTAGACATAGACTCTGGTTACACATATGTTGCTTCCGCCCAATCAGGGAACATTTCTACCGAAAATATCCCGAGTGTCATTCAGTGACATATATCCACCTGGAAATATAATGATCTCATTCTCATGCATGAAGGAGAAACTAGCATACAGCAAGGTGAATAGACAAATGCCCCACTTGTGTTTGGCACTCTGTTCCACCAAACACACAAATGAAACACCATTAGGAGTAAAACGTATTCACATAAAGATACCGTGAAAATTTGAATTCTCAGTTAATAAAGAGTAAAACCTCACAGAAATCTTAGCTTTACAAATAGCATAATGTACCCGAGTCCCTTACAGTTTCCTATCAAAACCACTTAGATTTCTTTACACTACCTGCGTTAATCATCTCCTAACTGGTAACACCACACCCTTGTTCCTCAATTACTTGTGGATTTACTGGCTGGATTAAATTATGCATGCGCAATGTAAATTATTGATTAGATTAGATTTGATATGATTTATATGTGTATGTATATTTTGCCCAGAAAATATACAGTCTACTTACTAAACAGTACATTCTGTGCAGAGCTTTCAGACGTCTGAAAGACGTGATGAGGCACTGTATCAAATACAAGAATTATTTTATTATTATTGTTATTACAGAGGTTTGCCTGCAAATTGGACGTTGCGTAAATCATATTAAATGTTAATAATAATAATAATCCTTGCATTTGATGTAGCGCTTTTCACATCTTCTAGACGTCTCAAAGCGCTTCACAGAATACACTGTAAAGTGAATTGACTGTATATTTGTTGGCGAAATGCGGCAGCCAATTGCGCACAGCAGCGTCCCCACAAACAGTCGTGGATTGAAATTTTATCATTGTTTTTTGAGGGATTATTATTAGGCGTGTGTGTGTGGAGTGAGGAAACTTGCCCAAGGTTTCGCCCTGACTTGGCTGGATTCGAAACACAGATCTCACGCGAGTGTAAGGCGAGCGCTCTAACCACTGAGCCACAGGACTGAGTTACGGTCCCGTTTGAAACAACTTGTGTGAGTTTCACTCCTACGTGAATAAATGAATAAAATATATTCGGATGGTGTTTCACTCTTCCAGGTAATGATGCAGGATGCCCTCGATGACGATCTCTTTGACTGCAATCTGTTTGACCTACTTCAGTACGACGATTACAACAACGACCAACTTCTGACACGGAAAGAACTGTACACGGCATTCCGTAAGTCCCAACCAAAGATTGCTGGCTTGCGGCCTCGCGTTTCTGCGCATCAAGATGATCGCATCCATAACTGGGCGGAACGATTTGAAACGACAATTCCACTTATACCGCAGTTTGAATTTGAATAATAATAGTGTTCTAATAACAATAGCCCTTGCATTTAGTATAATGCCCTTCAGGTCAGGAGGATGTCCCAAAGTGTATATTGATGATAAAAATAATAATCCTTGCATTTTTGATACAGTGCTTCTCACATCTTCGAGGTGTCTCAAAGCGCTTCACAGAATGTACTGTAAAGTGAACTGACTGTATATTTGTGGGCAAAACGCGGCAGCCAATTGCGCATGGCAGCGTCCCCCACAAACAGTCGTGGATTGAAATGACCAATTTTATTATTGTGGTTTTTTTGGGGGGGATTATTATTATTAGGTGTGTGGAGTAAGGAAACTTGCCCAAGGTTTCGCCCTGACCCTGTCTGGATTCGAACACAGGTCTCACGCTTATAAGGCGAGCGCTCTAACCCCTGAGCTACCAGAGCTCCACAGTGTTTCACTTCACAGAATATTTTGGAAAATGGAATAGCTGTGAGCGTTGTTGGCAAATGTGACCACCCCGAGGCTTGTTAGTGTATGTGTTGACTGCTCCCCCACATCGAATGTGCAAAGAGAAGCAAAGGAATTATGTGAGCCCACATTAACTTGTCCCACAAACAGTCATTTGACCCATTTTAAAATGTCCAAAATATTGACTAGCCGTATTTGTGCTCTAATAATTCCTTGCATACTCCACATTTAATCACAAGTAGATTGAATCCTTTTTTTTCCCCCCCGACATGATCTATTGCCCAGCTCTCTTCTACATTTAAAAAGAAATTTGAATGCGGATATCAATGCAATAAGCTACCTACGGCAGAAAACAACAACAATAATCAAATTACATCTGTATAGCAAATTTATTTGAACAGGAACACTGTAACTTGACAGGAAGATAAATACTGAGCACAGCAGCAGAGCAATGCAACAATAAAAATGCCCTCTAGTATTCTACATTGGAATTGTAGATGTACTGTAACATCTGACAGACTGCTGCTCGTGTGTTGAAAACTTGCGAGTTTTATAGTTGCTTACAGATTAGAGGAGCTCCTGTAGCTCAGTGGTTAGAGCACTCGCCCAACAAGCGTGAGACCTGTACGTTTGAATCCAGGCAGGTCGGGGCGAAACCTTGGGCAAGTTTCCTTACTCCACACACACGCCTTAACAATAATCCCTCCCCACCCAAAAAAAACCATAATAATAAAATTGGTCATTTCAATCCGCGACTATTTGTGGGGGACGCTGCCGTGCGCAATTGGCTGCCACGTTTCTCCCACAAATATACATTCAGTTCACTTTACAGTATATTCTGTGAAGCGCTTTGAGACGTCTAGAAGACGTGAAAAGCGCTATATCAAATGCAAGGATTATTAGAATATTATTATTATAGTTGATTTAGCCATGCCCTCTGAATCACTTTAGTCACAAGTTACCATTCCCTTCCGTAAAGCAAAAATCCAGCCATCGGACTTTCTTTCGTAACCAATCCAGCCTTTGACCTTTGTGGAATCCTGTTAATTTAGAAACCGTTCCTTGTTTTCAAAGCTCCCTGATTTCAAGGTGGGGGCAGGACAGCCTTGGCACATACTCAAGGAGGATCTGAAGACTATTCATCTTTGATCTTTGTCTCGTGATTTGACCTTTGATCTCTGTCTTGTGTATTCGCCTTTCCTTACACGGGTTAATAATACAATATAAAATTACAGTTACACAGCGCTTTTCACATCGGGAGGACGTCCCAAGCTACTGGACAGTCAGGGATTTGGGCCCGAGCTGGGGGATTGGGTTCACGGAGGGTGGAGGGCAAGGAAGGTCGGAGGGTGGCTGAAGGCTCGTTCAAAGGTGGGTGGTTGGGGGGGGGTTTGAGATGCATCTTGAAGGAGGCAAGGGAGAGAGTGAGGCAAAGGGAATGCGGGGTGGAGTTCCAGAGGGATGAGGCAGAAAGATCCAGCCTAGCTCAGGAACTGGATTAGGAAGACGTCGACAGAGGATTGATTGGATCCTGACATTCCATTGTCTAGATCACCATGGAGCCATTCTCAAGTATGTTGCCAGAGATGAGGAAATCTAGGTGAGATTAGGATTCTTTTTATGGGAGCCTAGACTGTAAAGGGGCGATAAGACAAAGGTGTTTAGCACTCACAAGCCTCACATTTGATAAGCGTGCCTTTCACGTAAGGTTCGAAACAGTTCGAAAAGTGAGGAAGAATTTGAAGAAGGCAAGACGGCGTGAATTTAGGATTAAAAATATCAGAGCATGAAAAAGGCATGTTTTTCCAGAGGGGTGTCAATGTGAAATAAAAATTGGCCAGGTGTCTGTTTGAGTGAACCTTTGAAAGGGGCATTTGAAAGGAACATCTATTAGGCACATTCCAAATAATTGTATTGGAGAGTCCTGGGAAAGGGCAGGGAATTGAGTTTGGAATGACGGCTTTATTGGATGACAGAACTAAACACTGGCCAGGTCCTCTATCGTAGATTCTGTCTGCTTATATAATCAATCAAACTTCACCCCAGTCTCAATCTCGGTGGTACGCGGTGCGCAAATTGGCTGCTGGGCTTCAGGCCCACAAATGTACAGTTAGTACACTTTACAGTATATTCGGTGAAGCGATTTGAGATGTCTAGAAGAAGTGAAAAGCGCTATATCAAATGAAAGGATTAATATCATTAATACTTTATTATTATTATAAATGCAGCATAAATATTACTTCCATCAGTTGCTCAGATTCTTCATCTCTGTGATTATTCGCAGAGTTGCATTGCAGTTTTTTCCCCCCTTTGTTGCTTTGTCTCTACCTCCCTCTACAACTTTGTCTTGTGTGTGGCTCTGTGCAGTTTTACTGCCGGCTTTCAGAATGATTTAAAGGATATTAAAGATCCAGAGTCCAATAATCGGTCGCTTTTAATAAGCGTGATTTTAATAGGTAAGAGATGTAGGATGTGACTTTACATAAAAGCAAGGATGAAAATGAGGAGAATAAATCCAAAATTGATATTCGTTCCTGGAGGGTTTTTTTAAAAAAAAATCTCTATTACTGTGGGATGACAGCTGCTGGAAGGCATTACCTGGAGACAGGGTTTGCAACACGTTCATATATAGGTAGATCCTGCAGTTTGTTGAATCCTGTAGCTTAATGGTTAGAGCACTCGCTTCGAAAGCAAGAGGACATTGGGCAAGTTTCCTTACTCCACACGCCTCGGTTTACTTAGCAGTAAGTAGGAACCTGGTTGTTAGTCAATTGGTGGATCGCTTTTTCAGGGTTATTAAACCCTTCCTAAAAAAAAACAACCCACTAACAATAAATTGGACATTTTAATCTACGACTGTTTGTGGGGACGCTGTTGTGCGCAATTGGCTGCCGCGTTTCGTCCACAAAACATAACAGTCAATTCACCTTACAGTATTTTGTGTGAAGTGCTTTGAGACGTCTACACGATGTGAAAAGGCACTATTTCAACTACGATAGATATACAAATTCACATCTTATCATTTTATCGACGTCTCAAAGCGCTTCACAGAATATACTGAAAAGTGAATTGACTGTATATTTGTAGGCGAAATGCGGCAGCCAATTGCACACAGCAGCGTCCCCCACAAACAGTCCTGGATTGGAATGACCAATTTTTGTTTACTATCGTGTTTTTTTGGGAGGGCTTATTATTAGGCGTGTGGAGTAAGGAAACTCGCCCAAGGTTTCGCCCTGACCTGCCTGGATTCGAGCACAGGTCTCACGCTTGTAAGGCAACTGCTCTAACCACTGAGCTACAGGTTCTCCACGATAGGAATCCACCTTGATAGGTTTGCGAAGGGATGAGAAGCGTCTGCTCAGCTGTGCACCTCCCATTGAAACCGTAGCTCGATTCAATAGATTGGTTGTGCATTTTTAGGCCAACATGCACAGCAATTCCCTGTGGAATTTTGTCGCTCAATGAATAGGGATGTGCACGTCTGAATTATGAGCGCCGGAAATGTAATAATGGGTTCCATTAGCCAGCACTGATATTCACCTTGAAGATAACTATTTTTTTTTGACTGGACTCAAACTTTGCAAAGTAGCCAACAAAATGGCAGAGATTTTGGAGCAAAAAAATGGGACTCAAAAATCACGCCCACATCTGTACACTATCCCTTTAATTGGCTACCTCGCGACATCCTCCCAACATGAAAGGTGTTATATAAATGCAATTTACATTAGGATATACAGCACCGAAACAAGCCATTCAGTCCATTTATTTGGGCTATTTACCTATCTATCTTCCCCTTAAATTGTGGAGTCCTGTAGCTCAGTGGTGAGAGTACTCGCCTTACAAGCGTGAGACCTGTGCGTTCGAATCCAGGCAGGTCAGGGCAAAACCTTGAGCAAGTTTCCTTACTCCACACACACACCTAATAATAATCCCTTCCCCCCAAAAAAGCATAATAATAAAATTGGTCATTTCAATCCGCGACTGTTTGTGGGACACTGCTGTGCGCAATTGGCTGCCGCATTTCGCCCACAAATGTAAAGTCAATTCACTTTACAGTACATTCTGTGGAGCGTTTTGAGACGTCTAGAAGACGTGAAAAGCGCTACATCAAATCCCAAGGATTATTATTATTAAATACATCTGTGCTATTTGCCTCAACAACTTTGAGACGTTTGGTAGCAAATGCCGCATTCCTACAATTCTCCGTGTAAAGAAATTTCTTCTAACTTCCCTATTTGACCTACTTGTGACTATTTTATGTCGATGGTCCCTGGTTTTTGTCTCCCCCACCCCGCCCCCCCCACCATCAAGTGGAAAAACACCTTCCCTATGAAAAACCTTTCATAATTTTGAAGACCTCAATCAGGTCACCCCTTTACCCAACTCTTTTCAAGAGAGAATTTGTTGTCGTTGTTGCACAAACTCTGCGTTTCTGTAATCCAACACCAACAACTTGCATTTATATAGCGCACGTCATGCTTGGTAGAGTCCCAGGGCTCTTGAGAGTGAAGCAGTCTGACCCCGAACCGAGGGTAATAAACTGATAATCGGGTTAATTATTTTTACATTCTTCTAATGACTGCAATGTAAGGCTCAGCGGGTGGGAAACTGAAACTGATATCCGTTGTCGTGTTCAGGATAACAGGTTAATTACTCAGGAAGGAAAACAAAACGTCCAAAAGTAGCCAGGCAGTCGGAGAGTGCTGGTGTAAATCACAGTGATGTACTATGTTTGATATATCTCTAGATTAAAAGTGTTAAGTGTATCTGAAGGTCACTCGGCTTTGAGGAAGCAAATCTCTTTTAACTTTGATGCATATCCTAAGGAGACAAGATTATAATGCCATCCTTCTACACCAGTCTTTTAGCACAAAGCGAATCCTGCTTTATCGCGGAAGAAAATAACTCGGACAAATAAATATGAGACAGCATTCGGATGGAGTCTGCGCTCTTATTCTTTATTGCATTATCTACAATTTTATGTGTCATCTTTTTTGAAAAGGCCATTGAAATTTATCTATCTATTATTGCGGAGGCCTGTAGCTCAGTGAATAGAGCACTCGCCTTGCAAGTGAGTGTCCCTAGCTTTGATTCCTGGCAGGATGAAACTTTGGGCAACTTACCTTACTTCACACACTTCTAGTCACCTAGCAATAAGAAAGACACCTGGTTTGAGTCGATTGGCGGATCACTTTTCCAGGGTGAACAATCCCTTGGAAAAAATAAGAATCATTTTGTCACTGAAACCATGACTGTTTGTGGGACACCGCTGTACGCAATTGGCTACTGCGATTCACCCACAAATTATACAGTCAATTCATTTTACGATATATTCTGTGAAGCGCTTTGAGACGTCCCACAGACATGATAAGGCGCTGTATCAAATGCAAGGATAATACTATTTGAAATTCAAACTCCCAAGTATATATGGCATGGCTCACCAACACAGGGACAATGGTGGAATATGGTCAAGGTTTCATTTAGCATTCAAGTGTTAACCTTGATCAGTTGGTAGCGCTCTTGTCTCTGACATGCAAGGTTCGGGGTTCAAGACGCAGATTGGAATTCATTACGTTCACAGTCTAGGCTGACACACCATCGCGGCGCTGGGGGAGTGCTGGATTGTTGGAATCGCAGTCTTATGGATGAGATGTTAAACCGAGGGACTATCTGTCTACTTAATGGGCATTAAAAATCCCATGGTTCTACTTTAAAAAGATATTTCCCCAGGGAAAATAATGCCCATATATATTTTTTTAAATTGCCATTCACTTCATGGCTATTTGTGGAACATTTTTCTAAACAAATTGGTAGCTGCATTTGGCTTCAAAACACAGTCACTACGCTTTAAAGGAGAATATTGAAAGGTGCTGTATCAAATGCATAGATTTTTTCAAATTCAATTCAAATAACTTTTGATTTTGCAGGGAAATGCCCCTTAAGGCATGTCAAAACGCTTAGTTTCTGTTCTTCCAAGTATGTAATTTACAAGGGATGCAACAATCTGTTTCACATAATTTTGGTGTGAGCTGAGAAACATAGAACACCATTTGAGAATCACCATCTGATATAAAACTGTGTTTCTTTTAATCCCGATTCTCAGGATTATTCTTCGCATATTTATTTTTTAACTTTATGAAACAGAATCGGATTATATTTAACCAGTTGTGAATTGCACTGAGCGTAAACTTAAGACTTAAAGGTTTATTTGTTCGATAGTATTATTCCTCAGTAGAGATAATGAGATATTTTAATTAAACCAGATACCTGTGTCTTAAGATAAGGTTGGATCTCTGTGTTTCAGTGCACAGATGCTTTATCTTCCTAAACTTGCAGCCTGTGTCTACAGATCACATTAGTCGACTGGATAATCTTATTGTACTTTTCCTCTGAGCTAAGATGTTATTGAATCACCATTTGACCCTGTGTTTCTATCACAAGCCCAGATTTCTGAGGATGTACTGCCAGAAATTCTAAGCGATGGAAATGAAACCTAAGCACATTTTGATATTTCTATTAATCTCGGTTTCTGAATACCTTTTTATATTATACCCATTAGCAGCACATTGCAGAGATTTTCATCATTTGAAATTATACTATCTGAACGACCCAAGAGGTACTGTGTTACTGCTCTGCTTTGATTCACTGTACGTGTCAGTCACCGTGTTATTAAAGTACCTAATCAATGTACAATATTCCCAAATTCATAATTTCAGTTTTAAAATCAGGATTAAGCCATTAGAGGATTTTCTATGACTCCCCGAAGGTAATGGTTTTAAAACAGAACCATTATTCCACAATGTAGGGGTCACTTTGTGCTGGAATTCAGTTGCTACTTGTGTTATGCAATTGGAATAGAAACTAGTGGATGCATTTTCCACCTTTATCCACAATGGTAAAATCCTCACTCACACTACCCTTGTTGGAATTTTGTACCTCGCTTGTGTTTTTAACCAATACATTGAGAAAGAATTTGAAATAAGTTCAGATCAACGGTATCAAACAAAAGTAAACATCTTCGCTAACTCATTCACTTGTCAGTAAGAATACAGCCTCAATTCTATCGGTTGATGCAAAATCTTGCAGATGAACTGGGTTCTCAACTCTTGTATGTTGTATTCCTTCAACAAGGAATGTCAGAATGGGAGGGGTTACTACTTTATTTTGAAATGATATGTTGGGGCCCATTATGCTGATGGATTCAACTTCAATTCAAAGTCTTTGTAGGCTGTCCAAACAATGCTTTGTTATGATTCGACTGCAAATTATACAGAGAATTAAAAAGGTTGCAGTTTGGGTAGATTGGGTTTCAGTACAATGAAACGAACGACAGTAATGTGGTCCATTTTGCCTTTGTACAATTATAAAGGGGTTTGAGTCATTGGAACGTAATTAGAATGATATACAATGAGAATGAATAAAAAGGGATTCATTTCATCTGTAATTTTTCACAGTGGGAATCGGTTCAACGGAATTCTGCAGCTCAGTGGTTGGAGTATTCGCCTTACACCTGTGTTTCGAATCCAGGCAGGTCAGGGCGAAAACTTAATGGGCAAGTTTCCTTACTCCACACACACGCCCTAATAATAATCCCTCAAAAAATAATAATAAAATTGGTCATTTCAATCCATGACTGTTTGTGGGGGACGCTGCTGTGCGCAATTGGCTGCTGCATTTCGCCCACAAATATACAGTCAATTCACTTTACAGTATATTCTGTGAAGTGCTTTGAGACGTCTAGAAGATGTGAAAAGCGCTATATCAAATGAAAGGATTCTTATTATAGTGTTTGCAGTGTCTTGCACTGGAGTTACAATGACAACAACAACAATTAGAATTTCTATCGAACTCCTCGTGCAGGGTAGTTTCCCTAGTTGTATGCTCGATTTAGAGTTAAGCGGATTAGGTATTTATAAGAAATGCACCTTAGATTATCAACAACTCACCTCTATTTGAATTTATAAACAGATGCAATATTCAGCAGCTCCCTGCACCCTATCTCTGCACGTTATACTGGAAAAGTTCACGAAGGCCTATCACTTAATTAACAATTTGTGCAGTTAATCCACAATTTCACTACACTGGTTCACAATAACTCAGAGGATTTTTTTCTCACACCGCACCTCTATTCTTGCGTGTTTTAATTTGAACACAATGAAAAAAGACGATTAATTGCAGTCTAATGGGAAACTGGTTAATTATATTATCACTTTATTTGAATTATTGGAAACCTAAGACCTGGAACGTGGAGAGAAAAGCTATTAAAAACGCAATGCTCCACTTGTTTAAAAATGGATATCAGAGATGCTATTACGGTTTCACAATTGATTATTCATTCTTCCATTTAATGGCAGGGCACTCTAATGAAAACCAAAATTACAAACATAATGGTGTCCCACCATATATCATAATGATATACCCTTGTAATTGATATAAGCCAAGATTTTATGGGGAGTGTATTAGCCAAGATCCAGTGTTATTTTCCGCGAGTGGAGAAGAGTACACAGAGTGGAAATTAGTGCTAAATAATGACAAAGTAGCAGTCCATTTGAGATTATCATATCACATCCAAAACAACAAAGAATGTTTTTGGAATACTCTTAACTGTTCATTTCTTTGGAAACAGTGCAGGCCTTTGGCTCAGTTGTTTGAGCGTTCGTCTTACAAGCGAGAGACCTGGGTTCAATTCCAGTCAGGGCGAAACCTTGGGCAAGTTTCCTTGCTCCACACGCTTAATAATAATCCCTCAACAATAATAAATTGGTCATTTCAATCCATCACTGTTTGTGGGACGCTGCTGTGCACAACTGGCTGCCGCGTTTCATCCACAGATATACAGTCAATTCACTTTACAGTATATTCTGTGAAGCGCTTTGAGACGTCTAGAAGATGTGATAAGGCGCAGTATTAAATGCAAGGATTATTATTATCGTTATTATTAAAACTGCCTATTTCACACTTGGATGGGGTCAAACCACCACAAAGGTGAAAATTCGTAATTCTTTGAATCTCAGTTTCGAAACTTAAATGTTTGCCAATGCAGTAAGATGTAGATCATATCACTCTCTGGCAGCTCGCTACCTCTCCGACCTCCTCACTCACCAATCCAGCGCCCTCCTGACTGGCACCTCCTGCTCATCCCTCACACCCTCTGCCCCACCATCGGAGGTTGTGTTGTCAGCCACTAAGCCCCCGAAACTCTGGAACACTCACCCTCAATCCCTTCGCCTTGCCCCTCTCTCCCCTATGCTAGGTCCTGCCTAAAAACCTTCCTCTTTGACTGTGCCTACGGTGCTGTCAGAGGCCATTTCTCCCAGTTTCCTGACCAACAATCGTCCAGACAAACTAGTCATTCACTTCATTGCCGTTTTTGGGCAATGGCTAGGTAAATTGGCTGCTGTATTTGAAACTCCTAATTGTTGTGAAGTGTTTTGGGAAGTTCTCGACATTATAAAATACAACATCAGAATGCAGGCACGACTGTAATCATTCTCGGTTCATCATCGAACGAGCTAATGAAGGACTTATTAAAAGCATTAAGAAGGAGCTGTATAAGTTCTGTGGTTTCTACAGCATGTTTCATCGCTAATCATCTCCCCTTCATTAACAAACAATAATACCAGCAAACTAGACTGAGTCTAATGACACCATTTCTGCAAGCGACGGTGTGATTTCATTGAATTATATGGTATTTAGTGATTTAAATTCTGGTGTATGACCTTTATCTGCATGGCTCTAATGATGTAAACGGCAAACAGCAACCCTCAGGGAAGACTTTCAAACTGAGCAGTCGTCAATAACAGTTAACGCAGATTTGTTTATTTGACGTAGGGCCGGTGCGAACGATTCCCTGTGAGTTTGTTTGGTATTGTACGTTTTTTGGAATCGATGGAAGCAAAGTTGACTTTACTCCCAAGAGTAATCACTTTCTGAAGGTTACGCTTCATTAAGCTGGAAAGGGAGCGAGACTAAAGCATGCGTGTGTGCGGAGAATGTGCTCGCTGACTGTTGTCTTAAATTTGAACAAGTGCACAAGTGAGCACTCGCACGTTTGATGACAGGAGTGCTAGTTACTGCCATTTGACATTCAAATTTCAGTCCAGATGAAGCTGTGATGGAGCTCCTTTAGCTCAGTGGTTAGAGCACTTGCTTTACATGCGTGAGACCTGTGTTCAAATCCAGGCAGGTCAGGGTGAAACCTTGAGTAAGGTAAGTTTCCTTACTCCACACACACACACCTAATAATCCGTCCCCAAAAAACTAAAATAATAAAATTGGTCTTTTCAATCCACGACTGTTTGTGGGGACACTGTTGTGCGCAATTGGCTGCCGCATTTTTTCCCACAAATGTACAGTCAATTCACTTTATGGTACATTCTGTGAAGCGCTTTGAGACGTCGATAACATGTGAAAAGCGCTATATCAAATGCAAGGATTATTATTATTCTTATGCAATGCCAGTGTGTCCAAAACATGCAAATGTGGAGCTCAGACTCGGACACGAAGTGAGAAAACAGTCTGCAGCTGTGTGTGTCAAAGCTATTGTGTTAATAGACTGAATAACACAGTTCCAAGTGGGTGGAAGGCCCACAGCAGAAAACTGTCCGTAATTCAACCCTAATTGACACCATATTGGCATTCAAACTCAGTGAGATTGAAAGAATGGCTGATGTGGGAATCCTTGCTCTGATGCAATGTGGTCACTGTATAGATGTCTAGTAGATGTTAAAAGCGTTACATCAAATGCAACGATATTATAATCTTTATTATTATTATTGTTATCATTCATATGTTCTAACTGAGAGACATGGTTAAGGTAGATGGAGCTTTATTCTGTGCTGCATCCGTACAAGTTTGCAGATAATTGGGAAACTTTTTCAAGCAGATGAAACGTCTAGAGGAAGGATGGTTTGCACCTCAATAAATGGGATGCTAAACTACTGGCCCAAAACATAAAAATCAGCAATGGCATTTCATTCATTTCACTGGATTTGGAAGGGCAGCGCAGGAGCTGTGGTAGAAATATGACAACTCAGACCTGATGATCACCACTAAAAGGCATGAAATGTTGAAACCATTCTAGATAAAAGCGCAGAGAAACATCTAATAATAATAATAATAATACTCCTTACATTTATATAGCGCTTTCCACATCTTATCGACATCTCAAAGCGCTTCACAGAATACAACAAGAGAGGGGAAGAAGAAGGCAAGGCTCCCTGATAGCACAAGATAGCAAGGCCAGGCAACCAGGCAGGATGGTTAAAATGGGGGAAATTATATAACTGTGTACGTGTATATTAATGGGGGAAGCATCTGAAATAAAATGGTGGAACTGGAGGCACCAGTGGCAATGTGTGATTACGATATGCTAGGAATCACAGAGACATGTCTTAAACCAGGAGGGGTGGAACTGTATACAGTAAAACCCAATGTAAGTCTTATCTTTATAAGTCATGTCAACATCTAAGTTATACATCCACCCAAGCCCCGATCAGATTCCTATCACAACCAGATATTCTTTCTTTGCACTAATCGCATTAATCACTTCCTAACTCGGACTTGATGGGGTTTGAAATAGACCCAAGTCGAAGCAGGGAGAAGGAGTTGGCTTTGTATGGTAGTATTAGCAGTGAACGTGAGAAAGAGAAGGTAGGTGTGATGGGGGGTGAAGGGGGGAACTTCCATCACCTCCAACATAACCTGGGAATGCACAAATACAAAAGACTGTGAGCTTGTAAATTAGTGCATGACTGTTTCCTGCCCCACAAGGGGCAAGTTTCCTTCTTAACTAACTGCTAGTCAGTGACCCAGCCACTACGATTCAGGGAGTGGAAGTAAATGATCCACTAGGGGACTCAATAACCTTCAGCTTAACTTGGGACCAAGCTCCGACAGGCAACCAAACCACAGTGCACAACTTTTAACAGGCAAGCTTCAGAGGGGATGATGAGGGCAGAGCTATGAGACACAAATTGGGAGGCGTTGCTCAAGGACAAATCAGTTGAGGATCAATGGATAGCCCTAAAGAACATTACGCAGTGCAATTAGATAAAACTTAGACCCAATTCACTTGACAGTATATTCTACAAAGAGCTTTGAGACATTTCGAAGACGTGATCAGACGCTACATCAAGGATATATAATGCAAGGATTATTATTGTTATTGCTAAACTCAACAGGGATTATGATAAGCCAAAGACTGCCACAGAGTTCTGACGTTCCTTTCCTAAACATGTCACTTCTGGAGCCATTTCTGCTCCAAAGAGATCCTGCTTACCTCCTCTCCCCTCCCTCCCTCCCTCCCCCCCTCCCTCCCCCCCTCCCTCCCTCCCTCCCTCAGGAGAATAGGAGGAAAACAAATCAAAATATACTTGTGGAACTCTTTAGGATAGGATAAGTTCAGTTATTTGACGATGATTGCCAGTGTCATAGCTTCTTGTTCGTGGTGGTTGTCAATTCTGCATCAGCAGAAATTCGCAGACATGGCTGATCACCGCAGCATAACGAGTGACCTTTTCTGTAAACAGCAAAGGGCACAATGCTATGTCTGATGCACGACATTTTGTAAAACTGCCGCATGTCAAATCATTGAAATGCAATGCATTTTCCAATGATCAGCTGATCATTCTTGTTAAAAAAGAAATTATTTCTGCCTGCCGTTGAAATCCTCTTTTGCAATTTGAATAATTTCTTCACGCAAAAATAACTAGCAATCTTGCATCTTGGAAACAATTTGGGTTTCCACTTTCTTGTTTGCCTTCAGTTGTGAGTAACTGAAAACATCTTTCACAGATGAATGTGAATTAATTTGAAGCCAAGGGCCGGCGCTGAATACTCGTTGACTCAGATAGTAGCAACTGCTCGGTCTGGAGGATAGGATTTGCTCTCTTCTCGCAGCTCAACACACGGCATCATTTCACCAATGTCTGAAACAATAACAGATGGAGCTCCTGTAGCTCAGTGGTTAGAGCACCCGCCATACAAGTGTGAGACCTGTGTTCAAATCCTGACAGGTCAGGGCGAAGCCTTGGGCAAGTTTCGTTACTGCACACGCATAATAATAACTCCTAAAAAGAAAAAAATTGGTCATTTTCAATCCACGCCTGTTTGTGCAACACTGCTGTGCGCAATTGGCTGCCGCGTTTCACCCACAAATATACAGTCAATTAACTTTACAGTATATTCTGTGAAGGGCTTTGAGACGTCTAGAAGGCGTGGAAAGTGCTATATCACATGCAAAGATTATTTGTTATTATTGTTGTTGTTAATCAGGTACTATACCAAACGTAAAGGATTATTAAATAAACCTCGGTCGGACTTTTGCTCACCCCCCCCCCCCCACCCCCCGATGTTCTCTCCCTCTCTTTCTCTCTTTCCTCTATCATCAATGGTGCAGTTGATGTGAGAGCCTTTTTAAAAATCCCAAGCGAGGGCCATATATGTATCAAAACAACAACAAAAACATAATGACATTTGTATAGTGCCTTTCACGTCAGGAGGACATCCCAAAGCGCTGGACAGTTACTGACCTGAGCCGAGGACAAGTGGGGAGGGGAAGGGAGGATAAGGTAAAAAAGTAGATTTGCTGCACACACGTGTATTTTCCGATGATTTTTTTCTCTAATCTTTGCAGCACAAATTGTGGAAAACTCATTTTTGCTTCAAGCATTGAATTGTATGCCAGCGCTTCTTTCTCTTAAATTATGAAGGGGTTTGACAGGCTGAGTAGTAAGCAACTGTTTCCTCTGGCGCGAGAATTGAGGCCCGGAGGCCACAGTCCTAAACCTGAGGCTAAACCGGTTGGAAGTGAAAGTATGTTTTGCGGCAGCAGATGGTGGGATTGTGGAGTTCACTCACCCCCCCAAAGGACAGTGTGTGTAATCAATTGAAGAATATAAAAGGCAAATGGACGGAGGTATCAAGAGATATATGGAGAGGAAGGTGCAGTAGAGTTGCAGATTGGTCATAACCGTGGGAAGGGTTGGGACAGGCTCGAAACTTGCCATCTTTATAATCTAGTGATCTTGATAAACCTGCTTTCGACTGCATGATTGATTGACCCCAATTGTGTTCAGCCATGGTGATACCCTGGAACTATCTTCCTCATTCTCCCTCCCTCCCTCCCTCCCTCCCTCCCTCCCTCCCTCCCTCCCTCCCTCCCTCCCTCCCTCCCTCCCTCCCTCCCTCCCTCCCTCCCTCCCTCCCTCCCTCCCTCCCTCCCTCCCTCCCTCCCTCCCTCCCTCCCTCCCTCCCTCCCCACTTTCAAATCCCTAAAGACCTTCCTTCTTGCTTGTACTTGCCCAGTCCCACTCCCTCTGGTTCAGGGGTCAAACTCTGACTCTGTCAAGCTCCCTGGGCCAGGACGCTACCCTGCGTGAAGGTCACTGTATAACCGCCGCAAGCTGTTGTTGACTGGAGTCATTGTGAATAAATGGCATATGGATTTTTCTAGCCTATTTTACTCGCTGGTTGAGGCTATTTTTTTGTTTCTGTCATGACGCTGCACTTTTACGAGTTAAAAACGATAGAATTTAAAGTCGGTAGCCTCCGCTGGAAGCATTTCTCACGTTTACTGCGTTTATCCTGACCGGGTTAGTATGTATTTTTCTTTCACCCGTCTCTGATGCGATGAACAGGGAACCAGAGTGTGTGTGAATCCGATGGTGCGAAAAGGGACACAGGTGCTTTTTTGCAGGAAAGGCAATATTCTCAAACCTATTGGCAGGAAGGAAATTCTCTTTTATTATCTATCCTTTGAAAGCAGAACGCTCAAATGCCTAGCCTCCAGGAGTGACATTACTTACGTACTGCAATAGCCGAGGCCAGTCGAATGCCTCTTGCGTAGTTTATGAGTTATGAGGTGGGTTGTGTCTCAGCAATCCTGTTTATGAATAAACCTAAAGCAGGTCGGCAGCAGCTTTGTAATCTGATTTTATGAGATGGAAAATAGTAGCAGTATATTTCTTGGCTGCAGAGAACCAAACAGTGATCACACACAGCTGGGGAAATGCCAAACCAATATCTATCTCATTCAGTTACAACAACCGGTAATATTTTTCTTCAGCCTCTATTTCTCAGGTCAAAAAATGGATTTGGAAACGCAAGGTGACACTTGTCGTCCTATATGTTCTAACATACTATAAATTGTATGCAGACGTCTGTCAGCAACTTGAGGGGTTTGTTGTTTTGTTAACCCACGAGTGCTGTTTGTAGGGACATGACTGTTCCTACACAATGTGCCATGTTTCGCTCCCCAAAAATATACAGTCAATTCACTTTACAGTATATTTTGTGAAGGGCTTTGGGATGTCGATAAGCTGTGAAAAGTGCCATATCAAATGCAAGGATTATATTATTATATTATATTATATTGCGCACTTATTAATCATTAACTCTTTATCCCGACTGATATTTATTTTCCTCTACATTTATTTCTGCTGTTCGAAAAGTTTTCAATGTTTTTTTACCCTTGTTTTGTATCTGGACATAGCTGAATTAGGCTCCACAACACACTCTTATCACTGTGAAATGTCATTGCTCCACTGTTCCAGTCCAGTGTGACACAGCGTATACCACAGCCTAGGCTATACGGTATAATATAAATACAGTAACATGATTTAGCAGTCTGTCGACTGTAGCTAATGAGGTGTAACAGACTGCAAGCCTCCGCTGACCAAGCAGACTGTCAGTAGGTACAATTAAGAAAAGTTCATATGGCATTAAATTCTTAGGGGGTGGTGGGCGGGGTGCAGGGTTGGATTGGATTCAAGCGCTTGAGATGTCCAGAAGATGTGCACAGCGCTATATCAAATGCAATGGTTATTATTATTTATTATTAGGGATCCAACACAATGAATCGAGGTGATTGCTGCAGTCAAATCAGCTTAAAATCACGTAGCTTTTCGCCATGGAAAGCTTTCGCACTGCTGTCCAGATAGGACCTTCCCTACCCTATTGGAGCTTTGTCTTGCAGGGTTCACAGGAGCTGAGTGGAAAGAGTCACTGCCCCCAGTGACCGGTCCGTCCTTCCAGGTCCTGCCAATGAGCCATGCTGGGCTGCGTTATCCTCAGAGCTCTGGAATACTGACAAAACCACTCGGCTCAGCCACTACACTGCTGAAGAACGCCACTGAGAGAGGAAACAATTCTGACATTTCATTCCTAATGATATCACCTTAGAGCCAGTTCAGCTCCAAGGAGATCTAACTCACCCCCCACCCGACTCCCTCCAGCAGAGTGAATTCTGCCTGAATTCATTACATTCAGCCTAGGGCTTGTTTTCCTTCACAATATCACCGCGGAGCAATTGGTGGGAGTAATTGAATAATATATAATATAACATGTGGCTTCCAAGGTCACTTTGGTTGTAAAGACAAAAATAATAATAAGAATAATCCTTGCATTTTTTGATATAGCACTTTTCACATCTTATCGACGTCTCAAAGAGCTTCACAGAATACACTGTAAAGTGAATTGACTATATATTTGTGGGTGAAACCCGACAGCCAATTGCGCACAGCAGCGTCCCCCACAAACAGTCGTGGATTGAAAATGACCAATTTTATTATTGTGGTTTTTTTTGAGGGATTATTTGTTAGGCGCGTGTGTGGAGTAAGGAAACTTGCCCAAGATTTCGCCTTGATCCGCCTGGATTCGAACGCAGGTCTCACGTTTGTAAGGCGAGTGCTCTAACCACTGAGCCACAGGAAGCTCTACAACCTGAAGAGCAAACCAATTGCAGCTTCCAACCAAGCCCCTTCTTGCAGTTTGTCCTGAAAACTTTCGGAGTTAAAATTTTTTTTGATGCGTCGACTTAATTACAAGTGAAAATGTTGAAACATTGTAATCAGTAAACTGCACTCTGTGACAAGACTCCTTAGTGCGAGTATGTATTTCTGCGAAATGAATGGGGAGCTAATTGGGCCTCTTGAGCATTGCTTAATCATTGTGTGGTGCCACAATCTAGATGGCGTCAGTGACAATTTGCACCTCGAGATATTCTTTTCTCACCTCAAAGGCTTTGGTGGAAGTTCACAGCTCCTTTGGAGGGTGATGAAATCTGTGTAACACATCGAAAATAGGGCGTAAACATTGCAAAGCAGCGATGCTAAGCCACTAGCCATTCATTTCACAGTTGAACACGGATTTTGCTCGATTGCTTAACTCGAGGCCCCTCAGAACCTCTGTCAACACTCCTCCTCAAAAATCCGTGATCCAATCCCCCTAGTCTTACAAACCACTGACCCAGTTCTAACCTGCCTTTCCCTTGCTAAAGCTCTTTGTTGCAAAATCAACTTCACTCACATCTCTCGCTCTTCTTGGGCCCAGTCCAGTTGAGTTTCTGCCCTGCCCCAGCACAGAGTAGAGCTTGCCAACTTCACAAAATCTCCCTACTCCCTACTCCCTTGCCTCCCTTCTCCCTTGCCTCCCTACTCCCTACTCCCTTGCCTCCCTTCTCCCTTGCCTCCCTACTCCCTACTCCCTTGCCTCCCTACTCTCTGAGGCTACACTCTTCTATTCCGCATGAGTCTCCACCCATTCCTTTGCTTCCTCTGATACCCTACTCTTGCCCTGTCCCTCAAGTGAATGTCTAATTCCTTTTTGAATGCATCTTTATTATTTGATTCAACCGTGCTATCTGTTCCACAATCTCACTGCCAGTGCATGAAGCAGCTGCACGACAAAGGGTATATTTGGTGTGATTCACAGTCACCTGCTGCGTACAGCTTTCTGCAAATGTAGAGAGTGTGGTGTCCTGTAGCTTGTTGGTTAGAGCACTCGCCTCGCAAGCGAGAAGACCAGGCTTTGGTTCCGAGGCGAAACACTGGGCAAGTTTCCTTGCAGTAAGTAGATCTATTTCCTTGGGGTGATAATCCCATAGGAAAAAAAAAAATAATTCGGTCACTTAATCCACGACTGTTTGTGGGAGGGACACTACTGTGTGGAATTGGCTGCCAGTTTCGCCCACAAAATATACAGTCAATTCACTTTATATTCTGTGAGGTGCTTTGAGATGTCTCAAGGACGTGATAAGGCACTATATCCGATGCAATAAACTTAGATTTTGTGTTGTGGTTGACTCCAGCGTCCTTAAGGTAGCCACAACAACAACAAATCAACTTGCATTTATATATTGTCCTTCACATTGGGGGTAGCGTCCCAGAGCAACAGTCTGGAGACCTGTGGATGTGCTAAGAATAGCCAATGGACCTTATCATAAATAAAATCTGGGACAGGTGACGAACAATAAAGTTTATCTCCCATGAAGGTCTTTTAACAAATTTAACACAGATAGCACATAAAGTCTAATTCATTCACAATGTGTTTGTGCTGAAAATGAACGACCTACTTATCTAAAGGTCAAAATCGGACCTTTAATAACTAAGTATTGGCATTAGTTACGATAGGGAATGCTGACACCTCCGTATAGGTGAGTTGCCACTAAACGTGGCCATTACTGTGAATGGCTTTCGGGCCCCTGTTCTTTTCCCGATCGAGAAGTCCGCCTTAAATGTCACATTTAGTTCATTGTCTCTCTTATCTTCGGGGACAGGATTTAAGATGAATAATCCTTGCGCTTGATGTCGCGCCTTATCACGCCTTTGAGACGCCTCAAAGCGCTTCGCGGAACATACTGTAAAGCGAATTGACTGTACATTATGTGGGCGAAACGCGGCATTTGAATCCAAAATCTAATCTGGAAAAAAGAACACTTTCTCTTTCTCTGTTGATTTTAAGGAAAGTACTTGGTATGAGCCTAGGACAGTTCAAAATGATGGCCGTACGATATTACCACTTGAATTCAGGGAATTTGTCCTATAATGAACATCAGGCACATACCAGCGCCCCTCTCACTTCATGTTACTGGAAGTACAATTATATTGCAATGAAGTCAAATGCAATTCAGTTACTCCATTGTACGAAAAAACAAGTTCTCGATGTCAATTGCGATGAAGTACATGTCCTACATTCATTTATAGGTGGTTATAAATATTCTACCAGTAGATTGGAATAAGTTAACAAGCGATAGAATCGTCAAAGTGTACAAATCGTTCTAATCCTACAGTACTGATTAGTTTTTATTGTGATAAAAGCCATAAAATATATTTATGGAACACTTTTATTATCTTTGTACTTATCTGCTCAGAGCCAAGCCTACACGATGGTAACAGTGTGTGAAATTAATAACTTGCACATGATTGACAAAGAAATTATCATTAAGGTTTTATATTGACTATTAAACCCCAGTGAGAGACGCAGCGAGCGCTGAAGAAGTGCGAACGCTTAATGGGGGACAGGAATGTGAGGCTGTTCATGATGCGTAGAAGATGAAATTGCCATTAACAGCTGTAGAGGTCAATGAGGCCACAGCAGCAATGAGTCAGTATTCCTTAAAAACAGTTTCATTTAGACGATGACGACAACAACTTGCATTTATATAGCGCCCTTCACACGGGATAGCATTTTTGAGCCCTGCAACAATATACTGTTGATTTTATAATAATACTACTACTAATAATAATTATTATGTTAATCCTTGCATTTCATATAGTTCGCCTTATCACGTCTTTGAGACGTCTCAAAGTGCTTCACAGAATGTACTGTAAAGTCAATTGACTGTCCTGTAGCTCAGTGATTTTGGAACACTTGCCTTACAAGCGTGAGACCTGTGTTTGAATCCTGGCAGGTCAGGGCGAAACCTTGGTCAAGTTTCCTTACTACACACACACACACACACACACACACACACACATACACACACACACACACACACCTAATAATAATCCCTCCAAAAAAACAGATTTTTAGTCCTGCATGTCAGCATCGGTGAAGCTACCTTTCCATTTCTTCAACCCCAACTGTGTGTAGCTCTCTAGGTCTAGCCAAAGCATCAGTTTGATGCACAGAGGAGCTCTCTCTCTCTCTCTCTCTGTGCTACTTTGGCATTGTGACCTTGTTTCAACCTCGAAAAACCTATCCTGCGCTACAAACCAGGGTAACACTTCTATCTCCCAAGCCAGCAATCAACATGTTCTGCCTCGATGAATTGGTCGATTTAATGCCAGTAAATGTCAGTTTAAAGGCATTATCTGTTGTGGATCCATGCCCAGTAGCAGATTAAAACTCCGAGAAACTTATTTCACATATGATCCTTAGCCACTGGAGAGGGATATAGGTTTCCATGGAATGGAATGAATGGTGGCCCCAGCCCTCGTGATGAAAGGACGGCACAGTCGTTTCCACACAGTCATCCAGTCACCCTCTCGATTAACGGAGCCCCGAAGTCAAGCAATATAATGACGGGCATTTTGACATTATTTATGTTCAGTCCTAAATTTTGCAGTTGAAAAAAAGAGCCCGGCGAACAGGGTGCGCTTTCTGTTAAGTTGATAATAATCAGCATTGCGTTCGGTGAGGCCCCTTATCGAGTCTTCAAGACATCTCAGAGCGCTTCACGGAATGTACCATAAAGTGGATTGACAGTATATTTTGTGGGCGAAACGTGGCAGCCAATTGCGTACAGCAGTGTCCCACAAACAGTCATGGATTGGGTGACCAAATCATTATTAAATTATTATTACCTTTCAAGAGACTATTATCCCCAGAACAGCGATCCGCCAACCAGGTTCCTACTTACTGCTAGGTAAACAGAAAGAAGCATGTGGAGTAAGGAAACTTGTCCAACGCTTTGCCCTGCCGGGTATCGAACCCTGGAAACACTCAGCAGGTCAGGTCGGTGTCTATGAAGAAAGGAAAGCGAGTCAATGTTTCGGGTCTTCTGACATAGGATCGTGGACCCAAAACGTTGACTCACTTTCCTTTCTCCATAGATGCTGCCCGAGTGTTCCCAGCGACTTCTGCCTCTGTTTCTATCCTTTCCTTCCATCCTTCCTTTCAGCTGATATCGAATTCGTGTCCACGCCGTTCTCTTGATATCGTTTGACCTCAGTTTATGAAAAAGACTCGAGGGATACAGTGTCAGGTGCCTATGGATCTCTAGGTTACACCATGTCAAGACAACCCAGTCAATTTGGCATGTCACCTTCTCAAAAAAAAGTAATTTAAAGTTTATCAGCCACGATCTTTTTGCTGTCATTTATACACGAGTAATCTTTTGCTTTCTTTCTGATGAATTATTCCATCAACTTTACAATTATTGAGGTCAGGCTAACACGTTTACGGTTACCAAACTTTATTATTACTTGATTTGGATGTACTCAGAGGCGATGGTGAGGCACCGAGCTTTACATGCAGTTTACTGCTCACTCTCATTCTTGATCTCAAGCCTCTCACCATCTATCAGCTGCAGGGACACTAAAACCACAATCATTAGTTTTTAGGATGTCTCAAGGTGCTGGACTAATGATGGGTTTGGGATCAGAAGGGGTGGGGGTGCTGGGAGGGCAGGAGTACGAGGATGGCCAAAGACACGATCAAAGAGGAAAAGTCTTCAGATTTGGCATTGAAGGAGGCAAGAGAGGGGGTGAGATGGAATGATTTGTGGGATAGAGTTCCAGAGTGAAGCAGGCCAGTGGAGGGAGAGGACAGGCTGATATAGGGAAAAAAAAGTTTTGATTTTGTATGCTAATAGCCCTGATATCAAATTTTATTGAAATTAAATATTTAAGCCATTCGTTCATTCATTCAAAGCATTGTGTATTCCGTATTAGCGCCAAATATATTACTGTCAAGAGCCAAACCGGAGTGAAATGAAAAAAAAATGATACAACAGTCTGAAATCTAAATTTGGGTAGCATATGTGAAACATTGGAATAATCAGCGATTTTGCCTTACACAAGCAAATTCAAATTGTATTATATTTTCCTGGGAGAAAAGTCTCCTATCACAAAAAACCTCCCAGTGAGATCCTGTTGCTCTGCTTGTGATGTTTAAATAATTAATTCAAATGGTTGTGTAAACATACTTCAGTGTTTACGGTATCCTTCCTTTCAAATAAACCGACTAATTACACAACGGTTTGATGAGATTTAGAGAAGTGAAGTGGGTGCGGTGACGAGATATAGGGCTGTGATTATTTGCGCCTGGTAGAGGGAAAGAGCATTCGAAACACAATATGAAAATATCGCCATTTCAGACTGACGACGATTCAGATAGTGAGCTAATTAACTCTTAACTTTCTGCACTGGATAGTGTTATTATATAGTGGTTAATGTTGTGGTTTATCCCCCCCCACCCACCCACCCACCACCATCCTTCTCACTGTGTCAGTTTTCGCGGTTTGGAGGGAGTACACTTGCTGATTTTTATCTGTGTGAAAGAAATTAGGTTCGATTGTTACATCGAATTCAAACAACGAATCCAGATTGCCCCGAAACATGAATGTTTTCACCTACAAAACACAGTCACTCCACTTCGGAAATCCTTGAGGCCGTTTGTGAACATTTCAACAATTTCAACAACCTTAGCCGATGATCGAAAGCCTCGGTCAACTTATACAATTCTGCCTGTCGCTTTTGCTTTGAGGCTCTCATTCCAAATTTCTCACCGACAGTGTTTCTCTCAGCACCACAGCTCAGACAACAGCCGGCTGCCTGCCAGTCATGGGCTGTGGAGTGTTTGCCTGACAACTTTCAAGAAGTTTGGAGAGGTTCAGAGAACATCGAGGAATGCGTGTTCCCATCAGTTTCATCTTTGCAGTATTAGCCTGTCAAACGTGCTGTCACTGCAATTTGACTTCACTCTTGGGGGAAATGCAAACATCTAAAAAATGCAGACATCTAAAAAATGTAACCTTTCTACTCCATGTACACCACAGTGGATTTATGAGGATAAGTGCATTTAGCATAACATCTGATTGCGCATTGTCATTTGTTCCCAGTTTTCTTTCCGCAGGTTTTAAATCCCATTTGGTTCCATTTGGTGCAAGATGGATTTGTTACAAGCTGTTGATCTGTGAACAATAACTTGTCATCTCCCTCTTTCTCTGAACCATCATAAGCACCTCTCTGCAATCCATGGCAGATGTCTCCATTGGCAGTTATAATAATAATAATCCTTGATAAGGCACCTTATCACGTCTTCGAGACGTCTCAAAGCACTTCACAGAATATACTGTAAAATGAATTGATTCAACAGTGTCGCAGTCATGGATTGAGTGACCAAATTATTGTTACTATTACTGTATTGTGTTTTGGCTCTGGAATCAAGTAGCTCGGTGGTTAGAGCACTCGCCTTACAAGCGAGAGACCTGCGTTGAATTCCAGGCAGGGCGATACCTTGGGCGAGTTTCCTTACTCCACTCCACATGCCTAATAATAATCCCTTAAAAAAACAATGATAATTTGGTCACTTCAATCCACGACTGTTTGTGGGGACGCTGTTGTGCGCAATTGGCTGCGGCATTTCGCCCACAGATATGTAGTCAATTGACTTTACTGCGGTATATTCTGTGAAGCGCTATGAGACGTCTGGAAGATTTGAAAAGCGCAATATCAAATGCAAGGATTATTATTATTATTATCTTCTGCTGATCCATCTTCAGAAGAGATGCTGTGACATTGGGTTGAAGGAGTTGACCACCTGCTTGCACTTCACGTACTGTTTTTGGCCAGAGCATTGGTGATGCTTAATCACTAGCTGGCTGTGTGAAGCTGGAAAATGCCTGAACTTGCAGACTAGACACATCTAAATCGGCTTGTCGATTGGCACCTGTCCATCGCTGGCTCCAGGGTTTGGTTTTGACGCTGTCGGTTTGAAGCTATAATGATCCTTGCATTTGATTTGCATTTGACTATTGGTTGACCTACCGCCACTGTTCTGTGCACAAGTCACACAAGTGTCTGGGGAACGAGCACGGGAATATAGGCGGCAAGGTACAATCATTTTGAGACATAATACAACACAATTTGCGGTTATGCAGCAGCATTTACATCACGTTCATCGTTGTTTTAAAGTGCTTAGTAGTGGGTAGCGAGGCGGCTGGGTTCAAGAAGGAACCTGACTATTCTGTGTCAAGGAAAATGACATTAAAATGGTCTCCAAATGCAAGTCAACGCCTAGTATTCTTCAGGGTAATTCTAGCACGTACTGACAATGTCAACTTAAATAATGGTAAATCCCTGGCTCAACATGTATTTGCACTTCAATCTCTCGCCCTAAGATTGCAAAGCTGAAGATTGCAAATCTTAAAATATTTGTGTGAAGCCTTCTTTTGTGGAGCTCCTATAGCCCAGTGGTTAGAGCACCCGCCTTACAAGTGTGAGATCTGTGTTCGAATCCAGGCAGGTCAGGGCGAAACCTTGGGCAAGTTTCCTTATTCCACACACACGCCTAATAATAATCCCTCGAAAAAAATCACAATAATAAAATTGGTCATTTCAATCCACGACTGTTTGTGGGGGACGCTGCTGTGCGCAATTGGCTGCCGTGCTTCGCCCACAAATATACAGTCAATTCACTTTACAGTAGATTCTGTGAAGTGCTTTGAGATGTCGATAAGATGTGAAAAGCGCTATATCAAATGCAAGGATTATTCTTATTCTTATATTCTGTGTCCCGACACAGTAGTACAAAGCTGCAAGGACACAGGCAGACTGTGTGCTTAACCTTCACCTGTTCTCTGCTTGAAGGAGGAATGTATAAACTTAAGTTTAAGAACAGTAATGTCTCGACGCCATCCAAGCCAGTCAATAAACCACTACAAGATACTGGCTGCTTGAATGTTACATTCTTTATTGTCTTTGGTCCTTGAGGTTTGTATGTTGACTCCTTTCTTGATACGAGTGCCTGTTTCAAAGCCCACCAAACAACCTCGTCTCACCCTACTTTTGTGACCTCCTAACCCCCCCACCAACCTGCCCGCTCCCCCTGCTCAGCGGTCTCTGGCCTGTTCCAAGTTCCTCGATCCACCTGCCCCACCAATGGCGGGTGAGCTTTCAGCCTCTCTGCCCCTAACCTCTGGAATTCCATCCTTTACTAGATTTACTAGGAAATTCAATGGGACTTGGGCAAGGTGTCCAATTTAGACGATTATGCGATTCATGCAGATCAGATTTGCGCGAGTTTTACTGTAGTAACTGAGCCAGGCTGATCCCGACATGATAAACGTGACATTCTATCAGAGCGCAAAATGGAATTTTGATCTTTCAATGCTGCAAAACTATGGAGAACAAAGCTTGAGCAGCTTTAACATTATCTGAACCCTAAGCGAAATATCCTGGCAGATTAGTGGAGCAATGGATAATTCAGGCACCAGAAATAATCGAGATGAAACGGTTCAGACGAGTTACAGTTACATAAAGTAAGTTAAACGATGACAAATAAATATTATTTATGAACCCATCGCTGAGATTCAGATGGCCGCGTGAACTGTTAAAGCGTTTTGTTCTGCAGCTTTTAATGTGAGCTGTGTTATTCATTTTGTGGGGATTTGATCCCACCAGTAATGCTCTTGTGTTGATCTGTAAGGATCCTTTAATTGAGTATTCACAGCGACAAATGGATTGACACGACAATGACTTCCTGTACGAACGATCCCTTCCTCTGAAAGAGTAGTCATAATTATATGAGTGATTCAAAAAGGTTCCAGGGTGCTGTGTCTCTTTACCTCGTCACCCCAGAGTAAGAGCTTTTAAATCTATATCCCTCGACGATCTGATGCCCTCCACGCTTTAGTAACTTCGCCGCCGTTAATGCATCTTACGTTCATCTCATGAATTCTACGCGCATCGGTGACCTGCATTTCATTTACAAAATTTTTTTTGCTATTTAATGTTTCATTTAAATTTCTGTCTGGCTCACATACATAATCACTGTACCTGTATTAAAACAAAACAAAAATCCACCCACACATATTGCCTGCGAGTGGAAGTTACCATAAAGAGTGATGGATTGGAGCAGAAAAGCAGCGAGTTATATAAATCCATTACCTCATGGAAAATCATCTCGAAAGTTGTGCATTTAGATGTGCATTGAGACCATCGCACTTTGAATTACGCAGTCAGTTCACTTTACAGTAAATCCTTTGAAGCAGTTGGAGGCAATTTGGTTGCGTGATAAGGCTCTTATCAATTCGATGATTCTTTTTATTATTTTCACCCGAGTGCTATTTTAGCCTCAGTGGGAATGCATTTCCTACATTAATGTACATTATGCAAAGCAGATAATAAACACGCCAGTAAAATGGGTATGTACCCATGATCTGACAGAATGCTTAAATTATTACTGCTTTCAGCAGATTAAATGGTTTCTGTACCAATGTTACACGGCAAAAAAATTGCGAAAGTGTAGTGTTTTTCCAGATCAAATCAGTCTCATAAAGGGACGCTTCTCAATACTAATGCTCCTGATGTGAACTGCTTTGTCCTGGATTTGTGCTTTAACCGCGCTTACGGTCACCTTCCCCCTCCCCCCGGCTCGGCTTCGGGCTCCGCCGTTGTTAAGCGTCCTGAGATGCTCTCCGGCGTGGAGGGAGTGTGCTGTATCAACGCGAGTTGTTGTCGTCGTTGTTACAGAGAACCAAAGGCGTTTGTGTAGCCAAAAGGAGCGTTCCTGAAATTCTCCCTCTTCGGTCAAAACATTCACATCTTCGTTTTAAATAGTGATTGGAACACATATATGTAACTCCAAGCTGCATGTCGGTTAAAAAGAATCATAGCTGAGTTCCTTGGCAATTCTGTGTGTGTGTGTGTGTGTGTGTGTGTAAAACTTTTCGATCATGCCTTCTGCTGCCCTCCAACTTCTCTCCCTACCCTCCCACCTACCCTCATGCTCGAGTCCCAACCCCTGACTGTTCAGAGCCTTGGGACGTCCTCCCGATGTGAAAGGTGCTCTATAAATGTAATTTTGTTGTTGTTGTTGTTGTATAAGGGAGGAGGATCTCAGCTTTATAGACAGACAAGAGGTTTTCGACTCATACTGGAAGTTGGCGTGAGGAGTGGCGGTGGGCAAGGGGTTAGGTTAAGATGTATCTCTTTGTCGAATGACCTTAAGTATTTCTTATTTATAAGACACGGTCTACATCCTTTTTGAAATTCCTTGTAGTTTTTCCTATTTACCTTTTACCAAAAACGTCCCCGCTGCATTTCCTCGTCTCCTTTGTTCACAGGATTATGTGTTTTCAAATGAATCCAATGTCCTAGCCACAGCTGCCCTTCCTCCCTAAATGTTCGATCGTTAATTACCCTCCGGTTGAAGAAAAATATCCTGCTATCCGTCCTCAAATTGCCCTTTGCAACTCTAAACCTCTATTGTTTTGTTCTACTGTTTTAGTGCGTCCTAAGGGAGAGTGCTCAATTTACTGTTTCAATCCCATTTGAAATTTTAAACATCCCTCTGAGAAATCTTCTCTCAAGACTTGAGAGCCTTAACTTGCCTAATTATTGCTCGTAGCTCATTCCTGTAAACAGTGTGAATCACCCTCGTTATGCACCTCTGCAGCAACTGGCAGCGATAAACAGTGAGAAATAATGAGAAAAAGGTAAAACTCGCGTGTTTTCCATTGAAAACAATTGTGAAGCTGGGGGCAATGCCAGAAATCTACAGGCTGTCAATCAGAAGTCCCAACGTCTTGTTACCACTCGACATTTATATTATCAGTTAGCCTGATTTCAACCCCCCGTATGGTTATTTGGATAGTTATAATAATAATAATAATAATCCTTGCATTCGATATAGCGCTTATCAAATCTTATCGACGTCTCAAAGCGCTTCAAGGATATACTGTAAAGTGAATTGACTGTATATTTGTGGGTGAAATGCAGCAGCCAATTGCGCAAGGCAGTGTCCCCACGAACATTCGTGGATTGAAAAATGACCATTTTTTTGTGTGTTTTTTTTTGATGGATTCTTATCACGCGTGTGGAATAAGGAAACTTGCCCAAGGTTTCGCCCTGACCTGCCTGGATTCGAACACAGGTCTCACGCTTGTAAGGCGAGCACTCTAACCACTGAGCTACAGGAGCTCCACATTATTATTGTTATTTGGGTCGGACGGGTTTGTGGGGTTATGGGAGGAGAGAGAGCCGTGGAGTCGGATTGACTTTGAATGGGTTTTTTCAAAGAGCCGGCACAGACTCGGTGGGCCTCCTTTTGTGCTGAAAAATTATACGATTCTATGATATCAAGCCCCCACACATCCTCGCAAATAAAAAAAACAATTTGTACCAGGAAGACGTGTCATTCTCTGAGTGCTTAGTTACGCTATTCAATAGAATCACTGCAATACAGTACAGTACTATCCAAAAATCTGCAATGATGAGCAAAATACCAGTAAAAAAAAACTTTCCGGGGATGTGAGGATGTGATTGATGTTTAACAATAAATATTATTAATAATCCTTGCATTTGATATAGAGCCTGATCCCATCTTCGAGACGTCTCAAAGCGCTCCACAGAAATATATACGACGTGAATGGACCGTGTATTTTCTGGGCGAAACGTGGCATTCATATTAACAGACGTTCCCATGGCCAGCATAAATGTACTTCCATTTTGGCTGCTACCGTTGATCTTTCGGGATTGCCACCACCATTCGCTACCAGGTCACGTGTGTTTGACAAGGGTGAATCACACCGTCAGATCAGAGTGTTTTACAAGACTGAACGAAGAGAGTACAATGCCAT
Source organism: Hydrolagus colliei (assembly GCA_035084275.1). Lineage (NCBI taxonomy): Eukaryota > Metazoa > Chordata > Chondrichthyes > Chimaeriformes > Chimaeridae > Hydrolagus > Hydrolagus colliei. The sequence goes on from CM068752.1 coordinate 2,232,860, forward strand.
ACTATTAAGCAGTGTGTGTTTGATGCGTGTTGCTTGATCCTTTCACAGTCTCATTCTACATTTGATGTTGGAAATGTTTCTGGAAAACTTAATTATTCTTACCCACAAGGAAGATACGTGGAAACTGATGTAATTTGAAGGAAACTGTCAAACTCAACCTCTTATCTTAATTAATATTTTACTCTGACTTCACCGTGTCATTTCCTCAAAAGTGTCGCTTATTTTCCTCAGGAAAACATGAGACGCACAAAACACGGCTGCCCTTGCTTAATAACTTCATCCCCAGAGAAAGGAATGGGAACCACCTCTAAAAGGAGTTGTGTGGATATTTTTGGAGTATGTGAAGTCTAAAGAATATTAGTCAAATTCCCTTTACAGGCTGCACCAAAAGGCTGACACAGTATTCAGTATTCAGTCGTTCGTTCCATCTGTCTAGATATACAGTACATCTCTCTTTAACTCTTTGCCTTTTTCAAGTCAGGGAGATATTCTACAGAATACTTGCTCGAAGTTTTACTCTGAGCATCCGAAAGTCACACCTCTGACAAAGCAGCCCTCCCCCAACATCTATACTTACATAACAGTCTTAAAGTTATATTAATTATTGGGCACTATATTGCATATTTATTATTATCATAATCCTAATAATAATTCGCCCTGGTTTCAAATCCAGGTCAGGGCGAAACCTTGGGCAAGTTTCCTTTCTCCACACACCTAATAATAATCCCTCAAAAAAACACTAATAAATTGGTCACTTCAATCCACGACTGTTTGTGGGGGACGCTGCTGTGCGCAATTGGCTGCCGCGTTTCGCCCGCAGATATACAGTCAATTCACTTTACAGTATATTCTGCAAAGCGCTTGGAGACGTCTGGAAGACGTGAAAAAGCGCTATCTCAAAATGCAAAGATTATTATTATTACTGTATTATAAAGACCCTGCAAAATATTATGTTCACTATCGGATATGGTACGGACTAAGTGGTACTTTATTCACTGTTAGGAATACAAATAAATTACGAACAGCACTCAGACAGTTTAAATTTTTTTCCCACTGTTAAGATCATTTTGTACACACTCTTGGATGTGTGTTGCAGGTTTCTTTTGATAATACTACTACTAATAATAATAGTAATCCTTGCATTTGATGTAGTGCCTCTTATCACGTCTTCGAGACATATCAAAGCTCTTCCCGGAATACCCTTGGATCAGGGCCTCACCTCCCGGATCCTCCCTTGTTGTAATTTTCAGTTAAGAGCTATTTTATTGTAATTGGACATTAATTGTGCTAAGATGAGTTATCGTGGGGAGGAAAGATTGCAAAATAATTACATTAGAGGTTTTATGTTGCTCTGAAATAAGATAAATCTTCTTAATTCTATGAAAAAAAACTTCACGTGAAACAAATGACTCCAAGAAACTAGTAAATGACATCTTATTGCTTACAAATCCTGCAGCTCGTCTCCCCTGGCTGCTTGCATGATTTAACCATTGAGAATTAAAATAAGATTTATCCAGATTATTTCTCCGTGTTAAATTTTCTCTGTTTAATTTTGCTCTGGTGCGTGTGCTTTACAGCAGATTGATCCCAAACGTCTCAGGGTTGATACTGATAAGTTCCAGCGGCACTTGTTATATCTTCTCGTGCTCAAGACATTAAAATGATACATGCGAATGGGTCATTAAACCACGGTCCCGTCTGCTGGTTTAGATAGATGTTAAGACCCCATGGTACTTCGAAAAGAGAAAGGCATCCAGGCCAACAATTCCCCCGCCAAATAATATTTGTCACTCACTTCATGACCATTTGTTGCATAATGCTGTATACAAACTTTGTGCTACATTTGCCCACAACATACACATTCTCTGCTTTTACAATATATCCTGTCAAACATTTTGAGACATGAAAGCCACTGTACCAAACGCTAGAATTATTATTATTATTACTTGTTACAATACAATATTGGTATTTTATAATACTGCTATTACAAATCGAGAAGTCTTGAAGTCATGAAAAGCCGCTGTATCAAATGCAAGGATTATTATTATTTTATTGCATTTTGATACAATACTCATTCCAGTTGTGGGGATATGGGTATGAACGAGTACTTTTACAGCACTTTCCCTCAAAAAACTTCTTCACTCAGAGAGTGGTGAATGTATGGAATCCTTCACCCCAAAGGGCTGTTGATGCTCAGTCCTTGAACATATTCAAGACTGAGATAAATAGATTTTTCATTCATAAAGGGATTAAGGGGTATGGGGGTAAGGCAGGTAGCTGGAGTTAGAGTAGAATATCAGCCATATTTGAATGGCGGGGCAGGCTCGATGGGCTGAATGGCCTACTCCTGCTTCTATTTCTTATGTTCTTATGTTCTTAAGATGAAGTCAAATTAATTTGAGTCCATGTTAGTTAGATAGGCTGGCATATAGCTTGATAGATCCCAATGGCCTTTTTCCATTCCGTCTTGCGGAAACACAACTTCAGTGAATGAAGCCTATATAGGCTTCCTAAGAGGACAATGGAAGTAGAAAATATGATTTGCTTCCAGAACAAACGAGATAGATTGCTGCTAGAAAATAATACCTCAGGATTCAACGTATAGGTTGGGCCATGAGATTTTAAGTGACTGCCAGGATGGTGGAAGGCGAACTAGGTGAACCGTGGTTTCTTTCGCCAGCGAATCCTTACCTTTTTATCCTCTTTATGAGCATCTCAGGATGCTACCCCGCACGAAGGGGACTATTTAAATGTAAGTTGTTGTTCTTGTTATAATCTTGTGACAGATCCCTGAAAGGCACTTCCCTTTGAAATATTCTCCCACAAACAGACAATTAATTCACTTCACAGTACAGGTACCCCTCCCCAACCGTGGGGGATACGTTCATGAAAACCTCCGCGGTTGGAAAATACAGGGAACGCTATGGGAAACATGGGGATAGGGGGCGTACGTTTGGGAGCATTGGCTACCAGGATCTGCAGCAGTCCGCAAGGCTGTCTGACTGACTGACTGATCTACACACAGCCAGAGAGAGAGAGAGAAAAATAAAAGGAGAAGGTGGTATGATGGGTGACACGGTGGGTGGGTGGGGGGGGTGGATGTGGAGAAGTTGGCGTGGTGGGTGACATGGAGGAGTGGGGGATGTGGAGAAGCGACAATAAATTCATGTTATTTACCTTAATCCTAAGAGAGAAGCGACATTGTCGCTGGTTGGTTGCGACATCGCAACGGAATCCTAGCGCCAAACGCTAGAGTTAGTGTTAAAACCCGTGGATAAGCTGGGGTTAAGCAATAACCCTTGCTGTGGTTAGAGAGGGTTGTCGCACCGAGCCAACCGTGGATAAGTGGAAGTTAGCGGTAGAAAAAAACGCGGTTGGGGCGGGGTACCTGTATATTATGTGAAGAGCTATGCGAAGCCTAGAAGACTCTAAACGCCCTACATCAAATGCAATTATTATTATTATTAATATTATTATTATTAAAGAACAGAAGCTGTTTGGAGTTTGATGCTTGACATTTTCAGTGAAAGGAAACCACAAGTTAACGGGGAGTGAGTGTTGTGGGCTTATTATTGGCCATCAAACGGTTACAGATTAATTTGACGGGAAAGATTTGTGGCTCGTGGGCAGCAACGGTGGCTGTTAAGTTAAGCTTCTTGGCTTTTATTTCAGAGTGTGGCAAATCAATGGGCTTCACTTTACCACAGGCCTGTTTCTTGATGATCCAAGCAATGACCTCAATTATAAGAGTCCTTATCCCAGAATTAAATAGTGCCTGTAGCAGGCTTCAGATCACAGCAGTAGCATGTCTGCAAGTGCTAAAATACCGTGACAACTGCTTAGATTAATGCAGAATTCAGATAGGGTCTACTTGGTGGATTCAGGTTCGCATATGGTTGTGTGAGGCAGAAGGGGGAATGTTTATACTAAGCCTGCTTGTTGCTGGAATCTCCTTTCTGAGCGGCACCATTAATTATCTTTAATTAAGCCACTCACTTCTTCCATATCTCGTTAATGTAAACTTTGGGGGGGCTTACAAAGAGATATTTCTCCTTATCGTCTGCCGTGTCTGTGTTTCCGGAGATGTGGGGTACTTTATTTATGGAGAGTGTAGCTTGAATAATGACTGCAGTCAAATATTGGAATCTGGTGGGAGAGAGATAGTGTGTGTGTGTGTGTGTGTGTGATAAGTTTTAAGTTGGAAAGCTAAGGCAGGAATATTACAGACTGTATTTCCAAATTTCAAGAGCCAGTCCTTACTGGTAGACACAGAAAAATATCAACGCAACAACAACAACAACAAGACTAAAATTACATTTGTACAGCGCCTTTCAAACGCCTGCTGTACAATTAATTCCACGTTATAAACCAAAATGTATTTTCTAAGGTGTGTGTTCCATCTCTTCCTTAATGCTCACAGCCAGTAGATCCACAAAGCGCTTGTTCAAAATAATGCTGGGATGGTGTAGCATTTTGAGAGTACCCAACAGTGAGGAGAGACATTCATCACTGAGTCTAAGATGGATTCATTCAGTCGAGTCCTGCAGCTCAGTGGTTAGAACACTCGCCTTGCAAGCGAGAGACCTGGGTCGAGTTCCATGTAGGCTGAAACCTTGGACAAATTTCCTTACTTCACACGCCCGATAATAATCCCTAAAAAAAACCCGATAATAAATTGGTCATTTCAATCCACGACTGTTTGTGGGACACCGCTGTGTGCAATTGGCTGTCGCATTTCGCCCACAAATATAGTTAATTCACTTTACAGTACATACTGTGAAGCACTTTGACATGCAAGGATTATCATTATTATTCAAACCCACCATGGCAGAAGTCAAAGCCCGAGTTTTGTAGAGGAACATATTACACCATCTTTGTCTGGGGGAAATGAGGAATGAAAGTCTCCTGTTTGCATGTGTGCGAGTGTGTGCGTGCGTGCGTGTGTGTGTGAGACGGTGTGCTTGCATGCAATCATGTATGACATGAATCGAAGATATTCAGCAAAAGCATAATTGTAGTAGAACCGCTACAACAAAGTTGTATGTGTAGTGTGTGTGTGTGTGTGTGTGTATATGTATGTTGAAAACACTGGGAAATTTACAAAATAAGTTGTTAATTTTTTCAAATTGAACTCTGTAAACAAGCCATTGAATCTTGTACAGTGGCAAGTGCAAGAGACGTTTATTTAAGTGACACTCATTTACGTAGAAAGATAATAGAGACGTTATGAGTTGTATTCATTTAAATACATGGAAAAGATTCCAAGCTCCAATTTATTATCGCTCCATTGCATCGATAACTTTGATTTTGGGGATCAGATTTGTTCATTACTGAAATCTTTCAATCTATGTCACCCGAACTATATTTGTTGTTGATGAGATCTTAATTTATTACATAACTACTTTGAATTTGCATACTCCATAAATCCTGACATTAATTCAGTTAAATGGTAACTTTGATTCACCAAATTAATGAAAGCTCTAGGCAGATTTACATAACCATGATTCCTTTACTTGTACGCACAATTAGTGAAGTACAAAGATATTGGCTTGGTGAGACTAGTATAGTGAGAGATTAATTATTAGCAAAAGAAGCAAATATAAGAGCAATATTTCTGGCAAAATTAATTAATCTATTATCCTCCTTTGCAAGCTACGTTTGAAGCCTTGGCAATGTGGCTTTCATTTGCTGTTACGCCGTTCAAACCAAGAAAGTGTCTCAAACCACTTGACAAGACAGTTCAATGCCTGTGTGTTTTGTTAAAACACAATCAATTCGACCACAAAGTGCACAGACAATGCCCTTCACAGTATATCCTGCATATCAATGGCGTGATAAGACGCTGTGTCAAATCCAAGGATTAATATTGCATTATTGTAAATGGCATTCAGAATGACTGTAAAACTTGCTGGAATCACCAGATCCTCCTCGAACTGCAATCATAAATGTAAACGCTATCGATATATTATCAAGATGCATTTTGTGCCCTGATTGTACCTTTACAAATCACTCTTTTCATCTGTAATTAAATGTCGGTTCTCACCAGTCCATTGTAAGATAAATCTTTGTTCCATTAGACTACAAAAGAAGATTCAGAATTTCATGCTGAATATTGGGATAATTGCAGTAATTTTGATACTAGATGCAACATGTTAATTTCAATCAAAAGTGCATTGCTAAATCCCAGCAATTAGGTGTAGATCTTACAGAATACTACAGGCTTCAGGGAATTTAAATTGTATCAAACTGCATTAGTTACCGAATTTGGGTTGACTTCAAAATACTTATTATTTTACAGCTGCAGTTCATCAACATGTTATAACATAATGAATCATAATAATAATCCTTGCGTTTGATGTAGTGCTTTTCAAGTCAGGAGAATGTCTCAAAGTGCCTCACAGTATTTACTGACACAGCCATGAAGTCAATGACCAATTTTATTTTCCGGGCTATAGTTGAACAGGATACTGGGCGAAAATCCCTTTACTTTCTAAGTAATGTCACCGGACTCTCAACAGGCAGACAGGAACTTGGTTTGTTGTCTCGTATGAAAGACAGTAGCTGCACCTCTCTGACCTGCTCATCTCTCGACTCGTACACACAACTATCAGTGGTTGTGCATTCCGCCTATAATGTCTTCAACTCCCCGCCTCAATCTTTCCAATCAATATTTAAATCCCACTTGAAGACTTATCTCTGTGATGGCACATCCCTTTTTACAATCTGTCTTGCTTGGCATTCAACCCCACCACTGTATAGAAGTCAATGATGTTATCAATCCTGATAGAAGTTTGCGATAGAAGTCTGTCTTGCTTTGGCATTCAACGAAAATTGTCAAAAGTTACATTATAGAAGCGCTCTTGGAAGTCAATTCAAGTTCGGACAAGGATAATGGAATATTATCTCTAGGGTACAGTCAGTGGACCCAGTTCTTACCTGAAAGCAGCTCCACAAACACAAAGGCAGATTTCCACAACAGTTAGAACATTTTGATACCAAATTAATGGTATCACTTATAATAATAATAATAATTCTTGCATTTGATATAGCGCTTTTTACATCTTATCGACGTCTCAAAGTGCTTCACAGAATATACTGTAAAGTGAATTGACTTTATGTACATTTGTGGGTGAAACATGGCAGCCAATTGCGCACAGCAGTGTCCCACAAACAGTTGTGTATTGAAATGGCCAATTTATTATTGTTGAGAGATTATTATTGAGCATGTGGAGTAAGGAAACTTGCTCAAGGTTTCGCCCTGACCTGCCTGGATTCGAACCACAAGTCTCACGTTCGTAAGCCGAGTGCTCTAACCACTGAGCTACAGGAGCTCCACGTATACACCAATAAGACCTGATACAAAAATGGTGAGCAGTAACTGGTATTTTGTAAAATGAAAAGAAAGAAAATAACTGTTTCCATAGTGAACAAGCCCAGCCACTCCGTAGCCTCTGAGACCTGTGTGAAGAGTGCTATTTAAATACATGCAGTCATTCTTGTTTCCATAGTGGTCCAAAGTACACATGACAATGTATTGAAATGACTTTGTATTCCATGCCAGAGATTTCAAGGCAGACCTTTAGCTGCTATGTTTTTTGAATGAGTTGCTTTGAGAATATCAGTATATTTCTTGTGACAAATGTTGGATTCATTGATATTTCGATGTCATTCGTTCCAGAGGTTATTGAACTGAGCCTCCGTGAAGATCAGAAGAACAGTGTGATCACAGTAACTGTGGGTCTGAGTGCCGTCTTATCTTGTGCCATTCAAGGCAATTTGAGACCACCGATCATCTGGAAACGCAACGGAATCATATTAAACTTCTTGGATCTGGAAGATATTAATGTAAGTGAAATCATCCGGGAACATGCTCTAGAATTTTGTCGCCTTTTATTAAATAATCCTTGCGTTTGTTGCAGCGCCTTCTCACGTCTTCGAGACGTCTTAAGGTACTTCGCAGGATATGCTGTAAAGTGAATTGACCATATGTTTTGCGGGCGAAACGCGGCAGCCAAATGCGCACAGCAGTGTCCCACAAGCAGTCCTGCATTGAATAACCGTAATAATAATCCTTGCATTTGATTTTGTGCTTTTCACGCCTTCTAGACGTCTCAAAACGCTTCACAGAATGTACTGCGAAGTGAATTGACTTTATATTTGTGGGCGAAACAAGGCAGCCAATTGCGCACATCAGCGTCCCCGCAAACAGTCCTGCATTGAAGTGACCAATTTATTATTTTAAATATTTTATTTTTTGAACGGCATTTCAAAACATAGAGAAAGTACATATTCAAGACTAGGGGCAATTAATTGATCTACTATGCGCCCGTAATTAGAAACGTGTATTTGCATGTTTGAATACCCTCTGTGATACTCGGGACAACACTTGAAAAAGAATGTTGAAAGGGTTTAGAGAACGGACACTTTACATGAGTTAACTAGACTATAAGAAACTCGCACAGCTGTACATGTGTTTCTTTAAAACGACGGGGTGTAGAAAGACATGATTCATCACATTAAATGATTAGGGGCCGAGGAAAGAAAGACAAAGGAGAAAAGTAGGTAATACAAAAATCAGAGTGTTTGGATTGTTGTTTAGCTCCAGGATGACTTTTCCTGTGATATGGGAGATTCTGGCCTCTTCAAGGGCTGGGATCAGATTAACCTACGTGTGAAGTGTGCTCAAACGCAGGTGCTCAAGATCAAACCGTTACTGAGCTTCGTTTGGGAACACTCCCATCACATACGAGCCATTCTGGACGTGAAAAAAAACACCATCAGAAATGGATCACCCTTAACTAAAATTTCCATTATCTGAGCAAAATAATAATAATAATAATAATAATCCTTGAATTTGATATAGAATCTTATCACATCATTGAGATGTCTCAAAGTGCTTCACAGCATGTATTGTAAAGTGGATTGACGTTGTTTATGGGGGCGAAACGTGGCAGCCAATTGCACACTACATTGTCTCACAAACAGGCGTTGATTGAGTGCTCAATGACATTTATTTGAAGCGAAGAGATTGTTAGCCCTGGAATGCAATCCGCCAATCGACTAACAACCGGGTTCTTGCTTACTGTTAGCCAAACAGAGGCGTGTGTAGGAAAGAAACTTGCCCAAGTTGTCACCCTGCCCTAGAATTGAAACAGGGTCTTTGGCCTTGGAGCATAATGGTTAGCGCTCGGTATATTTTACTACTTTCAGTAGCCATGCTAAACGTCTACAGGTCATTATGCTGCATACAGCATCGTACACGCTTCCAGCCTTGACGCTATCCCTCGCAGCTTGCTCTGAACAAGACATGGTAGTTTGCACACATTTCATAAGAGTCGATAAAACTTTATTGGACGTCACATTTGACCAGACCAAGCAAATGCCAAAGGCAAAAGTACAGAAAGAAAGAAAGAAAAATTGTTAGGAAATAGAAAACTTGCATGAATATTAGATGAGGTGTACGTGAAAGTCTCTTTCTCTTTGTTTGGTTGGAAGAATGTCTTGACACATATGGCAACCCGTCACCATGCTTAAGAGTATCCAAACAAACTGAGAGTTTACATAGAGTTACATGGATTGCATTGAAAGAAAACAGGCCATGCTGCCTATCTAGTCCAGTGTTTAATGCTCTAAAGGTGTCTCCACCCATTCCCTACTCTCTCCTAAAACTCTTCTATTCCCATCTCTCTCATGTGTCTCTAAGTTCTAAACATCTCACCTATCCGGTTTATATGAATGCACCACACACATTGATCCATCTGCAAATTTATCAATTCCTTTTTTTTATTGAAGCAGGAATACTGCTGGTCAAGATTGTGGTACCGTGCAACTGACTTAAAGGAATGACTTAACCTTGAATCTGCTGGTTAATAATAATATCAATAGTAATATTAATAATAATCCATTCAAAAAAATCCACAATAATAAAAATTGGTCTTTTCAATCCACGATTGTTTATGGGGACACTGCTGTGCGCAATTGGCTGTCGCATTTTGGCCACAAATATACATTCAATTCACTTTATTATATATTCTGTCAAGCACTTTGAGACATCGATAAGATGTGAAAAGAGCTGTATCAAATGCAAGGATTATTATTATTATTGTTGAATCTAACCAGATTCAGTACCCAGCCATCAGTGTTAAGCTCTTTCAGACCTATTCCCAACGTGAAAAGCGCCATATCGATATGAACTGTATTATAATAAGTCGAACCCATAGTGACAAAACATATCCAAAATGGAAATGTATTCTGATTGCCCAGAACTGATATCAATCAACATTTAAAAGATTCTTATTTCACTGAGAGAAAATAATCTTAGTCTTATTTATTTGCGCCACAGCTATGAATCAACTTTTCCCGAGCTTTGGAATAAACCCGTGCTCTCGAAATATAATTTAAAAGTCATGAAGGAGATTTATATGTCCATCTATGACATGTCATCAAATTCAGAAAATAATAATATTTAATTCTACAGTTCTGTCTAATTAGCATAGATATGCCAGGAACTCACTTTATTCACTTGACACTTCTGAAACAGTCCCTGTATATCAAAGTAATTGATTATTTTAGAATAATTAAGTAGCATGACTACAAGAATTTATGAAATTTTAATTATTCTGCCGGCAGGGAATTTTTGAATTACAACTTTTTTTTTCTCTGTGTCCGTATCTCTGTTTCTATATCTGTTTGTCAAGACAACATAATTGGATCACAGGCATGAATTAAGTCATTGGCCAAAATTGTTCCCCTCTCCATCCTCAGCCATGTTTTGCGGGGTCGCTCTGGAGGTGAACTACCTCGCCTTGCATGTGAGAGGACCTGGGTTTGATTAGGGTTAAGCATTGGTCAAGTTTCCTTACTCTACACTACTTACCTAGTCGTAAAAAGGCAGTCGTCGCGCTTTACAGTATATCTAGTCGTTAGTCGATTGGCAGATCGCTTTTCCGGGGGTAAAGATTCCTCCGAAATAACTACAGAATAATTTGGTCACTCAGTCTGTTTGTGGGACTGTTATGGGTTGCCAATCGGCTGCTGCATTTTGCCCACAACATATACAGTCAATTCACTCTACTGTAGAATCCGTGAAGCGTTTTGAGCTGTTGCGAAAATGTGACAAGGCGCTAGGTCAATTGCAAGGATTATGATTATTATTATACAATCGGCCATTCATTCTATGGCTGCGTGGAGGCCATTGTTGTGAGCTTTGCCCACAAAATACATAGTCAATCTGCTTTATATAAGTATATCCTGTGAAGCGCTTTGAGATATCTCAACGACGCAATTAGGTGCTATATCAAATGCAAGGATTATTCGTTGTGTAGTATTAACCTCTCACAACTTTATTCTCAAGGTCTGTTATTGTATTTTCCTATCACCGTTGGCCTGTCTGAAGCAACACGATGTAATACTGACAGCGACACTATCATTTGTCTCTTGTGTGCAGGATTTTGGTGACGATGGCTCCCTCTACATTACCAAGGTTACAATGATTCACATGGGGAATTACACATGCCATGCGTTTGGCTACGATGAGCTCTTCCAGACCCACATCCTGCAGGTGAATGGTTAGTAAATATCATAATAATAATAATATTAATAAAAATCCTTGCATTTGATATAGAACCTTTTCACGCTATTATTCTGATTCCTTTGCAGCGAATCAGGGATGTTCGCTGTGGGCCCATTCAAATACGATACAAAACTGTCTTGTGTCTTTTTAGTTCATATTTGCGGTGTTTCGGCTACTCAGGTTTTTGGGGGTTGTGTTTTTTTTACTGCGGTATGTGTGAGGACTGTTATGGGTTGCCGTTATTGTTGTCTGAAATATTGATGGCGTAATTCGTTTTGCTTGTGTCTTTAGTTCCACCAGTGATCAGAGTGTATCCAGAGAGCCAGGCACAGGAGCCTGGAGTGACCTCCAGCTTGAAGTGCTACGCGGACGGCATTCCCAACCCCCGAATCACCTGGCTGAAGAACGGTCTGGACATTTCTCCAAGATTCCCAAAGCAACTCACACTGTTAGGTAGTATCTGAACTCCATCGATAATCACTGATCATCACAGAATGAATCTTCAGAGCAATTGGATCCGGAAGGGTTTCTATCTATGTTAAGCAGCTCGCAAAAGGTTCTGAGTAGATCTGCTATAACCAGATTTCTGAGTACAGTAGCTAGTAAAAAAACAATATCCTTGTATTTGGTTTTGCTACAGTCTAAAGAGGACAAAAACATGTGTTTTGATTTGATTACTAAAAGGAGCCATGCCCCCAGGAAGGGTATATATAATACACTTTAATGTTTTTATTAAGTCAGGATGTTTCAACTTGAGGTTGAGTTTCTTTATATTAATGGGTTCAATAATACCTCCAAGCAGGAACCCCCAATCATATTTCAATCCCCACCGTTTAAAAAGAATAGCAAAATAATCGACAGAAACAACAGGAAGGAAAAAGGAAAGATTTTTAAAAGCTTATTTATTGCTTAAAGAATTGTTGGCTTTTGAAAGGTTCCCAGTTGGCGGGCTCCGCTGTAGCTTTCTGAGCAGCGATTAGTCATGTGGAATTATTTTGTACTCTGCGTTTTCCCTTTTGTTTCTTATTCTTTTGCGTTTCTGTAGCAAACGGAAGTGAAATTCACATTAAGAGCGTGCGATACGAAGACACAGGAGCGTACACCTGCATCGCGAAAAATGAAGCAGGCGTTGACGAGGACATCTCATCACTGTTTGTCGAAGATTCGGCTCGAAAGACTCGTATGTCAAACACCCGTTAAGCTCTTTGTTTTTTTTTACCGAGTCTACAAAGTTTATTTGGTACTGATCCCGGGTGAAACGTCAGCACAGACGGTTGGTCTGAAAGTTCACTCTCTCTCTCTCTCTCTCTCTCTGCTGAGTGAGAGTTTGGAGTCTACTTAACACTTTTTTCGAACGGGTCTGAGATCGCATGGCAGTAACCGTCGACAATTTGGGAGTCACGAAAATACTCTTTTATTTCCACCACCAAAACAGAAATGAACCCGGTTAAACAGGCCACATTTTGTTTTGCCCCTTTCCCCCCCCCCCCCCCCCCCCCCGAGGCAAAGGCGACCTCTATATTATCCCCCAAAATCTTGTTTTTCAACCCCATTTGCCAGGGTGGGAATTGATGGGATTTCTTCATTGATTGCATGAGTGATGACTTCTCTACTATCTCATCTGCGCAATTATTCCTCAAATAAGAGGCTGCACGGTGAGTGATGTCAGGCTGTGCAGCATGAAGCGGTTCCAGCTGAGCCTGATTCCGATGCTGTCATCATTAATATCCAGCATTGGCTGATATTCTCTTCCCGAGGGATACTGGAGTCATTATAATACAACACGACCAGGTTGGCTGATGTATTTGTTCACTGGGAGAGCAGATCATTGTCTCATGAAATGAATCATAAAATTCAAACGTAAACATACCGACCAGACTCCCATCAAGTTCAATAAATTTAACAACACCCGTGGCAACGACATTAACAAATATCTGGTTATTGAAAAGGGTTAAGATTCTTGCGGATAAGAACATACACCTTGATGATGAAATATTCTGCCGACACAAGACACTATTACTCCAGAAACACTGGAACCTTTTGTCTGACAAATCTCGTAGGCCAATGGTGGAGCAGGACGGAGCAGAGGGAGTGGACAGGTTGATATGGGATGCCCAATTGTGGAGTCCTGTATCTCAGTGATTAGAGCACTCGTCTTGCAAGTGAGAGACCTAGGTTCAAATCCAGGCAGGGCGAAACCTAGGGCAAGTTTCCTTCTTCCACACTCCTGATAATAATTCCTCAAAAAAACAATAATAAATTGGTCCTGTTTGTGGGTCACTGCTGTGTGCAATTGGCTGTCATGTTTCGTCCCCAAATATACAGTCAATTCATTTTACAGTATATTCTATGAAGTGATTTGGGACGTCTAGAAGCCGTGAGAAGCGCTATATCAAATGCAAGGATTATTATTTTATTATTATTATTTGTGATCTGTTTTATCTCAGAAATTATCACTGTTCTGTTCTATATAACTTTATATTTGTTGGAAAAAATCCTGAGATTAGCTGGGGAGAAGCAGTTCTGATCACTCACAAGTTTTACTGCTGGAAATAATGTATGAATGATAAGATCGGGCATCTACCTTAGATGTAGAAGACAAGGTATGAGTAGGCTGATCAATACCCTAAGAGGAAAAGAGAAAACTAAAAGGTCTAACATTGCTGAAATGTCTTTCTATCCCATTACCTGATGGTTAAGCCCACTGATGAAGACTTCTCTCTCTCTCTCTCTACTGGCTGCCGCAAAATTGCAGCGAAAGACAGGGAAACTCAATTTGATTTTCAGTGCACAAAGCAAAATCCAGAAACAACAACATTCCTCGAGAATTAAAACAAAATACAAAACGTGTGCTTTATGTAGGGTGTAATTTCTGTGTAAATTGCTTTGCGGTCTCAGAGCGTGTAGTGCCCGAAGGCTTTTCATTTAATTTTAGCAATGGTGGAATTTAAATGAAAATATTTTTGTAAGATGTTCTATTACACGCTTCACTACTTGCACATGGCCAACACAATATTTTCCCTGAATGTCATTGGGATGGTGTCTTGAGATATGTGGTGTTGTTTTTGATTAAAAATGTACCAGGACATCCACAATAGTTCCCCAATAGATCCTTCATTAATACTAGCCTTTTAGAGTATTCTCCTCCAGTGTTTAAATCCCTTCACTCTAATGTTTAAATCCTTCCACTCCTCAACACTTCCTACCTCTCTAATCTCCTCTCTCCTCAGAGCAGTACTCGCTGACTCTGCTCTACTGGTTCCGGCCTCCTGCTTGTCTCCCGAATCCTCCCCTCCACCGTCGGCGGTCGTGCTTTCAGCCATTGTGCCCTTCAACTCTGGAACGCCCTCCCTCACCACATCCCCTTCTTTCCCATCTTCAGGTCGCTTACGAAGACCTTTCTCTTCGAACTGCGCTTACGGTCAACCTTCCCCGTTCCCCTGGTTTGGCCTCGGGACACACCATCGTTCAGCCCTCCATGATGCCATCCTGGCCAAGGCCATGATTCGTCAGGTCGGGACCCGAGGAAGGGATAGGGGCACGGTAGGGGGTGGGGGGGGGGGTGGGGGGTGGGGGAGAGAGAGTTAGGAGTGGGGATGGAGAGTTTGGAGGGCAGCAGAAGACACGGTCAAAGAGGATGGTCTTGAGACCGGCCTTGAAGGAGGCAAGCGAGGAAGCGAGGTGAAGGGACTGTGGGATGGAGTTCCAAGTGTGGGGGGCAAAAGTAATTCAAACTCCTACGTTAATACCACAGTGGCTGTGATGCCATGCGGTAAGAATAGCATTTTAATTTCCTCTGGTATTTACAGTACTTATATTGGAGTTGATGAGCTGTTTCTGTAGTTATAATAAATCTCTCTCATACAGACTTGATTCCCTTTGTGCCATTAGACAGGTTCCAAATACATCTTTCTGAACCCAGGCCTCACGCTCCAGGGTAGGACATTAATATAACGGATGGCTGATCATTTCATACCAAGTAAAATCAAAGGAGAGTGCAACAAATTGAAGAGAATCATTATCCATGACTTTACAACTTCATACTTGCGTTTTGGATGCATACGAGTGATTTAAAGAGCTCTAATCTCATTGAAGGCTTCAGACGATATTGCCAACCGTGAGCAATGGTGATCCTCGGGTTCATAGCCCATAAATCGCTCTCATATGTTCCTCAGTGTTTACACTAGTGTGACTTCTGGGTGGTTTTTATTTTGGTTCTAGTCTGTACGCTTTCCATTCCATTCGCCGTGTTAGTGAATGAGGAGTACCCCAAATCTCAGTTTGCAAATCGGACCTTGCTTCAAGAAAATCCTGAATCTAATCGGTGATATAGCAAACTTTCAAAGTTCTGAAATTCACCAGAATCCTCATTCAATTATGATATTTAAAGGCTACATTTTCCTCAGTTCAAACCTTCACGTACGTAACTCAAATGCCGTCACTCCCTCTGACTCCAGTGGATTCGAACCATTATTTGGATCAAAAATTTGGAAAATCAGCCAAAGAAGCAAGATATGAATAATGATACTAATCTTTACATTTGGTATAGTGCCTTTCACCTTGGGATGACTGCCCAAAGCTCTTCACAGGAAAGACTATGTGTGTTTAGTGGTTGAACACAGCAGCCAATTTGCATTTCCCATAAACAGCCGTGAGCAACAACAAACAGTAACAAACAAATTGGCAGAACGTCCTAAAGTGCCGCACAGTGAAGGGTTTGTACCCGAGCTGTTGGCTCAAGTTAGGAGGGATGGAGGCCAAGGGGGCGAGGGTGCTGGTGGTGGGAAGATGACCGCAGGCATGGTTGAAGAAGGAGATCTTGAGATAGGCCTTGAAAGTGGCAAACGAGAGGCAAGGCAGGAGGAGTCCAGGAGAGAGTTTCTGAGGGTGGGGGCGAAAAGACGAAAGCCCGATCTCCAATGATGGAGAGGGCAGCGTGGGGTTGGGTTAGTGTTGAGAGTGGAAAAGTTAGTAGGGATTAAGGAGGTCACAGAGGTAGGATGGAGCCTGACCGTGGGTGGATTTGACAGTGGGACTTTGATAGTGAGCATAAGGATTTTAAACTCAATCCTCCGGGGGATGGGGAGCCAGTGAAGCCAGATAAGAGTGGGTGTAATGGGCTCATTGAGCTTAATGAAGTGAATAATCAATTTGACTTGGAGGATTGTTGGCCAGGACAGCGGGAGAAACACCTTCCTCTTTTCAAATCGTGCCACAGGGTATTTATCACCCACCTGTAAAGGCAGACGGAGCTTTGGTCTAATGTCTCCAATAATGCAACACATCACCAATCACTGGCTTTGCAGCGGCCTAGCTTTCGTGAGTTCCAACTCCCATTTTGGGGCTTGAACCTCAAAGCTTTTGACTCAATACAAAACAGTATACATTTTTTTTGCACAGCGCCTATCACATCAGGAGGACGTCCCAAGGCGCTGACTTGGAAGCGAGCGCACAGGCAACTGAGTCAGGCTAACACACAGAATCACAAGATTAGTTTGGTTGAAGAAAGCGTTTTGGCTCATCCGATCTCTACCTTCCAGAACAACAACAAAATGACATTAGTATAACGGTTTATTCTTTGGAAAGGCATCCCAAGGCCCTGGACAATCATCCAGGCGAGGCGGGGGTGATCGGCTCATAGAGCTTAGTTGAAGTGAATGATCCATTTTATTTACTTTTTGGCCAGGGGAGTATTTGGCACATGCCCCAGACCCTCTATATACACATTACAGAAAATTAAATTTCTCCGTACTGCAAGCTTTGTTTTCATCAATAACCTATCTTCACACTGTGGGGCAGATTTCTCCCAGCCTCACATACTCCTCTACACTAATCCTATAAGGACTCATGGTTTAATCACACAGTTCAAATGACATGTATGAATCAAAGACAAGCTGTGGTCCAATCCTAAATGGGGTTGGGATTGCAGGAGGCATTGATTGAGATGTTTGAATTGTACAACCATAAGAAAGGGACATCTTCTCTCTTTTCCTGTCTCCTGGTTCCTTTGTATGGTTTTAATCCATGAGGTATTTTAGAACGGAGATTATTGCAGCCTGTCAATGTGACTTTTTTTTTCTCGATCCTTTTCCTTCTTCAAGGCCATGTGCAAATGTATTTGAAAATGGCTGATCTCAATGGTATATTTAAAACAAATGTATATCTTCGTATAGATTTGAAAAACGACACAGAACGCTACAGAGATGAGCTGTGCATCCTTGCCCGTTTTCTCTCTCTCTCTCTGTCTCTTCTGTTGAGTTCCTGCTGTTCACCTGTTTTAATGTGTGGTTTGCTGAGCAGAAGCCGGGCCATTTCCCACCGAGGGTGGAGAGAGCCCCTGAGTCCTCAGGTTGCTCAACATATCTCCTACGATCAACTGTGAAAAGAAAACATTGGCAGAGGCCTGGGAGCAGGTCATCTGACCTCTTAGCTACAGTTGAAGCGAGGAGATCAAAGAATGGGAAGAAAACTGAGGGATTTAAGCCTCAACACAAAGTAGAACTGTTAGACTTTACCGTGAAAGAATTGGTGTGTAAATATAACCAGTGCTGCAATCGGTCACTTTTTATTTTGGGGAGCGTTTTGAAAATCACAATGACATTAAGATATGTATTTGCCGGTCGATAAAAGGCCATCTAGTCCATCTAGTCCGTTTTCTGCCATCCTGTCAGTCACTTTAACATGTTGTGTCCGAAACTGTCTCCCCCAGATATTATTTTCTAGCAGAAATCTATCGAATTTGTTCTCGAAAAAAAGCATTGTGGTTTAAGTCACATCGAGCGCATTAAATCTAACGGTGAAAGTTGTTTTTAAAATGTCTGTCAGTCAGCGTTTGGCACAAAAGAAATATTTAAGGCTAAAAAAAATAATAATTGTCTTTTGATAATAGATATAATAAAACGACTCGTTGCATGTGTGAATGAACTGAAATTTTTGACATTTTTTTCCTTTTTTTTTAAACCATTTTCTGCTTTCTCCGATCTCTGATGCTGCAGTTGCAAACATACTGTGGCGAGAGGCAGGTACTGCACTGCATTGTTGTGTTGTAGTGATTATGTGCTTGTCTTCTGTTTTGTCGCACAACTTTATTTTGTTCTATCAACCGGCTCCTTCTCCTCGCTGAGCTTCCAAGTCGAGGATTCCTGTTGCCTCCGAAACAGGCTGTGTTATTATCCACTACCATCCAAAACCTCTCTTGTTTTTATTGAACCACAAAATTAAAAAAAAAGACATGTATATATATATATATATATATAGACAGTTGCACTAACTTGCTATTGTTTCTGTTCGGTGAACAGATATTAAAATCAATCCATCAACCAATCAATCAATCACCCATGTTAAAAGGGCTCGTGCAGCAAGCCGTGTTTGATGAGGAAGAGAATTTTGTTTTCTTGTTGAATAATTGTTTCAGACCTCCCAGTTCCCTTGCTGAGACTATGGGAGCAAAAATCTGTTGCTAAATGCTTGCCGAGTTGCTACTCTTTGACTGGCGATGAATGAGGTGCGCTGAAGTGGAGTCCTGTGGCTCAGTGGTTAGAGCACTCGCCTCGCAAGTGAGAAACCCGGGTTCGATTCCCGGCCAGGGCAAAACCTTGGGCAAGTTTCCTTACTCCGCACGCCTGGTAATAATCCCTCAAGAAAAAAAAAACAGCAATAAATTGGTCACTTCAATCCATGACTGTTTGTGGGACAACTGGTGTGCGCAATTGGCTGCCATGTTTCGCCCACAAAAAATGCAGACAATTCTCAGTCAAGGCATTTTTTCCACCAAGTGTGTCCCCTTTTGGCTTGTGATCATTTAGAACTGATTTTAAATCAAACAAAGATGACGATAGAAGTCCTGGGGTCAACCAGATGAAGAATTGACTCAGTGCCTATGCAGAGGGAACCAACATTACCAGATAGGTTAATCATTTATATAATCATTATATACAGTAATAGGTAATAATAGGTTATAAAAAGTTGTTGTAACTAAGCAAACATCTCAAAAGGAAGTTGCTGTTTTAAGTGGACAACCTTGATGATCTCAGGCAAATAGATGATTTTTTATTCGGTTTTCTGGAAAGTCAAGCTGGGGTCCAGGTAAATGGGCCAACAGTACATTCTGTACCTTGTCCAGTTGGCTATTCGTCTGAGCTTGAGCAGTGAATGTTAAAGGTTTACTCGCCACCTGGTTTCTCACTAGCACAGCCTGCCTTTCCGTAAGCAATCTGATTTGATTGAAGTCCCAAATTTGCTGCCCAATTTTCTGCATTAACAATGAGTTGGACTCAACAGAGAACGAGGATATTTTGGTTGATATTCATTTAAATGTATATTAATTTAGATTAAAATAATGTTGGACTATAGTCTCTGAATTACAGGGACTGATATTGTTGTGAACACGACAATAGGAAAGACTTCAGGAGTATGTGTCTGGATGTACACACCAGACATTGGGAAACTCCAGATAGACTCATGTTTGTAAGATTTTTTTGTCTTACAAACGAATCATTTGACAAAATATAATTATTGGCAAAAAAATTAACTTCAAGGAAAATTGATCATGCCAATCAACGAAGGAACAATCACTGAAATATTTCACACAAACTATACAACAAAGGCAACACCATACAATGTGATAAATAGCACTGATAATCATTTGCATTTTACACTATTTTCAACAGTGCTATCTGAATATAATATTTAACGCAGCCTCAATATTACAGTGAGCGTATTATATATCATAAATGCATATTATTGAACATTCAAGACAAATCAGTACTTATTGTGTAACGGTGAATGTACTTTATCCCCCTAATCACCAAAATCAACAACAACAACAAAATTACATTCACGTCGGGAGGACGCTGGGAAAATAAATAAATCTGTTATGAACTGAATTGGTTAAAAGCAATTCACTGAAGCTGTCTTCAGAAGGTGGCTTTGGTAGAACTTAGATTTACTATATCAATTCAGACCCCATAACTGAATTCAGCTCAATAACATTCTTTCATGAGTTTTTTGTGAGCATTTAACGGTCCATTTTTAGCGTTTGTACAGAAACAATAATGCCACAAGGCGGAATGGATAAGGCCAGACACACGATAACAGATTCGGTACATCTTAGTTAAGTTTTCAGATGCGTAAAAAAGCTAAAACAGAGTTAAAATACAAATAAAGAAACCACATTGTTAGAGCCTGTTGCGGAGGTATTTAAGGAACCATCGCTGTTATACTTTGGGAATGCAGTGATGGAAAATGACCCTTTTGCATTCCTCTACAGATTCACTGTATGCAATTTCTTTTTTAAAAAAAAGCCTTTCTCATGCCAAGTGAAACTTGCCATAGAAAGTTGTTTAGCTGGCAAACACATCCACACAATTTATTTTTGGGAGGAGGCTGTCCAATCCACCGCCTCCAAACATTGCTTTTACTTTTTTCACGATTTATAAAAAATATATATATACATATTAATTGTAGTTTTTTTTAAAAAAATGAAATGTCAATGAAATGTCGTGTTTTGTCTTTAAGGGCTAAGTGTTGGAAATATGTTCTATGTTTTCTCCAATGATGGGATCACAATAATCCAGCCGGCGGGGTGTGAGATTCAAAGACAGATAAAAGCAAGCGACAAGATTGTTGCAAGCTACGTAAGTTCAAAAGATGGTTGTCTAAGGCACCTTTCTGTGCGCACACTGATTGCTGTTTTTGCCAACAAATGCGCAATCACTACAATTCTGCTGTACGCAATCGGCAGCCGCGTTTCGCCCAAAAATATACAGTCAATTCACTTTATAGTATATTCTGTGAAGCGCTTTGAGACGTCCTCTGGACGTGAAAGGCACTATACAAATGTAATTTTGTGGTTGTTTTGTTGTCTAGAAGACATGAAAAGCGTTATATCAAATGCAAGGATTATTATTAATTCACAGTAAAATCCTGAAGTACTTTCAAACATCTCAATGTCATGATAAGGCATTACACCGGTTGCAAGGAACACTATGATTATTTCAGCAATATACATTATACTGTCTATAAATATATATTGTTTACATGGATTAGTATATACAATATGGAGACAGATTCTGCATGTATGAAATTGTTAAAATCTTAGATGTTTGAAGATAAAACAAAGTGTTATGTATTCTGCCATCTAGGAGAAGTTCATCCAAACCTTTCCTTTTAGTGTACTTGTCATAGTTTTCACAATTTATTCTCCTTACCCACTGGAAACATTCTTTCAAACCCTTTCCATATCTTAAATAACAACCACTTATATAGCGCCCTCCAGGCCGGCCGGCGTCTCAGAGCGCTTAAATACACCTCGTCAAAACACCAACTCGAACCTTACTTGCTCCAAAGGAAACAGTTTTAAGAGTCTGTTAATTTGCGCAACATTTACCTTCGCATGCTTTGGAGAATGTCAGAAAGAACACACAGTATTGTCCAGAGCAGCTCGACTCATTCTGTATGTACTTAAGCAACTGTGAGGCATTTAATTGTTCCTAATTGTAAGGTCAAAGCGCGAGAATTTTTTTTACGCCCACTTGGGGAAACAGATTCCTCACACCCACCAGGCCTTTCAGCTGATAATGTAAATGTCTGTTTAGCACAAAATATTATTAATGAATTTGAGTCGCTCCACTTACTAAATTGCCCGAAGTGGTGATGTCATAGATGAAGGCTGCAAGTCATTAGATTTACATATTAAGAGAAGATAATGGATGCAAAATGTAACTCGGAAAGATGGAACTCATTAATATCCATAACGCCCGCACCACTGATGCGGATGTAATCACACAAACAAACAGTACGCAAACCATTTGAGTGGTAAATTAAAAAAATAAATTCCCGTGCAGCAACGTAAACATAAAACAAATAAGGTTAACAACAGTATAATCTTTCCCATTATTTTATTATATACAGCTGATAATGTTTCGCCCACGAAACACGC
Source organism: Hydrolagus colliei (assembly GCA_035084275.1). NCBI lineage: Eukaryota > Metazoa > Chordata > Chondrichthyes > Chimaeriformes > Chimaeridae > Hydrolagus > Hydrolagus colliei. The sequence goes on from CM068752.1 coordinate 2,255,371, forward strand.
AGTCAATTCACTTTGCGGTTTATTCTGCCGAGTGCTCGGAGACCTCTAGAGGACCTGCGAAAGCGTTGTGTCAAATGCTAGTGCGAGGATTATCGATACAAAGTCAATCTTGTCACCTAGCCACGGTGATTAAGTAAAATGTAATATAGCGAGAGATCTTTTGTTGATTTGGGTCAGATACAAAATCACTGATGTTTTGATGATTTTGTTTTAGTAAAGGATTGTTACAGTCCTCCTCTCACTGCCTGAACATATTTAGTTATCAAAAGGCGAACTACTGCGGATGCCGGAAATCTGCAATAAAAACAGAAGTCACTGGGAACACTCAGCAGTTCCGGCAGCATCTATAGAGAGAGCAAAATGAATTAGAGTTTCAGGTCGATGACTTTTGTCAGAACGAAGGGTTGTTGGAAGGAAGCAGACGATAAGTACAAACAGGAATAAATATATGTAGTTGGGTATGAGGCTGGCTCAGATGATAGAGCTCTCATCTGTGAATCCGTGAGGGTTCAAGCCCTACATCAGACCTTTGAATTCACAGTCTAATTCTTCATCCTTGCCTTGTTGAAATAGCGCTTTTCACATCTTCTAGACATCTCAACGCGCTTCAGAGAATTTACTGTAAAGTGAGTTGACTGTACATTTTTGTGCGCGAAACGCGGCAGCCAATTGCACACAGCAGAGTCCCACAAACGGTCGTGGATGAAATGACCAATTTTATTATTGTGGTTTTCTTCAGTCTAGGCTGGCACACGAGTATAACCTCACCTCCCGACGTGAAAGGCGCTCTAGAAATGTAATATTGTTTTTGTTGTTGTTGTAGCTATTAAAGCCAAGGCCCTTCTATCTGCTCAGGTGGATATCGAAGATCCCATAGCATTACTTTGCATTAGTAGGCAGTTTCTCCCAGTGATCTGACCAACAATCCCCTCGGTAAAATTGATCATGTACAAATCGGTTGCCACGTTGGCCTACAAAATGTGCCGCCAATGCGGTCGAGGACTTTCAGTCCTCCTGACCTGAATGGCAAATGTTTGGATTAACATCATTATCATTAATTACCGTGGATGGATGAAAGATTCAGTGTGTGATGTGCGAAAAACCTCACATTATCACTATATTTTTATCCCAATCTATTTCTTAACGAGGTGGTTTCGACATTGCAAAGGGCAGACAATCTGCCAGTGTCGTTTTCAGAGGTTTCAAGTAATTATTTTAATTTGAAAAAAATCGGATAAAAATGCAACGTTTAAAGTTCGAGCTATAAGTGTAGCGTTTTTCATTGAGGCAATAACTACTTACCACCAAGGCCAGTGGAGGCTATGATAGATTTTATTTCAGAACAGCCTATCCTCGAGTACAGCAGGTGATCTGTATGTCTGACAGTTCTTTGGTGTAATCATACTAATGAGCCTTGCAGTTTGCTTTCAACCCAGTGAAAACCATTGGGTGACAGCTGATAAATGGCTAATTAATGGCACCTTATCAGGCTACAAATGGTGTCTGATCGATTCATGAAGATCCATTGAAATTCATTCCAAAGATGATGAATATCAGCAGGTTTTAACGTGCTGCACAAGCCCCTGCATCAAGACGGGCAAACTTTACAGTCACGTCACGTCCTCTCACCAATTCGCCGTGTATTTTAATGAATTCTTTATCCTTCATAAAATAACCTGCTTCCGCGTCTCTGAATCTTTATGTTATATGACACTTCTAAATATACCCAATTTTTCACTCCACACCACCATAGATCATGCAAACTCTTGAAAGAAGACTTGGATGATAAAGTGAACCAAATGTGTCTTTTATCTATAACCTTGGTCTCCTTGTTTATCACCTTCCAATTTATCAGCCGCCCCTTATTCTGACATAGAACCTATATGTTCAGAATCCAGTGCCCTACACGTTTATCAGGTTTCTGTTCCCTTGTTTTATAGTTTTCAGTCAGATACAAAACAACATTTGAAAGTATAATCTGAGATGAACCGAATGTAGTAAAAGTCAGCCATGAGCCTAAGCGCCGTCTCGAAGACTTGATAAGACTCTATATCAAAAGCAAAGACTATTATTAGTATTAAGCATTGCGATTCTGCCCCCGATGATGAAGACTGCACTTGCCAATCAATGTCTTTCTCCTTTATAGGAAGAGATTTGTCCCAGAGGGGAAGCCGAGACTGTTCAGTGCACATGGGCTTGTGCTGTCAACATCAGAAATAAATATATCTACATCTCCCAGCCCACAAAGAACCGAATCCTTATCCTTGACATCCAGAGTCAGAAAGTGTTACAGGTAACCAGTGACACCTTTTTTTTTTGTTTTTTATTCCTATCAAGTGCGGTTTTGGCTTGGACTCTGTACTTGTAGAGGAAACAGATTGATGCTGCAATGTATAAACAGTAGGGTGTATATTGTTGGAAAGAAGAGATCAGCGTTTTCAACCAGCTTTTGGCCTCTCTTGACCTTACTGGCAAAAATGACTGCAAAGTTTGCCAACTGAAGCAGTCACTACACTCGACAGAAATGATCCACGAAGCAAAGTAATCATTAAATTCTTTCTTGCTTATAAACTGCGTGAGTTGCGTTTGATGCCTGGCTATAATGCAGCTGCTTACTTGTTAAATTAGTTCAATTGGATGTGAAGAGAAACATAATTTTGTTGTTTTTAGCAGCTGAGTAACTCCATGCCAAAACTTCTTCTTAGGCTGTGTCAACAGATCCGGTCCCTGTGAAACTGCAGTATGACAAGTCACACGATCAGGTTTGGGTTCTCAGCTGGGGAGATATGAAGAAGACCAACCCAACGCTACAGGTCTGTCAAAATGTAACATTCTGGAGTTACCTCAGGATTAAGCAAAGTCAAAATCATTGAGAATAACTAACAGTATATTAGTCAGAGAAAGTCACAGATTTTTCCCTCGCCTCCATCAAAACCGGTCTGAAGATCCTCCTCTTTGACCCTCCTCTTCTGCTGCCCTCCCAACTCTCTCCCTCCCCTCCCAACTCTCTCCCTCCCCTCCCCCCTATCCCGCCCCTTTCCCCTGCTTGGGTCATGACCTGACTGTTCAGCTCCTTGGGACGTCGTCCCGACGTGAGAGGCGCTCTATAAATGTAATTTTGTTATAGTTTGTTGTTGTTGTTGCGTGTGTATATATATATATACATATATAGATATATATATTCTCAATTGATTTCAATGGAGTGAGAAAGTAGGTTAAAAAGAAAGGAGTATTTTGAGCGAGGGAAGAACGTGGAAATTCTTGAGAAATGTGGAAGTCCAAAGCAGAAAGTGTTCTATGTGCAGCCTTGTGCTCGCCAGTGATTTTATTTTCCGAGTTGTTCTTCTCTTTGAAGGTTATTACTCAAGCAAGTGGTCACGGAGATCATCACACTATCCATACACAGCCAGTTGGCAAACAGTTCGATCGAGTGAATGAATTTTTCATTCCTCCAACTAACCTCATCATCAATCACATTAGGTATGTTTACACAGCTTTTTCCAGGTGGCGTAACTTGGGCCTTGTGGCAAAGGCAAAGGAGATTGTGTATTGGCACTCCAATAATAATAATAATAAAATTCCTTGCATCTGATACGTATAGTAATATATACGTATATTTATCATGTCTTCTAGACGTCTCAAAGCGCTTCACAGAATATACTGAAAAATGAATTGGCTGTACTGTATATTTGTGGGCAAAACGCGGCAGCCAATTGCACACAGAAGTGTCCCACAAACCGTCGTGGATTGAAATGACAATTTTATCATTATTTTTGGAGGGATTATTATCAGGCGTTTCGCCCTGCCGGGAATCGAACTCTCGCTTGTAAGGCGAGTGCTCTTAACCATTGAGCTAAAGGACTCCACACTGAACTACAGGACTCCTCCTGGGTGCATCAATCACTGGGCCAGTACGGTCGATTTACATCCTGCAACTTTTCGCACACCGAGTTTAAAATTTGCGCTTTCTCAGGGGCAAAGCTCGGGTCAACGTGTGAAAATTTTGAATATTGATTTGTTTTGTGGGGGAGACGGTGATATTATAGGATCATCGGCCTCGATGGGAACGGATTACTTTGCACTTGGATTGAGAGCAGTTGGAAGGCAGTCAATACCTGGAGTCTGCGTTCAAGACACTAGGCTTGGTATCTATCTGGATAATAATAATTACAATAATAATAACCCTTGCATTTGATATAGCGCTTTTCGCATCTTATCGACGTCTCAAAGCCCTACACGGAATATACTGTAAAGTGAATTGACTGTACATTTATGGGCAAAACGCGGCAACTAATTACGCACAGCAGCGTCCCCCACAAACAGTCGTGGATTGAAAATGACCAATTTTTATTATTGTTGGTCTTTTTTGGGGACGCGTTATTATTAGGCGTGTGATATTTAATACAGCGGTTTTCACGTCTTGGTTGATAACCTGGTGATGTTTCATACTGAGAGAACTGATAGAACCGTCGCTCGTTTGGGATGGGGATGTGTATCGAAGCTGTGGGAACGAGGACGGCAAAGTGAGGAATGCGTTCACCCATTTCATTTCATGCTCAGCTCAAAAGGAGTTGCTCGCTCCATATCAATCAAAGTGCTATCTAGCTACTCAGATAGTTGTCAGATGATCGACTGACTGTCCTCCTCCTGGAGAGATGCTCACCTTACCCCATACGCCTCTGTTTAGCTCGCAGTGAGTAGCAATGCAAGTGTTAGTCAATCGGGGGATAGCTTTTCCGTCCGTAATTGTTACTATAAATTTTTTAAAATTAATTGTTCGCTCAACCCGCGACTGTTTGTGGGGACGCTGCTGTGCGTAAATGGCTGCCGTGTTTTGCCCACAAATAGACAGTCAACGCACTTTGCAGTGTTTTCTGCGAAGCGTTTAGAGACGTCTAGAAGAGGTGAAAAGCTCTATATCAAATGCAAAAATTATTATTATTGTTATGCCATTCCAGAAATCGAGATGGCACGCATTTGTACTGCACTCAATCTCGTTTGGATACCCTGAAGCATGATGATCGGTTGCCTCGTACGCCAAACACCAGGTTGACCAGAAAATAAAGTCTAATTTCTATAACCTGTTTCAGTATCAAATACTCCCGAGTGATCGCGACTGTTTGTGGGGCACTGCTGTGCGCAATTAGTTACCCTGTGTCTCCACGCAGGCAATTCGCTTTACAGTATATTGCTTGAAGAGCTTTTAAGACATCTGGAAGACGTGATAAGGCGCTGCATCAAAATGAAGGATTATTATTATCTACAGCACCTACAGCACAGCAAGTGCAGAGGAACCCTGCAGGTGGCTGCCGTAAAAAGAAATGGGCCTGAATGCTTGGCTTCAAACACGCCTGAGCATTTATCAAATTTCCATCCTCATACCCACAGCTTGGAAACACAGCGTCACCCGTTGAGTTGTGGTTCTATCACCCTCCCACCTCCTCTCCATTTCCTATACTAATAATAATAATAATGGTAATAATTGTGGCTGGCTTCCTCCGGGCTATTGATCCAGTGCCAGTTCCATCTTGAATTGTGGCAGTGTGTGTGCTGGTGGGGCCTGGCCCAGGACTGAGAATCTTTGCAGCTGGCAAAGAGGATTTTTACCTTCCCATCTGTTTGGGTTGGATTCAGAATAACAGGTGACAGGATAGCACACACCAGCCAGTATCCCACTGCTTGAAGAATTGCTTTTGAAATGAGTGGCTACTCCCCCCACCTCCCCTTTTCACAGATAATCGCTTACTCTTATCAAATCTTGACCTTCCCCATACGTTCGCTCAGGAGTTGGGATCGTTCGAAACGAAACTCTGCGTGTATTCACAGTCTGATATTTATTCTTTAGATTCGGATTTATCCTTCACAAGTGGGAGTCTGCGCTTCACAAGATCGATCTGGAGACTGTGGCCTACATGAAAACCATCAGCCTGAAAAACTACAGCTGCATCCCGCAAGCAATCGCCTACACTCATCTCGGTGGCTATTACTTCATCCACTGTCAGGCCAACACCTCTGCCACGTCTCAGCCACAGATCATTGTAGACAGTGTCACGGATTCTGTGATTGGATACAACGATGAAGTGTCAGGCACTCCGTACGTCTCTCCCGATGGACATTACCTAGTCAGCACCGATGACTACAAGGGCCTAATTAGAGTCCAATCCATTACCAACCAGGGAGAGATCAAGTCTGCCTTTGACATCACGACAAATTTGCAAATAGCCGACGTGACCTTTCAGCCTTCGTTCACGCAAGCCAACCAGTACTACATCTACGCCAGTTCACGGGTTCAGACGGACGTGCTGTTCCTGGAACTCTCGACGGAAAAGGTGAACATCATTAAGGGTCTAAAGGATCCCACGGAGCCGGGGGAATGGGCGTGGGACAGAAACAACAGGGTCGTTGTGGGCAGTGGCCTGTTCGGACAGCACCTTGTTACTCCATCCAAGGATTCCCTATTCATCCTAGCCGCACGACAAAACAAATTAAACTGTGAGATATCCAACATAAAAAGAGGTAACACAGTCGTGTGGGTCGGGGAAGCATGATGTGAGATAGTGGAGATTGCGTATCATTTTGACCTTTTACACACTGCTTTTAAGAGAACTGTACAGTTAACAGTTATGTGTTTTTTTACACTGAGGAGCAATCTTATTGTACAACAACTTTGCTGAACTTACAGTGTTTTGAACACGATGAGCGTGATAAGGATTTTAGTGGCAACTATTACCTGAATAATTAGGATAACCCTTTGAGTATCAATTCCACATCGTTAAATTGCTCACCGTTTCTGTCAAATAAAGATAAACTATTTTCTATAACTTTCCACTGTGGAGTATGATAAGTGTAGCCTGAAAAATGATCAGGGTCATGTATGTGTGCTGTACTTTTTGTGATCTGTGAAACATCAGACTTTCCTCTTTGGCTAACAGTTCATTGCTTCACCCCATCGGTTTTGGTATATGAATGCAATCCTCAAAAGTTCTCAAAGGGTTTCCAAGCAGTCACCAGCGTTATGTTATTCAACTAATCGTTGCTTTTTAAAAAAAACCTTACCATCTTTCCTATGGGTTTTGTGAGATTCCTTCAGTATGTTTTATTGGCGTACAGTATCCTAAAAGTTTCAATTGTTTTTTTCTGTGATGACTCATTGTGTAGGTGGACGGATGGCGAGACAGCCCCCACCCCCACTCCTCCCCAACCCACCACATCTCACAATGTAGAGCCCCAAAAATGACACAAATAGAAGTCGGCAGAAGCGGTGAATTCACACGGTGTTGTATTGGTGTATTAGGTAAACCTGATGTTTGCACAAGTGTTGTTCGGCGATAAGGCAGAGGAAACACTTCCAGTGTGTGTGTGTGTGTGTGTAAAAACAAAATGCAAGATTCAATGGGGAATTTGAAAGTGAAACACTGCGATTGTGCTTCGAGCTTGATTGAGATTAATCAGCTTTGAGAGAAACTCAAAGCCTCTATCATGTCTCAAGGAGCATTTTCACCCCCGCTCCCCCCTCCCCTCCCCTCCCCAGTGGAAATTATGTTAGAGAAAGCATCTTTTAGCTGTGATCAAATGGCAATAATCTATTGCTCAGCATAGCGTTTCAGGGGAACTGATCTCGAATATCACAAGTAAAACATTTTTTGATAGTCAGACTCCTGTTTTCACTTCTCTGGTGGAATGCACAGAGGTTGGGTGGGTGGTGGGGGTGTGCCGGTGGTGGGGAGGGGAGCCGGTGGAATCTTTGAATCTTAAATACTCGAATATTTGCTTCCCAAGTTACTCAAATCTGACCTGTTCTCAGCAATCTGCGGTCAGATGCCACATTGTGAATATATGGTCCCGTCTCCATTTTATCTGTCACATATTCTCAGTACGAATTGTTAAGACAGATCTTGTTTTCGGGAAGCCCGGAGGCGATCTTCATGCTGGCCGCTGAGAACACTGAATTGATATTTCATCTCGAGTGCAGCATTCAAATTGAAACTTCAATTCCGAACCTTTAGAATATTATGCGTTACTAAGTGACATCCATCTTTCTAGGATTATTATGGGTTTGAGAAGGGGACGACTGACTTCTAAGCACCAAGACTGTTAAGCGGTGTGTTGTTCTTGCGGCATAATGACATGTTTCATTGTGTATCGTGTCACGTTGGTGTGTTTAGAAGACAGTAAGCGAAAGCTTCCCTCCAAGGTAACTTCAGAAGTAATTCATTGAAATCCAGAGTGCCATGGTAATCACTCGCAGTGCGCTTATTGACTGATTTCAGCTTTTTTAACATGGCGGTGAGGATTAAAATGGGACCTGGGGCTAATTTTTCCTGAAGATGGATGAGCGCTTGCTAAAGAAATAACCATTATGGCTATTGATTGCGAAAGTTCAATGAACTAGCGTAATGATCCCAATGTCCACAACCAGTAAGACAACAATTAAAAGTCAGAATCGCCAGCTACAAACGCAAAATAAACGCAGAGCAATAAACCACAGTGTCGGTTTGGGTTGTAGACCGGGAATTAGGGAGTTTGAGATTGGCAGAAACAAGCGGCAACAATCTTACAGTGATCTATTTCGTACCTCAATGAAAGCCCATAGGGTAAATGGAGCTGGCAGTTTTTCCTTAATGCATCTAGTATTTCATGAATAAATACTACCAGCAATAGTTTGCATTCTCCCAGTGATTTAAATCCCCCTAGTGTCACATACAACTCTCCAGCTTAGAATGCAGGCAGATAGCTGTGTTGAGACTTGTCTCATTGATTCCTTGCACCAATAGAGAGTGCGCTAAACGCACGCCTGCTGTTGGGTACCCAAGTTGTGAGGAGAGTCTGGGAACATATAACTGGAAAAAAAGGGGCAGATCCGATGATTTTAAGGTCCCCCAAATAAATTGATCCCAAAGTAAGGTTGCACATAAACACAGTCTTTACCCTTGCATTTGATGTAGCGCCCGCCTCGTTACATCATGAAAACAATGAGCTATTTCATGACAGGTTTAGCATTCATCACTAAAATATAACATTAACTCACCAATGTACTCTTTACTCATGGAAACCGTAGGTGTAAGTGGAGATAGCTGACGTGAGCTGATGGAGGATAGCACAGGGATGCTATCCTGCATCCCCGTGAAAACACTTTTCCATCCCTTCCAAAAGAAATCATGAATAAATTATTTGGTCACTCAATCACCGACTGTCTGCGGGACACTGCTGTGCGCAATTGGCTGCTGCATTTCGCCCACAAAACATACAGTCAACTCACTTTACAGTGAGCTTGACAATAATAATAATAATCATCCTTTAATTTGATATAGCGATTTTCACGTCTTCTAAATGTCCCAAAGCGCTTCACAGAATATATTGTTAAGTGAATTGTATGTTTGTGGGCGAAACATAGCAGCCAATTGCGCACAGCAGTGTCCCACAAACAGCCGTGGAATTAAATGAAAAGGCGCTGTATCAAATGCGAAGATTATTATTACAGTATTATTATCGTGTCAGTGTAGTTTACTCAGATTAATTCAAGAATGTGAGACCCTTATTCAGCAGTGTATAGTGTAATTCTATATTACTAACACTAAACTGATTATTTTATTTACTTCAAATGTAACACTGAAAAACCCTGATAATACGCCTGTGGACATTCTGAATTATGTTTAAAGTGTGGAACTGCTGTGATTTAACAGAATTGTTTTGCACGCTCAGCAAAACCTTTGAACCCCGCAAATTATTTATACATACGGAACAGTAACTTTCAGCAGTAAGAACTCACACCAGCCTAGATAAAGTCTTCAGTGAACAAGATAGCAAAGCTTGAGATCCAACCTCATTACTGTGAATCAAATAAATGTGATATAAACCTGTCACGATCTATAGATTTATGTGATTTCATTTGAATCAGTGAACTATGAAGATTTCGGAGTAAACTATTGATTCTCTTCATTCTTCATACAGAGATAAACACATAGCTAACTTTGAAAGGTAATCTCGCATTGATGGATTTTTCTAGGCTGTTTAGCCTAAACAAAAATCTGATTAAAAGGGTGATTTTTCAAAGGTTGGTGAATGTAGCAGGCAGGAACATTTTATTCTTTGCAGGACCATAAATGTAGCTAGAGCAATTGCATTCAACTCCCGGGCGGGGGCACAACCTCAGTTTCATTCACTTATTCTGCCCGTAAACTATACAGTCAATTCACTTTATAGTGTATTCTGTGAAGTGCTTCAATACGTCTTGAAGACACGATAAGGCGCTGTATCAAATGCAAGGATTCTTATTATTATTCTTTCTACTGTACCACAAACAGGCTTGAGGTGAATGATCAATTTTATCTGAGGGATTGTTGGTCAGAAGAAACTCCCGTCTGCTTTCAAATCGTGACATAGGAGTCCTGTGGTTCAGTGGTTAGAGCACTCGCCTTACGAGTGAGGGACCTGTGTTCGAATCCAGGCAAGTCAGGGCGAAACCTTGGGCGTTTCCTTACTTCGCACACCTGATAATAATCTGTCCCAAAAAAGAGCCAATAATGAATGGGTCATTTTCAATCCACAACTGTTCGTGGGGGACACTGATGTGCGCAATTGGCTGCCGCGTTTCACCCACAAATATACAGTCAATTCACTTTTACAGTATATACTGTGAAGCGCTTTGAGACGTCTAGAAGACGTTTTCATCAAATGCAAGGATTACTATTATTATTAGATTATTAATATCCACCTGAATAAGAAGACGGGATGTCGACTTAATGTCTCACCCAATGATCGGTACACCCAATAATATAGCACTCCATCAACACTGCGACAAAGTGTTGGCTAAGACCGACAGGTGGGAAAAACGACAAGAATCTTTGAGCAGCGGCAGATCATTTGTGGCCTATTCAAGGAGGTCACTCTCGTGGGGTCATGACGTGTTTCGTTTTGTACCTCTCAGTGCGATCACAGCTTATCGCACCTTTGACGCAACTGTCATGTCGCTAAAAAAAACTTAACTTTGGTTTCAGAGCATGTTCTGAACGAATTTCAGGCAATGCAGCACATGTCTGAGCGGATAGATTATTTTTCCCAAGATTATTATTGCCTGTTCGGGTAGAAAACTTAGCTCTCGCACTGCGTGGCCTCCTCCGCCAGTCAACGAGCGAACTCACCACATTGTGCGAGTCCGTCGAAGCGTGAGCATAGTCCTGGTATAGTCCCGGATTGCAGTCCCCTGCTCTGTGCTGACTTCTTAGTCTATTTCAGCCGCAGCGTGTGAGTGCACCCAACACTTGACGTTTGCATTCTCCAAACAGCGGAAAGCTCAAATACGTCAAAGAGTATGTCTGGACAAAATGTATTTATTGTGGTCGCGCGAGGACAGGATTGAACCGCCTTCAACACGCTGTTTGCTGACACTCCTCGTCTGTGAAAAACGTCCGCTTGGGGAGAGGTAGTGGAATAACACGACTGCGTATCTTTACTTTTTTTTTTTGCGTTCCGTCTTCAAACTTGGATAATCCTTCCTTTAATCCTGTCACGGTGAATGCTTCTTTCCTTCCCTGCAAGCGTAGGTAGGCGATAGCAGCAAAGGCTGAGCATGGCTGACACTTATTACGGCAACACAAATAGTTGCATGATTCTGAAAGCGAATCGATGGTGTGCTGCAGGCTGCAGTGGACAGCAACGCACTGCGCGCCTGTTCCCGTATATCTTCGGTTGCAAAAATGTCATTCAACGTTTTGTTGAAGTTCTCGACTCTTTCACGAAGCACCGTGTCCTCTCGTGAATACCAAATCCCAGGTCTTTTGCGTTGTTCCGCCTTCTGTTTTCATGCATAATTCGTGTTCTGTGTGTGGAGAAAATCCGTGTTCATGTGGAGGCAGAACCATTGTTATTCTAACGGCGAACGAGAATTACCTTTTAATTTTATTTATTCTTTTCAATATGCAATATGTGTTACGTTAGTGAAAACACACACGGTTACTGTCTTTTGTTCCTCATCTCTGTCGGGGCACTGTTTCCTTGTCTGTATAACAATTCCATTTTCATGATTACTGTATGTGACAAACACACCCTGTCTAAAGCAGTAAATAAACGCTGCATTTTTGAACGATAACCCGACTACGTTTCACCTTTTGTTCCGCTGCTTTTGCGACCGAAGCGATTAATATTTCAACTCAAACGACCAGCCTGTTTGAATCTAATGTAATGGAGAAATGAGTCATAAAGTTCATTAGAACATAATCATTTCAACGTCTACACAAGGGTTCCAGTCCCGCTCACACATGTAAGATAAAACTGTTTCTAATCTGATGACCAATTTTACCAAATCATTGGCACTGATTGAAAGGAACTAACAACAGCTGAAATCAAATAATAACCCTTTGCATTTGATATAGCGTCATTCATGTCAAAGAGATTCAAAACGTGTTTTTTTGAAGGAATAATTCATAAATTGATGTATTTTAAAGTCGCAATGTTTCCATATCTCTTTGAATAGTGTTCTTCTAACATATTGATCTGGTACCATGGGTTGGTTATTTCTCTAATATTATATTATATTATATTATATTATATTGAACTTTATGTAGTTTGCCATTTATATTGCATGGTTCTCTATTTCATGCAATGTGTTCTCACCCTGAACATCAACTGAAAATGCTAAACTTTTTTTTACTTTGCTCTATGACTGTGTTGCAGATATTTTCCTTTTCTCACACTCTAACAAGTTAATTTTTTATGTGGGGGGAGGGGGGGGTGGGGTTGGTCAACTGGGTGTGTGACATACGCAATTTTTTAACAGAATATCCAAATCAGGTTGATTTCCACGTATGTTTGGAAATCTCGTGGAAGGCGTGGAAATCCCCCTGTCTCTGGAATAAGCGAGGTGTGCTATGTTCGTGAAAACACACATGGTTATATTCTCTTAACGTTAGAAAGCATCCTAATTCCAGTGTGTTAGGCGGAGGTTCGAGAGAGAGAGAGCCAAGGCTTGGCTTCTGCTCGTAATTAACCAGCTCAAACGTCATAGCTTTTCCCAGAGGGGTTAACGAAGGGTTAGGTATTCCTTCAAAAAAAAATTTGGTCATTTGGTCCACGACTGTTTGTGGGACTCTGCTGTGCGCAATTGGCCTCTGAGTTTCACCCACAAAAACGCACAGTCAACTCACTTTACACTATATTCTGTGAAGCGCTTTGAGACAATGTGATCAGGTGCAATGTCAAATGCAAGGATTACTATTATTGTAGCTTGTCTTGTCAGCAAAGACCACATTACCCTAGGCTTGTATGATTAACAGGAGCCGAACATGAAGAATCCCTGACCTCAGTTCTACATCTATATAGCAGGAGAAATTTTATCTTGCTAAAGCTAATAAAACATTATTGTTGTATGATAGAGGCATAAATATAGATTGTACAGGTGTATTGTGAGGAAACTTAAACTTATAAGTCAATGAGAGCTAATAATAATAATGCTTCGAGTTAATATACTATCTAGTGTTACTGGGAAACTTATCACGTTTCGAGACATAAAGCTCTGCACAGAATATACTGCAAAGTGAATTGACTGTATATGATAATCTTGTATCGTGGACTGCAGAAGTAGTTTCTCTCCTAGAGAGATACAGCAAAGCAAACTTCAAACTGAGCCTCGGGGACATCAAAACAAGATGTTTTTCAAACTGAATGTATGTGAAGCAGACAGAAAGGTCATTCGAGTTACCAGAAGTCAATCAAAACGCAGTCACGTCAAATACATCAGCGGCTTGTAGCTCCCATTCCTTTCCAAACAGATTAATCAATCCTCGTGGTCTGAATGTGTGCACAAATTAAACCCAGCAGACTTCAGTACAGTTGTTGAAGGAAAATAGATGTGATACTGATGGAACGTGTAATCTTTTTGATTGCCGCGGCGTTCTACAGAAGACAAGGTTACTGGGAAATCCAAGGCATGAATCCCTCCAATTACATACTGAAACCCTGCTATAGTACAGCAGTGAGTACTCTCACACACCAAACCATAGAATCAATTGTAGGTTCGTCAGTCTGGCAGCAATGTCACCACTGAGTCTAAAGGGAGTGCGCTTAAGCCCCTCCATCTGGACTTGAAACTCGTTGAAACTCATACTCACTCCCTTCGCCTCGTCCCCTCCTTTCCTATTTTTAGGTCGTGCCTACAGAGTTTTCTTTTCGATCGCGCTTTTGGTCACCTTTTACCCCCTTCCACTGGCTCAGTCCCCAGGATCCCGTTTGGTGAAACACGCTACTAGGCGTGGAGTGAGGGCGCTACATAAAGCCACGGTGTTGGTGTTGTTCTCCCAGTGTCCTGGCCAACAATCTCCCCCAATAAAATTGGTGATTCACTTCTTGTCTGTTAGTGGAACATTGCTCTCTGCGCAAATTGTCAGCCACGTTTTGAAAAAAAAATGGTGTCATTGCACTTTACCATATCCTGTATCTGGTTGTTAATCGATTGGCAGATTGCTTTTTCAGGGGTAACAATGAGTTCAAAAAAATAATAATAAATTGGTCACTCGATCCGCGACTGTTTACGGGAGACTGTTGTGCGTAATTGGCTGCTGCGTCACGCCCACAAAATATACGGTCAATTCACTTCACTGTATATTGCGTGAAGCTCTTTGAGACGTGTCGAAGATGTGACAAGGCCCTACACCGAATGTAAGCATTATTATTATTATTTCTTAGCAGAGAAGTTCAGACGGCCTTTGCCTACGCCGGTACATTGGGATGTTGAATGCCTGGGTGGACTTTGCAGGGAGAAAGCAGAAACTTATCTTCCAAATAACAAAAGCCTAACTCTACCAGATGGTTTAGAAAGCTAGGAGGATTGCTGGGGGCTTTCAAGCAATGAAGCACGAGATTGATAATGTTCCCAGCCAGTGATTCTGGCAAACCTCACCACTGAAACACGACAATAAATAAGCGCGTAAGAGTGGCACACATTCAATATTTATAGTCAACATATAATAATAATCCTTGCATTTGATATAGCGCTTTTCACATCTTATCGACGTCTCAAAGCGCTTCGCAGAATGTACTGTGAAGTGAATTGACTGTATATTTGTGGGCAAAGCGCAGCAAATAATTGCTCACAGCAGTGTCCCCACAAACATTCGTGGATTGAAAATGACCAATTTTTAAAATATTATCCTGTTTTTTTGGAGGGATTATTATTAGGAGTGTGGAGTAAGGAAACTTGCCCAAGGTTTAGTTCTGATCAATCTGGATTCGAACACAGGTCTCACACTTGTAAGACGAGTGCTCTAACCACTGAGCTACAGGAGCTCCACATCATCAATATTCCTAGTTACTAAATTAGTCAAACAGAACCTCTTTATACTGTTCACATTCTAAGCAAGACTGGTTTAAAAACGTGTGTATTCACTGAGAGTTATTTTAATTTGGGAGGGTTCTGAGACAGGTTTTGAAGGAAAGGTGAGTCTGAGGGACTGTAGGATGGAGATCCGGATATTTTAACCCTTTTTTTTTACACAGCAAAGTTTATACATGAGTATAATAACTGATTTGAATGACTGCAGTGCCATTAAGATGGATTAACTCCAAGATGTTATTCTGCACAAAGGGCACTATATAAATGGAAGTTTTCTATTGCTGTTGTATTAATTCAAATGCAGAAATTATATTATTAAAGTTTAAAGCAAAGTTGAATATCCAAAAGCCTCAAACAGCAACACACAGTTTCAGTTGTGGATTGTGAACATTGGGAAGGAGAAAAGTAGAGGAGGTAAGGCAATGGAATGAAATGTACCCAACAGAAAAATACAGCTATACTATTATTATTGGCGGATCACTTTTCCGGGGGGTGGGGGTTAATAAATCCTTCAGAAATAATAAATTGGTCACTTCAAAGCACGACTGTTTATGGGACGCTGCTGCGCGCAATTGGCTGCTGCGTTACGCCCACAAAGTACACAGTGAATTCGGACGATAGTATTATTATTGTTTGTTGCGCAGATACACTGGGGAATGCAGCACAGTGCCCAAGAATCCCCCCACTTCTGCAGTAGCATCTGTCCTCCATTTGGTTTTCCAAAGATGTATAAAGTATTGACAGCAACCGATGATTCAGCCTCCTCTCCCTCGCATGTATTTCGACACAGGTTTCTTCCCCGTAATATAGCGGTTGAGTTTAGCGCCTCTGTATGTGTGTGGGATGGTAGGAAAATCACAGGGACTAATTTGCCTCCCACTACACTGGCACTGTGCTCCACTCCCACCATCTCCTCTACACCATACAAAGTCCAATACTTTGAGGCATTCAAAGTTCTGTAGATAAGCAATAGTGGATGGCTTCATATCACATTTGCCAGGCCCGGCAGATATTCAATTCATTCTCCTGCTTGCTCATAAACCTAATGACTTTGGTCGGCGAGTGCTTCTTGTTTTCTGTTAAGATGTTTAGAAGAGGAAAAGCTTTGAAAACGTAGCGAGAGACCTGGGTTTGATTTCAAGCAGGGCGAAACCTTGGGCAAGTTTCCTTACTCCACACGCCTGATAATAATCCCTCAAAAAAAAACAGTAATAAAAATAATGCTCATTTCAATCCAAGACCATTGTGCGCAATTGGCTGCCGCATTTCGCCCACATACAGTTCAATTCACCATACAATATATCCTGTGAAGTGTTTTGAAATGACTAGAAGATCTGAAATGGCCTCCTTCTGTGCTGTATAACTCTGTGACCCTGAACTGACATCAATGCGCTATGTTTCAGGACTGTAAAAAGACTTCATTGTCCTTCAGTTTGCAATTCAATGCCGCACAAAGTACCTTCGGTACTTAAAGACACTCACTGCCTTCCAACAAATATTCTCAATGATGTGTGGAGAGAGAAAGAGTTGGAGAGGAAGAAAATCAACCTTGCTGTTATATGTTACATCTTAGACAGCCGACACAATTACAGGTCGAAATATCCAGTGCTTTCAATAAGGCATAAGTGAAGGAATAGAATTGGAATCCTCCAATTCTACTGAGCTACAGTATAAATATATATAGTATATATATATACGATATATATACAGTATATACTGTATTACATTATATATTACTATCCAGGCAGGTCAGGGCAAAACCTTGGGCAAGTTTCCTTACTCCACACGCCTAATAATAATCCCGTCAAAACCCCCCCCTCCACAATAATAAATTGGTCATTTCAATCCACGACTGTTTGTGGGGACACTGCTGTTCGTAATTGGCTGATGCATTTCGCCCACAAATATACAGTCAATTCACTTTACAATATTTCTGTGAAGCGCTTTGGGACACTTTGTCGATAAGATGCGAAAAAGCACTATATCAAACGCAAGGATTATTATTATTATTATTTGTGTGTATAGGCTATCGATTTACGGACTATTTACAGACATGAGGTTAACATGTATGCGGATGACACCCACATCTTTCTCTCTCTCTCCCTCTTCTCATTCTCTTCTCTCTTCTCATAATCTGGGTCTTTAAATCTTTCACTAAATGATTAATGATCAGGCACAGATCCTGTTCTGTCTCTACTGTTGCTAATTAACATGCTCTGCCCATGTTCCCTGTTTCTTTCTACAAAATGTAATACTTTGCATTTATCTGTGTTACAATCCAGCAGGTATTCCTTGACTCATCACTTTAATTGGTCCAGATCTTCCTGAATGCAATTTATCATCCATATATTATTCCCTTGCCCCCTGGCAGGGCGTAACATTGGACAAGATTCCTTACTCCACATGTCTGTGTTTACCTGGCAGTAAGTAGGATCCTGCTCGTTAGTCGATTGGCGGATCGCTTCTCCGGGAGTAGTAAGTCCTTCAAAAAAATAAATAATTTGGTCACTCAACCCACGACTGTTTGTGGGATCCCGCTGTGCACAATTGGCTGCTGCCTTTCGCTCCCAAAAAATATTGTCAATTCACTTTACAGTATATTCTGTGAAGCGCTTTGAGACGTCTCAAAGACGTGATAATGGCGCTGTATCAAATGCAAGGATTATTATTATAGCTTGGTATCATCGAATGTTTTCATGTGTAAAAAATGCTCTCCTCCAAGACATTGAGGAATAGTCTGAATAGTAGGGGTTTTAGTGGAATTCCACTTATCGACCAACTCCAGGCGAAACATTTTCCATCGATCACCGACATCTCCTCCCCATTGGCAAGTCAGACCTAGAGTAAAGACTTCCAATGACACAATATACCCAATTTCTAACATCTACCGCCGAGGAAACAAAAAAAACAGTTCCCAGCTCCTTAAACATGTGAAACATTAGATTTGAGAGATATTATTTGAGAAAGTAAAAAAAAATTGGAAGAAGGAAAAATCAATGCTTCCAGTCAGCACAATTCACACACAATCATATCCCACACTTGCAAATAAAAGAGACATACCGAGTTTCATATAAGTTTGCAGTGAGTTGTGACAGGCTGGGATGTACAGCATAGTTCTGCAATTGAATTTGATGTCTTGAATTAAGTAGCATTGTGTTTTATTTTACTGAAGGGATAGAGAATATTTTGTACGAATAAATGCAAAGTGTAGCTCACTCTACTCCTATTATATAGATCTTGTGAATAGTAATACTGAATATACACTGACCTAGTTTTGCCCTCGATGCATCTGAATAATTAGAATAAATTTGCTCTGCTCTGTTTGTTTCCTTACAGTTTAGATGTCATCCCTGTAGAAAATCACTGAAAACAAACGGTTCTTACAATCTGCAAATGTTTGAAGCATCTCATTTAAAATTACTGTATAAAAATACACTCATCGACAAGTGATTAGACAACAGCTACAACAGCAACAACAACAGCAAAATGACACTGATGTAGATAGCACCTTCCACGTCAGCAGGACCTGCCAATGCAATGACGATAAATTATTCGGGTAGTATTTAATCAAGTTCCGTGGCCCACATGCAGACTGCATTATTCAGGCACAGAATAGTCATGCAAATTTTCCATCCCTGCTCTATGCGAGTGCAGAATTGTTGGACAAGCTGTCCGTTGGATGAGTTAAACCAACGTCCTCTATCTTCTCAGTTGGACATTAAAAATCTCCTGGGCACCATTCAAAAGGCAAAGGCAGCTTCTCTCGGTGCTTTGACCAACAATCCTCGTTTTGTGTCTATTCGAGGGACTTTGCTGTGAGCCAATTGGCTACTATATTCGCCAACAAAAATACAGTCACTACACTCTTCAATAAAATCCTGTGAAGTGCTTCGAGATGTTCTGCCGATGTGATGTGATGTGCTATATCAAATTTGTTGTTATTATTAATAACAAATTTGATTATTATTAATCAAAGATTTGTTATTATTATTAATATTTCAAACTTATTTATTACCCGCTGATGCATAAAGTATGCAATCAAACACAAGGGCAAAGAATAATCAATTGAGTTTTAGAACAGAATTTGTTACCAATGAATTTCTAGCGTAAAATAGAAGTTGCCTCTGTTTCTATTATCTTAAAAGATTCTTATATATGCCTCCGAAACTTCTAGTTATTTCTGAATTTGTTTTAATATTCATTGCAAAGGGAAATAGCAGCTTCTAGCCCTGAAGGCTTAATAGGTGACAGGGTACTGGAAATGCATCAGTTGAATTCAACACTTGTGGAAATTAACAATGGATTCAGTAAATTATATTTGATGCTGTGGAGCTGTGCTGACCTCAGCACACCACCTCCCCCGTGTCACTCCACCCGACCAGTCATTTTTATGGGTTTAGATTCACTGGTGATGTTGCATCAAGCAAAATTTAGGTCACTTTTCTCTTTCCTTATGCTGCACTTTCCTGTGTAACTGGTTGAGGAAAGGTCTTAGTCCTCGTTTTAAAAAAATTATTTATGGGTAACACCTTCACGGCAATCCGATCTATGTTTTGGTCGGGCAAAAGCAATTCTAGGCCTGCCGCATTAACCCATGTTGTTAATAATTATACTAATCCTTGCATTTGATATAGCGCTTTTTACATCTTCTAGACATCTCAAAACGCTTCACAGAATTCTACTGTAAAGTGAATTGCCTGTGTAAACGTGGGCGAAATATGACAGCCAATTGCACACAGCAGCGTCCCACAAACAGTCGTGAAATTTAAAATGACCAGTTTGTTACTGGTTTTTGAAGGATTATTATTAGACGTGTGGAATAAGGAAACTTGCTCAAGGTTTCGCCCTGCCTGGATTTGAACCTAGGTCTCTCACTTGCAAGGCGAGCGCTCTAACCACTGAGCTACAGGAGTCCACCTTGTCTGATGTTTGCGCAGGAGCCCAGAACGTGGAGTTTCCGCTGAATAAAATGTCCAATTATGGAGTGATGTGGAGAAATTATGAAGTAAATCAGTGGCACTTCACATGACATCAACTTAGTACATTTTTTGTTTGGCGTTTTGGGACGTTCAGTGAACTGTATAATAAAACCCTGAATGTGAAGCCTCTGTCCACTGAGCATATAAAACTGACAAGCGGCAATTCAAGGCCAAGTCTTTGCTTAACTGCAAGGCTTGTGCTTTCTCTGTGAGGAGATAACAGAGCATTCCTTACAGCCTGCTGAAAGAATTCAATGCACAAGAGATGGAATAATAATATCAGTTGCAATAAAACCATTTGGGTAATGATTCATATCAGTTTTACTTGGTTATCTTTCTAAATAAATTCTTTTTTGGTTGTAGTTGAAAGATGAACAACATTTTCTATTACATTAGGCTTTAAAATGATATAATAGCCCTGAGTATTATACATTTTAAAGGTTTTTCCCAAGGAAAAAATTGCAGAACATTGAGCAAATTGCTTTATTCTGCAGAAAATAATTCCAGGTTGTAAAAGCCTAAAAGTATAATTTTTAGATTAAATGAATCATTATTTAGAACAGTAATGAAAGTATAGGAGAGCATAAAGATTGCAAAGGACATTGCCACCCATTGGAACTCTATCCCACATTCCCTTTGCCTCGTTCCCTCCCTTGCCTCGTTCAAGGCACATCTTAATCCTCCTCTTTGACTCAATAATTATAATCCTTGCATTTCACATAGCGCTTTTCACATCTTAGCGACGTCTCAAAGCGCTTCACAGAATATGCTGTAAAAGTGAATTGACTGTATATTTGTGGGCGAAACGCGGCAGCCAATTGCGCACAGCAGCGTCCCCCCCACAAACAGTGGTGGATTGAAATGAACAATTTTTATTATTGTGTTTTTCTGGGGACGGATTATTGTTAGGCATTGTATTGACACGTCTCACACTAGATCTAACTAGACGTGAAACATCACCATTCATGACTTTGGGACTCACATTCATTGTTTAAATATTGCATTGGAGCCATATGGGTACACTCTATCTTACTTGTTCCCTGTGTTCGAGAAACTCACAATGACTTGCACGCAATGAATTATGTAGTGTCCTCAGCCCACATTCAGGTAGAGCTCATGAGATAGATGTCCTTGACATAACTGCAGGAAGTCAGACATGAAAACACAAAAGAAAAGTTGGAAGGGGAGGGAAAAAGTATAGGCAAACAAATCCATACGATGGCTGATTCTGTCGTAGAAATTGACAGTCGACGATGAAAAGATGGAAACACTTTATTACCGCACGATACACTTTTAGCTCCGCAACATTTCAAGCCATAAATGTAACATACGGATGTAAGTTCAATGGGAGAAGTTTGTTCAACCGTAATATTTACTGTTCCACTTTTCATTGCTCCTGCAGTCTGCGAGACACTCTAAACTCTTGTTTCTAACGAGGTTAGTCATTGTAACACTAAATATTCATCGTACTCATTACAGTAAAATCTCTTAGCGCTGTGATATAAAAAAAATTATGACAGATTCTCCCAGGCAAACTGCAGAGAAAATTAACACCTTATTTGCCAGGTGCGCAATACAGAGTAGGAGAAATTCTGAAATTTCTCAACTGGTTCTGTCTGATATTGGTATCTTATCCAGGTGGAGATGATGTGAAAGAGTCTGGAAAGAGGGACAATAAACCAGTGAGTCCCCCTGAGGCTCACCATCATAAATAAAATAATACTAATAATCCTTGCATTTGATTTTGCACCTGATCACGTTTTCGAGGCATCTCAAAGCGCTTCACAGAAGACACTATAAAGTGAAGTGACTGTATATGTTGTGGGAGAAACGCAGCAGCCAATTGTGCACAGCAGTGTCTCACAAACTGTCGTGGAGTGACCAAATTATTATCTATCATTTTAAGAAAAAATTTGAAGGGATTATTACCCCCCCCAACCCCCCTCCCGGAAAAACAATCTACCAATGAGCTGGGAACAGTAACTGTTCAAAACTAATCGTATTCATATAACAACTTATAATAATAATAAGAATCCTTGCATTTGATACAGCGCCTTATCAAGTCTACGAGATATCTCAAATCACTTCACAGAATACACTATAAATTAAATTGACTGTATACAGAGATAGAGGGTAATTATCACAGGATAAGGTAACAGAGGTTGTCAGACAGAACCCCGGCCTTCAGTACGAGAGAAGCAGAATTCCAGAGTGTCAGGGTCAGACATGAACTAGGACAACTCCTGTGTGAGATATGCTGTGTGCGATTGGCTGCTGCGGTTCACCCACAAAATACACAGTCCATCCACTTTGCAGTGCATCATGCGAAGCGCTTTGAGATGTCTCAACGACATGATAAGGCGCTACATCAAATGCAAGGATTATTATTATTATTATTTACAAATCCTTTCGACTCTCACAAAATAGACTCAAGAGGAAGCCTCTGTTTACTTCCTCCTGCCTTGGCCTTTCCATGTATGTGTTACACTCTTTTGAAAGTCCCAAAATCAGGGATGGTCTCTAAAACATCGAAAAACGCATCTTAAATCTACTACGTTTCAGCTTTGGGACCAATGCACCAATAACATTGCCGTGAATTTAGTTTGAATTAAAAAATGTGAATGAATCTTATTGTTGGCAAAATAGCTGGGCGACAGAAGATACAGAAGATTTAATGGAACAGTGTTTAGCCCACTGACGTTTTAAAGATGGAATAGTCATGCCTGTGATGGATTTGGTAACGAGAATTTCTTTTCTGAGGCACTGATGTGTTGCACAGCCGGAGTCCCGAATGGGACCTCAAGATTGAAAACCTTGACCTCGGTAGTACGACTCATCACAAAGCACTGACTTGATGTATGACTACCCCTGAAGGAGAGAGAAATAGGAAGGTTTTAGGTGAGATAAATAGTTGTACAACAGCTATACACTAAAATCTGATTGATTTTTGCATTATTTTGAAATTCCGTCCGACAAATCCTCGGTTCATTTACTTAAAAGTAAAATTTCCTGTAATATCCTCTGGCTAAATCACCTCGACAATTTAGAATTGAATCGATAAAGATTTATACAATAACACTAATCCTTGCATTTGATATAGCGCCTTAGGATATCTTCAAGATGCCGCAAAACGCTCCACAGAATGTACCGTAAAGTGAATTTGACTGTGTATTTCGTGGGCAAAACGATCTTGATCCTCAATGATTTCGCTTTAGAGGTTGGGAATAAAGGGTCACAAGATTAGATAAGTCCTATTTATTGTTCAAAAGAATCCATTCCAGATGCCGAGATATTGCCAGAGACTTGGAGAGGCAAACATAGAAGTTAACGTATAAAATAAAAATAAGGTGGTCAGTTATTGCAATCATAATAATAATAATAATCCTAGCACACTGGTGAGTCGTCTCAAAATTGCAGCATATAATGTAAAGCAAATTGACTAATTGTGGGCGAAACGTAGCTTCTAATTACACACATCGGATGGCAACAAGCCTGTTAACATTCACTTAAATCACCTGATTTAGGTAGTGCAAGTTTGTAACAACTTTATGAACAGATTTGAGTTTAGAGCAATCTTCAGAGGGAATGTTAATACTGTACTTGCCGGTTTCTTTGTCAGTGAAGCCTCATGTTCTGCGACTGCTCACCACAAAACTTAATCCCTTTCACTTTAGTTCCAGTGATGGGCTCCAGGTATGGATTGTTTAGTATTGTACTGTACCATGATAATTGGCTGATGTTAACAGTCCTGTTGTTTATACCCTAACCCCTCATTAACAGATACTCGAGCAGTACTAAATTGAGGTCAAATAACTTATTATTTTATTATGCACTTGGTTGCATTAATTCGCGTACACCCACAGCATTAATTAAATTAAAGTGGAACCCTTAAGAATCCAATGGTATCTTACTCATTAGGTAGTAGACTGACAATACAATTTGATCAGGTAAATCAACTCTGAATCTGGGAAATCTAACTCCCAGTTCAGGCACCGAGTGCCAAATTTCACAAGCGCTCGAAGGGAAAATATGCTTGGAAAGCCATCGTCCAGAAATGTTTGTGACAGTAACCACGAGACAATCCTTTGCAATTGGATTGTATGAGGTGCCTTTTCATTGTGTCGAAAAGACTCAAAAGTGCTTCACAGGATTTTACTTTAAGGTGGTGTGCTTTGTAGGCAAAACTCGGCAGCCAAATTACATCACCACAACTTGCATTTATATAAAGCGCCCCTCACGCATGGCGGCTTCCCAGAGCCATCGACAGTGACGCACCTCGACTCTGCGCTGGGGGGGGGAGGTGGGGAGGGGAGGTGAACATAGGCAGGAAGGTCGAATAGGAAGATCTACAGACAAACAGCCATGAAGAGTGAGTGAGCAGACCGATTTTATCTGGGGGAATTCTCTTTTCAACAGTACCATTCTCGGAAACGATAATGCATTTACAAAGCGTCCTTCACCGAGGCTAATGTCTTGCGGGTGATGGAACCTCGGTTAAAGATCGCATCTGAAGAAAGGCACCTTCAACAACGCACCACTGCCCACAGCACTCATTGATTGGAGTGTCAGCCTAAACTATCAGCTCAAATATGTGCCTCAATCCTACAACTTTTGACTCAGGCTACCAACTCCCTCTCTCTCTCTCCCGCTCTCTCTCGATCTCTACCTAGGTATCTTGTTCTCTATCTGGATGACAAATGAAGCCCAGGTTTTTACTAAAAAGTTACGTTTGTCCTAGCAAATTGAAAACACGAGTCTGTCAAGCGGTAGTGTTATTATTCGAGGAGGTTCGGAATCCAGACAGCTCTGGGGAGTGGGAAGGAGTTCAAACAGTATCTCGGGTTAGCGTCGTGAGCTTCTGGTGAGCATATCAATGACAGTTGGAGGGAAAGGGGCGACAGGAGTGATTCAAGGAATCTATTTAGTATTAACTATTAAGAGCTCCTGCAGGTTTCGCTAAAAACTATACGTGTCTCTGGGGCGGGGGGAAAAAAAACCCTTCACTCATGGGAACTAAATTAAAATGATTTGAATTACTATCATAGTCAGGTTTGTAAATTAACCGATCTGCTGTAAAGATAAAGAGATGCTTATATGTGTGAGCGGGAGAGAAGGTGTATGTAAGGGGTAGAGATGGAATAGTTGTTTCCTGTGGCTCTACTTTCCCCCTCAGAGGAGTCTGATGTTACACCATCTGTTTGTGTAGTTGCTCAAGGTAGCAATGGGATACCTCCTTCCTGGTATTATCTCGGGGAACAGCCAAACAGGGAGGGAGTCCTCACCGATGGGACTCTGGGTCCTCAAACATTCTTTAAACATCTTTGCTATTCAACAAAAAATGTCAATCAAGGAAGGTACTGTACGACATTCCATTTGTATAGCACCTTTCACGTTGGGGAGGGCGTCCCAAGGCGCTGGACAATCGGAGATTTAGACCAGAGGGTTGGCTTAGGGCAGTGAGAGTTGGAGGGTGACTGAAGGTGCGGTCAAAGAGTAGGGACTTGAGAGGTGCCTTGAAGGAGAGGGAGAGGGAGGGAGCAGAAACTTCTAAAGTTGGTATTTTTGTCTATGAACTTGGGTTCTCCACTGACGTACGACCAAAAATGCACGACACATCGAAGCATATTTGAAAGCCGCCTTCTCCCAGAGCTGATCTGTTTCCAACGTACGGTATAGAGTGTTGGGCAATCCTGTATTGTCAACCGCTTGTACAACCAAGAGGAAAAATAAAAAAAAGGGTTGGAAAATAGGTAAAAGACAATTATGCCTATAAAGGTTCAGCGGCAATACTTGATGTGCCACAATTAATTAAGCAGAACAATCTTTGGTTAACACATTGATTTGAAAGAAGAAGAAGGAGGAGGACAGTGAAAGACAGCTAACATAAGACAATACCTGGAATGACATTGTTGAACCCCGATATGTACAAAATCTTAGATTGGCTACATTAGAGATACTGCCTGTTCTTGAAACCCACTTGCAGGAGTTCTGAATAAATGCTCTGTTTTCATTTCTATTGCTAAAATAGTAATAAGCAAGCGTCCCCAGAATGTGGCATTTATCTGGATATTAGTGTCCACCTGGGAATCGTTCAATTAGTACCTACATATGTTGAAAGCTCATTGATCACACAATTCTTTTCTTTCCCAGAAATAAGGAAGATTACTTCACAACTCAATCTCAATTTACGGGCGCGTTTCATCTGCGGATAGGGACCTGACTGCAACAAAGAATTCAGCCACGCTGTGTACACTTCCACTCAGGAAGCCACACAAACTAGCCAATGTGTCACTCTTGTATTCATAAGAACATAAGAATCAGGAGCAGGAGTAGGCCATTCGGCCCTTCGAGCCTGCTCCGCCTTTCAATAAGATCATGGCTGATCTTCTCACCTAACTCAAATTACCTGCCCTATCCCCATATTCCCCCCTAATCCCTCTATTTTTCAAAAATCTATCAGTCTCAGCCTTGAAAATGTTCAAGGACTGAGCATCTATAGCCTTCTGGGATAGTGAATTCCATAAATTCACTACCCTCTGAGTGAAGAAATGTTTCAACTCTGTTCTAAAAGGCTGACCCTTAATTTTAAGACTGTGACCCCTGGTTATAGATTCTCCTACCAGGGGAAACAGTCCCTCAGTGTCTACTTTATCTAGCCCTTTAAGAATCTTATATGTTTCAATAAGATCTTCTGTACTCTAGAGAATACAGCCCTAGTCTATTCAACCTATCCCCATAGGTCAGTCCCCTCATCCCAGGAACTAACCTAGTGAATCTATGCATTCAAATCTAACATCTCTTTCCCACACACTACCGTATTGTCAAAGTCCAAATTCTGTCCACAGATCATAACAGTCAGGTTTCAAGGAGGCAATATAGAGGGGCCTTGAGGCTTTTTTTTTCCATCTTCTCTCTCGGAAGCTGTTTCTCTAAGTGTCAGCAGCCTTGCCTACCTTCATTTAAGAATCTGGTTCCTAGGGACATGTTCAGGCAGCACCTCAGGACACTGAAGAATAATAACCTTCACAAACTACCGTCACCCAACTCATGATTTCAGATGGTTTCTGCACGGATTCCATCGGGATCTTAGTGACCCTCATCATAGCAGAAAGCTAGCTGATAGTGACCTAATATGGATTAAATGATTGCATTGTCTTTCACGAAATCCTTTCCCCCCTTTCTCTTTTTCCCCAGATTCTTTCTCTGGCTTCCTTGTCAGACCATTTACTTTCGTCCCTTGTCAATTTTATCACCATTTTCCTCTTCCATCTGCTCAATATCTAATGGTCTTCCGATTATTCATTGTCAAGTCATCTACCTCCTTTAGCTTTTCTAATACCTCATTGTTTATGAGGCCTCGGTAAAGGCCTTAGCTTCATCCCCTTACACCCTCACCTCAAAACCCTTTCACACCGCTCATTCCATACATTATTTCCCATTTCACGTTGTTTGAAAACTGGTATGCTCTTCTATATTGTCTTGCGTTTTCACTTCTTAAGCAACGTGGCAGGCAGCGAAAAGTAACTGTCAAAACTGTTTCCAGTCCTTCACCTTTACACAGTTTGTGTTTTGAAATCATTTGTGTTACAGGGTGCAGCCCCAATACTGGCTCACTTCCCCCCAGCTCACCAACGCAGCAGGTTCCACTACGTTGCATCTATTACAAAGTCCTGTTCGGAATGAACAAGAGGCTTGTCAAGCACTCGGAGACACTAACCCTACGTGACGGGCGCTATATAAATGCAAGTTGATGCTGTTGTTCACGTGAAGAAGAAAGAGTTGAAAAACACAACACAAAATAAGAGAAAATATCTAAATTAGAGGGAGAAAGGTGGCAGAAAGCTCTGGAAAAAGTCAAATTAGATGTGCATCTCTAAATGCCAGAAACAATCAAAATAAACGGGTAGGCTGGAGTTACTGCTGGCAACCGATAAATATAATGTTGTAGGAATAATAATGATAACATTTGGCAGAGTGACCTTCATAGCAGAAGGACCACTGAAAGAACTTCAAGGAATAATAATAATAATAATAAGGGTGAATGCAGTCAATTTGGAAACAGCAATGTTCCATCAACCGTGAAGTGAATGAGCAATTCTACCGGAGGATTATTAGTCAGACCCAGCGAGAAACTCACTTCGCTTTACGAATAGTGCCAAGGGATCTGTAGCATCCGCTTGAACAGATAGACAGGATCTCAGTGCCTGAAGGGCAGCACGGTTTCGGTAGAAAACACACAGTTTCCAGTCTTCTCTCTTCCTTTGAATGTTGGGTCAAAACATATAAATGACATGTCAGGGAAGAGAAGGGAAGTGGGGAGTGGGGGGGAAGCTTTGCGAGATAGATAATAACACATCCTTTGCCTCCAAAGTACTCTTTCCATGAGTGGTTCAGTGCCTTATTGGATGTACTCATTAGAGGGTCCTGTTTTCGGGCTTTAGGGGAAAGTTGAACGTATATTATAGGAGAAATCTTTTACTTTGACAACATTCCCCCACACCTACCCACAAGTGTAAGTTCCATGTTTTTGAGTGACGGGTTGTGGGCTGTCCCAGGACTTGAACTTGCAGCCATTTGGTGTGGAAACCGTATACGAGGCAACTTGTTTACTTCCTCAGCACAAGAGGATGGATAAATGTTTTAGATTTCTATTAAAGCAGAGACACCATTTCGTACAATGCTGCTGCCAAATAAGCACGTCTGCACAACAGGTAAGAGGAAAAATCCTCAACAATCCTCTCCCCTCCGCACTGAATCCGGAGGTAATTTCTCACACCAAGTTTAGAGCAGCAAATAGGAACTGAATCGATGCATGATTTAGTAACAATGACCCTCCCACATGATGTATTTATTCAGACTGTTTAGATATAGACGGCATGTTTCTGGCTAGTGAACCCAAATCTTTCAATAGCCAAATTAGAGTTGTTTTATGCAGTGGCTTTTATGTCTGTTTCTCCTGAATGTATTCAGCGTCTTGGGATGTCCTCCCGACGTGAAAGGCGCTCTATAAATGTAATTTTGTTGTTGTTGTTTTGTTGTTTGTTGTACTGAATATATTGTATTGCATGGTGTTGTTGTATTCTTTTGCGTTCTATTGTATTGTATTTGATTGCATTACGTTGCTAGGCAGGAAAAGGCAATAGAATGAAACTAAACAGCAAGCACTTCCAGAGAGCCAGCACAGACATGAACAGATACGTAAACAGGTTTTCGGGATGGGTAGATAAGTGGCAGAGCAGAAGAAATCCAACGCAGAAAATATGTGATTCGCTTTGTTAGGAAGAATACAGAAGCCGTTTGCACCTTGTAAATTAGAGGGGAGGAGCAAAGAGATACGATGATTCAGATTATAATACTCTTTGCACGTGACACAGAAGTCATCTTCTAGACATCTCAAAGCGTTTCAAGGAATTTAGCATAAAGTCTATTGATGATGTATATTGTGGATTGACCATGTAATAGAAATTACACCTGTGTTACATCTTAAAGGTGAGGACGTCGCAAAGCGCTTCATTCACTTATAAGGAAAATCTAAATAAAATAATGAAACAAACACCAGCGTAGGCTAGTTTAGTGGAACAGACCATTAATTGGATACTGTAGAGTGTAGACTGTATGTAATTATATATAATAATCAGTCGAATGGGTTTTCCTTTGTGTGGTAATAGTTCTGTGCTTATGGAAACTTTCAGTTTTCTAACAAAACCAGTGCATCATAGGAATGGTGGGTTGAATTGACATACTTGCAATCATGTTTTAATAGTGAGAGTGTTCACTACAGATTAATTTAATTTAACAGTGTGAGTGTTCACTGCAGATTAATTTTTTAGCAATTACCTCTACTTTTATGACCAATAAATGAGATGTATTGCTGTTAATTTCAGGCAGATTTCAAGGAAACTCTTAA
Organism: Hydrolagus colliei; assembly: GCA_035084275.1. Classification (NCBI taxonomy): domain Eukaryota; kingdom Metazoa; phylum Chordata; class Chondrichthyes; order Chimaeriformes; family Chimaeridae; genus Hydrolagus; species Hydrolagus colliei. The sequence continues at coordinate 2,285,582 of CM068752.1, forward strand.
CTTACGTTCAATTTGAAATTAGTCTTCTGTTTTATTGTGTGTTTTATGTTAATAGATGCTTTCTAACATTGCTACTCGTACACACTGTTTAAACTTCAGTCTGATAAAGAAACCTTTTTGTCAGTGATTGATGAAAAACAAACTGTTTTATTCCCTGTGATTCAAGTCAGGATGTTTTGTGATTGAGATGCGTCAATCTTTATGGTAAGAAAGAATGTAATATGGTTCAATGAGAAACTGGAACAAACAAATATAATAGAGTTGACCTTGGGAAAAGAAGGTCATGATTAAATAATAATAATACTACTAATAATAATTCTTGCATTTGATGTAGCGCTTTTCACATCTTATCGACGCCTCAAAGTGCCTCGCAGAATATACTGTAAACTAAAAAGAAATACGAAGTTCCTTATCTTGCTGTTTACCTGATGTAGTTAAGGAGGTTTTGATGGATGGTTTATAATGGAGCAAAAAGGAGGGTGCCATTTTGTGATGCGATAGAAGGAAAGTGATTTATTGGAAAGGGGAGGGGTGTGGACAATATCAAAGAAACGTATTGATTAAGTGTTGAGTTCCGACTAGGCTCAAGTCAAAACAGTTTCGAGAGGGAAGATTAGGGAGAGCAAATTGTTTCCCAGTTTGGTCATTTTTAACTTTGTTGTCATGCATATTGCAAAACAAATAATGCCTGGAATAAAACTGGCGATGAAAAGACAACCAGTTTTGTCAGCGTGATTATCTCTGTGTCCAAGATCCCGAATTATAAATGCTTAAAACTGTGGGGAATTTCTTTAAAGTAAATGTAATATAAAATTGACCCACTTGCAGCCAACATAACTCAACGCCTCCTCCCAAAAACTGGTGACGTGAATAACTAAATACTACAATCATCTTAACCTATGAATCTGAATGAGCATTCAAATCTCAAGAACTGTATAAGGAATTGTAACTTGCCCAGGGGATCAGAAAGAGGAAGACAGGGTCACACAAACACTGCTCCTAAACACATTCAACTGCATCTCCATAAAATCACAAGTTTGGTTTGGATAAGAAGAAGAAGAAGAAGAAGAAGAAGAATCCTTCCGTTTGATGTACACCTTAATGCGACTATCATTAAAATCATTCAGGTCTGTTGTCAAACCTCACTGAAGGCAGTCAGATGGAAAAAAAAAGTGCCAAATGATATGGAGGAGTGCTGACACTCAGCGATCCAAAAACTTGCTCTCGAGAATCTACATCTGTGCAAGCTGATGTGACGTGGAGCTCAAATGAACTCCATGAGTGACCAGAAAAGCCCCACTCGCGGCTCCTGTCAATGGCTGCGGAGTGAGCAGAAGGACTTGTGTCCGCTGTCTTCATCCGGATCAATGCTTCCCGAAGGCGTGCCGTGAGTGATGGCTGCTTGGTTAACATACCACTGTAATATTATTGTATAAACCGCACGAAAAGTAACCCGGGGCAATCAAATGGGGCAATAAATCATAAGTCACAAACACGAGGTTTCGCCGTACAGGCTCATGGACACTCTTAGTTGCGAAAATCGAAAATGTTATGGATAATGTAATGGCATATATTAGGGAGGTTAGGTTGATATTCCTTAGAAGTTTTTTATGGGATCATTTGGATGAAGTATTTAAAATACTGAATCATCTTGTTGCTCTACTGTTTCGGTGTATCCTTTGGTAGTGTTGCAGGTTTAACCTTTCAAACCTTGTTTGTGCCAAAGGGATCTGGAATTGGGATGAAAAAATTAATGTCAAACGGGTTTTATGGATGGGCTGAACAGGTCTCCTGTTTTTCCCGTTTCCCTACATTTCCCGAACCATTAGGAAACTGCATTGCAGGTGAAGGCGTGATTAGGTTTGGCTGCCATGCCATTCGCGTTACATCCACTTGCCAACCTTCACTGTCCTGTATAGTCTCACTTACGTGACTTATCGGAAGGCTGTGGGTGCTCATAAAGCTGTGCTCCTCACCTTCAAGTAAAGGAGCATGAAGGGAATGAGAGAAAATTGGAACAAACAAAACACAATGTATTTTAAAGATAGCAATGATTAAAAATCGATTCACTGTAATTCAAAAAGCGCAAGATACTGCAGAAGACATCTAAAACAGGATCAATAAAGCATTAGTTTTAAATCGGACATGGATCATTATCTAGACTATGCAGTGGTCTGAAGGAAAATAAACCTCCTCAAAGCTTATTCTTAAAATTATAATTGGTGGCATTGAACATTTTCAGGCGTAACAATGCTCAATTTGTATTGGATTATTTCTATTTTACTGCTCCATTGTGTACATGGTGGATGTGTTTAGGTTACAAGCATAAATGATGTGACACTTGTGTTTCTCGTTGCTGGATTTGTTCTGAAGCATTTATTTCGAAAGCAAGCGGTTTGGTAAAAATGGACTTTCGTTGTACATATTTCATCAGGAAAGGCTTCCACATGAATCAGGACGATGCTTGGGTGAGGATTTCTATAAATTCTGGGTAAAAATAGCTGCCATGGAAATTCTAGCACTGCAGCTCAGCGCCATTCGAACTCAATTTCATTCAAAATAGTAGAAAAAGCATCATTAATTCATCTCTTATGCAAAATGGCACATTTCTGAGGGAGCTGTCTGGTGCCATGGGCTTTCACTGCCTGTAAATCCATTTTTAAAAAATCTCCGGCAGTAACGTTTTGAAACATATGACTTCCATCTTATTTAATTGCAGTAGAAGTACACAGGCTGTTTATGAGAGTCCCATCGCGTAAGCCACCAGGAATCTGTTCATCCTTTTCATTGGAGATCCAAAGATTACTAAACTGAACAGTTTACAGATTAGAAACTTTGGGGCTTGGGAGTCAGCTGAGATAATTCAATTCAAAGTCTCCTCTCTGTACTGAATGTTGGCAATTTATGTTAAATGGGGTTAGACAGTTTCCATCTGTTAAACCTGCCCTGGGCCTGATTAGAAATTGTTCCATCCTCCAACACTAACGTTTGTCCACTTGATCAGTTCACAACAACAACACAACAACCACCAGCACCACAACAACAACAACTATTAGGAAACTTGGTGGGTGATGCTTCAGCAACTCTGCCCTCAACCTCTGGAACTCCATCCTGCAGTCCCTCCATCTCGCCTCCTCCCTGGCCTCCTTCAAACCCTGCCTCAAGACCCTCCTCCTCGATGGGCCCTATTGGCCACTCCAAATCCCTGCCCTTTCCCTCCACTCTCCCTGTCTCCAGCTCGGGTCTGACTGTCCGGCGTCTTGTGACGTCCTCCTGACGTGGAAGGCGCTGTGCACGTGTTGTTTTGTTGTTGTTGTTGTTGTTGTTACGCTGGAAATCGCAAACCGAAAGAGAGGCGTTGAAAATTCGCAGCGTTTTGAAAGTCTCCGGCCTACCAGTCTGAACACACCAAAAAGGTTGAAAGCTCCACTATTGTAGCTACAAGATCAATAGTTTTGTTTGCGTACAAGCAACCTCCCCGTGAGTGCTTAGTCCTGTGTCTTTGTTGGTGAGAACATCACCGAGTGAGAAAAAGTTTCTGTGGGTGTTATGAGGGTGTGTCACAAAGATATCATTTTATCTCTTTTCTCTGCCCTACGTCCATCCTCTCTTACCCGAGCATCAATGACAGACCAAGTTCATTGACGTCTAGTCGCTCTGCCATCACATAAAAAGCCTGCAATTTCTTCACAACGTTTCAACCTACTAGAGTACAGGTAGAACTTTGCTCAACGTTGCTTTTCGGTCAACGTTGTTTCGTAATTACGTTGGTGATACACCGGGGGAACGTATATTCATTTAACGTCGGGTCATTTGCTATTACGTCATTCGCGCGGGTGGAAATAAACTACTTTGGGTAGCATAGGCGTACATAGGCGCTGAACGTCCGGTATTCTTGCGCGGGTTTGCTTGACGTTGTTTCGCTTAAAGTCGCACTTTTCACGAACGCAACTGCTATGTTAAGCGAGGACTCAGTGTATTACTTAGACCACTCACCACGCGAGCAAGAATTTTTATTCTCGGGCAGGACAAAACCGTATGCAAGTTTCCTTACTACGCGTACACGCCTGTTTACCTAGCAGTAAGTAAGAACCCCTTTGTTCCTCTACCCCATTTAGATTCTTATTTTCCAGGCGGTAAGTATGTGACCTCCTCGTTTCTCCTTCCAAAATGCGCCACCTCACACTGATCTACATTTTCCGATTCAATGGCCGTTCAGCAGGTTTATGAATGTCAGTGGAACACCACTTCCCACCCTCCGAGAGTCTGAATTATGACCCGTTACCTTTACTCTGTTTTCTATCTTGTAGCCAGCTTGCAATCCATTCTGTTACTTTTCCCTTGACCTTATTCCACCTTATTCGTTAGTCCATTATGCAGCGCCTTCTGCAATGCCTTTTGGAAATCCAAATACATTACATCTACCGCATTACCCTTGTCTAATCTCTCCCTTACCTCTTCAAAGAATTTAATGACGTTGGTTGAGCGTGACCTTCCTGTTTGAAATCCGTGCTGACTATCCTTTATTATATTTTTGCTCTCTTGATTTTTTTAATGTTTCCTCTTTCGGTAAAGATCCCATTATCTTTCCCACCACCGATGTTAAGCTAAGAATATATGAAGAATGTGCGCTGGAAAGAGGAAATAGCTATTGAAACACGTCGTGCACTTGAAGTCAGCTTTCTTGTGTACATGACGGAAATTAATGCATTTCTACCTGACGATTACAATAGAGATCTCTTTGATACTGAGCTGCCAATGTTATAATAACTTTGCACGGAGTCGCGAGGTTAAGATTTCTCGGAGCTGGTTACAATGTCCTCTTCTTCTGAAGCACAGTTCCGCAGTTCGGCCATCTAATAAATAATATAATAATAATAATAATAATCCTTGCATTTGATAGAGCGCTTTTCATGTCTTGTAGATCTCTCAAAGCGCTTCACAGATTATACCGTAAAGTGAATTGACTGTATATCTGTGGGCGAAATGTGGCAGTTAATTGCACACAGCAGCGTGCCCACAAACAGTCGTGGATTGAAATGACCAATTTTATTATCGTGTTTTTTTGTGGAGGGATTATTATTAGATATGTGGAGTAAGGAAACTCGCCCTGACCTACCTGGAATCGAACACAGGTCTCACGCTTGTAAGGCGAGTGCTCTAACCACTGAGCTACAGGACTCTATAGTTTCGTACTCAGAATCCCAGATTGTGTCTGGGTGAAACGCAGCTACCGAAACTAAACCGAACTAAAATATTTCCAACCAAAATGCTACCAGCAGCCTAGAAATCTCAAACTTGCTTATTGAACTAGTGACCTCCTTAACAAAACTGCTGAGAAAACTGTAAAAGAAAAGGAGTCATGAGTGTGAAACGCCTTTCCTAATAGTCTTCAACCAACGTAGAAGATACACGTTGAAATGCTACTAACTCAACAATCAGCAGAGAGGAAGTAACTGTATTGACTAGGAGAGAGTGGATTTAAACTGCATTCCCAGGACAATAATGGAGTGTTGGCATGACCTCTACCGTGACCCATTGTGAAAGCATTTAAGAACAAGAGTAGAAAGGATATTGAATTTTCTTTTCAGTCGTGCAACACAGGTCTACCAAAGCAAATCTGTCCCTGCTTAGCACTCCCCATCCCCAACCTTCTTCCTTCTGTATTTACAGAGACTTTATTACCACGCTCCGTATTCTCAGGAAATCGATCCTTTCCTTCTGTTTTTCTCTGGCCAGCATCACGCAGCCACTGGCAAATAGGAAACAAATGGGTAACCCCATTGAGGGATGGTGCAAACACAGACACTCGAGAATTGCTGTTCAAGTGGGACGTCTTGTGAACAACTTGATGGGCTCCTATCACTTATTATAATAATAATAATAATCCTTGCATTTGATATAGCGCTTTTCACATCTTAACAATGTCTCAAAGCTCTTCACAGAATATACTGTAAAGTGAATTGACTGTATATTTGTGGGCGAAATGCAGCAGCCAATTGCGCACAGCAGCGTCCCCCCCACAAACAGTCGTGGATTGAAACGACCTATTTTATTATTGTGGTTTTTTTGGGACGGATTATGATCAGGCGAGTGTGCGTGTGTTGAGTTAGGAAACTTGCCCAAGGTTTCGCTCTGATCTGCCTGGATTCGAACACTGGTCTCACGCTTTGTAAAGCGAGCGCTCTAACCACTGAGCTCCAGGAGCATTAGATTTTCTGTTCATGTGATATACCTTTGTTTGTGTCCCTCACACCAAGCCGAGCTCTGTGCCACAGCTGCTTCCTGTATGAACAGACATACATGATTCCTTTAGGGCCTCTTTTAAAAATATATATATTTCCGAGTACAACAAACATATGTTGTTAAAATATTGCAGCAGTCACATATATCTCATCTCAGCGGAAATGCCCACGGGCTAGACTATGTGCCCTTTTCATGCGAATCCGTGGAGTCCTGTAGCTCAGTGGTTAGAGCATTCGCCTCGCAAGCGACAGCCCTGGGTTTGATTCTCGGCAGAGAGAAATGTTGGGCAAGTTGCCTTACTCCGCACACCTCTGTTTACCTGGCATTAAGTAGGAACCCAGTTGTTAGTCGATTGGAGGATTGCTTTTCTGGGGGTAATAATTCCTTCAAAATAATAATAATTTATTGGTCACTCATTCCATAATAATAATCCTTGCATTTGACATCTTCACATCTTCTAGACATCTCAAAGCGCTTCCCAGAATGTACTGTAAAGTGGATTGACTTCAGTGGTTAGACCTTCAGCCTCTCTGCCTTTACACTTTGGAACTCCATCCCACTGTCCCTTCGCCTTGCTCCCTCCCTTGCCTCCTTCCAGACCGGTGTCAAGACCCACCTGTTCGACTGTGCAATCAGTCACCGTCCTACTTCTCTGTCCTCCCTCATCCCAACTCTGCCCCCACCCTCTCAACTCCCACTTTGCTAGGGCCCCAAACCCTGACTGTTCAGCGCCCTGGGGCGTCCTCCTGATGTGAAAGGCGCTCTACAATGGTCATTTTGTGGTTGTTGTTGTTGGAACACATGCAGTCTGAGCTGACACTCCAATACAGCGCTGGGGTTGTGCCAGAGTTGTCATCTTTGGGATGAGATGTTAAACGGAGGCCCCATTCTCCCCTGATCAGGTGGACGTTACAGATCCCGTAGCGCTATTCTCAAAGACAAGGGAGTTCCTTCCGATGTCCTGATCAACAATCCCTGAATAAATAAAGTGAATTATTCACTTCGTGGGGCAAGGCTGCGTGCAAATTGGCTGCACACTTTATGGTGACTGTGACTCGTTTTGGGACGTCCTCCCAAATAATTATTCTAATCATTGCTGTTATTAAAACTTGAGCTACATTTAATGATCTCCTTCGGGAAAAATTATTTCTTTGTAATATTACGCTATTACGTGACTCATTTATATTGTTCTAAGTCAGCAGCTCCAATTATCTACGCGAATAATTTCCAATAGGTGAGTTTTCACCTCTTCGCCCACTTTTTAAATTCTGCTCCCAACATTTAACATATTTAAAATCAGCTATTGCAATTGCAACAGATATTGCCGCAGTGGGGAACAGTGGAATTAACCATTCAGGTGTCATTCTCCAGGTCACTTTATAATAATAATAATCCTCGCATTTGATATAGCCCTTTTCATGTCTTATCGACGCCTCAAAGCGCTTCACAGAATGTACTGTAAAGTGAAGTGACTATATATTTTGTGGGCGAATGATCAACAACATTCTCAATAATTTGCACTCATGCAGAACGGATAGAGAATATCTCAAACTACTTTACAAAGATTGAGTGGTGGTGGATGGTGGGGAATGGGGGGAGATAAGGGGAGAGCAGGGGGATAAGGGGAAGAGAAGGAAGTTTGTGGGAAATTGCCTTGCACAAAACGGCTCCCAGTTTCGCCTACCAATGCACTAGTCACTACAGTTTTATAGTGAAGCCTGTCGAACTGATCTGTTTCCGTGCCATCGCAATCGCACGGCAGCAAAATAAAAGCTAATAGAAGTCGCTTACCTCTCTCTGTGTTAGCAGAGTACTATCAGAGGAAATCAAGTGAGAACTGATTTTTTAACAAAATGTGTCTAGAGTGTATCAAGGTAGATGGATTCACCTGAGTATGCTTAGAAGGTACATAACTGACAGGCCAATGAATCACCTCCAAAGCCCTAAGCATTAGTGTTTCTCTGGGAATTTTAATAAGAGTTCTTGCCTTCTGTCAACCTCAAAGCATAGAGGACAGTACTGTATATAAATTCAAGAATATGTGCTGCAGAGGTCTCCACTCCTAAAGGAATGGAAACTTAATGAAAAATCTTTACCTCCAGAAATGCACACCCGAATGAAAAATTATCAGGAAGAGATTCAGTAACGCGGCAACCGAGGTGCCAGGACCTTATCGGTTAAATGTTATCTTTCCCTCCATTCATTCTGATTGAACAAAAAAAAGCACTTCAACAATAAGGAGGGTATTCTTATTAAACTGTTTCTTATCCAATCCTATGCTTGGAATATAATTTAGAATGACACTAAAACCCACAAAGGCTGTGCTTGTGTTAACCAGACAACAGCAACAACTTCCACTTATATACAGTCAATTCACTATACAGTATATTCTGTGAAGCGTTTTGAGACGTCTAGAATTATTATTATTATATAGCGCCCTCTACGCCGGCTAGCGTCTCAGAGAGCTTACAACAAATCACTTAATAGTTTGTACCACCTTTTGTTCTCAATCAGGCCGACAGATATTAGATCTTTTCTTGAAAAGAAAATCCGTTTTAGAAACATGAAGCTAAATTCAAAGAGCGATTTTTGCCACGTTTGAAACCTTGCTGAGCTGCCCTGGGAATCGCGATACAAGCTTCTATTCAAACCAATCTAATAGACTATTTTCGAGTGCCGTTAATTGACCACTACATATACAGTACGACAATTTGTCATGCATAGCTTAACCTTTGAATAGTCCTTGTGTTTCGCAACCCAATGGCATAGCTACACACTGTATATTGAATCGTAAAGGCGCAGGAAATGAAAATTAATATAAAAAAATTCAAATGCAGTGTTTTCTCAAGAAGAAAATAATACTGTATACCTACTTGTTTATTAATTTGGGCGAGGGTGGGGGAGTGCAGTCTGACACATGGGAGAACCCTTCACTATCCTTAAGAGCATCCAAACTAAACTGAGAATTCCATCTACACATGGAAATTCCTGGATACCGCATCTCAGTGACTGGGGTGAAGTTTATCATTATACATTACAGCGTTTTATTATATTATTTTAATGTTATGTACCTTAACCACTGTCTTGGACTCTCACTTAGTTCCATCTCAGTGACTGAGGTTTATTCCTGCATTGTACACTATGTTTAGTATATTATAGTGTTATATTGCATTGCGTTTTTTACTGTTTTACTTCATTTTATGTAGCTTGGTCACCAATATGGATTCACACCTGGCTCCATAACGCAGTGACTGGGATCGTGTTTCTCAGTATGTATGATTCCATTGTACAATCTGCGATGTACACTGTTATATTATTGAGCGTTAATTTATATAGTTTCATTACGATGTATGTCAACTACCCTGGTTCTGTGTTGAGGCCGAAATATTATAAATAATGTATGTTGAGGTGAAAGGCTTCTTATTATTTCCATTCTCGTGTTCTACTCCGGATCCTTGTGTGTTTTAGTGTCATTCTAAATTATATTCCAAGCCTAGGATTGGGTATGAAACAGTGTAAAAATAGGAAACGTGTTGGACCGGGAAGGAAGTACGGAATTCAGTGGAATCCCAAAGGCTTGTGAGAGGAGAGCATTTACAAAGACTTTGGACGCACAGGCTTCTAATCTGCGTGAAATGACATAAATACTGAAACCAACAGATGGTCATGTTTTCTGTGAAGACAAAAAATAGGGAGAGCGGTAGAGACACAGAACACAACAAAACGGTCAAAAAAAAAAGATTTTAGATTTGCGTGGGCAGGTCTATTGAAAATGGAATTTAATACCGACAATTACGGTACCCTGTGTACTGAACTAACCTGGGCCCGGAATGAACTGTATTGATTTAAAACAGTTAGACTTGGAATTAGACTGGAGAGTTACAAAGTAACACAGACCTCGCTTTCAATGTTCAAACAAAATACTGTCAAGCAATTAAAAACCTAGTAGAGTGTTGGGATACAGCACTCGAATAATGAAATATAGGTCTGGAGAGGTTTGAGTTCATGGGACAAAACCTAACATTAAAAAAGCTACCGAAATATAACACACTAATCCGTGAAGGGACACCTTTGCAGCCTGTAACGAAGGAGGAAACCACATCAAAATATGTAACAGCTTAAATAATGCAGGTGTCGCTCAGTGGTTAGAGCATTCGCTTTATAAGCATGAGACCTGTGTTTGAATCCAGGCAGGTCAGGGCGAAACCTTGGGCAAGTTTCCATACTCCACACACACACGCGCCTAATAATAATCAGAACAAACAAAAGTCACAATAGAAATTTTACACGCTAAGGTTTGTAACCAGGTAGTTACAGTAAATAATAATAAGAAAAATAACACTCCGTGCATTTTATATAGCTCCTTATTAAGTTTTCAAAACGTCTCAAACAGCTTCACAGATTATACTGTAAAGTGAATTGACTGTATACACAACCTCCACACGCTATATATAACTGGTCACTGGGATCAGAGAACTTGACCAATTTTATTAAGCAATTATAGTCTCTCAGTCAGGTCAAAAGCTATTTAGAACTTCAGCTAACTGCACGTTTGTCAAACTGACTGGCGGAAACTGCGCTTCAATGCAATCTTCTCCGACGTGAATCAGGATGGAGGTTCCCACAGGTTAACCTGACACATCCGATTGCCTACAGAATTCATTATCCATAGGCCCTTGTGGAATTCTAGCCTGGGCAACACCTATCTGACACCCCACCACCTTCTTAAACTGGTTAACCTTTAAACCTTTAAACTCCCCAGTTGGAAAGAATTGTCAGCCAGGCTCAGTGATAGGTAACACTCTCACCTCCGAGTCAGAAGATTATGGGTTCGTAATCTCCACAACACAACTCAAACTCATGCAAATCTAAACTGCAGTGCTGGGGAGGAGTGTCCCATTGTCAGAGGTAAAATGTTAAACCGAGTTCCTTTCTCCCCGTTTCTTTTCTCCCTGGACATTTAAAGATCCTATGGCACTATTTGAAAAAGGGGGGGGAAAGGGAGTTCCTCTGTGTGTCCTGGGCAAAAATCCTCCAAAGTAAATCAACCGTTTGTTTCACAGCTGTTTGTGGGACGTTGCTGTGCGCGATTGTGCTGATGCGTTTGCCTACAAATACCACACAAGTCACTCCATTTCACGGTGAAAGCTGCGGTGAGGTCCTTCCTACCAGCAATTTTGGAACCGGGGCAAGTCAGGAAAATGTATTTCACCATAAGAATAATAATATCAAAAATAACGAATGCCTCGCTTCAATCCACGACTGTTTGTGGGGACATCGCTGTGCGCAATTGGCTGCCGCGTTTCGCCCACAAATGTACAGTTCGTTCATCTTACAGTATATTCTGTGACGTGCTTCGAGAAGTCTAGAAGGCGTGATAAAACGCTATATCAAATACAAGGATGGCATCTACTTTTCTATGTTCTGGGTTAGCTAAACTTTGCCTGTAAATCCCCATCCAATTCCTATACGGATATGCACAGCAAGCATGTAAGCGAGATTTAAGACTTTGAGCTATTTTAGGACTGGACAACTGAAGTTACGCTTTAGGAACTTGTTTTCGACTTGACTGTAAAATGTATCTTCAGTAATTTCTGGGGCTTTGTTTGCAAAAACATCACATTTTTTAAGGGTGGACTGGACTGTAACCATCTAAATAATTCACTGGACTAGTTTAGCCGGCTTCTACTCCAACCTCAGAATAACCCAAAAAGCCAACACAGTTTCAAAGTTTTCTCCGGAGGTTTTCAGAATGAAATAACTGCACAGGTCCATGGATTATAGAGTCGAAATGCAGGCAGAAATTCACACAGGCTGACATTCTTACAGTCGTCTGGCTTCACAAGTTCTCGCTCAAAAGTTCAACAGGTAAAATGCCTCTTCTCTTTATCCCTGTAGCTCAGTGGTTAGAGTACCCGCCAGACCCGTGTTCGAATCTAGGCAGATCAGGGTGAAACCTTGGGCAAGTTTCCTTACTCCACATACACACACACACACGCCAAATAATAATCCATCAAAAAAACACAATAATAAAATTGGTCATTTCAATCCACGACTGTTTGTGGGGACGCTGCTGTGCGCAATCGGCTGCCGCGTTTCGCCCACAAATATACAGATAATTCACTTTACAGTACATTCTGTGAAGCGCTTTGAGATGTCGATAAGATGTGAAAAGCGCTGTATCAAATGCAAGGATTATTATTATTATCATCTGGCCGTCTTTAAACATCTGTAAAATCACAGCACGATGAGCCCTCTGTCGAAACGTAAAACTAATTGTTAACGATGGATAAAATCTGCCGTCTGCCATTGCCTCAGCTGTTTGTCATCGCCCAGTGAGCTGTCATTTTCAATGCTTCTCAAGAACAAGTGTGTAATCTCTCAAAAAGGAGGAATGAGAAAAATAAATTGCTTTACTCATTTTGGAAGACTGTTAGCAAGTTTGCTCTAAACTAAAAATAAAATGAAATCGTGGAGCTCCTGTAGCTCAGTGGTTAGAGCACTTGCCTTACAAGCGTGATTCCTGAGTTTGAATCCAACCAGGGCGAAACCTTGGGCAAGTTTCCTTACTCCACACACACACCAAATAATAATCCGTCCAAAAAAAAATAATAAAAATTGGTCATTTTCAACCCACGGCTGTTTGTGGGGGACACCGCTGTGCGCAATTGGCTGCCGCGTTTCGCCCACAAATATCCAGTCCATTTACTTTACAGTATATTCTGTGAAACGCTTTGAGAAGTTGATAAGACGTGAAAAGCGCTATATCAAATGCAAGGATAATTTTTATTATTACAGAATAAAATAGAGGATCTATAAGCCTGACTAGCGAAACGTTCATACCTCTCTGTTTTACACCAGGCAGCCAAACGCCTACCTTTTCGACACATCAGTGGATATGTTTGTACTCATTAGTTTGCGCCTCAGAAAATATACCTAGCAATAAAATGTAAATTAATTGTTGCGTTTAGCGTCTGTTACTCTAAACAGTCCTGTGGCTTTTCGTGTCAACTTGAGAAGGGCTATTCATATTCTATTTTCCGCACAGGGGATTGTTACTGACGTGGAAAGCCATTGCTGTAATGTGCCCACAAAAATATACAGTCAATTCACTTTACGGTACATTCTGCAAAGTGCTTTGAGACGTCGCTGAGACGCTCTATCAATTGCGAGGCTTATTATTTAACTGCGGAACCTCTACAGTCGACAATGAGAGAGAGAGAGAGAGAGAGAGAGAGAGAGAGAATGGGGTAGGTCATCAAGCTGTGATGGCTATACTGCAATACTTAGTTCCTTTTGAGTGAACCCATAGTGAAGTTAATGATTCGGACTGCGGCACTCTCACAGCTGGAAGAAACCATCTCGCGGGTGGAAGGGCGCATAATTTAAGGCCTAAGGTGCAATTTAATCTTATTGATTAGTTAGCGCGAGATGGATAGTGACAAGGCAAAGGCTTTACACGGTATCTAATGTCGCCATCAAGAGAGTGAGCCGAATATGAATTGTCCTTTGTCTTTCCGCTCGGGAACGTTAAGTCTAAAGAAATGATCCCTGTCATTTTCGATTGATAGATTTTTTTAGCACACGCCGCACTGTGAGTTCCTGCCACGTTTGCTGGTGGGTGAGACTTGACGTGGATCCAGAGTTTCAGCCAGCGATGGCGGAATGGAGGCCACGGGGGACAAACAGGAGTTCGGAGGCCTGAGCCAGTCCAGCGGAGGCAGCGGGCAGTGGTTCGGAGAGGTCGGGGGTGAAGTTTCACACGGCAAGCGAGCACAAAGCCTGTTCATTAACCCCCGAAGAGAGTTAAGTTATTGTATCAGTGAAAGAGCAACAAAGCATCTGCCAAGCCACCAACACATGGCGTTACAGGGATCTGACTCCCAGGCCCTATAGCTCTGAGGCAGTGAAGTGCTCGCGAGGCGTTGTAAATGACTGCAAAAGTCCGGGCAGATGGCGTCTTCAGCCTGGAAGAGAGTCAACGGGTGGATGTCCTGTAGCTGCGTGGTTAGAGCCCTCGCCTGGCACGCGAGTGGACCTGGGTTCGATTCCCGGCAGGGCAAAAAATAACAACAGAAATAAATTGGTCACTCAATCCGCGGCCGCTTGTGGGGACGGCTGCTGTGCGCAATTGGCTGCCGCGTTTCGCCCACAAGATATACAGTCACTTCACTTTACAGTAGATTCCGCAAAGCGCTTTCAGACGTCTAGAAGACGTGAAAAGCGCTGGATCGAAAATGCAACAATGAATATTATTATTACTGGTATTATTATTGTACGTCAATAATCCTCCTGAATTTTCCAAAAGAGCAATGAAGGCAATGTGCACGACATAAAACTAAAACACTAAATTGCACTGGCAACATTAGTTCAATTTGGGAATAAATAATCGAATGGAGAAATGTATTGGAGAAACTTGAGGGCATTTCTGCTCCGGTTATTCCTGAAGGGACCTCGTTTTGTGAGTGCAAAGGTAGTGAAACACACAACAGCACCAGGGACGCCTGATGATTAGTTCTCTATAGAGAAACAAGTTTGTGGCCTCAATCTCCCTCCCGCCAGTCAACTAGAATTAATTCGAGTAAAACCAAAAGAAGATATACAGATGTGGTTTGTAATAAGCTCTAAATAAGAATATCTATTTTCTGCTCATGTGTCTTTCTCGCAATGAATAGCGCAAACAAACGTTACCAGTTCTTAGTCTCGGTGCCTCGATTAAATGCCATTTCACACAAAGGTTGTAATTGGATGTTATCTGGATGCCTTCAGGTTTAATTATGTTAGCTGTTACAATCGATCGCTGTACATTCACCAGGAGAATGAGGGACACGAGCTTTGAAGTCAGCTTTTACCTACCAGGAATACTGATGCGAACGGATGCGAATCGTCAGGCTGCTCTCAGCACAGTCCGTAAGGTACCGAACACAGGTTGAGAAAAATGATAGCACCAAAGAACTGGAAAAACTAATTTCCAGCTTTACGTTCTTCAGAGGCACAATGAGCTTTCACCACTCAAGACGTAGCTGACCTACGTGCTACGGAGCCCTGTAGCTCAGTGGTTAGAGCGCTCGCCTTGCAAGCGAGAGGACCTGGGTTCGATTCCCCAGCATGGCGAAACACACGTTTATCTAGCTGTAACTAGGAACCAGGTTGTTGGTCGATTGCCAGGTCGGCTCGGCCTCGGGCTCTGCCATTCTGAAGCGCTCCGAGACGCCGCCCGGCGTGGAGGGCGCTATATAAAACGCACCTGTTGTTGAAATTAGTGTACCATTTTACATTTCCCTCGGTATTATATCCTTGTGTTTGATTTGGCGCCTTTTCACGTCTTCTAGACGTCTCGAAGCCCTTCACAGAATATACTGCAAAGGGAATTGACTGGATATTTTGAGGCTGAAACGAGGCAGCCAATCGCGCACAGCAGCGAAACCCACAGACGGTCGTGGATGTAAACGACCAATTTTCTGATCGTGTTATTTAGTGGGTGGAGATAAAGTACTTTCTATGCGTCTTGCTAACTTTTAAATTCAAACTTGTTCATTGAGTGACCTGGGCTGGAACCTGCGTCCTGCTCAGTGACCCAGGGTCGTTCATTTCACTGCGCTCATTCTTCCCCGCACTGTCACAGACATTCAGCATCAACAAGTTCGAATGGCAGACGGTCATGTCACGAGTAACTTTCCAGTCTGTCGTGAACGCCCGTGCACCGAGGCACTTCCCATTAAAAACGTGCTTTACATGAAATGACTACCAAGATTCCCCCAACAAGTTCGGACCTTCCTGAGGCGAGTGTGAGGGCGACTGACAGCATGAAAAGACTTGCTCCTGAATAATAATAATATCAATAATCCTTGCACATGCGATATAGTGCTTTTCACGTCTTCTAGACGTCTCAAAGCGCTTCTCAGAATGTACTGTAAAGTGAATTGACTGTATATTTGTGGGTTTATTATTGTGTGATTCCACCCCCCCCCCCCATGAGGGATTATTATCAGGCCTGATAATAATCAGTAGATGACGAATCGATCAGGTGGAAGGGAAGTCTTATTGCTTCACTGAACCACAGCACAATGCAACAGCATCTATCCTCTGGCATGAATGGATGATTCTTTGCTGAAATGAATCCTACCATTTGATGTGGCTCCTGCTCTGTCCTCATGAAAGCCAAGACCAAATAACATTCACTTTCGGAGCCGCGCAACCAGCAGAGATACAAAGAGTGGAGAGCGCGAACGGAGAAGGAGGGAAGCAGAGAGAGGGTGCGGAGGGAGAGGAACGGAAGGGAAGATGGCGAGGAAAGCTAGAGAAACAGGAAACAGAAAGAGGCAAGAGAGGGAGGGAGAGAGAGAGAGAGAGAGAGATGGAGGGGAAGCAAACAAGGGCAATGAGAGGTGATGCTGTAGAGGTATTGAATATGTTTATTGAAATAATGAAAACGAACCCAAAATAATACTTTCAACACTACCAAGGCAATACAGGTTCAGGGGCGTGAAGGGCAAATTTCAGGATGGAAACCAGGCTTTATGAGAATGTCTTCCTGACGAAAAAGTTTGTATCTGATAATAATGATCCTCGCATTTGATAAAGTGCTTTTCACATCTTCTACAAGACTGAAAGTGCTTCACAGAATATACTGTAAAGTGAATTGACTGTACATTTGTGGGCCAAACGCGGCAGCCCATTGCGCCCAGCAAAGTGTCCCCACAAACAGTCGTGGATTGAAAGGACCAATTTATTATTATTATTCTTTTGTTTTCTTGAGGGATTACTATCCGGAGCGTGGCGTAAGGAAACTTGTCCACGGTTTCGCCCTGAACCTGCCTGGAATGGAACCCAGGTCTCTCGTTGGTAAGGCGAGTGCTCTAACCACCGCGGTGACAGAACATACATTGATGGTGTTGTAAGTATTACTTTCGTACAGGTGTATTTAAAAGGGAATTTGAAAAGCGCAGACGGAGGAAAGGGTATGATAAGATTATGGAGAAAGATCAGGGTGTTGGGATGAAGAACAACAGGACATCCACACTGTGTTGTGCATTTCTCTGATGGTGTAGAGTGTGTAGGTACAAATGATTGGCAAGAAGGCTGGTGGGTGGAAGCCCAGGTCACTGAACACAATTAAGAAACAATTTAACGCTGTACCTGAGAAATAGAGCGAGTATTGTGGAAGGATGAACTGAAGAGCTTTCTTTGTCTGAAGCTTCTCTTCAGCTCCGAAGCTCTCTCTCTCTCTCACTCTCGTGTTCTCCGTGACTCTCGTGGAAACGTGTACCTGTGCGGGTGTAAGCAAGCCCGGCGTTAGGTTAGCCAAATGCCACAGTCGGACGATCATACGGCAAATCGCTCAATCTTAAATCTAAACTGTTGCTGTCTGGAGGTGGGGAGGAGAGGGGGTATTGTATCACAGGATGACAAGACGATCCGCACATCAGCACTTCAGGAATAGTAACAAAAATGGTGTGAGACCGGTTGTATTTGGGGGCGAATTGTTGGGAAATTCACTTCACTTCTTAAATAACGCTGTCGGATCTTGGGTCGGGTCAGGCAGACAGAGCCTCGGGGTAATTCCCACCCGAAGATATTTAAGACTTAGCCCGTTGCCTTAGCCGTGTTAGCCCTTTATCAAACCACGTTGTTGGGTTTTGTTTGCACACTCCTCGCTCGGATCACCCTCTTTGGAAATAATTGAGAATCTAATCACGTTGGTGAGGAGTTGCTTCGGGAAGTAATCATCATTACTCATTGCGATCCTTCTCCCTTACCCCGTCCACCACCTCCTCACCTTCGATCCGTCTCTGTCTCTTTATCGTTAAAGACGCCTTTGCATTATTTCTGTGTGTGTGTGTGTGTGTGTGTGTAGGGGGGGGGGGGGGGGGGGGGGTTTTCTTCCCCCCCAAAAAAGGGAATAAAAAACACGGAATTATTGCTTAACTGCTTTCAGGCCATTGCGATCCGAATCGGCGTTTTATTGGCTATGTGTCTGCAAAGCCAAGGAAAGCAAACGGTAACTCGGCAAACTACTTGTTCGGTTGCACATGGAGCATTGCAGTGTGACTGAATTAATATATTTTATTGATTTTCCCCTGGCTTTGGACGTCTTATGTAACAGCGCCACACGCTGGTTTGATTCGGCCTTGCGTTTCATGTGCAAACGGGAGGTGTGGGGGAGTGAATCGGCGAGTCCTATGAAACCCAAGTGATCTAGTGATGGTAGGGTAGCGATAACGGGAGGCAAGTGGAGCGTGTACCAGTGGGAGAGGATCTGGATAACAGTGTCCACAATGTCGTTGGGTTTTTACAGCACTAACGGATAGGGACAAGGAACAATCCAGAGGATGATGTGAAAAGCATCGGTTCACCGGAGTTAAATATCATACGGAAATAATATTTGAAAAGTGAATGGCTTTGAAGTAGATCAGTCGCTAGGCATGGTTCGAATGCCCTGTAGAATATGAAAAGAGGATTTATTGGATTCAATGAGGGCAATTTTGCACAATCTATAAATACGTGTGCCTGGGGAAAACTTGGACGGGTGAAGGAATCAATATAAAATACTTTGAACGAGAAATGAAATGCTATCAAAATAGAAATTAAATATTTTAAGTAAGCTTCAAACTACTTCCAGAAATTATTTACTGATATATATATATATATAGATCCTTGTAATATATACAGGTAAACAGAAATAGGAATATAAAATTCATCCAATTACAGAGCCTGGTTTTCATTCTCTGATCTATCCCGTCCAAATTAATCCATAAAACAATATCAAATGTGTCCTAATTATGCTGGACATTGTTTCTCTTCAGTAAATTTATTTTGTTAACATCAGCAGTGATAAATAATTCAACCATCTTTCAGGTCAGGAGAAAATTTAAGGCGTATGAAAGTCAAGCTCGATTGGATTTGCATACAGATCGCATGACTGTAAATAATTGCAAAGATCACCATGTCATGTGTCATGATAATCTAGGTTTCATTTGACAAGATTTGCAATTTATTCATCTTCAATTTCTGCCCCTCGATTCACTGATCAACCGTTCGAAAGGTTAAAGGATTGCAGCCTTGGCGTCTTTACTGGCCAGCGAAACAACAACACAATTACATTGGTATAGCGCCTTTCACGTCGGGAGGACGTCCCAAGGCGCTGGAGAGATTAGCATGGAGTGACTAAAAGTCCATTTAGTGGATACAGATCAAAATGACAAATTAAAGAGTGAAAAAATAAAACCAATAAACAGATACGGACACATGGGATTTAAAGAATCCTCTGGTGGCAAAGGAAAAATGACTAAACCTCGTGCAATGTTTTATTTTAATTGAGGTGGGGATTGTGATAGGCTGTGGGAGCCAAGGCCAATCGGGACTTTAAACTCATAATTTAAGGCTGACACTCGAGAGCTGTGTTGTTGGAGGTGATACTCAAGCGAGGTTCTAATTGCTTGATCAGATGTATTTTCTTTGGTTTTATCCATATATGTGAAAAAAAATTGGTCATTTCAACCCATGACTGTTTGTGGGGACGCTGCTGTGCGCAATTGGCTGCCGCCCATTCGCCGACAAATGTACGGTCACTTCACTTTACAGTGCTTCCTGTGAAGCGCTTTGGGACACAGTCTAGAAGACGTGAAAGGCGCTATATCAAATGCAAGAATTATTATTATTATTTTTATTTCAAATCCCACAACAATCCGTGCTGCTTCAGCATACGCTGTGAACTCGTTACCTCTGATATATTCTATTAAGTACCTTAATATTTCAATTAAGTACCTGCCATTACTGTGTCGTTGCGTTGCGTCAGGTAGAATTGCTTCACAGAAACCGGAGTAAATCTCTGCAAACCGAATAGTTAAATGCGTTCAGGTTTTTGTCACGATGCGAAATCAGAGCGCAATTTCAATCCCCGTGACGGGTACTGTATTCACACTATTCACACCGATACTTCAGCACCAGAATTAACACTTCGTTACGTGAGCTGCTGGGACATTCAAAGGGGTGACCTAGATTCCGAAACGCTGGAATCACATGAGAAAGTAAGAGGCGCAGTTCACTGCCATAACTCACACTCTCAGAAGGTTGTTCATTCAAATCTTATATTGGGACTTTTGAGCTAAACCATCCTACTCTGTTCCGTTGCGAGGGAGAACGCACTGCATTATCGTCAGCCGCTTTGTGCTGGGAGACATCTCATCGAGCGACGCCACACTAAGGTTCCCCTCACTGGCCACTCAGTTGGACATTCTACGGCAATTTTCCAGAGAAAAGGTATTTCACACTGTAAAAACGCTATGAAACGTCAAGAGGATTTGCTGCAATTCGCTGAGCGAATTCGCAAAAAAGCGTTGAACATATTCTTTGGCTCTTTTTCCATTCTTTCCGTTGAAAATCCATTTGAGGAGTTTATTATCTTGTCACCGTGATTCAACGATCAACTCGTCTCTGTCCATGACATCAAATATAATTTAAAATTAAACAATTCTTTCATTCGATGTAAACACCTCGTCACCTTGAAACATGGGACCACAGCTAATCGATGTCAACTAATTCAAAAATTCAATTTCGCCCACAAATATAGTCAATTTTCCTACTTTCCTTCCCCCAACCACGACCCCTCCTCCCCTGCTCTGGTCCCTACTTCTTTCTCCCCCTTTCTTCCCTCGTCTTCTCCCTCCCACACTTTTCTGTGAAGCGCTTTGATACGTCGATAAGACGTGGAAAGTGCTATATAAATGTAAGGATTATTATCATTATTATAGATCTTGTGTGACCAATTTAATGGTCTTTGCTGAGCTGGCAGCATAAATTGATGGTAGAAATCCAGATGATGGGGTACATTTAAAGACTTCCAAATGGTGTTTGACATGAACAAATCTTTAGTAGAAACCTCTTCCAGTTGTTGACTACCTTCTGTGAAGGAAAAATCTTCCTGATATCTGCGCTGAAATTGCCATTACAACTCTAAATCTATGTTCTCTTGTTACACTCTCATGGTACATCGTATCCTACCATGGAATAATCTCTTAAAACATTTCTTTTTTAAATGGTCACTTAACCCATGACTCTTTGAGGGGACGTTGCTGTGTGCAATTGGCTGCCACATCTCACCCACAAAATAATAACCCTTGCATTGTACAGTATTATCATAAAAGGCAATGCAGGGACAATTTTAGTTCAAGATAAATCTAGTTTGATATCCAAAATCTAACTATCACGTTAATTGAAATGTGGACAGTTTGCTGTGTAGCTGTTGCCAAGGCACTCAACCTTTGTGATTAATTCTTTGATTTTGTCCATTATAACTACAACAACATTACACTTATATAACACCTTTCACGTCAGGAGGCAGGGTTTAGATGTTCCACTATGGATTTTACAAACAAAGTGCATATTCATGACTGGTCAGACTGACCCCACAAGCAAGCTCCTGTGACCCAAGGTATAAATATACTGTAGTGTTTGAATGTATATTACACACCTTGCGCATTACGCTACATTCCCATTAGTTTTGTTTAATTGCATCCGCACCGACACATTCCAGAAACTGACCTGTAAAACGTAGGCAGTGATGAGAGACAAGTCAGTGGGGGAGGTTTTAAAAGCAGATACAGCATGTCAAGCAGACTGACACATCACACTGCATTGCAACAGGATGTTTGTGTGATATTGCAGCGTAAAAATTGGCTGCCTCGTTTACGTAACCACAAAACACAGTCCCTGCACTTTACAATATATCCTGTGAAGCGCTTTGGGATATTCTCCTGATGTGGAAGCTGTTATAACACATGGAAGGATAATTATTTTAAATTATATTTTAAGGGTAACAGTGTGTGGACCAATTCTATTCAGTCCAACTGTCTTTTTTTGGGTTAAAAAATGACATTATTAAATAAAATTTAATCAACCAGATTCTGGTTCAGACATCATTATTTATTAGTTTACAACTTCATTTTAATGGGATTCGGAATAAACAGTACATTTCTCTAACATCTGTTCAACAAAAATATAACAAATATATACAATCACGGGTACAAAAAAAAGCATACAGACACACTGACTGTCTTTCTGAAAGACATAAGTTACAAGTCGTATCAAAAGTATCAGAAAAACATTAGTCAAATTACATTATACTTTACAATTACTTCTTGTGAATGGACATGTGCAGAATATTTAATACCTGTATGCTTACAATGATTGTGCAGCTTTTAAGTCAATATGTCTAACTTCTGATTTGATATGAATACACACACAGTCCGTGAAGTGCACTGCAGAAATATCAAAAATAAAGCCCAAATTACCATTAACCAATGACTCTGTGGGGGTGGGAGGGGGCGGGGGCGGGAGGTGTGGGGGAATACACGTTGTCACCCAAAGACTGAGGAGTTTTTAAATTATCTTTAAATAAAGCACGAATAGGTGGCTAAGATTAAACACTACACAATCGGTTTGGGAATGCACTGATCAATATGATCAGCTAAATTTCCAAAGAGTCGCAGATCGGGACAAACTGCCTCAAGCCACTCTGTTTAATCTGCGTAAATGGAAAAGTAATCAGGTTTTTTTTCAACCATTTTTCTTAAGTTTTTATATCTCGGTTTATTTACACTTGCGGGTGGGGGGAGGAAGTTTTTCTTCAGAAAAAGAGTTTCCGCCTTTTTCTTTTTAACACTGATTTTTTTTTGTTTCGGTCGTTTCGTTTAAAAATCATCTATTACACTGCTTCGGAAATCTTGCTGCCCCACTATTAAATAAAGGCACAAGGAATTGTTGTGAAGGTTCCTAATTACAACTGGTAGAATTTCCATTCACCATCCAGGAAATGGAACTGATTCTGGCAAAAAAAAAAGCAAATTATTAAATACAATAACTGATCATATTGTAAACTCTTCTCACCAATCAAGGTGCAGGCAACAGCGCCACAATAAACTCATTTAAAAAAGTCATTTACAACTGGCCATTATACGAAATCAAGATTTTGGAGGATTCTGTTGACGAAAATATAGTTATTTTACTTATTACACATATGAACATATACATATACAAATAACTAGATTCATCGGAAAGTCATTTTTTAAAGCAGAGCACATTTTCTGAAGACGTTCATCCATCTAGGAGCCGATGATTAGTTTGATCATTAGCCGTGTTGCGGGAGAATTTGTTTCCGCACACAAAGATTGTTGATGTAAATTACCGATCCGAACAGAGTGAAATATATTTCCCACCCACCACCCCTCCCCACCAGCAACACTCATCAGCCCAACCAAATACTGGAGTCTCCATATACCCCATCCCCAGACACACACGCGCGTACACACACATACACAAAAGTGATTGGTGTTCCTTCAATGACAATCCTCTGACGTGCTTCATTCCCGACCAACAACTTTTGAGATATAAACTGACCCAGCAACTTCTTTGAGGCTTGGTGTGTAAGTGGAGAACATACCGACAACGTCCAACTTATATCTAAGATAGACTTTGGTCTTGCGGATATCGTGCCTCAGGAATCTGGATTTACACCACGTGTGACTGTGATCCCCAGATGGCAGAAAATGCAGAATTGAGAGTGGATGGAACTGTCCGTGGAACATTGTGTATAAATATTGACAATAAATCATATTATTCTGAATTGCTTACCTAGTTCATCATATATATATATATACATATATATATAGAAGAGCCACTGGATTTGACTGCAATTTGAAACAGAATAGAGTTGCTTAGCTGTGCAGCTTTAAATGAGTTCAATGATGTCTTGCCCAAACCAGTCTAGTTATTTGTACGCTATGTATGGTCATTTTCCAGTTATGCACACAGATTAATTTACAACTTTTTAAATAAAATTTCACCACCACAGCCAAACGTCTGATGTTTTCAAAATTAAAAAAATAATTTGGCAAGAGAGAAAATATTACCAGGGACACAACCTTAATTAAATTACCAGGATAGAACTCGATTGTATCCATTTCGAAGAATGAAGATATATATTTTCAGGTTCCGTTCACTAAAAGACAAACGCAGGCAGGTCCTCGCTGTCTTGTCTCATGCAGCACTTGCACACAGGACATAACTCTTAAGGCCGAGAGAAGGAGTAAAACAGCTGCCTGCAGTGTGGAAATAAAGCAATGTGGTCCATAGCGGGTCCTGCCTTGATTTCACAAGGTAAACGCAAACACATCAGACCGCCGAAACCTGCTCCTCTTCTATAAAAAGGGGAGAAGAAATTTCACTGTTAAAAAACGCAAGGATTATTCATTAATATTATTATCATCAATAAACAACATCAGTGTTGAATCTACAAGGACCCAATTTCATCCTTTTGCATTCATTCGAAGGTCTAATTTGTTTTGTTGATGTACAATTGCATGGGTTCGGGGAGGGAATGCAAACCTCTGTGTGCAGTAAAAGCATATCCGGCACCCTCGGGACCTGGCCGATGCCGGTTAAAACGCGTGCCGGATACTCGGCCGAAAATGTAAAAATAAATAAAAATTTCAATGCATTTTTCCAGATAAATTCCAGTTAATCGAATGCGGACCTTTTTTTGCGATGCCGGTTATACGGAAGTTACGGTTGATCGGGTGCCGGATAAACAGGCTTTTACTGTACTGTATATGTATACTGTATACACGTAAAACATGGGTGTCAGAGTATTTACTGTAAAGGCAATAAACTAAAACACCAAACCCGGGCAGCTATGTGAATTTAGAGCAATGTAACGGTCAGATGGAGGTGCAAGTTAATTCATGGACCATAAATAACCGAATGACATCTTTTACAAGCATATCGCAGACAGTTTGGGAGTAATTGTATTCAGCTCTGTGCCAATTTCGATCACCGTCGATGACAATTTCACACTGAAGGGCTAGCGATTCATCAGCTGTGATGCCATCACTAAGAACAATACAGCTTCAGTGCGTTTGGTATCAGCGAAGACACAAAAATGTTCATAACTGGACAAGTTCATCCGAAACAGTGTTCAGACAAACTGGGTAATCTGTGAATTGCTAATTGCTAACCAAAAAGTGGTGATAAAACATCATTCGTTTAAGACTTATCAGACATAGCAATAACACAACTTATTGGTCACCCCCTTCTCAGTGGCTTGGGACGTCCTCCCGACGTGAAAGGCACTCTACGAATGTAATTTTGTTGTTATTGTTGCTGTTGTACAAGAAGATACACGGCTTCTCAGCACAATCTATTAAAACAAATGGCCTGGATTAACCTGACGAGGGAAACACATCAGTCTCACAATATGAACTCTCAGAAAACAGTGAGGTTTCGATTGTGGAGAAAACTAGTATTGAACAGTAAATACAACAGAAATGTGCGTTGCAATTGAAAACGGAATAATATTTAAAGATAAACAACAAAATGACATTTGTACAGCGCCTTTCACGTCGGGAGGAGGTCCCAAGGCGCTGGACAGTCAGCATTCCAGACCAGAGCAGGGATCGGGATGGGTGAGGGCGGAGGGCAGGGAGGGGATGGGGGGGGTGACCGATGGCACAGTCGAAAAGGAGGGTCTTGAGGCAGGAGGCTGGGGATGGGGCGAGGTGGAGGGATGTGGGGGGGGATGGTATTCCAAAGGTAATGTAGGGAAAAATGGTACGGTTCTAATCACGGCGGCACCTTTCAACTGAGCTCAAGATAGCTTTTCAAATGAAAACTGCGCGTCTAGGAAACTGAATTACGCCTTCCTGTGATGATCATTGCAGCCGTACTAAACCGAGAAAGAACAGTTAAACCAGAGTTCAACTCATAAGTCATATGAGGCAGCAATAAATGATCGTGCTCAGTTATTTATTTATTGCTGCCACATATTTTAACAAGTTTAACAAATGGGTAAATGGATAACCGGTTCTCTGTAACCAGCCTGGGTTGGCTGTGCTGTGTAAACATTCCCTTCCAGTGGCAAATTGTCTCCTCGTCCTTTCACTTGTCCTTCTCCGGCCTCTCCACACTTCAGAAATCGATCGTTTAGGCTTTATTCCTGGAGTGCAGTGTGCGGTGGAGTAATGTAACGTGCAGCGCCACAGAGTGGTGAGTATTGCCATAACACCATTCTCCCCACAAACTGAATTTGCTAATCTCTTGTTACTCTGAGGGAAATGCTAAGTCGATGAAGTTTCCTTACCGGGAGAAAGGAAGGAAGACCAAGGGTTGAGCAATCGCCCAGAACAAAAACTTCACCGATAACATTTAAGCCTATGTACAGTATATGTGTTTCTCGTTGTAATATTCAGGAATTTGGAAAGTTCAAACATTTCATGTAAAAATTACTGTTCGGAATTTTAAAACCATTGAGTTTTGAGTTCTGCAAATCGATCATGGCGTACACTCCCTACAGCTGGAACTGGTGCGATTCCTTGAAACTCGGGAGGGAGGAGAAACAGACGACAGGTAATTTTCACGTGCGACCTCAAAAGATTTCACTTGAACATCAAATGACCTTTCAGATTCCTTGTGGTCAATTCACAGTTTACTACTGCAGTTAAAACAAATGGCTCTTTATATTACCCATTACAGTTACCGTGAGTAAATAACTCCATTACTCTATAAAATACATGGTTGCAGGTGACACCAATCGACAACAGCCATTGACATGTGTACAGCGCCTTTCACTGCCAGGTCCCACGGCGCTGAAGTTAAATTAAATTCAAAACGACGAGTTAGCTAGCGCCGGTGACGTATATATATATCTATAAATATATATATTGTTTCTAAGGGAATCTCAGAACGTCTGACCTACCATCATCTTCGTTGCCTTGAAGATCTTGATGGTTAAGTTGAACTAGTCTGGGATCGGTCTCAGAGAGTTTACGCCACTGTGGATGGGCTGGAGGTGCTCTAGGCTGCTTGCTTGTAACAGTAGGTTGGCTAACGATAGGAACAGCCGATCTCAGCGGGTTGCACGGCTGTGTCATCATCCGCGACCTTTGCAACGCCATGTTATAATCCGGAGGCTTTAAGTGCAGATGGTGGAGTCCTCCTTCCTTGACGTCCGCTATTGGAATCCCCACGTATCCCGGCGGGGTGGGCGGTGGCTCCCTATACCTACCGTCCCTTTGTGCTGCAGTAACACAATACACTAGCATAAGAGATAATCATCGTTGATGTTAATGAGGATCGTGAAAGAAACCAAAAAAGAAGAGAAGAGACAAAAAAAAATTATACAAAGATATGAAATGTAAGGAAGTTAGTAACGGAATATAAAATGACAATATGTAAAAACTGGATGAGATGACAGCAGCAGCAGCATAATCCAATCTAAAACCGGTTCAAATCCCCTCATACTAACCTGTAAATCTCTCCGGGAGTCTTGGCCCAATCGACCTCAAACCAAACCTTACAAACCAGGACCCTTCAGTGTGGATCAGCCTGCTCCACCATCAGCAGTCAGGCTCACAATGTATCTTCCCCCACTATC
Source organism: Hydrolagus colliei (assembly GCA_035084275.1). Classification (NCBI taxonomy): domain Eukaryota; kingdom Metazoa; phylum Chordata; class Chondrichthyes; order Chimaeriformes; family Chimaeridae; genus Hydrolagus; species Hydrolagus colliei. The sequence continues at coordinate 2,313,255 of CM068752.1, forward strand.
TGCAACTCCATCCTGGAATCCGTTCTGCTCCCCTTTCCCTTGCCACCCCCTTTCAAAGTCCGCTCCCAAGACCTTTCTCTTTGACTATGCTTTCAGACATTTCCCCCGAGCTCAGGCACAAGCCTTGGAAGGTCCAGAATCTTCAAAGATTCTCCTAATGTGAATAGCGCTATAATAAATGTAAAGTCTGTACAGCATTGTAAAATCTCTCTCTGGTCAATGAGCTTCACTGGAATGGTAGAGTAACGAGCAAGAACTGGTTTTGGCTTCATTATATTTTCTGTAAAAACTACCCTAAGATCAAATATTTAAATAAGTTTCCCCTTTTTTTTAAAAATAAACTATCCTCCCAGTCCATGTCACATTGCAAAGGTACACCGACTCATTGCTCCACAGAACTATTCTTTCTCTTTGTCCAGTAGGAATTTTCTGAGGGCATGAATCTTTCTAGTTGATTCCCAATCGCCATGAGCTTACGCCCGAGAGGTTGACCAGGGAACCAATCTTTCCATAAATAAGGCTGAAGAGATGTGGAACTCTCTCTCAGAGAGGAGTCTAGGGCTGTGTTATAAGGTGCGAAAACATCTCACTCGTGTTCCAACAATAATCTCTGCACAGCATGGAAGTTGATTTAATCTCAAATTTGACATAACTGAATGCGTTAGCCAAAGAAATGCACACATTAGTTGCAAAGCCAATATTTCAGTAGCATTCATTCTCAATATCCACCTATTACATTTAAAAAAAAATCAAATACATTTGATACTGGGACCTTCTTGAATACAAGCAAGGAATCAATTTGTGTTTACGCAAAATTCAAAATGATCAATAAACGTATTGTAATTCTCTCACTGACACAATTTGATTCGGTGATCGGTGGCAATCATTTTTTGCAAAGTTAAAAAAATTCAAGGAATTACGTACAAGACAGGAAGGATTACTATAATTTTCAAGTTTGAAACCTGTGTAGTCCTAGGGATAAGCACTACGGGGCAATAAAATATATACTGTACATCATGAGATTTATTAACTTTCAATAAAGCAATCTTGCGATATGAAATATTACTCACAAGATAAATAACTGACTATGTGTTGAATTATTTTATTGTTGAGCTCCTATAAATTATTAAATATTTCTCATGGTCGGTCATGTCTAGGCCTGTAGTCACTGACCTTCTCTGGACACAAGTTATTGACTTTTTTTGTGTAATGAAATGTTACTGTTACTCTCTGCCTTGCTGAGATCCAATATTGTTCTCTGGTTCCCAGTAATCCTCTTAATACCACACGTAAGTATTCATTTTTTTTGTGTGCAAGCTATTGACTCTAGTGCATTCAAACTACGCTGAATCATCTGTCAACCTGATTCACTTGGTAGCACTCTTCCCTTTCAGCCAGAAGGTTGTTCAAACCCATGCGGAGACTTTGATCTCATTGTCCAGATTTGTTGTCAATGTTTTTTGATGTTGCATTATTGATACTACCTTCCTCCTGATAAGCTGTTAAAAACTGTTGCATACATGAGGGAGGGGATGAGGAGAGGTGAAAGAAGCTCATGTTGTGTGTGTATGTGTTGGTGGGGGGTGGGGGGGGGGCAGAGAAGGGGAGTCAATGGTGTGATTCTGTACTCTAATAGTAGATGAAATTCTATGTATGTAGGCTGAGGTTCGACTACCTGTTCAAGCCTGTGGCTGTTAAAGATGTCGCACGTTATTTAGAAAGAGAAAAGAGTTTATTCCCGATGTCCAGGACAACAATTCTCCAGAGCCATGCTGTAAAATGCCTGCAGCATTTGCCGGGAGTTTTCAATAACAAAAAATGGACGCTTGAGGTTAGGACAGCTACACGTGGCCTCCCTGGGAATTGGGATTCAATGGGATGGCATTGTCCCTGACACAAAGCGTGACACGGCTTTCCCTTTCCCTCCACCCTCCCCGCCCCCGCCCCCAGCTCGGGTCTGAAACAAGGCCAGTGCGATGCCTGTCCAGCGCTTTGGGACGTCCTCCTGACGTGAAAGGCGCTGTACAAATGTAATTTTGTTGTTGTCGTCGGTGGTGTTGTTGATGATAAGAGGAGAACATGAATCGTTCCAAGAAGTTCGAGCTCAGGGATGTGGAAACAGGAGAGAATGTTCTTCCATCGAGTAAATTAATAACCGGCCGAGTAATTAGCCAAGGACTGAGAGGGAAACTATTCTCAGGGAGATAGATCTTGATTCTGGTAAGAAGCGACGTGCAATGATATTCCTGTTGTGCCAAACATTTTCTGGATTTGTCCTACTGATTCTCCCACCAAAATATACAGTCAAATGACTTTACAGTACATTCTGTGAAGCACTTTGAGACGTCTCGAAGGTGTGATAAGGATCTTTGTCAAATGTGAGGATTATTATTATTATATATTAATAATAAAGGTTATAGAGATGACAACCCTTTACTTTACCAATAACCTTGTGGTGAAAGAGAGATCTTCGGGCTGTTGAGCTTCAGCTCCAGCACAATTTCCAGTTAATCCCAAATAATACTGAATGCATCTAAATGTACTCAAGACTTTAGCTGGACCCATTTCAGAAATTGAACTGAGACTCTGGTTCAGGAAATTCTTTGGCCACATAATTTTGGCATATATGGTAAAAAAAAAAGAGACTTTTCACGACAATCCCCAAGAATCTAAGTGACCTATTTGAACGAGATGTGAAAGGCAGTCATTCAGCCCTGGCGGTCTGATTATGACATTTGCAACCCCTGAGAGAATAACTCAAGTGTTTGAATTACTGTATTCATCCATTATCCAATCCATTTTCTCTCTATCACTCCATGCCACTTTGCAGTGTTACAGATCGCTACATATATGTATGTACATTTTGACCAAAAGACCTCTGGAACATCAATCCACCTCACACTGTATCCTGAAGCATTTTGAGATGTCTCAATGACATGATAAGGTACTATATCAAATGCAAGGATCATTATTATTGATATAGATAGCACAGAAACAGACTATTTGTCCCAACTAGTCAATGTCAGTGTTTAAACTCCTCGTGTCTCACCACACTCCCTCTTATTGCCTTCTCCCCTCAAACTTTCTCTTGAACGCTTACCTGATTCAAACACTACTTCACCAGTTTTAACCGATCAAGTATTTTTCACACATTCTACTCAAATAGGATTTGTTTGACATTCGGTAGTAGCAGAAATGCCTGAAATAAACTAATTTCCTTGTAAACCTTGCTGAGTACAGTACCTGCTGTCATTTCATACCAGATTTATACACGACAACTTGCAGAATTGGACAAATAATGCAGATTTCCTTACCTATAAGGCCTTTCTCTGTGCTTGAAGTAACGGCTTTGTAAGGGGTGTCAACTTTTGGCTTAGAGTTCGGGATAGCTGCACTGTACACAGGAGTTCCATCTTTGGCTTCGTGCAAACCTATCCGTTTTATGGTTCCACTGTCTGTCACAGACTTCCCCAAATGAGAACTTGTTGAAGACGCCCAGCTTTCCCTGCAAAGGAACACATTCAATGGTAACTTTAGACTGAATCAGACAACTACTTTCAGTCAGATAGCTAGAGTACAAGTGACAGCCTATAGTTCAAGGGTGTATCAGTTCAATTTCTGCAATGGGGCCTGCTGAAATAATACTACAGTAAAAGCCCGTTTACCTGGCACCCTCGGGATCTGGCCAATGCCGGTTAAAGCGCGTGCTGGATATTCGGCCAAAAACACAATTAGAAAAATTAAATAATGCATTGTGCCGGATAAATTCCGGTTAATCGAATGCGGACCTTTTTGTTTTTATCGGGTCACGGATAAACGGGTTTTTACTGTAATAATAATGTGGGACACTGCTGTGCGCAATTGGCTGCTGCATTTTGCTCACAAATGTTCAGTCATTTCACTTTACAGTATATTCTGTGAAGCATTTTGAGACGTCCAGAAGATGTGAAAAGTGCTATATCAAATGCGAGGATAATTATTATTAAAATAAATCAGGTATCTTGAGACGCATCGAAGACATAATAAGACACTGCATAAAATGCAAGCACTTTTATTATTCTTATCATCTTGAAGTTCATCAAACTTTTGTTATTACTGCGCAATTAGTATGATTCCCCACTTCCAAAGTTACACACACTTTTCTCACCTTGTGTAGAGCTGATGGGAATTTACCACCGAATGCACATTACTTCCTCCAACCTCTTCCACCGTGTCGGGGATGTCGATCGACGGATGGAAACACCTCTCGTCCTGCGTGGCGGCACTCGTGGAATCAACGGAGCAGTTGCTGACGATGCTGGAGCGAGATGATATCTCACTGTGGCTTGAGTCGGAGAAGTTGTCCATCCTTGTAATGGGAGCCAGGCTGAAAGCTGAACACACACACCAGGCAGCACAGTTAATGAATGTGATTGAAGTCGACAACCGGTACAGAAATAACACTGCCCGCACCGCCCCACCCCATCCAACTCCGCCCCGCCCAGCCCAGCCTTGGGTGTTCATCAGAGCTGTAGGTAAACTGATAAACGAGCGGTGTTTTGTTCACAGGCCTCTCGGTGATGTTTTATAAAAGAGTTATAACTGTATTATCGCCAGTTCTTTTCCGTCAGTGATTTATTATTGTCGATTGAAGTTGATTTTTAAAAGGTGCATCGACGGGCCACCTGAAATTGCTTCGGAATATGGCTTTGCACACCATATGAAGTCGCTTCTTCCAAACCGGGGAAAATAAAATCCAAATTGACAATGACCATCACACTTATAGGACTCGTGTTGTGTGAGCGCAATGTAAAAACTACTCCACACAGATCGTACTAGGTAAATGTGCCATCAGCATGCATGCAATGGGACCCAGCACCAGGTAACAGAAACAGCTCTCCATCCCATTTACTTTTTTCATCTCAATCACGCTCTCTCTTCTGAAAGTAATGGAAATCTATTGTGTGCCAGGCTCTCTCTTTCTCTCTCTCCTGAGGGCTTTTGACGTGCCTCGATCTGTTCTCTAGCTGCAGTAAATTATTGCGAGTTATAGTGTGCTTGCCCACTCACCAACATGCAGGTTCTTACTATTCAACCTTCCGCAACAGCTCGCTGTCCTCATCACTACTAAAGTATAAGAACATCATTTTTTAAAAAATGTAATGACCAACTCACCCGCCAAAACGGTCTATCATTCACAAACGTTATGGGTAAGGGGAACACCTTTTAACTACTTATTATATTCCACTTATTCGGCTCTATCATGTGGCAGACATTTTTAAAAAAATAATTGGAATTTCCTCACACATTCCCACTCGCTATTTTTGTCTTCCAGACGTCTCAAAGCACTTCATGGAGTACACTGTAAAGTTAATTGGCTGTGTACTTTGAGAGCGAATCAAGGCTGACAATTGCACACAGCATTGTCCCACACATAGTCGTGGGTTGAGCAACCAAATTATTATTTTTGTTTAAAAAATGTTTTTAAGGGATTAGTGCTTCCCGGAAAAGCGATCCGCCAATAGCAACCCTACTTGGCAGTGCCCAAATTGCAATTTTTCATAGATGATGTCTGACAGATTATTCAACTATTGATGGGTATCAGAATTAAGTCTGATTCTCTCCCTGCTTGATATCACACAGTATACGTCAGACTTTCCCAAAGAGTTGGAAGTGATCGTGACTAAGAAATCCCGAGTGTTTTTCCTCTCTAGACTTGATTAGGCAACTGGAAAGCTCAACGTACAAAGCATTGACAAGAATGTACATAAGAGGACATAGGTTTAGAGTTCTGAAGGGCAATTTAAGGCCAGATACCAGGTGGTTTACCTTTACGCGGCGGGCAATCCACAGCTGGAACAGGTTTGCCTGGAAAGGTGATAAGAGACCAGGACACTTGACTAATGTATAACGCAGCTTGGTGCCATTTTTGGGGAAGAAAATATGGTGATCTGGAGGAATTAGATCAGATAAGGAAAGGCCTAGGGCCTTCATAATCCAGCAGCCCAATCCTGTGAGGACAGGATACCTGTACGGAAATACAATCCAGTAACACTGTATGCACTTACGATCTTGACACACGTGTAACGATCGCAACTGTAAAGTTTCCTGCCAACTGCGGAAGTTTACTGCGGCACGAGTTGCCACATTCGTGAAAATGTGCGAAAAGAGTAAAAAAAAATGAGAAGCGGTTACTTCTTATCCGCTGCCTCTGGCCCTTTTCAAGTGAATTCTTTGGAAATTTGAATATATTCCCGGCAGTGGTCTGTTTTTACTACCTGCATTATTCCACTTGGAAGAATACTTTATCTCCATTTGATCTTTATCTCCATTTGATCTACACCCAATGCATAAATAGAGCTGACTGATCCAAAACCCCAGCAAAATTTGTAACTATCAAAATCTAGAACAACTCACAAACACAGCCATAGATTGGCAAAATGGGACGCACAAACACTCAATATTTCCCATTATTTCAACAGCTAATCACTATCTATCTATTAGCTAAAGAGAGAAACCCAGTCACAAATTACACTGAAATTCTACCACTTTATGAATCTCATTGTACATAATAAAAACAAAAACTCATATACATTAGAATAGTTTACAACATTCACTGCAAGAGCAACGGGTGACCTGTGGGGACTTTTTGCATCTGATATGTGAAAGACAGCGATCACACTCAGCGTCACTGCATTATATTATTATAAAGAAGACAATTCAAGCTCAGTCACCACAGTGGGAGAAAAGTTCTGAGTGGCGTTTAGGAGAAAAAGAATTGGCAGGAAAAATCACCTGGGAAGGAGGGATCGAGGTGAACTCTCTGAGGCAGGTCTCAGTTACAGAGCAACAGCACATCAAGCTGAAGTTAGGGTAAGTCGCCTTGCAATGCCCGTTTAGAAACTGTAGTGACTGTAGCTATTTTTCAATCAATTTTCAACTTTATTCAGCGATTTAATCCATTTTCCTACTAAACGGGACTGTTTCACAAGACCCCCATCACCCTGTTACCTGCCCAAGTAACCATTCTTCGCATGCAAGTCACAACGGCGAGTGATGTTAGGCTATTTAGCCTGTGTGTCACCACAACTGAGCTTCAGTCTCTTTCTCCCTCTCTCCTCGCCCAACATTCAGATAGGTTTCATCTTCTGTAGGGAGAGTGGGAGGAGGGGGCAGAAATCATGGCTGACTTTCCCTTCCCTAATCCAGAGATTAAATCTAAAAGCAATGCTGCTGTAGCTGCAATGGACAAAGCCAGCGCAGACAAGCTATTGATTCTGGGACCTTCCCGGTCTGTCTGTCGCTCACGAGACTATCTTGGGGGACTATCGGGGAGGAAGGTAAGAGAAACGTACGGCTTTGTTTTTAAAGATTTTAACTTTAGTGTTGGAAAATCATCCAGCGTAAAATGGGATACGCTATCATAACAAACTGTCCTTCACATTAAATACGAGGAAAAAAAAGTTACCGACTGATATTGCTTTGAAAAAAGGCTTGATTCAGCCCCGCCAACCAATCCTTTCACTCTGGATAATAGCAGTCCTGGTGCTAATGAAACGTTTGCGTGCTAGAAAAAGCAAACCCTCATATTGTTTTCCTTCTCTTGTGCCTCAACATCCTGGGATACAGCCAGTCAAACGGCCGGTTACTAGAGCTGTTGTTACAACTGCTGTTGCCAGAGTCCTCCGTTCCTGAAGTGGCCGCGGCTCCTATCTCTGAGCCACCTGCTTTGCTATCCGCGGCTCCCTTTGCCTCTTTACCGCTCGCCAAGGCCGGCCTGTCCCTAGAGGAACTTCTCTCTCTGAACCTCCTGAAGGGAGACCTCATTCTCTTTCTAGTTTTGGACTCCTGCTCCGTTTGGCCTCTGGTCTGCGGGAGGTGGCTCGTGCCTGCGCTGCCTGCGGTCAAGCCTGTGATCTGTTGAATTCTCTTTTGCAAATAGACGCCGCCTATGCCGCGTGTCTGCTCCGCCACACTCCTGCCGCTGTCCTCACTGGGAAGGGAAGAGGAGCTGGATAGGTTCTGCGCCCTTAACACACTATCGCCTGACAGAGACAGGAAGCAGAAACAATTTAGATGTATACAAAAAGGATAAAATGACATCGCTGATCTAATATTGACAGTTTGGGTCCCAGTTCCCACTCTTTTTGGAAAAAAAACTGTATCCACCTCTTTGCCCCTGCACAATTCTTAGGTTTCTACCGTAAAGAAAATATTCTGTTTCATGACTTTCGTGACATAATAGTTGACCTTCAACTTCTCCCCATTGAATTCCATCCGCCAGTTCTGCCCACTCACTTAATCTGTCTTAAATTCCTTTGTAACTTTCTGCTCCCGATTCCACAACGTACGCTGACCCTAACTTTGTGTCGTCTGCGAATCTGAATATCAAACTCACTATTCCTTCATTCGAGTCATTCATATTTATGGCGTAAAGCTGTGGCCCCATTCCAGAGCCCCCTGGGGAACGCTGCTTGTCATGTCCCGCCAATCAGAGAACCTTCTCTTTATCCCTACTCTGTTTCCTGCCTCCCAATGATTTCCCAAGCCACGTCGCAATGTAACCTCCAATTCCATGCACTGTCATTTTTGCTAATAATCTCTTGTGCGGAACCTCATCGAATTACGTCTGAAAGCCCATTATAGGCGACATCCATCGACTCTCTCTTATCCACCACGTTAAAGATCTCCTCAACAAATTCAATTAGGTTCGTCAGACGTGACCTACGCTTCACAAATCCATGTTGACTCTCTTTGATAAGATCAGACTTGTGCAAGTGCTCTGACCCTAATGAGAGATTCCAGTAACTTCGCCACAACTGATGTTAAGCTGACAGGCTTGTAGTTACCTGGTTTCTCCCTCCCTCCCTTCTTAAAGAAAATTGCGTGACACTCGCAATTTTCTGATCCAAGGGCACAATCCCCAAATATAGTGAGCGTTGGACTAATTATGATTAACAAGTCTGCAAATTCCTCAGCTATTTGTTTCACTATTCTGGGGTGTAAACCATCAGGTTCTGAGGATTTTTGTATCAATATTTGGAAAGAAGCAATCTTTAATATTGCGTCAGGAATTAAATTGGGGGCAAGGGAATAATGTGAGAGTTGGGGAGCATCAAAGTGGCCGCGAGTTTATTAGAAGGTCAATTTATATAGATTAACCCCTAAATCCCCGAGGATAAATCACTCAAATAACAGCTATTAAGAATGTTATTTAATCGGCAATACTACTTGAAATAATTACAAAATATTTAAGACCAGATAAATTCTTCCCCTGTTAATGAACCCATTTCTCTCCTCTCTTATGAGAGTATGAATCCTATTTTGTGCCTGGTTTCCCTAGTGTAATGAGGAATGTATCTGAAGGGCATCCTGTTCCAAGTTTCTGCCTGTGCTGCATTGTGCTAGCTGCTAAAAAAAAACATATTACATCTCTGGGTAGTGCTTTGAGTCGATAAGCTATGAGAAAGGCTCTGTATAAATGCAAATTGTTGTTCATCGCCACCACCTCACTCTGTCGCAAACGTGGCATTTACCCAGCAACAAACTGGACGCTGCCAAAGTCAAACCGTCCGTGCTTCAAAACCAAGCTCGTCTCCCAAACCAAGCCAGTGTCCCTTTCAGTAAGAAGGTGGGAATAGTAACGGGTTCATAAATTGAGCACAGCACATCAAATATATACAATTTTAACAAGACAAATGTTACAAGATGCTGTGATTTGATTGTTAGGTGTAAAAATAAATATATATTAACTTTAATTTTTCAAAACAAAACCTAAAGATGAGATGTAGCAATAATAATAATAATAATCCTTGCATTTGATAAAGTGTCTTATCACGTCTTTGAGACGTCTCAATGCGCTTCACAGAATATACTCTAAATTGAATAGACTATAAATTGTGTGGGCGAAACGCAGCAGCAAATTGCGCACAGCAGCGCCCCACAAACAATCGTGGATTGAGTAACAAATTTATTGAGGTTTTTTTTTTTAAAAGGAATTTTTTTACCCCCAGATAAGCAATCCACTAATCGACTAATAACCAGGTTTCTATTTACTACTAGGTACAAAAGCGGCATGTGGGGTAAGGAAGCCTGCGCAACATTTCGCCCTGCTGCGAATCGAACCAGTTCTCTCGCTCGCAAGGCGAGCGCTCTAACCACCTATTGTAGTCTAGGCATGGAATGGGACGGTGGAACATTACCTTTTCGGGGAGAGTTCTGAGGAGACACGGGAGGTGTGGAAAGTTGCGACGATGCTGTTGACACGGCGTCTTCTGCGCTTTTTTTACATTTGTCTGTTGGCATGTCCTCAGACGAGGCCAGATTCTTTTTCGTAGACTGTGGGGAATTGGAGCCTGAGGAAGCCACAATTAATATGGGGCTAGATTAGTAGTCCTGTTCCGTTCCCCCCATACCATCTCCCCCAATTATGGATGTGCGATGATTTCATTAGTAGACAACAACAACTTCGATTTATACAGCGCCCTCCGTGCTGGACGGCATCTCAAGAGCGTTTTACAATAGCGGATCCCGGGACCGAGCATTGGGATGTCCTCCCGACGTGAAAGGCGCTATATAAGTGCAATTTTGTTGTTGCCTTATAACAGGATCTAGTGCACATCAGAAACATAACACAATCCAGCTGAGAAAGAAGGAGATGCTCACGTTTGGCTAAAATGACTTCCAAAAGGAAGCGTAGCGTCACAGGGAGGGGCTGAGGTATATTCTTTTCCCAGCCTGAGATTAAGCCCGTGTTATAGCGAGGACCTCTGTGTGCTAAGTTTACCCTCGCTACACAGTGATCGGTTTGTACAGAAGTCTTTTACGAGATACTTTCTCGGCTCTACATTTGTTCGGCTATACTTGAGGTTTGATTTTTATTGATACAAGAAGCACTGTATCAAGTTGTCTATAAAATAAGAGTATGATCAATACAGACTTCAAAATAGATTTGTGGATTAGATCTGCAGTGAGCTGCCCCACCACCTGATGGCAGTATACGCTCAGTGCCGTGTCTCTAACCGGGAAAATTAATGACCAAATTATACATCTTTTTTGAAGGGATAGCTCCCTCCCGGGAAAAAGCAATCCGCCAATCGGCTAACTGTTCACTGCTGGGCTCGCACAACATTTTGTCCTACCGGGAATCAAACCCAGGTGATTGCATGTACCGAAACCATATGCATCAGGGGGTGGCAATTCACACGTACTTCTCAACGGAGAGTAAAACGTAGCATCTCAGCTTTATAGGAGTCAATTTCATGAGTATTCAATTGTATTAGTGCCTAACTCACTGGCACCGGTACCTAAAAGAAGGTGAGATTCGCACAGCGGAATCTAAAAGTATTTTGATCGTCGGATGGAGGACAAAAGGGAGACAATTAATTACCAACTGGAGGGAGTTCCTTGACTTGGGATTTCTTGCGTGATGGGTACAAAGCCACCGCCACCGCTGGCACCTGTAAGACTTGGCTGATTCGCTGCTGTGGTGGGTGCTTTCCTTGATGACTAGGTGACCTCATAGTTACCGGAGACATATCTGAACCTTTGTACGATCGCCTCTCTCCAAAATTCTTGCTCACTGCAATAACAGAAACGCATGTCAGCAAACTTTCCACGTGACAGAATAAGCGATGTGAGGGGGGGGGGGGGGGGGGGGATCAAATGATTTGGCAATACAGCCTAGTATTGCTTTGTTTAGTGCTGACTCCCACCGTTTCGACACAGTTAGCAACAATTCAACTGACACCCTGGATCTTTTTTTTTTCAGCTTCTCTCTTGGCAAATTCAATCCCATTCATGGAATACTCGGGTTTCCTATTCTTGGTTCCCATTCGCACTTATCAGTATTAAACTTTATTTGCCAGCTATCAGCCCACATGCCGTTACAATTAAATTCTCTTTGTGAGACTTTGTTGTTCTCTTCTGATTCCACGGTTCTCTCCAACTCAGAAGGTGTCATCTACAAATCTTACCCTGGGTCTATCAACCCAAGTCATTAAGGGGACAATACAAACGCCTTGGGGGCACCCCACTTTGATACCTCTCCCGATTTTGACCTTGCTCTCCTGACAGAGACCCTCTGCTTCCTTTGCGACAGAAAATTCCTTGATGGATTCCTTGATTTCCAGTGACCAGTTCACACACAGAAGTCTTTCATGAGATACTTCGGCAGCTCTACCTACATGCGTGCGGTGATATGAGGTTCACTTTCGTTGACACAAACAAGTGTTGTGTCAAGTTGTCTGTTCTATTATAAAATAGAATACAGTACGACTGCAAAATAGATTTGTAGATTAGATTTGCATTGAGCTGCCTCGCCACCTGATGGCAGTATACTCTCAGTGCCTTAATACTAACCGGGAAAATCAATACCGTAATGTCACCTGGCAGCAGATAAGTACCTGGAATGATTGCTTCTTCTCCCTTCATCACCTAACAACAGGCCAATCAATAAGACTGGAGGCTTAACCCCCTTATGAGGTCCCTCTTCACTCGATTGACAAAATCTGGGCATTGTGCCCAACAATCTGCAAACGCTTCCCTGTTGCTTCTAACCAAATTGTATAAATCTCAAGTCTGGGATCCTGACGTTATTTTCATTCCAATAACGAGTCGAGGGGAGGGAAAGTGCGGGGAGAAAATATACGTGAGGGAAGCCACAGAAACGCAGGGGCGAGCGTTACACACAGGATTTTGGCGACGCCAGGTTCTGGCAAATCCCACACGTGTGGCCAACATTGGCAAATTGAATTGCTGTCCTTATACCCTTCGTGAGCATGCTGGAGGCACAGTCAGCTTCACAGCAGGCGTATCTATTTGCTAAAGCTCCTCGCACGAGTAGCTGAACTACATAGCTCAGAGCTGGTGCTGGAGTAAACACGGTACGCAGTGTTGAACACTGGCCTAGAGAACGTGGGAGTTCCTGGTACCATCGGCCCACCTAGTGAGAACTCAAACCTGCCATTGTCACGGGTCAAATAACTCTTTGTTTGTTTTGGATGCACTTATTAAACAAATGGATGGATTTCTACATGTGTCAGATATCCAGATGATGCTAATCATAATAATAATCCTTGCATTTGACTGTCTTTTAGAAGTTTCAAAGCGCTTCACAGAATACGCTGTAAAGCGAATAAATTGACTGTGTATTTGTGGGCAGCCAATTGGGCACAGCAGCGTCGGCATGAACAGTTGTGGATTGCAAGTGACCAAAATCTTCTTTTTTCTCTGTCTTGAGCGATTATTATTCAAGAGTTTTTGCCTCGTGTTACACTCACATGTACTGTAGGCCGTCTCACACTGCAGTGACATGACTTGGATTGTCTCTTCGTTGGTCTCCACGTTTAGGTTCGAGAGATACTGCTTCACTTTCCGAGCCATCTGCGCGTCCTCATAGAGCTTCTTGGCGTTGAGTAACGAGCTGCGTCGCACCCTCTTCTTGTGCCCTCCGGCTTGCACAGAATCCAGCACGTTGGAGTTGGTACTGCCCTGACTCAAAGACCTGCCCAAAAGGACGAGAGGAAATCAAGATGCAACTAGGATTTCAATAGGAAAGGGGTGGGAAGAAAGAGTACATGCAAGTGGGGTTGAGGAGAGGAGGAGAGTTAACGCTGCTGTTGTCACATTCCGCATGCCCTTGTTAATAACAGAGAAAGAGAGAGAGGAAAATAAAAAAACAACAGAAATACAGAACCACCCGTTATGGCAGAGGACAGCAACTCAGAGCTGGGTACCTGTGAACGATCATCTAACAAATTTCGCTCAATTTCCCTTTCCCCTCCCGGCAACCACCTTCACCCTCGCTCCCCCACCCCACACCACCCCTCACCACTCCTACGCACGCACACACACACACAATGCAATCCAATATTGCATTCCAGTTAACATTTTTTTAACTTGGATTTAGATGATACATGATTCATTTGAAAGTGTCTTATTTTAGGCAAATGTAAAACTGCTTTGTGATACGGGGTGGGTTTGGGGGAATCAAGATTCCTCGTGCTATCGGGATGAAGCAGATCGGCTTTTCTCCTGCGCTATAATGTCTGTGCTCAATAACTGGATACCTAGAAGGGGATTGTGCCACTTTCTCAGCACTGGAACCCTTTTCAATCACAATAACTTCAACGAACCAGTGCATGTCACTTTCCCTTAAGTCCTCATAAATCGAGCAGTCGACAACAGTTTCTATAGTTACCCACGAGACGTCGCAACGACGTGATAAGGCGCTATATGCCAAACGCAAGGATTATTCCTGTTTTATCTTTCCGTAAGAAGTTTTTGTGTTTTTTGGAAAAAAAAATGAAAACGCATGCAATTGTTTGATGCACGCGGAATTTAATTGATGCAAGTAGAGAAGTGTACTTTGCAAACACAAGACCGGTGGTCGCTGTTGGGCAAGGAGTGTGGCAAGGAGAGGGAAGGGAGGTTAATTGGGACATGCTGTGCTTTAACAGGGCAGGCAATTGTGAGGAGGATGCAAAGTTGTTATGTAACCAAGACCTGAACACCTGTGCACAGACTACTTACCCCAAACTCCTCCATCTCTTCTTCCTGTAAGTGAGAGCCATGAAAATTGAAGCATGTGTTCAGAAAGAGAGGCAGAAAAGATAAACCAGTTCAGAGAGGAGGATAATGAGGTAGAGAGTGCAGTACACGGTAACAGGGGGCGGCCAGGGGAATGAGCACCACTGCTAGTCGCAACATCACTACCCTGACAAAGCTTGTAGTTAGATAACTAGGAAATCTGCCTCCACTGAGCGCTGATAATTAATGCAAATACAAGGATTTGTAGCTCAGTGGTGAGAGCACTCGCCTTACAAGCGTCAGACCTGAGTTACGAATTCAGACGTCAGGGCGAAACCTTGGGCAAGTTTCCTTATTCCAAACGCCTAATAATAATCCGTCCAAAAAAACCTATAATAAATTGGTCATTTCAATCCACGACTGTTTGTGAGTTTCTCTGTAAAGCGCTTTAAGACGTCCAGAAGATGTGAAAAGCCCTATATCAAAATGCAAGGATTATTATTATTATTATTAAATATGGTTTGTGCTGTGCTTGTGCCAGGATGGGGGATCTAAAAGAGAGTTTAGGAGGAACGACTTCACACAGAGAGCAGTGAGTACGTGGAACTCACTGCCTGAATCCGATAGTGTTGATGCATTTAAGAGGAAGTTTGACGTTCACAAGCGGGGAAAGGCGACAGAAGAGTATGGGAGGGAGTAAGGAATGTGTGGAGTATAAACACTGGCACAGAGTGGTTGGGCTGAGTAGCTCATTTCCATGCTGGCACAAGTCAAATCATCATCAGGCCTTTGGTTACTTCCTTACAGCAGCATTTTTAAATCCTATTCCCACTTTCCTTTTATTTGCTATTATTTTCATTTTTCTCATGAGAGCCTAATCAACAAAGGATCCATTTTCACCTAAATAC
Organism: Hydrolagus colliei; assembly: GCA_035084275.1. Taxonomy (NCBI): domain Eukaryota; kingdom Metazoa; phylum Chordata; class Chondrichthyes; order Chimaeriformes; family Chimaeridae; genus Hydrolagus; species Hydrolagus colliei. The sequence continues at coordinate 2,328,671 of CM068752.1, forward strand.
TGCTCAGTTTAGTGAAGCGATCTTACATTAAAATTCCTTCAATCCATTTTTCATCTGATTTAAAGCCATAGGATCAGTTTGCGTGGACTCAAATAGGTTTAAGGAAACGTTTAAGAGACCCAGCAGTTAAGTTCAATGATAATTTCCTGTATAAATACTTGAGCAAGTGTCCAAGTGTGTGGTCTTGCAACAGATCTGTATTGCGGCTGGAAGCTGTTATTTTTTCCCCAATTGCCCGTTCTGGGGAAAAATCGCATTCAAAAAGAGACCAGCATGGCTTTCAGCGGCTTGGGAAGCCCTCCCGACGTGAAAGACACTCGACAAATGTAATTTTGTTGTTGTTGTGTAGTAATAGACGTGAAAAGAAAACAATCAATCCAGCAGACCCTGTTAGTGTGTGCATGAGGTACTGCTGTTAATGAAACAGCTAACACTGCACAGTTTGCCATTGTACCCGACAAACCTCCCACTGTTTGTCCAGCTGAGACTCATCTATCCATTAGGCATTTGGCTTGTAAAGCTGAGAGAAATTGTGTGGAACGTATCTCTGGCCACGGGTAATCGGTTTTCCTCCAAACGTGGCTGATGAGCCGGGCTGTCTGAACTTCCATCAACAGGACCTTGGATTCCTCGCTGCCTCAACAATCAAACTACTCAATCCACAAGAATGGATAAACTTGATTCCAAGTTACCTCATCACAAGATCAGCAGATTTGTCTGGACGAAAAAGGTCCTTAAGGCCCATCGGGAGTCCCGAACGCTACCCAGAAGACTGCATTATCAGTGACACGTAGTCGAATCAGGTGGGACTATAACGGTTAATATGACTTACGCAAAGTCTAGAGTGGCAGACAAACTGCGTCAGTCGTATAAAATCAGATCTAATCAATAATCTACACTTCGCCAGCGGAATTCAATGCAGCTGATAAGTGTGCACGCGAAACTTCGCACAGCAGTTGTTAAGTGTCCCACGATTCAACGCGTCTTGACCTGTCGTCATGTGCGCACAACAACAACAACAACAAAATGACACTGGTATAGCGCCTTTCACGTCAGGAGGACGTCACAAGGCGCTGGACAGTCAGTGTTTCAGACCCGAGCACAAGCAGCGGAATCGCAGTGAATTGCGGGAAATGAAAGTCCTCCTGCGGATTCGGTGACGGATCAAGACTACGTTTCCCGCAAATTCTACGCAGCCGGTAAAGTGAGGGAGTGATGGAGAATAAGGGTTACGGGTTAGAAGATGGTTAAATACGAGTAGTGCAAATGCAAACTCCGCAGGTTTTGATGGGAAGCTGAATGGGACTCGAGTGAATGTATGACTCGCTGTTAGGTGATCATATGATTTATATGAAGGTAAACGTTTATGTGAGTTTTACTCTATTAAAACGTCATTTGCCAGTTATCAGCCCATGTGCGTAATCTATTAAACTCTCTGTGTAGGATCTTTACTGTCTCCTCTGATTCCAACTTGGGAATAATTTCAACGATCTTACATTGATTGGGTCTGCCTGTCCAGGTCATTAATATATACGAAGAAAAAGGGAAGGTGCCAGCACAGGCCCCTGAGACATCACGCTTAATAACTCTCCCCAGTTTGACCTAACTGGCCAAGCAAAGACCCTTTGCTTCTCTTCAGGTAAATCTCCATCGAAATTCTTTATCCAAAAGGCTGTAGATGCTCAGTCCTTGAACATATTCAAGACTCAGATTGATAGATTTCTTATGGATAAAGGGATTAAGGGATATGGAGATAAGGTAGGCAGATGGGAGTTTGATTAGAAGATCAGCCATGATCTTATTGAATGGCGGGGCAGGCTCGAGCGGCCGAATGGCCTACTCCTGCTCCTTATTCCTATGAAATCCATGTCTTGCCCTGAGACCCAGTAGCCACATTTTGTGAAGGAGTCTTTTCATGAGGTATTTTGGAAATCTAGATATACAACAACATGGCTTTCCGCTGTTAATTTGGGCTGTCGCCTCCTTAACAAAAAGGGTCTATAATAGCCAGGTTTAATTTCATCGTCCCTCTTCAATAGGTTCAACATCTCACTTGAACAGGTAACTCACCTGCCAGTTGGATTGAACCTCTTCCAGTTCCAATTGCCAACACAAATCTCCTGCCCGTCTCCCTAAGTACCCAGGGGGGGTACACTTTGCCCATCCCGGGGCATGCGTTGATTTTAAAACTCTTGAGGCTAGCTGGAATCTCAGACTAACTTACGTTAAAAGTCCTGGAGATATAAGTTGGGTCAGCAAATTTGAAACACCAAACTTGCTTCTTTGATAAAGAGGATGACATGCACAAGTTATTGCAAAACTATAGGGACCTGTAAAATCAATTTCAGGGGACAAATGTTTGAGGTTTTCAAGTAAGTATTACCCAAACCAAAAAGCATTCACGCACGCCTCACCCGTCAAGTGTAAAACATATCCTGTTGGCCGGGGGTGGGGGGGGGGTGGGTTCTTTCAGTCACTAACCTGTGTCGGAACATAATAGCCGGATCCATGTTCACCGATGTCATTCGGACCACATGGCGAATCTCTTTAGCAATCATCCGCAGCTTCTCAAAGTTTGCCAAACCTTCAACCTTGGAGTCGTTTCCTTTGAAAGCAAATGCGAGAAAATCGATTGATGCCTCGCTTTGTTAAGCGGAGTCTCCACTGTACACACAACATGCAACACAGAAGACAACTCTCAGGGTCAGTGCTGGGAATCTCAAAAGCTGCCTGGATCAGTGTTTTAAAATGATCAAACTCAAAATCCTCACAAAGCAGGTTTAACAGGACTGTAAAATTCATGTTTCACTGTAAAAAAACAAATGTACAATGCTCTACTGTGTTTTGTTAAAAGTAAATGTCAGGATATATATATATAAGGCTAAACGGTTACCATCTCATTGAATGTTTTAAAATCCAAATGAGGACAGATATGATGGGGCCGTTGAAATTATTCAGACAAGACTTTTTTTTAAAAAAAAACCTGTACTGTAATTTTTTTTACGTGCTCAATGAAGGAAATCATGTCATCAAATCCTTTCAACTTGCTGATCTTCACAATACTAACACAATGTTGTAAAGCAGTTTCAAAACATAAGGATATGTTGAAGTTGGGGCATTTCATGTTTAAAAAAAGATTTAGCAGAAAGATGTCTCAAAACCCATCATAGAATTTACTGTAAAGTGTACAATGTGTATTTTTTAGGTGATCATGATAGCCAATTTTTGCACGACAATGTCTCATAAACATTCCCCCTACCCTGACCCCCTCCCCTTGTCATCTTTCCCCCTCTTTTCCCCTAATCCACTTCCATGACTGTTTGTGGGACACTGCTGTGCGCAATTTGGCTGCCGCGTTTCGCCAACAAATATACAGTCAATTTTCCTACTCTTCTTCATCCTGCCCCGACCCCTACCCCTCTGATCTTGTCCCTACCTAACTGTACAGCACCTTGGGGCGTTTTCTTGATGTGAAAGGCGCTATATAAATGTAAGTTTTGACTGATTGATTGATAAACAGCCATGAAGTGAATGACCAATTTTATCTGAGGGATTGTTGCTCCAGACACCGGGAGGAACTCCCTTCTCTTTTGAGTAGTTCTATGAGATCTTTTAACATCCACCTGAACAGGCAGATAGAACCACGTCCGATAAAGCAGCAATACCCCAAGCATGGAATTGGGAGTGTCAGCCTCGCCTAATAATACTTTAAAAGGCTGATGTAGTCTTACTCTCAATAGCAACATGACTTTTACACAGAAGCATTAAGCACTCTCTCCTTGTTCCAAATCTCAGTTGACCCAACTCTCACCATTCCATCGCTTCATCTAAATCCTGAGAGCTTTTTGCAGGAATAACACATACTTTTAATGATGGAAATACCTTCGTGCAGAAAAGTGAGGTCTTTTTTGACGACAGGGAACAGTGGAATGATAGGTGGCTGCAGACTCTGGCTGCTGAGCACGTTTCGATATTTTGCCATGTTTCGAGAAGGGTCGAAGAGGTCTTGAAGATCTCGAAGTAGCTTCTCATACTTGTTCGGTAGTTTTTCCCAAGTGCCTCTAAGACGTGCAACTGGCGCAAGGTTTAGGCCACTGAAAAAGGAAGACAATGACATTTAATACATTAAAATAAAAATGCTTTGAATCACATTCCTACATAAAGGAAGGAAGAAAAAGAAAATACACATTTTTACACTAACTACATACAGCAGATACAAGAAGAAATTTATTTTTCCAGACCACACTGTAATTTAGCTTAAACAAAAAGCGATCAAGATTTTAACAGTCCAGATTTGAGGTTCACACCTCACAACAGAAGTCTGAATCAACTTCAGCCATCAAATCGATAGGAGGCTGTGATATACCTACCTGATGATTGCAAACATGGAGTTGAAGTTCTTACACTCTCGACAGTGCAGGGCAATTTTGACGAAATGTTTGATGATCTTCATCCTTTTCAATTGAATAATTTCTTTCAGGATCTCAGTCGCCACCCAAAAGGTCTCCTGGTTGATGATGTCTTCAAACTGCTTGAGGTGAGCATTTCCAGATTTGGAGTCTCGCTTGAACAGGTCGTCGATGTACTCAGTGGGCTCGATGTTGCGGAACAATTCAAAATCTCGCATTGAGAGTTGAGTGGCTACTTCAATGGTGCTGAGCTGCAGCAAAGTGATCTGACTCTCCCGCAACAGCTCCTGGGCATCTTCATCTGAGCAAAGAGTCTCTGTCTCCATATTGTTCTTCAGATAATACCTGATCAAAATAAGACGATTTGAAGACGTTTATCTTAAGTCACATTAAGAGTCCGAACGCACCTTTCAGCGCCATGTGTAAAACCTTTTAAGTCTACGCAATACAGACAAGAAGATCACATCCTCGATTGTTGTGCTGATCTTAATAATAATCCTTGCGTTTGATATAGCACGTTTCACGTCTTCTAGACGTCTCAAAGCGCTTCACAGAATGTACTGTAAAGGGAATTGACTGTATATTTGCGGGCGAAACGCGGCAGCCAATTGCGCACAGCAGCGTAACTCGGCTGGTACAGGAGTAATAATAATACTTTCAATCATAATCATAATAATGCCTGAATTTGATATCAAATAATTAACATAATTAACAATAATTAAAGTGTGTGCCTTGCAAATAACAGTATGTTTGCAATAGCAAGGGCGAAATTAGAAAGGGTTAGAAATTAGAAATCACCCAATAGAAAGGGTGAAAGATAGATATAGATTCACTAATGATGCCTTCTCACCTGCCATTGAGCTGGATCCGGTCAGCCAGCTTTGAGAGCTGATCAGGAAGTCGCCTTTGCTTAATGACGCCTTCCGAGCTGATGGAAACCTCACACAGAGAGTAGTTCTCGGGGGGCGCAGTCAAACCAAATTCATGGACTGAATGGGTTACCACCTCTTTCGCAGTGGTATCCTTGCTTATGATGATGTAACAGCTTTGCTGATCCGCCTTGAAAACTCGGATGACTTGATCAGGTATGTCTGGTCAAAAAAATGAAAGGATTATTATGTGATGCATCCAAACTCTGCTGCACTTGTCCGAAGGGAAGATTGAGTTAATATTTAATGGTAAATGTTGTGAACATCTGCCTGTTTCAGATTGCTTTTCTAATCTACAATAATGAAATGCTGGTGTTTATTAGTAGATCACTGGGAGGGTGAATGAAGCATCGCCCTAGGTGTACAGTTTCCTAAATCTTTTACTCTCCAGAAAATAGTGTCGACATCTGTGGTCGGCGACAGCACCATGTAATTCAAGATTAATTTCCGGACTGTGCTGACTGAGCAGAGGCAGGGATGTGGCAGAGCAAAAGAACTGACATTTGCATCACCCAGACGAGGGAAATGAAATCAGAGATCCTCCTGCTGATAATAATAATCCTTGCATTTGATACAGTGCCTTACTCGAGACGTCTTAAAACGCTTCACAGAATATACTGTTAAGTGTGGTGACCCTGTATATTTTGTGGGTGAAACACGGCAGCCAATTGCGCACAGCAGCGTCCATCACAGTGACCCTCTGGCTAGAAGAATGAGTTTGGGACATCAATAAGTTGATTGCATTTGGCTGCAACACAACTGTGAATATCAGAGGGCAAGCAGATTCTGTGGAATCATATCCCATCAGTGCAGATGTGAAAACTGACAAGAAAAAAGGAAATTAGGAAGCTGGTAGTATTTTTCTAGATTTTTTTTTTACACTCTGGATAATATTGTCTATCTATGATCAGCTGCAGTACTTTTCCAATGGGCGTACAATGCAGGGGAAATGAATTGTGAATAGATCATTTTCATACTGCGTTGCAAAAATTAACAGATTTTGCAAAAATGACATAATTTGCATTTGGCAAACTAATTAAATGATTTCTTTCGTTTAATTAATTTAACTAATTAAAAGATTTATATAGCACTCTATTGACAGGGCAGCTATTTAAAAACCAAGACAACTGTTTGACAAAAATCCGAATCATAACAAACCAATTAGCTTCTGCTCCGAAACCATCATAGACAACGATGTCCTTCCAAATGGACTTCTCCACCTTATCGCAATAAGGGAATCTGCCACCAGGTACTCGGAGTGAAGCAGGAGATTTGAGAGATGACTTGCGTTTAACTGAGTCTAACAGCAAATACCAGCCTTCTAATAAGATTACAGTAAACTTCACAATAAAGTTACATCAGTTGGGACCATACATTTAATATGACTTGTGCAAAGTGGGAGTTAAGTGAAACGTGCAAACATCGTATCATGTGTGTAAAGTTATGTATAAGTAGAATTTTCTAAGACTTACACTTAAATGAGTACACAAGTACAGTAATGGCTATCAATTATTTAGACTGAGAGAAACAGCATAACTCCACCAGTGGGCAAGTAGGCAGGCGGGCAGGCAGGCTGCTGAGATCCAGGATTGACAAGCCATCCAGGGATGTTCTGCCAACTGTGTCTTAATTCCAAATGCAGATAATTTCCTCACCGCATTGCAGTAGCACTCGAGCATTTCTTAACAAATCCCAAGTACTTCTCACAGGAGTTTCCACTTAACGTCTGATTGATCAGAAAATCCAGTCGTGTTTCGCATCCCACAAAGGGAGAACACACAAAGTTAACTTCTAATGAGGCCCTGTATTAAGCCAGCGTTGTCACCTATGATACACTGAATGCCTCTCACACATTTTCCTGTGCAATTCCACAGCTTTTCTAATTTATGTTTCAATTGCGCTGGTGACAGAATTGAGAGTACTACTGTGAGACGGCACTAACCAGCTGAATTAATGCAACACATTACAGTGATGAGAGTGTTGAACAACAACAACAAAATGACACTTCACATCGAGAGGACTTTCCAAGGCACTGAACTAACTAACTTTAGCTAACAATGATTGTTAATGATGCAAGTACAGTGCTATTATACCATTGAGCAAAACAACTTATCGGCGAGGATGCTGCAATTATTTACTGGCAATAGAGCTGAGCTCTAGAATTGGAGTTCGGATCTCAGCAAGGGATCAGAAGGGAAGGGACCAAACTTTCTAATGACAACATGCATTAGTCCTCCAATACATTATAAAAACACAAACTTTGGTGTTTTTTTTAACCTGTTTCTATAACAGAAAGCAAAAGCAAATCCACACCCTGATAATTTGAAGTGTCATTAGGTAAACAGAAGTCAAGTAAACATTGAACACAAGAGCACAAGGAAACGCACATGCAATACAGGAACAGACATACTGACGGAATGATGCATACTCACTATAAAAGCCAGCAGCTGAGATGGCAATGGTAACAGGGGGAAGAAGGAAGAACAGATAAAAAGGAAATTACACATGTTGTAGAGTATTTTTGAAAATGGATTCAAGAAATAGTCAACATAAGCAGGGCGACTTTTAAAAACTGTAATCACACCAAGAGAATTTTGCCACCGAAGTAAATTAAGTGAGGATCTAAACTGGAATGCAGGAATTGAGCCAGCCCCCCCTGTGGCGGTCTCGGTGATCTGGTTTGCGAGCCAGGTGAGTAACTGCAGTATTCCTGAACACAGCTGATGATAGCACAGCCAGCCTGGAAGGTGTGAGCAGACCAGTCACTGTGGGTTAGGGAGTCATCTCACTCAGTTCCTGTTAACCCTGCAAGCCAAAGATCTAACGGGCAGGTAGAGTGGTTCCAGCTGGACAAATTAAACTGAATAACTTCTTAAAAACAAAAAGAAATTCTTTATTAGACGTGAAAGAATTACAATTTACTGTATGAGCAGCTATATGGAAATGATGTGAAAGACAATTATGACTCTGGAATTCTTAGCGTTTTAATTTCACAAATTCAATTTTAGAAATACAACTTAAAAAAGATTGGCCCATTACTTCTGCCAGTTAGTAGTTACATTTCCAATGTTACTTAAAGAAAATCTAATTATGTGGCGTTCAATTCTTGACTCAATGAAGAGAAGATCAGGTAAAATCGTAGAGAGGCCACAAGCCTCATTTATTTGGGGCTGAGAGTGGCGCACAGAATCCAATCTGAATCTTATTAAAATCAGAAAAATCATAAGATTTATGAAAACTACACATTTTAAAACCCGAATTTCTGTGGAGAAAACATTAAATAATAATACCTTTTAATAAATGTCAAAGTGAAATTACATATGAAGTCTGCAGATTAAAATTAAAACAAATGTGTTTTAAAAAATTAAACACTTCAACTTATTAAAAAAAATCCTCTCCTTTGCTGCTACTCTGAATGATCTGTTGTAGCTTTAACATAATTGGATGGAACTATAACAAATGTTTTCCTTCATAAGGCAACTGAATGAACAGTTCCACATGGAACTGTTCATTATCATTTCAGAAATAAAATGAAGTATATTGATGATGGCCAACTCTGAAAGCAACACAAATATAAAACAGATATTAAGCAACAGGACATTACAAATTAGTATAATTTTGCTTGTGGATTTAGGAATCTTTTCAAGAAAATATGAACCTTGTCACAAATTTCTTGCAAATTCTATCATTCATGTCCTTTTAGTACTATAAGTTCTCTGATTTGCAACACTTTTAGATGTTTAACTCCAGCCAATATTTACACACACCAACTTTCCGGACTGTAAAGCTCACCTTTCTCTTACCTTCGCTTTGTGCACTTGGGATAAATCCTCTTTTTGTATGTGGCGACCAAACTCAACAAAGGCCACAACAATAACAAAATTACATTTGTGCCTTTTCGCCTCAGGAGGACGTCCCAAGGCGCTGGACAATCAGCAGAACTCAAGTACTGCACTATTATAGCTACCTATTATACTGAGTTATTACCTTTTTGCAGTTTCCGGACATAGAAAGTCACTCGCAAAACCTTTTCCTACCTCTCCTTTACATTTAAGTGTGTTAAAATTTCATTTGCCCATTTTCATAACTGATTTAAATCCTTTTGTTGTATCTAGTTTCAGGTGGGTTTCCTCATTTGTGCAGCAAGCAGATTTGATCAGATTATCGTCCTTAGGTCTGAGGCTGAATATATTTTTCCAAATGCATACAGGATAATCTCGCGTTTCAAATAGGCGGGTGGGGGGGGGGGGGGGCGGAAATCAGGTCTATCTGATGTGTTTGCTTACCTGAAGGATTTGTGAAATCAAGCATGCTCGTGGCGGGTTGCAACAGGTCAGGGCTACTCGACGAGAGCGTTCCAGGGAAAGGCATTATGGCAACACTGTGCCTCAACTGTCTTGTTCCGACGAAACTATCGTCTTGCGATTGACTCACTCCGGCATCACTGTGGGTCATTGAAGAAAACAGGACATTGATGTCAGGATATTTTTAATATCGCATTTTTTTAACTCGTCAACTCAGGGGAGATAGCTCAGGAAGACTTGCTTCAAGTAAGATACCTGAGGCAAGTCTTCAATACTCTGCTTTGGTGTCTATCAAAAATATCTATGATATATGATTCAGAATTCGATAAAATACACATGTACTTCAGGATGAGCTGCATTTCTTGGATTATCACAAAAAAGCACGAGAGGGTTAATCAATTAATGGTTGCGAAGCAGTAGATCCTGTTATATACGTCCACGATTCTCCGCCCACATATTAGCTCTGCAGATTTCACATGCAAGTAGGTGCTGAGTGGGCTCAAGGTTTATGGCTTTGGCGGAGGCGGAGGGGGGGCAAGCACAATTATTTTACAAGTTTACATTTGGAAGCCAACCATCTCCCCCAAATATATACCTATTGAATGGCATTTCCTTATCCTGCACAGAATCACATTTCAGAGAATACACCCAGAGCCCCCTTAAAAATTGCACACGGCTTTTAGGAAATTAAATGTCTTACCAAAATAGTCCCCTGTATGGATTATGCAATCACAGAGAGAAGAGATCATTTAATACAATGAGATGAATGGCATTAACAACAGTAAAGCATGATAACTGAGGAAACATACAAACATAGATCAATGCATTTGAACATTGGAAGGAAAAGGGGAGTTTACGCTTCTCTCCTTTATACATAAACGCATTATATCTTATATATTTAATATATAAAACAATTGAGAATTGTCAGACTGATGTGACACAGTGAAGCAATGGAATGTGAGCCCGTATTCTCCCACAGCTAGGTTCAAGCGGAGCCCAAACAGCTCTATGGGGAGAGACAAATCAGTGGTTGCAATCATGTCTCAGCCATCATCTGCTGGTAGAGGCTTGGTCGCAGTAACCCATCTGTGCTCATTGCCAAGGAAGAAATTTATTTTGACAACAACTAGGGATGAGTAAAGGAAAGGTATAACTTAATTTATTCTTGGGAATTATGTATAAACTGCTAGATTATGACATGGCCCATGGATTGCGATAATATCTAAACCTGAACATGGATATAAAGTCACAACAACAATTTGCACTATATTGTGCCTTTCACACCAGGATATCCCAAGATGTGACCAGTTATTAAGACCTGGAGAGCATAGAATTCAATGGCCCACACCCCGAGTTGAAACTGTTTGCTGAAAGTCACTGCAAGGATGCTTTTGCATGGCTTCCAGCCTATTCAGAGCCACGCTGAGTAATAATTCTTACATTTGGTATACTGCCTTTCACGTTAGAAGGACCATAACCAGAGGTCCCAGGTCAATGCCCTTTTGCTCATCTACGCACACTGACACTGCAATCTCGGCAGATTTAAAATTGATATCCACTTTACTTTAAAAAAAGGCTTCTTTTATCTGAACGCATATGAATAAATTACTATATACTGTACTGAGATTTATTGAACTGAGTTAAGGAAAGCCATGAAAACTGCTCGCAATATGATACACTACAATGAAACAAATGAATGCTGGATTGGTGGGTTAGATAAACCATCTGTGGAAACTTTCAGCTCCTATCACAAGAACATAGGAATTTACAAGACAAAAGAAGACCAAGGTCCATCCAGTTTGCCTTTTACAATCTTCAATGCTGGCAGTCTCTTGACATGTCCCAAACTGTATGTTCTATTCCAAGAAATTATATTCTATCTAATTTGATATTGACATGATCAATTGTGCAATCCACTAATCTTGAAATTTATGCTTTGATCTCATTCACTTCTTTCAGTGTGAAGAATGTTGCCAATGTTGTTGTTAAAAAGACCACAGCAAATATGCAAAGCATCCTCACAACTTTTCATCCTCTCTGGTATCAGTAATCCTTCAAATCAATAACCCCTCTCACGAAAACAAGCTGTTTAAAGCAAAAATTTACTAAAACGGGCTGGATTTCCAGCACAATTTACTTTTTAAAAAAAAAATCCTGAAAACAGATTTGATTCAAATTACCAAGAAATTATTTCAAAGAGGCAAAAGCAGAAAAACAACATTAAGAGATTAGCATTTTTGCTCAACCAGTCTTCTGCAGTAAATGTAAGATGTTTTAAATATAAAATCAATATTTCCCATGTCCTGTAATCAATTCCCTCCTCCATATCATTTGCGGTGAGTTTCTGGGAGTAATTAACATGCGATTCCATTAGCAGAGGAATCACTGAACCAGACCATGCAAGAGTTCAACTTGCCTCCTGTCTCTCCTCCTCACTCCTCATTTCCCCAGCCACACCTTTACAATGGGCCACCCGATTCAATTAAAAAAAAAAACAACTTTTGAGGCATCATGAATATGGTCTTTGGGTTAGGAGGTTTAAGATTTGCAGGGCTGTGGGATAAGAGCGGGGGAATCGGATGAGTTGGTAGCTCTTTCAAAGAGCCGGCACAGGCACGATTGGCCGAGTGGCTTCCTTATGTGTTGTAAAATCCTATGAGTCTATGATTGGGCACCATAAACATTTTCTTTGGTAGGAATCGGGATTGTTTGCTATTCAGTGGCACTCAGATCACAAACAACAACTAGCATTTACACAGTACCCTTTCATGCAGGGCAGAGCTGAACTATGTACAGTTGTCTAATGCCGACCTGAGGAGAAACGATAGGCATGGTTCCAGAGGAAAATCTTCAGGTTGCGATCTGAAGATGGGTAAAGAAGGGGAACAAGGCGGAGGGATTGAGGCAAGGGGTTCTAGATGTGTGTGTGTGGGGGGGGGGGGGGGGGTTGATAGAGGCTGAAGCCACAAAGGAAACGTGTAGGGTATGAGCAGGTTGGGAGAGGTGGAGGTGCTGGGGAATTAAGTGATTTGTAGGTCAGTATGAGGATCTTGACATCGAGATCAGAGGAAATATTTTTGTTTCAGCTTTCCTTATTCAATTGTCTAATCCCCTTTCAGCTTTTGTTAAGTGTGAAGTACGCTGCTGTCGATTTTTAAATGTACAAAACATAAGAACTGGATTAGGCCATTCAGCCATTCAAGCTGTTCCTCTATTCTATAAAATCATGTCCAAACTGGTAGCTCAATTCCAATTATGCCTCCTTATCCCTGTATCCCTTAATACCCTGACCTAACAAACAGAAGTAAGTTATTCAAGTACTGAACTGCTTCGCTGTTATTCAAGTTATTCAAGCACTGATTGTTTGGGACGTCCTCCCGACGTGAAAGGCACTCCATAAATGTCATTTTGTTGTTGTTCTTGTTTGGATCAGAGATTACTGGAATTAGAAATTAGGCCAGAATTCAGAGAGCTTGCGAGCTTGCTGTGCTTCACTTACCTGAATGGTTTTGGTGGCAAAATGCTAAACCGTGTCTTGTCAAGGATTTTGCGGATCCTGTTTCTGCTGCCTGACATGGTGTTGGCCTTCATCTTCTTGTTTTCCTTTTCGGGAAGGAACATGTGCTCCATGTCTCCATGCAAATCCGGATGGGAGTAACGGTTACCCTTTTTTTCTGCGATTTTGGGAATATGGGGACCCCCATTTTTTTTCTCCTGCGTCAGTTTGTTTAACAGCTCCTTAAAGACTGAAAAAGCAGTAACTGTTAGCGCCAACCCAACCTTTCATCACAAATATAAATTTACATTTATACAACAACCCTATTGCCATGCATTAGTCTTCTAACCAAATTCCTGAGAGATCCACATACACTGCGGCCTCATTATAATCCAATGTTTGGAATTCCCCATGGCGAGGAAGCCATTCTGTTTAATCCCTGGAAAGTAGAATAGTTTAGTTAGTGACGCTGTCTGTCATTTCTTGTCTGGCGCAAATTGACAGACGATCACCTAATGAATGAATCGAATGTCAACTGTTTTAGTTTTCCTGGGTTAAAACGGCCTCCCGAACATGAAAGGTGCTATGCAAATTTTGTTTTGTATTGTATAGCAAAATGATCATGCCACGCGAATGCCCAACACGGCAGGTAAATACAGCAAGCTGCACAAACGTTCAATGAACAGGACCTACAGCGCAGCTGTGTTAGAAGTGACTGTACACTATAGCAGGGCTGCACTGTATATATATATGTTATGTTAGTCTGGTTTGGAGAGCTCACTCTCTCTCCATGTTGCTCACCTAACAAGTCCATTCACGTGTTAGCAAGAGCCAGGGTTTGGGGCCCTCAGTCTGCTCTGAGGGAATGCTGGACTTTTACCAGTTAAAACCATGAGGCTTGTCATTGCAAACACTGAACTTGTTCAGGTAAAACTACCATATCTGCTAAAGCTTTGGCTCGCAGTGTCAACTTGCGCCAAGTGGGAAGAATCCCAGCACCCCATGCATGATATCGTTTGCATAATACGTCATTCATTAATGTTTGAAAATCCTACTACAATGTTATCTCCAAATCTACATACCGAATATGTTCGTCTTCACGGTGATGGAAAGATGCGTGTTGTTCTTCAGAATGTCTTGGGCTTTTGTGTATTGGATATTCTCAAAGTTCTGCCCATTCACTTCCATAACCTGAAACAATTTGCCCCAAGAACATTAATGTTAAAATAATGTTTTTTTCCGAACACACTCCGTTATTGTAGAATTTTATTTTATTTGTACAACAATTAGGATTGTCTACAATTCTGTGAAAACCTGTTCTGTTTGTTCATCACAAAACTTTGAATTGAATAACTTCAAAATACTTGTACTTTTAGGATGAGAGCAATATTAACCAGCTGGAGAATATTCACCAGGAATTGTCGAGTTCTGATCTCATATTGAGATTCTGGTATTGAATCCGGTAACGTTTTCCTTTGTGGACGTAAATGCCTTTCTTTTCCCCCACCAGCTATTGAAGCTACAGCACAACATTTGTCAGAAACTCAAACTACACCATATGGGCAGTTTTGCTATAGCATAAATTTATATACACCAGTTGCACTGTGTACCCTGTTCATTTCGCACAGGCACAGATGGCCCATTTTGTTTCTACTAAAATGGTCAACAATTTTTTTTGTGTGCAGAATCAGAGCCAAACTGGGTTTACTTGTTGTTGTTGCCGTTCCTTACAAAATATGCAGTCACTACACTAAACAATAAATCTGTGAAGTGCTGATGAGACATTCCCCTGATGTGAAAGGCGCTATATTCTATGCAAGGATTATGATGATTTAATTTAAGCTCTACCAGTCATGTGGTAAGAGGTTGATAGTTACTAGGTTAACATTGCATACAGCAACAGAAAGCACAGTATGCTTCCTGCCTGATAAAGAATAAATTTAACCAGCCGCTTTTTCCAGGTCTTTACGTACCACCATTATCTCCAGTAAACCTGCAGCTTCTGTATGTAACGGGTGCAAATGGAAAATAAATCTAAACCTCAAATTAAATTTTTTATCTCAACTGTCAAAAACCTCCAGGGTTCAAAACACATTTCACTATCTGACAAACCGTCTAAATCATCTCATGGGAAAAAAAGTTCAGAACAGTTCTTACCTGGTCGCCCCGTTTAAGCCCAGTCTCGGCAGCTTTGCTGCCTTGCTCCACACTTTCCACAAAGATACCAAAACTCCTCTCACTGCCTCCGAGGAGGTTAAAGAACAGCGGTGACTCCCGGGAAGGTTTCAGCAAAGTTATCTGCCTCCATTTGGCTTTAGCAGCACAGGCGATGTTAAGCAACCTGAGGTGTCCTTTCATTTTCTGCAAGGAAACGCAGTTCATTGAAATTATTTTCACCCACTGTGGGTGGAATTCAGATGTTAAATGTACACACACACACACACATTTGAGAATGGCTAGCTCACTGGGGAATTACACAAACCTGGGAAGGACTATGCGCGAAACACAGTTGGGAGTTTATCCCAGTGCTGGGACCAGCCCATCGAGAGTGCGCCACTGGCTCATAGTGAGTCAGCAACACAGTCCATCTCCACCTCACTGTTGGCTTTGGTTGGAACTGAGCAGAACATATAATCTTGCAGTCTTCTTTACACTGGAGCCCAGATAACAAAAGGGGAAATGCAGCGGCAGACAGCTTCAGAGGCCTCAGGCGTGGGTGTCAGTAATGGGAAAACAATGTAACAACCTCTCAGGCCATGCTTCAATTCTAAAAACTAATTTCATAAATCCAATTCGCCCACAAATATACAGTTTAATATACAATATAAATTCACTTTACAGTATACATTCTGTGAAGCGCTTTGAGATGTCGATAAGATGTGAAAAGCGCGATATCAAATGCAAGGATTACTATTATTATTATTGCTTAACGGTCCGTCTTACCGCAGTCTCTAACTTATTTTCAAACTCCTCCAGGAAACTGGTCATGGCAGGATCTCCTTCAAAATCATTAAAATGATTGTTCACCCACAGCAGCACGACCCGTGTGACCTGCAATGAAGTGTGAGGCTGAAAGTTAACACATCGAGGTGTCCAAACAAAACTGGTGCTACAACAACAACTTGCATTCATATAGCCACCCCTCAGGGTAGCGTCCTAGAGCACTTGAGCAAGCCAGGGGTAGGGGGAGGTGACTGTCGGTGGAAGAGGACGGTCTGTGGATGGGGAAGGGGAAAGACGGAGGGTTGGAGGAAGAGGGCACGAGAGACATGCAGAAGGCCAGAGCCAGTCGAGCAGAGACAGCGGAGTGTGGGTTGGAGGGTTAGCAGGTCGGACAGGTACAACAAAGCTGCTGCAATCTGCTTCCATCCACTAAACTTTAACATTAACAACAACAAAATAAAACACACAACGTCAAAGTTTAATCGAATGTCCACCTACAAGGCAAAGACAATCGTCGTTGCTGTGGTTCAAGAAAATCTTGTTTTGTTTGTTCAATAAGATATTAATTATGGGTGATCAGACTGACCTTGTCCCTGAGGCTTTCAACGTTAAACCACTCCAGCAATTTGTTCCCAACCTCCATTGGACTAGACAGAAACGTCCTGTATGTTAACAGAAAGTCCTCTATGTACGTGGGATCCACAATGGAATGTTCTTCAACCAAATGTCTGATAAGTCTGTCTGGTGTTCCCTGAAAAGTAGTTCAGCATCATTTAAAAAACAGTTCAACCAAACAAAGCCTATTCCGTAGCTCCTTTATTTTTCCAGTGTCCGATAGCAGTCATTTCTGAGGCAGGCTAACAATTCAGAACTGTCTGAAACAGATAAGAGTAAATCCACACCCAGGTGGAATTTCTTCTCAAACATGTTCCAAGTACAGTATATAGCTGACAGATCCTGGTCAAGGTTGTATTGGACAAATCATATATAGTGGAAAGTTGACGAGAAAATAAAATAAAGCGTGGTTACACAGTAAAGCCTTGATAACCCTGCACGGCTGGGCCCACCTACCTCCCGGATTTCGGAGTTTGTCGGTATTTAGAAACCTAACATAGAAATGGCTGGGGAAGCCCTGCCTCATACACCAGGTGAGCTGTAAACACAGCCCTGAAGCTGAGCTCCACCCACAGCGCCGGGACGACAGAGCGACCGCACCATGATCCACACCTAATACTGTTTGTAGTTTGAAACCTTGCCGTTTTTTAGGCAGTTGCCGGCTTTCGGAATGTCGGATTATCATCTGAAATCGTGCCTCAAGGCACTTGAGTTTTTACACCCTGTGTTTCCAGTGAATCTACCTTGATGACTATGTGCCCTTTTCGTGTTCCGCTGCGATCGAGCTCTCTGTGCTCTTTAACCATCACAATCTCCCCTTCCTCCTCCACTTTGTGGGTATTCTTCTCGACCTGATTTAAGATCCGGCAGTAGTCCTGCTGAGCTATACTTACAAACTACGACAAGAAGAAAGACAGAACAAAAATAATACTTTTAACCACAGCTCAACAGATAAAAGCTCAGACATAGAGTATAGAGTAAAGGAACTGGCTTAATGAGTCACTACCACTAATGAGGCCATGCAGTCAATATCCTCGCCACTTGCCATGCAAAATACTGTAGAAATTACATTTGTATTGTACCTTTCACGTCAGAAGGACGTCCCAAGGCACTGGATAGTCAAGGATTTGAGCAACTAAAGTCCGAATGTTAATAAGAGGGCTCCACTTGTCACTTAGGTTAATATGTAGCCAATTGCATTTTCGAAATTCTTGTAAGTCCTTTCAAAGCAAAATTGATCAGATAAACCTCGTGCTATAAGATCGGTGCCGTGTATCACATAGCCCTCTGGTCTATTGGAGGACTGTATCACCCCCCCCCCCACACCCCACCATATCCTGTGACAGAATGCCCTCCATTAGACCAGAGGCCTCTGCGATGCATCTGAGCACCTAACCCCCACCTGCACCAGTCATAGCCTCCTCTTGTGGAGTCGGTGGATGCCTAATAATAACAGCAGCAGGGTGATCGTTCCCACATTCAGAAAATCTCTACTTTAGACCAGCTGCGGACTAGAGCACGATGCTAAATAAACACATTTTCAAGGCGAAAATAAACCAACATGTATTTTTATAGGTAACTAGAGGTTTACAATTTCCTCATACTGATCTGATTTTTCTTCTGCTCAAGTACAGTTTAACCGGCAGCACCAGCCATTCAGATCTTCACTTAATTGCCATTTTCTTATGTATAAATAGACAGCAGTCACCAGTCAGTTAGTCAACTTCAGGGGTAACAGCATAGTCAAGGCCAATTTAGGGGTAGAAATAACTCTTAAGAGCACAGTAATTTCTACTCTGTCATTAAATCAATCTTTTGTAATTTCAGTTAGAAATAGTTCTGAAATAATGGTCATATAAACACTCAAAATATAATTGAAACATATATTCAATCTTGACTTTCAAAACTCATTCTGAGTTCAAGTAGTGGACCCAGGTAGAAACTTGGAATAGATATTCTACCGTCCTTCGAAGTCGATGTAAATGATACTGATGTTAAGGAAAATCATGTGCAACTGAATCAAAATGTGAGCATAAAACAAACGCTGAAGACTTATTTGATTGCAAAGAATGTGCAAAGAAGAGGAAGCCAGAATGCATATCTCACAATCAGCAAGGCCAGATATATTGATAAACTTACTGATAAGGCGAAAAAACTCCAAAACAACTTTACAGTGGAGATGTAATCTTTTTTTATGCTAATAAATTCATCACCACCGAATCTTCTCTAGTATTTGATTTATTAGAAAATAAAGCTATCTATCTCTCTGTCCTCTTTACATCTCAAATCGCTGCTTTCACCTTACTTTTCAGTTAAGTGCTTCTTTTAATGGAGAACTCGGAACAGGCTGATCCAGTTTGGCTTGGAGGACTGGAAATCTGAAGGTATTATGTGAAGTATGCACTTGCAATCAAGCCTCAAGCACAAACTACTCTACTGTAAACATGCGCATACACTCTAACAGTGTTGGAAAATTTCTTGCACCTCAAAAATGGCTAGTTAAATTTACTTAATTCGGTATCCTACTTCGGTTATTTACCGTTATGTAGAAAACAGACAATGAATGTGGCAAACCATGTGCTTTTGAATCGCACGACCTCACCTGACAATCATCTGTTTTGGTCCTGACAGCTCCATTCATATACTGTTTCTCCAAAGAGGGCAAAATGCCAAAACTGTTTCCCATGCAAAGTATTTCAGTTCTACTGCTGGAGTCAGTGATTTCAACCGAGCCATTTAGAATGACATACCAGGACTCCAGCTGGAAGCAAAACGAGATAATACATACAAAGGTCATACTGTTATCATCCAGTACTGAGGATAGCATCAAGTAGTCCCCTGTTGAAATAGCCACGAAAGAACACGTACACCAAGAATTTTGCATTTATATTTTTTGCCCACAAAGCCCAGTTTACAATATATTCTGTGAAACGCTTCGAGACAACCGTGTGTTTGCGGTAAGGTATGATCTGAGGCGGGAAATGTCGAGGAAAGAGGTATGGGTCAAGGTCTGGATATGGGGTAGGAAGAACAGTCGTGGATCGCACATATATGCCTAGATTGTGCACCCAAATGATAGGATCTCACGACATAAAAGGAGGCATTCGGCCCATGGAGTCTGTGCCGGCAATTATAATAATAATAATTCAGTGAGTCTGAGGGATAGGCCGGGGAGACTGAAGAGGTCAGAGCCGCGAAGAGAAGACGCGGACAGAAGCCAAGGATTATCGAGTCCGTCCTGTCAACATTTAGCTGCAGGAAGTTTGCGCTCCTCCAGACAAGCTGACAGAACATCTGCATAGATGTGCAAGTTCACCCTGTGTCACCGAGAGGGAACATATAGCTGAGAAAGAGGAGGGGTGGGGGTCAAGGATAGAACCCAGGGGTCTGTGTCTCTGTGCTGTGGGCAGAGTGGAAACCAGATTGGCGGGGCTCGAAGAAGGAGAGGTGTTGACTACTGCACAAGACGTTCTTGAGTCGTGGGAAGGAAGGATAGGTTAGAAATGGGTCACTTAGTTTGTGAGGTTAGAGGGGCCGAGGTATTTTTTTTTAGGAGTGGATTGATAATAAGCGATTTTAATGGGGGGGGGAAGAGGAGCAGAACTTGAGGAGAGCAACTGATTCACTGTGTCTGCCAGCAGAGGGGAGTTGAAAGGTGACCAGGAACTGAATGAGTAGTGGGCAGAGAAACCACTATTTGATGGTTCATTTAAGCCATGACTCACCGTAAGGTCGACATTCACGTGGAACAATGTGATGTCAATTTGATATCACTCACTTCAAGCTAATTGCAGTGACACTGAGCGCAGGCCAACAGCCTCTCACAGGAGGACAAGGAGGAGAAGGGAATGGGAGGGAGGTCATATCTGGGCTGCTTGTGTTTGCCCCCTTCTATTCAGCGCAGAGCCTTGATGCCAGATAATTGCAGATAAACCATCCACTCTCTTAGCTCCAGTGGGCACCCTGGAGAAAACTAATAGGTTTTACTGAGTAAACACGATGAGCAATTTCCCTCCTGAAACACTGTAAATATATATATATATTTTTTAAAATCACTCGGGGGGGGGAGGGCTTACCTCTTTCCCTTCGTCAATTATTATGGCTCCTGCATGTTCAACCACTTCAAATAACATGACTGAGCACAGCTCTCTCCTGACAAACATTGTCATGTTGGCAAAGGCAGGGAGCTGATGCATGAACTCGAGCAATTGTTCTGCAAAGGAACACACAGATTTAGCTCAAGTGGTTACAATGACATCTCGAAATACCATCTGCAAAGTACAGTATGCATAATCGCAGTTGGCGGTTGAAGAATCTCAAGTTTTTCCGATTACACTGGCTGATACCAGTCAGGAATAAAGCTACATTAAATCCCTGCCAATATATTGCTCTTTGTAAAAAAAAATATTCTTCCAATTTTCTCCTGTCTTCCCTTGTTTGAAGATGACTAACTGACTACAGTACAGTGGTATGGTTCTATGGCAGCAGGCACCCTCTGTACCTTTGTCTTTCGTGTGATCGATATTCATTTGTGAGTGTTCAGCCTCAGAGGAAAATCCCACTTGAGGTGTGATCTTGTCCTCGCCCAAATGTGTGCACAAATGATATGTTCGCCTACAAAATGCAGGCACTTTACAATGAACTGTGAAACGCTTCGAGACATCCTCCCGACCTGAAAGGTGTTATATCAAAAGCAAGAATTCCCATTGACACTTTGCAGCAGCGTGAGGCAGTTCTGCGATCAGTGGAAATATCCTCGTGCGGTGCTCTGAAGGCTAGTCTATGTGAAGAGTACTATATAAGCGCTCTGGGACGCTACATAAATTCAAGTCGTTGTTGTCGTAAATGCCAGCTGACTTCACTGGACCTTTGGAGGAACCCTGCCCAAATCTCCCACCTCAGAATAAACCTATGTCGGGTTAAACCTTTAAATAAGCACATCGGATGACTATCTTTCTGTTTATCTAGGGAGCTATAGTGTTAGGACAGCTACAGATTTAACTCCCTCAACACACTGACAATTGGCTCTTTCATTTGACAGTGTATTGTATATCAACTACCAGAGTTACTGACTCGCCAAGCGATAGAAATAATTTCTCCCTATCGACTCAAAGCACTTCCAGAATATACTGTAAAGTGGATTGATTGTGTCTTTGCATACGGCAGCATCCCACAAACAGCTGTGGATTGAGTGATTTTTTTTGGAGGGATTATTACCACTGGAAAGCGATCCGCCAACGCATTGCTTGGTAAATAGGCGTGTGGAGTGAGGAAACGTTCCCAAGGTTTCGCCCCACCCCACCTGGAAATCAAACCTAGGTCTTTTCGCTTGCGAGGCGAATGCGCTAACCATTTCACTACGCAACTTCATGGACTCTTTATTCAGGATGTCAAACACATGCTCTGAGATCATTTCAAAGCAGTGTATCCAGAGCACAAAAACAGAAGTATTGGGCAACTGAACATAATAATGGGTTACATACTGCAGTCACTCCGTATGATACTTAGGTTGTGTCGCAATTTCATTGAAGTTTTGCCATATCTAGAGCTTTAACATCTTTATTTCTAGAAAAGGTTGAACTTGCCAAAATGGTTATAGCCTAACGCTTAGCAAAATATTGTTTCGTGGGGAGCAAGAAAGGTTAATGTTACTTCTTACAAGTCTCTCGTACAGTACGTGGAAGGCGGGGACCTATGCATTATGAACGGTTTTTGCCATGGACAAAACCGGGCTAAAGCTTGCAGTTAAAAAGAAAGGAAAACAAAAAATTGCTTTCTCTTTTCCCTTCAATCATCTTCCTTCCCTTCAAAGGTGAGAGCAGCTCTTCAGCTCCTTGCCCTAAGGGCACATCTGATCGAATTCAGGGGCTATTTAAAGGTACCGGGGTCATCACAGCTGAATCTCACATCTACTCAAGTACATGTTTGAGAGCAGGAAATCCCAGACAGCAACCAGGGGGAGACAGTTCTGTGCATCTCCTTTCTGTACAACGTCAGCTGTTACTCTGCAAAGACTAACTAATTTAAAGGATGAAAAATGGGACCCAAGCCACTGAGCCGCCAGGGAAGCTTTATATGCTTTCTAAATAAAATAAAATAAAATAAAATCCCCTGGATGAATTTCAGTAAATTTGGTAAAATATAAACATTCCTTCTGAAATAAAACATTTCTCAATTTCCATTGTCCCACCGGCACAATTATGGTATCTTCAAAATTGTGAATTTTGTTTATTTCATTTTGTGAAAAGAAAAATGAACACGCGGTTAGGATGGATAAAATGCTGGGTGAATAAATTGTTAAACTGAATTTCGGAGTAGTTGCTAGGTAACACAGTATTTGGGTAAGTGCCCACATAAGACCACGGCTCCTCGGCTTCTGCCTCTAGATTTAAACAATGGATACCACTGCACTTTGCTATAAATCACAACAGTAAATTTAATCAAACTGCAACATAGGCTGGTCATTGCAGGAGTATAGATGAGTGTGTCAGCCTGCCTCAGTGATAACATTCTCACCTCTGAGTCAGAAGGAAGTGAGTTCAAACCTCATGTCGGGATATCGAATCACAGTCTTAAGCTCCAATGCAGTTGTGGGGGGGGGTGTGGGGGGGGTGTATTACATTGTCGGAGACGCTGTCCTTCAGATGAGATGTTAAACTGAGGTCCCTTCTGCCTGTTAAATTGGACCGTGGCACTATTCGAAAAGACATGGGAGTTTTTCTCTCTTGATCTCCTAGCCAATAATCGCCCCAATTAAAATTGGTTACGCACTCTGTGGCTATGTGTGGGACACTGTTTTGCTGTTTGCAAATCCAATTTATTTTGAAAGAGGTTGCAGCAAAATGATAAGGACAATTTGAAGGCAACACTCAATTGTTGCTTATTCTATGCACCTGGATTGCTATGCACCTCCGAGCTACTAAATGAACGAACTTGACGTTGCACGCAACTGTCAGAGTGACTGTTTGAATTATAACATGTTCAGGACAGAGCGGTGAAGATATTAATAATACACAAGATATGAATAATGAAAAATATGCCCCACTAAAGGTATTCTCCTGGGATTTGGGATAGTGCAGCAGGAGCCTTTATTCTGCATCCCATCCACGCCACGTCTGATTTTGGAATTCAAGCCGAGAAACTGAAGGAACAACTTTAATCTTCATCCAGATGTTCAACGTGTTGACAACTGGATGTTACAATATATTCTGTGGTGATTTCCCTCACCTAAACTGGCACGTTTAAAAAAGCAAACGCATTTCCTAAAGCCCAACTCCAGCACAAAAATAAATCTTCCGAATTGTCTGAACACAATGAATATCATCACAGCAATACCTAACTGTTCTTTTCAGACTTAAAAGAGTGCTCGCAAGCAATGTGTACTGTGACAAGAGATGGGACTGGGCCGTTTGCTCTCAACCAGAGAACGTTTGGTCTCCAAGGGACTTCACGTCCAATGTCTGAAAACTTTATAGAAGTATTGTACAGTGAAATATTTGCTTGTGCAGCAATAATGCCGCCACATATCACAAACACAGCTCTCGAATGCAGGCTAAAGTCTCAATTTATTACTGTAAAATCACGTGTTCATAGAAGTCCCTTGTTGGAAAATATCCTTCTGTGACTTTTGCATCAAGACAGGTTGCTTGTAATTTCAGATGATACAAATACACGGTCAATTCACTTTACAGTATATTCTGTGAAGCGCTTTGAGACGTCTAGAAGATGTGAAATGCGCTACAACAAATGCAAGGATTATTATTATTATTACTTCTTCTTTAATACACATTTTAATACACAATAGCTATGCACTACTTCAATGGCAGATCATCACTTTAGCGTCTCGTCACCCAGTTGGTTGGCCTCATGAAAGTAGTCTGATTGGAGCAAATGTGGTGATTTTAATGTAGGAATACTGCTATGGAAAATTTGCAATAGGTCTAATATTCATTCAGCCCAACAGTTCTCGTAAAGCAAGGGCATTAGATCACAGAAATAAATGTGCCTAAAGCCAGAAGACAAGGCGCGGAAAGAGATTTGTTAAATCTTACCAATGTCGTCATCAGTACGGTCTGTGGGGTCTTTCTCTAGACAGTCACGAACAACATCCCTCCCCATCAATGAATCAGAGGCTCGATCAATGTCCTCTTCATCTTCCTCCTCTTCCTCCGAGTCGACGGCTGTCTCTGTGAGTCCAGTTAGATCTACATCCCCCAATTCACTCTCCGTGGCCTGTGAAAAGAAGAGTATGGTGTAAAGGAAGCTGTCTTGTAAAGATCCTCTCAACACAACTAACGTCAGATACCTGATGAGGAAACTCAAGAGTCGAGGTGTCAGCTACTCGAAGTGGCTACTTGGAGTTTGAGTACATGAACATATTTCAAACATCCAGGGCTTGGAATCCACCTTGATTGGTTTGCAGACAGGCAGTCAGCTGCTGTTCAAGCTCCACATCTACACTGCTGGAAAGATTGCCCAAAGGGAAGGGATGTGTGTTCAAGGTATGAGTAGGAAGGTGGTGGTAATGCTCTAACGCATTTCATGTCTGCAGGGAGATCCTGGTACCTGCCTGCCAACCATCGAGGGCTCTAACCTGCGCTTGCTGAATGTCAACTGACCAATTAGTGACAATCCTCCTTGGGAGGATGAGGCGATATGTGTGATGACAGGGAAACCAACCTGACTCATTGGCAGGGACATAGAAGGGCAGACACGTCATTGGGAAACAGGGATTCTTCCTGCTCGGCTACAGTTAACTGTGTCAATCAAAATCCTATCAGGTAGGGTGGTCCAAAGTGGATGAGCAGTGGGAAAACTTGCCAGACAGCGCTCAATGACAAGCTACACGGTTTAGCTGGTTAGACTCCAGCAGTACTCCAACGCACACTCTGAATTTCCAAGTCAAGGTGGAACTTGTGGAGTCCTGTAGCGCAGTGGTTTGAGCACTCGCCTTACAAGCGAGAGACCATGGTTCAATTCCAGACAGGGTGAAACATTGGTCAAGTTTTCTCACTCCACATGCCTGATAATAATCCCTCACAAAAAAAAAAAATTGGACATTTCAATTCACAACTGTTTGTGGGACACTGTTCTCAATTGGCTGCCGCATTTTACCCACATATATACAG
The DNA here is from genome assembly GCA_035084275.1 of Hydrolagus colliei. Taxonomy (NCBI): domain Eukaryota; kingdom Metazoa; phylum Chordata; class Chondrichthyes; order Chimaeriformes; family Chimaeridae; genus Hydrolagus; species Hydrolagus colliei. The sequence goes on from CM068752.1 coordinate 2,354,495, forward strand.
ATAATTCACTTTACAGTATATTGTGTGAAGCACTTTGAGACGTCTAGAAGACATTAAAAGCGCCATTTCAAATACAAGGATTATTATTATTAATGCATGTTTATAAACTCAGTTTAGTTTGGTTACTATTACATACAGTGATGGGTTTCTACATGTATTAAGACACGCAGCTGACCAAAAGTAAATCTATATTAATTATAGGAATCTGTAGGAATGAACAACTCCTTTTGCAAAGTTCAAATCACAATTCACACAAGAATAGGTTTTGCCCCTTATCCTAATCGAAAATGCTAATTTTTAGTGGACCACAAGTGTTGTTATTAATACAATAGTTTGAAACGGAGTTTGCACTAAGCAGGAAACACTATATCAAAGCGGTGAATTAAAATGATCAAATACATATTGAATGTATGTCAGCCCGGCCTCTCATAGTAGCAGCCCCTCTCACTTCCAGCCAAGCCGTCAGGCTTCTGAGTTAGAGGTTGATGGGTTGAAGCCCCATGGGATTTGAACCCTGTTGGGAGCCAGTGAGTCTGCGAAACCTGGTAAGAACTAACGCGAACGTGCACGCAGAGTATTCTGCAGGTACAAGACACTGAGTTTTGTGGGAGCTTGTGGACAGTGGAAGTAGGGAAACCGATGAGGAGTGCGTTTGTGAAATCAATATCGATATTCATCACCATAGATACCTATTACAATATCTATTTAAATCACTCGCTATTACGTTAGAATGAGACTCTTTGACTTTGTGTATGAATTCAGTTGGTAGCACTCACGCTTCTGAATCAGCATATAGACTATGCTGACACTTCAATACAGTGCTGGGGGGGGGGGGGTGGGGGGGGAAGTGTTGCATTGTTGGGAGTTGCTATCCCTCGGATGTGGCTACGTATCCAGGTGGATGTTAAAGATCTTTTGGCACTTATCAAAACAGATACGGGAGTTTCTCTCCCAACTTCATGTTGATCATTCAATTTATAGCCGGTTGTGGGATATTGCTGATAACAGATTGACTGCTGTATTGATCTCAAAACGACGTTGTATTCATGATATTAACCATATGAAGGATTACAAAATTAGCCCCTCAAGATGATAAATCATCAGATTTACTTGCACAATAAATAATCTGTGGCAGATTTGATCTGATATATGTTAGATTCTGCTCAACAATTGTGAAGAAAACATCTGATCCCCATTGTAAAAGAAGTCAGGAAAAAAAAAATCCGATGCTGGAATATGTCCGTATCCTGAGCTGCACCAGACAGAGAACTGTCTTTAAATACCATCCTCAAATTGTATCAGGGAACCTTATCTTCGCTCCAGTGAGCACGTGTCCACAACACTATTCATCAGAAACTGAGAGGCCTAACTCAAGAGAAGCCATAAGAGCCAGCGCAGACACAATGGGCTGAATGGCCTCCTTCTGTGCTGTATGATGCTATGATTCTAAGAAGCGACATTGGCATTGACACAAGCGTCTTTTTTTTAACTGCGAAAAAAAACTACAGTTGGAAAGCAATCTATATCTTTAACCAGTTGCTCCCATAGAAAATAGGTCGAGTAACAGACCTGTACTGTCAGCTAGTGCAATAAAAGAATGGAGACTGCGGTTGTTAAACATGTGAACGTCAGCAAAAACACCCTCTCACCCCCACCCCCCCCGCACCCCCCCCCACACCAATCATATGCCTACATTACATGAGGGATGGTTACATTAATAATTAAGTCACTGATCAATATTGGAAGCAGTCTGAAATCCAGCCTGCATCATTTACACTGCTCTGAAAGAGTAGGCAAACTCTCCACAATTACAGGAAATTACACTATACTAGAGAACAATTACTGGTAGACTGGAGCGCGCAGAGATGGCGTTGCACACAGTTCTGGGCAGTTTGGCAAGGTGAAAAGTGTTGACCCCCTCTGGAAACAACAAGTATATTCATTGAAAACCTTATTTTTCTGCAGATAAGGAACTATTTTCCGTGTGCCGTGTGATACTCCCCGGTTTTTCTCCGTGACTGTGAGCGCTCCGAGTCGCTGTCCGGTGTGAAGGGAGCTATTTAAATGCCAGCTGTTGTTGATTCCTTACCCCACTCACCCAGCCACCCCCCACCCCCACCACCACCACCACCGCGATGCTTGGTTCTGTGATGCCTCCCCAGCCGCTTGGTACTGTGATGACCCCCACCTGCTTTTCACTCCCAAAAGAGTTAAATTTCCCTCTGAGATCTCTTTCTCGACAGAGCAAAATAATGTTATTTTTTCCTGTTTAACCTTCAGGAAAGGCAAACAGCTAGGATGAGAGGAACTGGACATCATCACCGCCATCCCTAGCTACAGGAAGCGGATCGGAGATATCCACAATTAGAAATCTTCACAAACAGCAATGCTGAACTTTAAAACCAATAAAGGCATTTACTCCACCAATTATAACTGCAATGTTTGTCAAAATAAATGTAGTGATCCTGAAGATTCAATAATTCACCTCGGCAAATAGGTCAAGAAAACATAAAGGAATTGTAGCAATTAATTTGAAGTGAGTGTCTCACAACACAATGCAAAATTACTTTTGTACAGCGCTTTTCACATCGGGAGGACGTCCTAAGGCGCTGGATCCTCAGGGATTTGGACCTAAGCTGAGGAGGGGGGGGATCGGGGAGGGTGGAGGGTGGAGGGCTGGGAGGTTGGCCAAAGGCTAGTAGGGTTTTATGGTTTGCCTTAAAGGAGGCAAGGGAGTGCTTAAAAACACACCGTTTTTAAGCACTAGGATAAAATACACCTCCTCAACTCTGGATTTAGGAAAGTGTAGCAGAATATTGGTATGTGGAGATGACATACAAAAATATTTGGATTAGTTCCCCCAAATAAACACTGGATAATAAAAGAAATTGGATGTCTTACTCCTCCACTATTTTCATTGTACAACCAGGCATTGTTAAAGCAGTGGGAATAGCTGTCAGAGCTGTGACACATGCTTATTAGTGTTTATGTGACTGAAGCAGCAAAAAATCAACACAGAAAGCACATTTAAGATGTATTAACTCTCACAAACTCAAACGTACATCGCTTTTTGGACACCATTCTGTAGGCGTCTGATATGCTGGTGAAGTTGTCTCCTTTGTTCCTGAATCTAGTGGAAGTTCTTATTATCAGGTTACTGAACATGCAACTCCCCAATAAATGAACAGATTATAATTAAAAAGCAATTTGTAGACAAGTGCTCTCAGAACACTTCTCAAGAGGGTTATTTAAAAGTAGTAAACATGTAGTATTAGGCTCAATTATATGGTTTGGTTAATACTATAATTTTTACACTTTCATAAAAGTAGTGTATTTTTAGTTAGAAAGTGATGCTTATAGCTGGATTTAGAAACACTGCAGCCAGACTTCATTACTATACATCCATGAAGCTGGGGACGCCATCAGGGTGAAGGGGGAAGCAAGACATTGGGAGGGAATCCGGTGATCCTAGCTGGACAAGCAGCGATGTCGATGGTTTTAGCTGGTTACACTCTAGCAGTACCCCAATACACACTCTGGGATCCCGAAGCCTTGGCTCCTGCCAACCTGCGCCTAATACTTTCCGCATTTAGCTAAGCAGGATAATTCCTTCTAAGGAGAGAGTGTGAATTCCATTACAACAACTCTGAATATCACTAATATGAGTACCTGTAAACCCCCTCCGGACAGCAGGTTTCAGATATACTACAGCTCATTATAAGAACATAACCAATCTGTAATGGTTTCGTTTTTAAACACTGCTACCCTGCACTGCATATTACAAGGTGCCAATCAAACGCAAATACCAATCTCTTCATCATCAACATTCCCAATGAGCAACTCTTGTTCTCAGTGAGTAAAATGTACCTCTTCAGGCAGCAAATCACCAGCATTGGGTGATTAAAAAGTACTTAAATTCAAAGTTGATAATGTGGTCCACGTGATGAGAGTTGAACTTCATTGGTTATTTTCTTGTGAACTCTTCATGTTTTGTGGGTCAGGTAAATTCTTGGTTATTCTAATTCAAGTCAAATGTTTCCTATGGCTTGGTTCAAAACAAAACTAATAAGGTAGGGGCACAGGAAAGAAAGAATCAAATGAACCAAGGATAAAGTTTAAAAAATAAAACTTATAAACGACCAAATCTTGGCAATTTCCACTCTTCCCTTGCATATTTGCACTCAACACTATTTTCTTCCAAGGAATCTATCTAGATGTCACTTAGAAAAAAAAAACACAATTCCCTGCTGCAGAAAGGCTAGATTTAAGCTTCGCTGCCATTAAAACAAAACAAGGCAATTTCATAATGCTGTTTGGCTGTTTATCAATAAACATACAAGCTAATTATATATAGAACATACTAGTCAAGCTTGAGAGCTCATCTGCAAAGGGTTTCCTGACTAGCAGACACAACACATTACAAGAACAGAGGCTATGTTGGCACCTGCAAAGTCTGTCAAAGGTCCAATTTTTTTTTTTGGAGGGGGGGTGGTGGGTGGGTTTGTGTGACTAATTACCAAAAAAAAAAAGATTGTGTTTCTACTCTTTGTAACTTTACCTGATAGATATCCGACAGGCTGCTGCTCCCAGAGTCACTAGCAAAACTGCACCCGGACTGGCTGGAAGGCACATGTTTACCCTGTGAGTGTAGATTGTCTGTGAGGTGCATCTTGGAAAGCTCTGCAGGAAGCTGTAAAGATTTTGAGGGGAGGAGGGAGAAAAAAAAAATCTGTTAATTTGATAAATAAAGCAAAAAAACTGAAGATCTAAGACACGTCTGCTGCCGTTTACCGGAGGCTGTTAAACAACGGAACGTTGAGGCCAAGTACTCCGATGTTGGCAAAGCAAGCGTGTCAGGAGCGAGTTTGCAATGTCTGTGATGCGATGGATGGACGGACAGACAGACAGCCCCTGGTACTTGTAGCCAATCGGATGTTGTTTGGAACTCGATGCAAGAGAGAGAAGGGAGAAACTCGGGAAGAAATGGAGTGGGCATGCAGACAGATTTGAAAGGCGGCCGGAAAGAAAGCAGAGGGATGAGAAAAGAGGAAAGAGGGGACGAGGAAGAAAATGATTCATAAGTGAAAAACTATCAATGCAGTTTACGACACTGCAGTTGGGGATTTTTTCCACTCAGCTCCTGGCCCAACCCACTCATTCCCGGGCTCATGGAAACCTGGCTTTTCCCAGTGAATCAGCCCTTGCCTGGCTATACCTTCCACCACGCCACACCACCCCCTCCCCACCCCCCCCACCACCCGTCCCAGCCAGCGTGGCAGAGAGGTTGCCCTCATCTTCCACGGATAAAATACAACAAAGGAATTTAAAAGCAGAAAGGTGATCAGAATTAAAACGTAATTCTAGACTGTGCGATCAATTGCCACCGTGCCCCTCTCTCACACAGAGACCACAAAGATGGCTGATGTGAGAAAAGAAAATGCCACACTGAGCAGTAAATACCGCAAGAGCAGAAGGGAGAATGTGAGAAGCTCATCTGCATTTCACATGTCATTGTGACACTGACAGGATCCTGTAAAGGACGGCTGCATCCACAATGTTTTGTGCGAGAGCGCTGAATATCAGATGGAAGAACAGTGACAAGTGTCGAAGTAATGAAAATCAATGGCTTAGATGACAGAGCAAGACAATCATAATATGAAGTCTTGCAGGCTATGTCTGAAGATTATTAGCCTCTCTAAATGGTGGAATGGATTTCTGCTGGGAAAAGACAAGTTGGCAGGGCAAAGCTAAAATGGTATAGTGACAAGGAGCAAACAGTCATTGGCATTATGGTAAGCATGCTTTAACAGAATGATTAACTTCAAAGGGTGTTCTTCTGACATTATAGTAAAAATGCTTCTTTGAAGCTGCACAGAGAGAGCTTTATTTGGTATCGCTGTGTTACGTTTGATGACTGTTTATTTTTTTGCCAAAGCATGGAAATGTGTGCACTTCCCTATCACGAAATGCCTCATCTTCACCTTCTCAAGAAATCTGCCTAACAGATTTTTTGCGTCATGTACCTTACTCCAAATAATCCCCCAGTTAAAATTTAAATCACTAACTCACTCCTTTTCAAAGTTTCGCAGATCAAATTTCCGGACAAATCAGGCAACTCACAAACCTCTCGATTGTGTTTCACTCAGCCAGGTGTGTCTGACACACAAGGAAACCCACACCGCGCAGCAGCCAATTTGTGCACATTAAAAGCTCCACAAACAGCAGTGGAGTGAGCGACTAATTTTATTTGGGGGATTGTGGCCCTGAACACTGAGAGAAACTCCCTTCTCTTTTCAAACAGTGCCATGGGACGGTTCACATCTACCTGAACAGGCAGACGGGACCTCGGTTTAATGTCTCACCTGAAGGACACACCTCAGCAACGTAGCACACTCCGGTACTGAGTTGAAGTGTCACCTGAGACTGCACGGGTTTCAAGTCCCAGTGTAGGATTTGAACCCACGGCCTTCTGATTTATTAGAGGCAAGCGCCACCGATTGTGACGGCTTGACGCAAATTGGGATTAGGATGGATTGTTTCTTGGAGAAGCCTGTATGGATTTTACTCTCGCCTGTTAAATTGTCCGCTTTCCAAAATTACATCTTCCAGGTGGTGTGAGGAGCAGGGTGCCAGTATGTTGTATGTTAGCCTGAACCCGGTTTATATTGCACATTTTGGCAGTGAATCCCAAACCAAAATCACAGGGAATAAATTGACGAATTAAGTGCTGTTGCTATGGGTTGACCAAAGCAAAATAACGTTGACCTCGCACACATATACACGGCATATTTACTCACAGAGCAGTAAAATGTACGCCTGCTTGATTTCCCCGACACAATTAATTTCAAAACAAATGCATTGCATTATCTATGCTTGTGGAGCACCAGCTAGACATTTTGAGTGACTTTAGAGTATGCAAACGGCTTCATATATTTGAATTATTTAAGCAGTCATATGTATTCCACAAATGAAGTGACTTTTGCTGAATAGAGAAACATGTCAATGTGGATTTCCATCTTCTCATTGCCAAACAAGCAATGGAAATCTATACAATATAATATTTTATATTATTTTATCGCGACTTGAATCACTGTTTGGCACTGTAATGCCGAGTGCAAAAGCACATCACAAAAAGGCAATTAAATAGTTGGAAATAAATAATTATTACGAAAACACTTATTTTGTTTTACTAAATACACACTGGTAAAAGATTTCTTCTTTCCAAATGGTCTCCTATCCCGAAGGTGATAATTACTGCAACACTTGGTTCTACAAGCACTGACAATCCTCCTCTGCCTCACTAAAGTGGACGATCTTTACGTATGAACCAGTCAATCCTGTCTTCATCCATTCTTCCACAACATTTCTAGCAAAGGGAGAGTGAGGGAAGATATCGCTAAGACGTTGGTGTCCTGGTTAATGTCATTCCTCCATTTACCCACTGAACCATTACATAAAACCCGTAAGATTTTCTTTTAAAAAAAAGACAAAAAAAAACAACCTTTGTTCTCAACAGGTTTCACAGTGAAGTGTTTCATTTCTTTAATCACATCTTGAACAGATGGTAAATGTCATAGAGAACATGGAATCTAAATGATATGCACTGCAACTAAAGTGGTCTAACAGCCTGATGCAAAAGAGATTAATATCTATCTACAGTAAACGATCGTCAATTTAATTTGGGTTTGAATTCTTGTTCAGTGCAATCTATATGACCGATCCTAATACTGAGATTAATCAACAATCGCAAGCAAGACGACATGCTCAATTTGACACCGACCATTTATTTTATCCAAACTAAATTGGAATTTGCTGAAAGAAGCCGGGCTAAATAATTTGTTTTTCTGCATTGTAGAGCCTCACAGCATAGGGGATAGCAAGCGAGAGGACCTGGATTCGATACACAGGCAGGGCAAAACCTTAGGCAAGTTTCCTTACTCCACATGCCTCTAGAAATCGGTAGTTGGTCGACAGCTAATAAATACTCTGGGGGGGTTCACACTCCCTTAACAGTAAATAAATAATTTGGTCATTCAATCCAAGACTGTTTGTGGGACACTGCTGTGCATTTTTGGCTACATTCTGTGAAGCGCTTTCAGACTTACAACAAATGCAAGGATTGTAATAATACAAGACATGGAATCCTGTGGCTCAGTGATTAGAGAGAGCACTCACCTCCCAGCAGGGAGAAACCTTGGGAAAGTTTCCTAACCCCGCACGTCTTATAATGAACCCTCACTCAATCCACGACTGTCTATGTGACACTGCCGTTTTCGCCCAGCAAATATATGGTTAATCTACTTTACAGTATATTCTGTGAAGTGCTTTGAGACATCTGGAAGACGAGCAAAGCGCTTCATCGTCGCAAGGATTATTATTACTATTAAAAAGTAATAGCTAAAAATGAAATGCGTTCTGCATCTGAATCTTTAATAATATTATTACGTTAGAGGGTGGTAGTCGGTTAATTATACCTTACGTGCTTAGAAATTGGGGGTAGGGGGGGGGAGGGGATTAAATAGGGATTTTTAAAGCCCTAACAATAATTAGGCAAAAGCCACCTCGCAGTCATTATGTGTAAAGAATACTAACATAATTGTCAGGGAATGAGCTGTGGCTGGAAGCCTTTTGCAAATGAGTGCTATACTCAAGGGAATCAGCTAACTCCATAAACTAGAACTGCAATGCTTGAGTGCTTTATTCAGTCTTTGAATTCCAAGCAGCCTGTTGTAACATTAACACACTACTTGATATGTTTTTATAACGAATCATTTTCCTAATGTACATTATCAGCCACATCTTCAGTGTTCAGCAAAAACGGGCCTACATCACTGATTAACGTCCCCAACATACTTTCTGATCTGAGGTTCGTATACGAGTCTAAATCTACATCATATACAAATTTCATACCCTAGATTGAATACGATTTCTTTTTAAAAAAAAGAAACAGCCAACAGCAGGAAGCAGATAAATAGTTATGTTGTGGATATTGTAAAGAATAAAATAAAATAGGAGGCAGAAAAGGAAGGCACAATGTGAAGTAGAATCTGCTCAAGTTCCCCACTCACTGTCTGTGGCATCAGAAGAAACCTTTGGTTTGGTTATTCCCCAATCTCGTGTGCCCCATCCATGAGAAAACGCACAAATGCTTTTTGTTCAGCCTTCCCAACAGATACTGTGAAGGTTCATATCTTAAAATACTGCACTAAATAGCCAACCTTTGGCACTATGGCTACACAGAGCATTTGCAGTTTTGACATTTATGACGGGGAGGGAGGGGGGGAAGAAGTGAAGTCAAAGTTAATAATCATCTTTGCATTTTACACAGCACCGTTCACATCTCAAAGTGCTTCATAAGATTTTTACTGTAACACGCATTTTTAAAGGCAAACACGACAGCTAATTTTCACGCGGCATTGTTCCACACGCAGCCAAGAAGTAAATGACCCATTTCATTTGGTGGATTATTGGTCTGGACACCAGGAGGGAGACACTCCGTTCTCTTCTCAAACGGTGTAATCAAATCTTTGATGTTCACCTGAACAGACAGACAGATAGGACCTCAGTTTAATATTGAATCCGATTTACCTCCAAACTATTAACCCAGATTAATAAATTCAAAATATGATGTGGGGCTTGAACCTAGCCTTGTGATTCGGTGGCACACAGATACTGAACTAATATCTGTCTAATATTTCATAAACCATATAACACTGTGTAAGGAGGGAAAATCCAAGAAATTTCATGGTTCGGACAAGGCAGAAAACGTCCAAAAAGAATGCAGAAAGTGGTGGGTCTTCAGAAGCCTCGGTATTTCAGTTACAGTAAACGGCAGTCAGATTTCAGTATTGACTTGAGTGTAAATTTCACAGGTGCAAATGACTTCACTTAGCTTGGTCATAAACACCTTGATCTTCAGTCTGTTCAATACACGTTTCATCAATAACACAGTTGCCAAAGTGAGAAGACTGAGTCCATGACCTTTCCACGTCTATGTTTATATCAGGCCATGCTCCCACACATTTATTATCTTTGAACTCACCGCAGGTTATCTCCCTGGCCAACTCGGACTCACTCTCTCTCACACTCTCAGTGGCATTGTTTCACGCTCCCTCTGCCCGCTTTCTTTCCATCTTGCTCCCCACACCCTGGTCTAGCCGGACATTCTCGTGCAGTGTTGTTTGAGTCCTGCATTGCAGGTAGGGCTGCCCTTTGGATGAGACTGAGGTCCTGTCTACACTCTCCAGATAAAATTGGTCATTGATTTGTAGCTGTTGGTGGGCCATTGCTCTGCACAAATTGGCTGCTGCTTTCACCTACAAAACACACAACTGCTACACTCTACAGCTATTCTTGTAGTATTTATGCCATCCGTTTGTGAAGTCTCTCATGGGGTACTTTATCAAAGGGAACTTTCGAAAGTCTAAGTACACTATGTTACATGTTTCCCACATTAATTTGGGGTGTCATTTGCTAATGCGACTGGTCAGACAAGATCCACTTGTTTTCAAACTGTGCTGGCTGTCGCTTATTAGGTTATACACGAGATTATATATGATTAATCTTCCATTTACTTTCTTGTGATTGATTCTGTTAGATTTAGGATGAAGAGACCAGCAATATAGCGTCCCGTTTACTTAGTTTACAACCGTCTCACGTGATGAGATGTACCTCGAAAGATATCCACCTGGAAAAATAGCTAATTTCAAGATGAGAAGGGAACTGGAACAGAGATTGGGATGCTGCTGTGCGCAATTGGCTGCCATGTTTCACACACAAAATACACAGATAATTCACTTTACAGTGTATTGAGTGAAGCACCTCGAAGACGTGATAAGGTGCTGCATCAAAAGCACAGATTATTAGTATTACCATTAGGTAGAAAGCAAAGCAAATACGTGCATGAACCTCGCCAGTGGCAAATGACTCCCTTCATAATGTCAGCCATTGCTTCACAAAGCTTCTGCTTCTCTAAGCACCCGCGGTGCACCGTTCATCCATCCCCCGGGATTTATTGATTTTCATCCAGTTGAGCCTATTGAGAATCTCAACCACCATATGTTAAAGTCTGGGAGCTGAAACAATGTTTGCTGTATGGTGAAAGTTTTATTTTTCGAGTTCCCCTTGGGTAAAAACAAATCTCCAGGAAATAGACATTTAATATTGAATCAACACAACAACGACAACAACAAAATTACATTTGTATAGCGCCTTTCACATCGGGAGGATGTCCCAAGGCGCTGCACTTTGTCCCTTCTTGCTACAACACCTTGCATTCATATAGTGACCCTCACACAGGTGTGGGGGGGGGGGGGGGGAGGGGGGGAAATGACCATAGGCACGGTCGAATAGAAAGGTCTTCAGGTCCAAATTACCCCGGCTGTGATTTGATTTCTTAGTTGATTTATGGTGAAATTCCCAGTGCAAAACATACAATAAGAAAAATAAATACTCATTGCTATCAGATGCAATCTCCTGTAAACCTTCCAGCAGCTCAATCAATGTACTGGAGAGAGGAACATCACCACTTGTTTAATAAATTCCAAGATTACTTACAAAATTTATCTGTCATTCAGATAAGAAAGTCCCACTCACTTTTCAAATGATTTTTTAAAACTGTTTTAGTATTTGAGTTGCTTTAAAAGTTTGTGCTTGAATAACAATATATCAATATAGTAATAATAAATAATTTTTGCATTTGATATTGCATTTTTCATGCCTTCCAGACATCTCAAAGCACTTCATCCATACTGTAAAGTGAATTGACTGTAGATTTGTGGGCGAAACTCGACAGCCAATTGCGCACAGCAAATTCCCACAAGCAGTCATGGATTGAAATGACCAATTTTTTTTTCTTGTGGGATTATTATCAGGCGTGTGCTTTCGCCCTGACCTACCGGGAATGCTACGCTTCCTCTTTTATTCTCCTCGAACACACTGGGACTCAGATTAATTTACATTTCTAAGAGTGCTTGTACCGTGACTTCCCCAAGAGGATATTTTTGCTCAGTATCAAACCGAGCCATCTGGAGCAGGAAGCTTTAGGTTTGATTCTTGAGCAATGGTGAGTCTCAAGACACTAGCTGGGCTGACGGCAAATGTGCTAAATTGCATTGTTGCAAGAGAATGCGTGCGTGATGTATGTCACTCGCTGTCTTGAGAATGAGAAATTTGAGGGGATTTTTGTTTTTACTTCCAGGTTAGCCATCGGGAAATCCTTGTGAAAATGCCTTCTGAGATGTTTTATTCAAAGGATTCTGCAATTGCTAGTTAATTATCCTTTCCATTACCTACGTTTGTTATTAAGTGGTACTTGAGACAGACCCGACTATATAACATTGGGCCATTAAGATGCTTATTAAGAAAATGAATGATCGCTTTCCAAATGCAAACAAAATGCAGCTCAGAAGCCAGTACAAATTATGGTAAACTATTCTTAAGATCATCAAGTATAATACAATCGCTACAACCAGTTTTACATAATTATATACCAGTTGAAAATTATGTCAGATGCTGTAAGGAAACAGAAAATAAACCAACAATTCAGAGTGGGAAATAATCACAACAAATATAAATCCCAACGGTGTGCTAGACAATCAAACAATGTGCTTCCAACAGATACCAGAAGAACAACAAATTACATTCGTATAGCGCCTTTCACGTTGGGCGACGTCCCAAGGTGCTGGATAGTCAGGGATTTGGATTCAAGCAGTGGGTTGGGACAAGGAGCGTGTAGGGCAGGGCAGGGAAGGTAGGAGTAGGAGGGTGGGTATCTCTTTTCTGTAAGACATTCACGGTATGAGCGAAAGGAGGGTGGTTAAAGAAAGGATCTGCTCGTGAAACCCCTGCCATTAAGCCAGGCCAGCAGTGCCTTGGAATACTGGGACTCGCCTGGATCAGGAACCAACCAAACTAACAATAACGCAACAGAGGCCTGGCTCTCAATTTTGCCCTTCCTTCGCCAGGAACGTCACACTGGGAGGCAGTTCAGCTCCAAGGAAACCCCTCTCACCTGCCCCAAGGAGAATTATCACAAGTTGGTCATTTGACACCTGACAAGAGTGGGTTTAACAAGGAAACGTATCTAGGCTCTGCGTAGGTATCGAACCCAGGTACTCTTGCTTGTGGGTCGGGTGCTTAAACGAATACGCAACAGGATTCCAATGCTTACAAATATCATTAATTGGGTAAGTGGGAAGCTATCCTTTAATAACCTGTCTATGAGAATACAGCATCATACTGTACATACAGCTGTATTAAAGTATAACCAACTTTTACACTAAAGTGCCTTTAATATAGCGATCAATCACCAAAAAATTACAAGTACGTAATGCATTAGTGTTATTAATGGCCAGTACAAGCTTTGTTCAAGAGGACACTGCAGAGAAGGGCACGTTTCTTTACAGTATATCAAACTGCTCTGCTTAGTTAAGAGAGCAGAATATTAAGTGCATCAAGTCACATATTAAATTACTTATTTTTTTAAAAGATAGATTTAAAAAAAAAAGCTGCAGTTTATCTTTAAGGCCAAACAAGTAAACATTGCAGATGCAGCATTTTTTACTGCATTGTTTACTGTACCATAAACTGTGCTGTAGATTGGTTCGATTTGACTCAAAATGTTATATTGTACAGAGAAAAAAAAACTACAGTGGGTAATTAATACTGTTGTGTGAGAGAGTGAAAGAACCCAGGAGAATGGTGCTTATGACAAGAGAATAACCACACTTGCACATTTACGAATGCTACCTCAGCAACTTTCCAAAGTGATAACGCTACTTGTTCCACTGATGGCTCAGTTGGTAATCGAAACTGAGCCATACGCACCAGGAAGGTCTCAGGTTAGCGTGCGCGATAAAAGGATCTCAGCGGATGACAGAAACATGCATATATACACACCCTGGGCAGATGACGATAACAGCAAGTGTCAGCCAGCCTGACAGATCCATGGAAATTTACAGTAAGCAGATTTATTAACAAACAATGAAACCGAACTTATTCAGAGCTGCCAACAAAAGAGATCAAACTGGTTATTCGGAGCCTCACTGCTGCTTACCCATGAGAACATTAGAACACAAACATGAAGTTTCCTCGTGAAACTAATTCAGTGTATTATCTACGAGTAAACGGTAAGAGTCTGGTTCCCGAGCCAGGAAGGTCCACAGTGTACCAGGGCACCGCTGGTGACAGCAAAGCCAGCCTGGGTCATCAGCAGGACCTGGGGAAGGGCAGACCAGTCAATGGGGGAGGACAGAGAATCATCCCACTCAGTTCCTGTTAACCCAACATTCTATCTCTGGGATTTCCATGTGTAGGTGAGATGCATGGAAATCTCAGCTTGGTTTGGACAACAACAAAATTGCACTTATATAGCGCCTTTCACGTCTGGAGGACGTCCCAAAGCGCTGAACAGTCAGGTCGGGACCCGAGCAAGGGGGTGGGGAGGGTCGGGGTAGGGGGAAGGAGAGTGGGAGAGGGGGAAGAGTAAGTGGGGCAGCCGAAGGTGCGGTCGAAGAGGAAGATCTTAAGACCGGCCTTGAAGGAGGAAAGGGAGGAAGCGAGGCGGAGGGGCTGCAGGATGGAGTTCCACAGTGTGGGAGCAGAAAGGCTGAAAGCCCGGCTGCCAATGGTTAGCCAGTTGGACACCCGGTTGACCAAAAAAAACGCAGACTTACTACCAGCCATTTCTATTTTTACTTCAGATTTCCAGCATCCGCAGTATTTTGCCTTTGGTGACCATCCCCCTGGGGGTTAGGGGTAAGCAGGGTCTTGTTGCAGGATTTGGAAAGGCAAATCAGGGGCACTAGGGGCAGGAAATCCTCCCACTCAGCTACCGTTAACACTCAAGCCCAAACCCTAGCTGGTAAGGTGATCCTAGCTGCAGGAAATCTTAACGAGACAGTTATGTCAATGATAAACTGTTTGCTTTTAGCTGGTTAATACTTCAGCAGTACCCCCAACGCACACCCTGGGATTGTCAAGCCTTGGCTCTCGCCAACTGGCACAAAATACTTTCCAAAATGAGATAAGCAGCGTGCGTCCCTCCAGGGTCCATCTGAACCCCAAAGTAAAGTGTTTAGCCTGGCCCTTGGCTCAGTTGGGCACCTCAGTTTCACGAGACAGTTAGATTACTTCAACCAAGTTGTCAAAAGAACAAGTTAGTCACTGAAGATTGTGCATTTTTTTCACGGATATTCAACATGTGTTAAGTGTACAAATCATGATCTTGTTTCCCAGCAACAGAATAATTCCACGATAAACAAAGTGAAATAAAATTTGATAGCACAGCAGTTGAAATGATGTGGTAGTACAGTACTTTGCTTCGAAACACGTGATATTTATTCTACTGAAATCCTAGTCAGCGTCCAGCAAAACAAGGCACAAAAAAAGCCCAACAAATTTCACAGCTAAGAGCATATTTCAAGGGCATAACATCTCTCAGATTTCAGATAACGGCTCGATCCAACAATCTTCGGCTTATGACATCATCTGATTCACTCAATACATTCTGGTTTGTAACAATATCCAGCCGAGAAGTCTCCCTTCAGGCCTGAACCACTCTCCCATATCTAAATCACATTAGCCTGCAACGAACAGCTTCTACCCATCCACAAGCTCTCTGCACCAGTTAGCACACTGCACATATCCCACAGAATATTCACCTTTGAATCCAGCGGTAGTGTTATTCAGTTGTGATTGTCAGGCAATAGTCTAATCAGTCTACGTCCAACAAGTGTATTATTTATGAAGATTATTTTAAATAATGTAACACAAAGAGTTCGCCATTGGTGGGCGGGCCTTCTGCAACTCTGCTGCCACCCTATGGAATTCCATCCCATGGGCCCTCTGGCCTCGCTCCCTTTCTTCCCTTCTTCAAGACGCATCTCAAGACCCTCCTCTTCGACCATGCTTTCAGTCACCCTTCCTTGTTATTGTAACAACAGATATGGGCAGACATGCAAGACAAGGGTTGATTCAAAAATCTTCATTAAAAAAAAACAACTCTTTCACCATGTCTTGGGTCACTTAACCCCTATATCACTCCCTGTTTGGGCTATCACTGTGTTTCTGTAAAACACTACGAAATGGTCTTATGTGAAAGGTGCCCGAGTTCAAATTGTTTTGCGTTATTCTTATTGAATGCAGCACAACGGAAATTACATTTTCGTTTCAAAAGAAATCACTGTGTGAAGGTCCGAAAGGAGATGCGGCAAGCTGTTTCTTTTGGGGATAACAATCAGTTATGGTATATCAAGGGAAAATGTACGGTAACAGGAAGTAGAGAGAGAGAAAAAAATCAAATAATCAATACTGAGTGCATTAGATGTAAATAATATACTTTTAAACATTTTTTGTACACACCACAGCTCGGCTTGAAGTCGTCTATGGACAATCAGAATAAAGCACACAACTCCTCCCAACTGGAATTAACATCAAACGTTCATTATGATCACCGTTCAATTTCAGACAATGTGAAAGTAACAGCCACGCATGTCATTTGGGTGAATTGTAAAAAGGAGGAAAAATAGCAAAGCACTGTTTGAGATTATCCTTAAATAATAACATTCTTCCTTTGCATTGTGTTTTTTTTTAAATAAAAGTGTCAGGCAAATACAACAATTATTCTGAACTGTTAAACAAACTCACATTAGCCATTGTATAAGCAGACCAGAGCACAAATAAGGTCCAGAGTAATCCAAAAATATGGGTTGAATTGTAAGACGTGGATCTGTTAAAGAGAAGTCTCGCCTGACAATCCAATTTTGCCGAAATAACCCAGGCAATAAACGGTAACACTGTGGATATGGTCTGAATGGATTTTTCAGAAGGCTCTTTTTAATTCAAGTCTCCTAAACGCTTCGGATGCTTGTTAAAAAAAAAGTGCTCCTGGGATTAATGGAAAGCGAGCAACAGACGGAAAATTGGTTCAAGCATAAGAAACAGAGGATGGGAGTACGAAAGTTGTTATTTACAATGGAGAGATTGCAAACGGTGATGTCCCCAAGAAGTCAGTGTTAGGACCGCTGCTTTTCTCCATTTATATAGACGATCTGGATTCTAGAGCAAATTAAGGGGCACAATTTCCAAATTTGCAGATGGCACGAAAACAGGGAGTGTGGCTAACAACGACGAGAAAGCTTTTGTGTACAGCTTTTTAGTAATTAAGAACAAATGGCTGTGCCCAAACACAGCCATTTCGCTGCCAAGATTCAATATATTGTCTGGTAATTCGAGAAAACTCTCATGTGAGTAAATAACAAAAAAATCATAACATTCTTCATAAAAACTTTAATTTCCTTTTGAGTCACAGATTGGTATTCAATTTGCTGCTCACAACATAATCCAAAACAAGTGTGGAAGCAAAGCATCGGGAATTTAACCATTTCTGGTGATAACTGAGACAGACCTGAGGTCTTTTTCAGTTTTCCCCACTGGCGAATTTGACCCCATCTTTATGAGCATGTATAAATTGCAAGGATTATTGTAATATATGCATACTGTTTTTATACCTGGTTATCTTATCTTATTTTAGCGCCTTGGGACGTCCTCCCGACGTGAAAGGCGCTATATAAATGTAAATTGTTGTTGTTGTTGTTAAATTTATGCGTACTAAACTCCACTGGCCGGTTATCAGCCCTGATGCTTACTTCTGCATCAAGTTGGCTTTGTAAGATCTTTGCTGCCTCCTCCACTTTGCATTTCCACCCAAACCTAGTGTCATCGGCAATGAAACTGCCCTACACTGAGTGTGCGAATGCAGGTCATTAACAATCCCCCAGATAAAAACCGATCAGTCATTTCATGGCTGTTTGCTGGGCACTGCTGTGCACAAATCGGCTACCGCCTTCGACTACTAAATACATATTCACTATACTTTACAGTAAAATCCTGTGAAGCACATTGCGATGACTTTGTCTGGTCAGTAACAAGTGGAAGCATTATTATTATTATTATAATAAACACAAAACAGGAGGCACCCCACTTAATACTGTAAAACTCACATATGTCTGATCTGTATAATTGCCTGAGTCGAACATCTGCTCAAATCCGGTTGAATTTATTTTTGCTCCTTTTCCAACTACCCTCTGCTTTCTTCGCTTCAACCAATTTCAATTCCAAGCTTTCACCTTGATCGCTAGTCCTTCTGTTTGTGAAGAAGTGAAATGCCTTGTGGGAGTCTTGGAATATTGAATCATACGGCTTTCCACGGTCAATTTGGGACATCGATCGCCTCAATGTCTGTACTTTCTACTCTCTGCTGTCACCACCCTTGGTCAGGAAGGAGAACATGGGCTCCCTTCTAGCTTTCCTTTCTTCTGCTTTATTACTTGTCTTTCAAACGCAACGCTTATCTACGTCAACTCAGAACGTGTCTTGAGAACTACCAACAGGAGCAAAAGGGACACTCTTCAGACACTAGACACTCTTCAGTCCAACAAGCCTTCAAACTGTGCACATTTATACATCATACACGAGTATATATAAAAATTAAGACAAATTGCTGCATTCATGAAGGTTGCTATAGAAATATGATGAATGCCCAGTGTGAATTTGTAGAATGAAAGCCAAATCTCCTAGCATGAGTTATGTGACACAATTTAATTATGCCACAGAATCCAAAGATTCCATTTCGAATCGATCGGGTCGGCTCTGTATTCATTAACCTCCACCAAATCCACAGTTCGTCAACCAATTAACCTTCAGGAAATCTAAAAAAAATTCTGAATGTAATGTGCAATAAATAAAATTACATCGCAGCAGGTTCTAAGGCTTTTAGCGTCTTCGTCAATGAGCCGAGTTTCGTAAAACCACAGTCGCTTTTGCCGAAGGGATTTGGGACGTCATCCAAACTGATGGAATTGTCACACTTTCCCAAGTGCACTGAACATTTTTTTTCTGATACTCTGAACAAGGCTTGTCAAGTGGTGCACTCAAATCCCCAATGACCATTGTTAATAACTTTCTTGCAGTACAACTTTTGTGTTAATACGAACATAGTCTACAGAATTCTATTGTTTTGAAACGACCAAATAAATCTAATAATCAGCATCTGTTCATCTCTGTGTGGAAAGTACAGTCCTAGCCCAGAGGTACAGGTTTTTATGCAAT
Organism: Hydrolagus colliei; assembly: GCA_035084275.1. Lineage (NCBI taxonomy): Eukaryota > Metazoa > Chordata > Chondrichthyes > Chimaeriformes > Chimaeridae > Hydrolagus > Hydrolagus colliei. The sequence continues at coordinate 2,373,605 of CM068752.1, forward strand.
GACCATCAGCAATGGCAAGGTTTTATAGAGCCACTTGAAGCTCAGCAACATACAACAAAATGTCTACGTTATTAACTTAGGTAACGAGCTTATGCTGAAGTTAAGCACTTGAATTTTTTTTATATATATAAAATAGTAGGGTAAGCCCATGAAAACAAATCTTTCTAGTCACTTTGAGGATAGAACATAGATCACCAATTGGCAAGCACAAACTATAATTCTTACCCTTTATTTTCTTCAAGGCCGTGACCACTTGCAAGTAAAAAACACTTCAATTGAACGAAAATGCCCAATATCAGATCAGGTAACTGTGGACTGATAAGTATGTGGGTTGAGTGAGAGAAAGTGAGGGGAGGGGGCGAAAACGGAGATACAGAGAGAGATTTCTATCTGCTAATAAACACTGTCGGAATGAATCTAGCAGCCAAGAGATGCTTTCTGGAAGGTGAAAGTTTGACCCTAATGTCGTTTTGATATTGCATGTCTTGCGGTATGGGCTGCAAGTGGGGGATTGACAGCCTAGCGTGACTATATCTTCATGACTCTACTTGGAATGGGAAGCAGGGCATTTGGAATGTAATAAACGGGATGATACGAGACGATTTATGAACATGCATAATCACAATGTGTTTTTTGCAATCTCATGTCAGACTTCAGCGTGGCACCTGTGATTTCAGATTAAAAGATTTTAAAATATTTATTTCAAAAAGTTTATGCGTTAGGCTTTTCCGTTCAGGAGATGGGTGTACACAACTCTGCAGCATGAAAGGTTTAAAAAAATAGATTTTCACCTACCAGATGAAATTCTGGAAACACATCACTCTGATCCCAATTCTCTCCTTGTCTAAAAAAACATCTGCCATTCAACTTTTAACTTTAAAGGGACCCTACCATCCAAGAAAAATGTTTGGCATTTTATTTTATTTTTTTACAGGGAGAGAAAACCACCAGATGAAATATATATTGTTTGTTAAAGGGACTTGTATATTTACGAAGCAAAACACATCACTTCCAAAACGCTTTTCATGAGGACAGTGCCCCTTTAATTTTTCTAATGCTTTTCTATAATAATACAATTGGTCATTTGAAATTGATCAATTCAATCCATGATTGTTTGTGGGACGCTGCTGTGCGCAATTGGCTGCCGTGTTTTACCCACAAATATACAGTCAATTCACTTTACAGTATATTCTGTGAAGCGCTTTGAGACGTCTAGAAGATGTGCAAAGCGCTATATCAAATGCAAGGATTATTATTACCTAAATTCAGTGAAACACTTCCATTTGCACTATTGGCATACCAATTTATTGCACCCAAACGTGTGTAACTATTCATTTAAAAAAATTATTTTATAATTAAACCACTAAAACTAAGTGCTAATTTTAATAATTCTAATAATTTTGCATGGATCTATATTACCAAACATTTCAGTTTAGTTTTCTCAAAAAAGTAAACATTGGGTGTTTTCTCAGTGGTTATAAAACACAAGTGCCCCAATGGTGTCTATTGCAAACATACAGGTTTTTAAGTGAATAACATTTTGGGGCATTTTCAAATAAGTTTACAGAACAGCTTAATAAGCACCAGGAACGTCAGAATCCTGGTCCCACATCAACACTGAAATCTCAAATAACTGATCCAGGTCTCTTAAATATGAGCTAGTCAACATTTTTGAAGCATTAAACAGATTGGAGGAAATTAAGAGCAGTGCAACACATAAGAATATTATTTTTAACAGAAGGATTATTAAATAAAGCGGGAAATTTGGCGGCTTGATTTTAATACACTGCTGTGTTGCAACAAAATTAACTGGAGAGGAGTGAACATTCTTTTGTTTCATTGCCCAGTACTGGTACTTACCTTCGTTCCTTTTTGGTTATTAACATTCCACAAACAGCCTAGAAGTTTCAATGTTTCATCACAAAATAAAAACTTAGATCGACTGCATTTAAGTTCCTCACTGACTGAGGATAACCCGACTTCAGAAGAGAAAGCAAAGATCCATAACACCGAGGCTGTCCTGAATCGAGACCAGAGGCTGACCCGTGCACTCGCTACATGGCCAGCAGGGAGTTTCACAATCCTGTATGAAGTTCAAATGTTTGCCATCTACATTCACGGCATGTTAAAGAAACAAAACATCTAATTGCCTCCAGGAGTTGGTGGAGTAGATTCAAGAGCAGCAGGAAGGCTAACATGGCTGACTGCTCACAGATTCAGTTCAAATACAGGTTTAACAGCAGCAAGAGGTTTATCAGGCCAACTTCCAGATTTCAGCTCCTCTCACAAATCTATTACAGGAAGCCAAGGAGCTACATATGGATAAAAGTCTAGTTTAAGGCTGCTACTAACTGGCAGTGCGATCACCGCTGGCTGGCTGGCTTTCTATTAGCTACCCTAACCAGATTTGGGTAATTACATTCTTAACTTACGGATGACAATGAAATTCGATTAGCCAAGCAGACACACAGCCCCGGCAAGCAACCTGACATTCGGCATGCACAAGACGCGCAAATTAAAAAAAATTTAACTTTGCCGCTTAAGGTAACATTCAGACAGGTAATCAAATAATTGTGCTTACTTTGGAGGACCAGGGCTGCAAGCAGTTGGCATAGCAACGTACAAGGAAAGCCATTTCCTGGTTTTAAAAAAAAAGACAGAGCGTTTCCCCTTTTTTTTTATAAACGGAAAGAAAGAGAGAAAAAAAGGAAGGAAGAAAATATTCTGGAGCAGGACAAGGTGGCGGTCACTTCAGGAAATGCGAGCCCATTGCAACAACAGTTGAGGTAGGTGAATGTCCCAGCCCGACTTTTTATCAACCTGCCAGTCCACAGTCACAGGGATGCTGCAGAACACCACTGAAGGAGGTGGCAAGAGAACAGAGGGTTTTTCTCAGGATGCTCGTGCAGCAGTGAAATGTCACAATTAATTCAGCCCTAGTTTTCCCAGTCAGAAGTTCTACATTCCGCCTTGCAAACGAAAAACTGAGGAAGCCGCAGCTTAGGGTGTCGTCATATGACAGAGAACCATTGCCTACTGACTGTCTGTGCCCGTTTCCTCAGCAGGTCCCTCAGGATAACTAGCTATTGATTGGATGCTTCGCAGCGAGATGAAATATCTAATAACAGAGGGAGGGGGAAAAAAGGGTGGGAAGAGAATAGAGCTACAGCAATGGAAATACAGCATGACATCATCTACACACCATGCTATTGGAACTGCAGCAGATCAATCAGTCCAGCTATCCTGAAGCTGCAGACACAATGGTTATTGAATCGATCATGTAAATATATGCCACAGGAAAAAAACATACAGTATACAGCGCAACCCTCTGCAAGGAACCTGACACAGGCTCACATCATCTTCCCAGCGTTGCTGATTAGTGAGGAGAAAATTAAATCTGATTTATTTAAAAGGCTTTTCTGCAACAAAAAAAAATCACACAGCGAGGCGGGGAATGATTTATACTGGCTATCAAACACTGTCTTACGGAATTATCTTGTCAAAGCTGTTGTTAGCTGGCACAAAGAGTGGCTGAACACAATGTTATCCTATTTGCAAACACCTCTACGAAATGTTAATTTAAATCCCAGATCGATAAAAGTTTCCATCTTCCTCGCAGCTAAAAGCATCCTTTTAAACCTGAAGTTAACATGATGCAAAAGATCAGGTTTAATTAAACGTCACCACAAAAAATACAAGACGTAAATAAATTCCACAAAAGCAATGCAATCATGAGCTCGCTTTAGCTTCAAGCATATAAAGTACCACATAATTAATAAGCTTTGCACTTTGCAGATCAGCACTCGTATTTCACTTGGCATTTTTATTTAAATATATTTGGTTGGATGCACTTCCTTTCTTACTGCAAGCTCAACGTTTAATAAATAATTTTAACAATTATTCTGTGGAAACAAGATAAGTCAATGTACAATTTTGCAACTATCGAAATCATACAGTTTCAAGCTCAGCTATGTCAGGAAAATACTGTGTCTTTCGGGATCTTTTCTATCTGCCAGCTCTCCGAAAGCACTGAAATTCTGCTCTCTCTCTCTCTCTCTCTGTGCCTCTCTCCCTCTCGGTTATGTATACACTTTAAATTACTATTGAAAGATTATGTAAATCAGTGTATTAAAGATTTTTTGTCTGACTGCCTGATTTCAACTACCGTATTCAAATACCAGCTCAATAATGGGAACTAAAATCTATTTCCTGTCAGTTGCCCTCTAGTGAAATGACATCATCCCTTTTCTCTCCTCGCCAATCACTCTCCGGCATGTGTGGTTCCCTGGTGTATTTACCCAGGAGATGGTATAGGCTGTACTGCTGCCTAAGCCGACTTCTGTATCACAAACTAAAGCTGAAAATTGGCTCTTTTCAAGCCCAGCGCATTTTCACCTGTTTATTTGCTCAAAGAAAATGCAACGCACTTGTAACCAACCCCAACTTTATCGCGGATTTAAACGTAAACCATGGACTTCTAAACCATCTATACAGGATTTGTTTCTATTGAACCTTTCATGGAAATCTATTTATTTGTAATCCACTGAATTATCTAACAGGCAGCAATACAACAACAACAATAAATGATATGTGTCGAGCGCCTTTCACGTCATGAAGACGTCACAAAACGCTGGATAGTCAGGGATCGCACCCGAGCTGGTCGTTGGGATCAGGAAAGGTGGAGTGCGGGGAGGGTAGGGGTAGGAGGGTGACCAAAGGCACAGTCGAAGAGGAGAGTACTGAAGGAGGTAGGGGAAGGCCACGAGGCAGATGGACTGTGGGTTAGAGTTCCGAAGGGTGGCGGCAGAGAGGCTGAAAGGGGTTTGGGAGGTCACGGAGGCAGGGAGAGCAAGGCCGTGGAGTCTGAAGGTGAGGACCAGAACCTTGAACTGTATCATTAAGTGATGGGGAGTCAGTGGAGCCGGGTGAGGGTAGTGTCGATAGGGTCTTGGAGCCTGGTGTGGGAGAGGACATGGGCTGCTGAGTTATGGATGATCTGCAGGCTGCGGAGGGAGGAGCTGGGGAGGCCGACAAGCAGGAAGTTTGCGTAGTCAAGCCTGGACGTAACAAGTGAGTGGATGATGAACTCCGCGGTGAAAGACAATGTTACAGAGGTGCAGAAAGGTAGTGCATAGCCTGCTGCATAAGAGGGATAAGGTAATACATTCAACAAGATGAGTTGAGAAGATGTCACAACCACAACTCAGCAACAATTCATAGACTTCATTTGATCTGAGATTTGCCTTCCTCCAATAATTCAAAGACATTCGCAGTTTTGCTTTTCCATCTTGGTCACTGAGCTTCAACTTCGTGTGAAGGGCAATATATAAATGCAAGCTGTTATTGTTGCCCATTCTTAGCAATTCAATGACACTCACTGAAGCAGCCTTCAATGTTACGTCAGCATAAAGTCATTGAGATGTAAGAAAATGTCTAAAACAATTGGAAAATGCGGGGAAAACTTTTTTAATTGGGAAAAGTTTGAAAGGAAAAGAGGTGAGCGAGGCTGAGGAAATTTGGGATGAACGTTCCAGAGGATGTCGGAAGGGTGGCTGAAGGCTTATCCGCCAATATATAAAGTGGGCCAGAGTCAGGGGAACAGAGGCAGTGGCTGGGGGAGCAGGGTCACGGGAGATCACAGAAGTATTTGAAGGTAAGGACAAAAAACATGTTCTTTCTTTGCATCCTGTCTTCTCAGTTACCTTATAGGTTTGTGGTTAGTACAGAATGTGCATGTTTACAGGTTTGTTTTGGCATCCTGTCTTTTAACTTATAATACACTTACAGCTCACTCTGCAGGCTTCGAACTTCTCCATGTCGGGACTTTGAAACTCTGTAGTTTTAACTGGTGAGACTCCAACAGTACAGTTGTGAGACACTGTTGTGCGCAAATATGCAGTTAATTCACTTTACAGTATGTTCTGTGACGCGCTTTGAGACGTCTAGAAAATGTGAAAATCACTGAATCAAATGCAAGGAATATTATTATTACCTCAATGAACACGCTGGGGTCCTAATACTCTTTAATATTCCAGAGAGAGTGCACATTCCATTGCTTTAATCTATCTCTGGGAGTTTCAATTTGCAGGTGGGATGCACAAAAAAATCTCAAGTTTGGTTTGGATACTGTGAAGCGTGGTGATCGGCTTTTGCACGTGTCAAAACACCTGGCTGGCTCCCAAAAAAGAAAGCAACGTCTGGCAACGTCTGTCTGATTGTCCAGCTAGGACCACCATCCATTCCTCAAACAACGGACGGCACTTCTGACAATGTAGCGTTCGTCCAGAATTGGTCTACTCTAGAGTGTCTATCTAAAGCACGAGTTAAAAGTCCCGACATGGGGCTTGAACCCACAAGCTTCTAACTCATAGTGTTACCAACTGAGCCAGACTGACACTTGAAAGATTCAACTTTCAGAAGGGGCGATAAAAACAACCACAGCTTACAAAGTGTATTTGAGTAAATAAATAGAACAGGGTTAAAATGTACTTCCTCAAATGCACGATATTTCAATAGGGTGATATGGTTGAATAACGCTTTTCTTATCTCGACAATACTGCATCACATTTCAAAATGCCAGATCTACACATTATCCCATTTCCTTTAAGATATAACCCTACATTAAATATTGAGAAATTAATGGTTGGTACAGTAGAGGATTCTCAAAATCTGAATAATCACTGCAGATTTTAAATTAGCTTGCAAATCAGGATAATGATCACACATTGCTTTTGAAACTTGCTTCAACAGTTCAGAGATGGCAAATGTAAAAATGTATGAAAGAGGATAGATTTTACACAGGCAGCTTTGTTAAATCGTATAACATTAAGAGAACCTATAATCCATGTAGAAAGTGAAACATGAATTCGCTTTTTTTTATAAATTAAAATATTGTTGATACATGACCCAAGGAGCAAAGACATGACAGTGTGCCAAATACCTTACACAATATTTTTAAAATATTGTAAATTATGCTAAAAATTTCTGCCCCAAGAAATAACAGGCTTCAATGTTTAAGTTCGGATCCATTCAAAAATAATGATGATATAAATAATTTATTCCACAACGTGCTTAAAATAGGCATCAGAGTAATAGATATTCTCTGAAATAGTCCACCTGAAATAGGGAGTAAAACAAAAATGTAATTGCACCCCTGTAAGCTATTGCACTAAACCACGTTTCTCTTTTCCTTCTCTGGAATTTTTATTTGAAATTTACTCTTGGCAACCCTCCCTCAACCAACACCCAAACTCTTATTCACCGTGATTCATTATTATAAAATCAAGCGAGACTAAATTCTTATATTTAGAATGTTCAGGAAATCCTGTCCAAACGCCAGTCCAACAAATTCATGCTCTGCAGAGAGAAAGAATAGGAAACCCAATTCTTCTGTGGAGATCCAGCCAGCTTAACTGCAGATAAAATATTGTTCAACCTCCGAGGGCCAGTGGCTGAGGGTTTTTTATTCTCATTTGCCAATTGCCCACTAATGTGACGTGAAAAGGTCTGATTATACTCTGTGCAAGATTTGCACAGAGTATAATGAGAATATGATTCTTCCCTGGAGGTGGGAGCAGAGTTGTCATCACAACCAAAATGATGTAATCTCTTAAAATAGAACCAGCAACTGAGGAAAAACAATACAAGGAGAATTTGAAAATCACAGCACCCTCTGCAGCCGCAGTCGTGAATCACTCTGGTAGTTTTAAAAATTCTTTAAAGCAGGTAGTAGTAATAATAATAATAATTCTTGCATTTGACCGTCTTACCGTCTTACCGTGTATCAATAATTGCAACGGATTGAAGGTTATTTCCTACTGGGGAATGTGGAGTTCACTAGATTAGAACCATGGGCTTTCATCTCTGAGACTTAGATTTAAAGCCAGTCTTGACTGATAAAATAGGGAGGGACGCCATTCCACACACATGATCCAAACCAAATCAAATATCTATTGCACTGTTATTCTGCAATCGGACCTCGATCTGTTCTGTGAACAATGTAACGGAGCAAATTTCAGAGGCATTGTATAAGGCCATGTCATTACCATCCTAAATCTCTTGAATCCAATACTAAATTTTTGAAAATTGACAACAGGAACAAGCTCATAGCTCAGACAGCGTCAATCTCATATGGGTACTTCTGTTTAGACTTGCAATCCACAAAGTTATCTTGCCTTGCTTAACAAAAAGAAATCTACACATTTAAGCACCATTTTCCCTTTTGCTGTAAGATATACCACTTGGTTGACTAACAATAACTGTCGTCCAAACACGGAAGTACATCAGACAAAGTAAATACTGAGGCAGAACACTCGAGTGACTCAGTTGAAGCGGGTGGAAATGGGAGTGTGTAGCTAAAGCATCACAGAACATGATTATGGTTTTAAGAACCAAGTAAGTTTAATACTTTGTATTCACCCTCAAAATATGTGTTTTTTAACTTCTAACACTACAAGCAGAATTTTTAAATTTGCTCCTTTTCAGACAATACAGGAAACAGCAACCCGCAGACTCAATGCTACAGAACAGGATGCCACAAAAAAAGGTTCCTTTTAAAAATCTGAACCACACATCGCAACGTCTGGACTAAAACAAAACCACAAGCTTATATTATGATTTAAGAAAATGTTTCCTCTACCATTGCTTTCCTAGTTACAAGACTAGCTGCATAACTAATCTAAACTACAGGAAGTGAGACGTTAGCACTTGCACTAGTTCATATGATTTCTAAAACATCTTGCAGCATACATTCTTCAATCTACAATTGACTTGACTTTTCCCATTCAGAGGCATCATGATATTTATTTGCTCATTAAATTAGATAAACAATGGCGGAGGGCGAGAGGGAGGGAAGCGGAGGACAAGAGGGAGGAAGGGAGGGAGCCTTATAAAATCACTGTGGGGTAAGAATGTTTGGGGAAAAGTCTTATTCAAAGGGTCTTTAAAATCTACATTTTGAAAATTAAAAAATAATTCTACATCTGTGTTAACAAAATGATTAGTGCTGAGAAACTTGCATTTTCCAGCATTATTGTGGATACGAGTATCCAAGCTGATTTCTGCAATACAGTATAACTGGGAACTGGATTTATTTTGCCCTAAACCTATTCTGTTGGTGGAGTTAAGAGAGAGGCAGAAATGTTTAACACTGTAGGCAAATGATATGTTCGACTTGTGGTATGGCAGGTACTGATATGAAATAAATCCACTGTGTCGCTCAGATCTATAATAATAATAAACCTTCCATTTGATATTGTGCCTTATCATTTCTTCGAGACATCTCAAAGCGCTTCACAAAATATACTGTAAAGAGAGTTGACTGTATACTTTGTGGGTGAAACGTGACAGCCAATTGCGTACAGCAGTGTCCCATCTACAATACATCTAGATTAGAAAGTGAGCAGTAAACCAACTACACTACGTTCAATAATACTAAGCAGATCACTATTTTATATCAGCAACAATACTGAGCACTCCCTTAGAAACAGACCAGACACCACACACATTTGCACAGCTAGCTCTACATTACAAAGTAATCCCACCTGGAACCTCTCAGTATTTAGTATCAACAGAAATCTCAGGGAATTATCCTGCTCCCATACAAGGAGAATCCCAGCTATCTGATTGTTTATACCCAATTCCGAATAGACTTGAGAAAAGGTGGGATGTGTGGAAATCTCAGCTCGGTTTGGTTGCTCTAAAGCACGGTGACGGGTTTCCGCATGTGTCAGACAGTTACACTGCCAGTTTACAGAATTTGAAAGCAGTTTTCTTTTATGATATTTCCACTGGCAGATGCTTTCCAATTACAAGAGGATTTTTACCACCTACACAGCAACTAACCAGCTAACAAACTTTGATTACTTCAGCAATCAATTGTAACTCGTTTAATTCCGCTTGTGTCTGACAAGTTTTATCCAAAAAGGGTATTTGAAGCAGTAATTAAAACACAGTGGGTGTGAATGTTAACAGACCTGGTGGCACTCCAAATGTGTAGAGCATTTCACTGATTGCACACATTAATGAGTTCCATTTCACAACACACATCACCTCATTCTTGGGACATCCTCCTGATGTTATAAGCGCTATACAAGTGTAATTTTGTTGCTGTTGTTGTTAAAAAATATTAAATGGATAAATTTCGGATTTGGAAGAGGTTTCTCGTGTAACAATACTCCAAGGCCATAGAGCTATCAACTATTGTTCTAATGAACCCACGTAATATTCTGCTACTATCTAGTCTTTCTCTCCTCCCTTTTCCCCTTCCCTCCCTCTTCCCTCTTCCTGATCTTGCCCCCACCCATCTTTCCCTCCCTCTCTTCCTTACCCCCCTTTCTCCCCCCTCTTCCTCCCTAACCCTAACCCATCCCACCTTTCCCTCCCTCTCCCCCCTTACCCTCTTTTCCCCCTTTCTCCCCTGGCCCCATTTTCGTGACTGATTGTGGGACACTGCTGTGCGCAATTTGGCTGCCGTGTTTCGTCCACTAATATACAGTTACTTTTCCTACTATTCTTCATCCTGCCCTTATCCTTCCCACCCTGCTCTTGTCCTAACTAACTGTACAGCGCCTTGGGACGTCCTCTCGACGTGAAAGGCGCTATATAAATGTAAGTTTTGTTGTTGTTGTTGTTGTTGTCTCTATCTTGGTCTCTCACCCTCCGTCCTCTTTAATCACGTGTACGATTGAGCCATTCAGCACAGCTCAGGAGTCGAGGATGATTTACCAGATTGTCTATGGAGCTCTGCAGTGTATACCCAACTTTGAACAACTAGTGCAACTTTCCTTTTCTCATACCTGTTCATCCATTTTATTCCTTTTTTTAGATTTCTATCTCACTCCATCTGTGAACACGAATGTGGATTCTGCCTTTGTTTTGACAACCGTGATACAGGCGAAAACACATCACCGTGGTTTAGAGTAACCAAATCAAGCTGAGATTTCTACACATTATTATTGTTATCCCACTTACACATGCGCACTCCCTCCCTGCAGGGACACATCCTACCTGTCGAATTCCAGAAAGTATTAGACACAGGTTAGTGAGAACCAAGGCTTAGGGACCCCCCGGAGTGTGCATTGGAGGTAACTCCTGGGGTCTAACAACATAGGAGGGTCACTAATTGATTATTCAACATGCGACAAGCTCAGTTTGAGCCTCGCCAGTTAGATGGTAGGTACAAGGAAGTTGCATGCGTGAGACGCTTGGCGAACCAACAAAGATTATTGAGGTCAGGATAACAAGTCTGTAGTTGGCAGGATGTTGGGCAGCAGGTTTTTGTAAGGTCCTTCCCTCGTTAAAAACCTTCTGGACAATAGAGCGAAACCCAAGTGACAATGTTAAAGCAGGAATGTGGCATTACGTACTTATTTAAAAAGGGCAAAATGGACTGAATCAACCAGATGAATAATCACACAGACTTGTTGGGTAAGCAGCTGAGTACCAACAGCTCCACACGGTATACAAACAATTGTAATAGAAGGCTTTGTGATTCCATCTGCAGTCAGTTTACATCCTGTCACGTGACAAAAAGCAGTCACGATATATCATTATTCTCCTTTGCTCTGATACGCAATAACTGAGAGAGCACATTAACACCTTTAGGGGAATTCATAAATATATTCTCTGTGTCTTTTTTAAGCTGAACATAAAAATGGGTCATTATAATCACAACGACAAGAAAATTCAGCTCCCCTTGCTATATAAATTCATTTAATGCTTCATACATCACTGAGGAACCACATATTAATTGTAGGTTCCAGCTGGCATGAATTGGGTGAGGTCTACTGAGTAAGCAATCCAATGCTACAATTACTCTAGGAGCAAACAATTTCATGTCCTGCAGTGGAGCAATACGGGGCTATACATCACATCAGAGTTGCGGAATGGCACAATTCTGGAATTCTGCCTCGCAACCAGGAGCTAGTCCATCATCATTACAATATGTGCCTCAAACTTTGCTGGGCGGTCAACTGGACCACACAAGAAGTTTCAAGGAACCATTATTAAGAAAGGCACGAGTTCTTTGATAAAATGACGTGAAGAATAAATATAGGTAATACCGTGGATGTGGTTTATATGGGGTTTTCCAAACTTAATATTAAATGTCATATTAAATGTCATATTAAATGTCATATTAAACATCATATTAAATAACATAAGAAACTTGTTACAAACAATTTAAGGAACATGATATTACAAAGTTGGTATCATGGATGGATAGGTTGAAGGATGGAAAACAGAGTGGAAGTACAATATCAAATGCAAAGATTATTGTTGTTATTATTATATTAACATGTTCATTGTGAACGTGTTTGAAGGGGTAAATGTAAAATGGCAATAGGCACGTGGAATAAACTATCCGGTGGAACATGGTGCTATATACTGTACCAAGTTTCCAAAAGGTAACCAGATGAATCCTAGAAGTTAAAAGGTTTCTGATGGCTGTGTCAAATGAATCTTTCAGGGTGATGAACTGGCAAGATGATCCTACTACTGCCTGAAACCCAGTTAACAACAATGTTGCTGTCAACACAACCTCTGCCAATGTCAAATTTGCTGTTGGGAGGTGCAATAAAGTGATCAGTCATAAAATGTGCGGTAGGTCAGGGTGTTAAGAGATATAGGGAGAAAGCAGGAAATTGGAATTGGAAGGATTAGTTGAGGGAGAGATTAGTCAACGATCTAATTAAATGGCAGAACAGGCTTGAAGGGCTGAATGGCCTCCTCCTATTCCTATTAAGTAGCCACCAGTCAACTCTCCGTTGTCCAAAGTGCAACTATCAAGCAGAGATTGGAACCTGTGTTGACTGTTTGACAAGAAGTTCCTGCAATTTATAATCAAAGATTTATTTGTGAACACACAATCAATGTTATTACATCAGAAAACCTTTTCGTCTTTCCTTCTTCGCACCATTTAATAAATCGGTCCGACTGCCTCCCTCCTTCCTACCCAAATGGTTTGTTTTCTCTTCCCTACATCACACGCTGAATTTACTTCATACCTGTTTCTCCTACATGGACGTGAAGCACAGGAAAGTTTGCAAATGTAAGACACCATTGATTCCAAACATACACCGACTTTGTAAAGTTTACCCACCCCCTTGGAATCAAATAAACAGTAACACACATACTTCAATCATCTGGTCAGTGTGGCCAGAAGGTTGCAAATAGAATACAAACCACAACACTACTTGTTCTCTTTGTATTCTTGGGTAATCTGTTTACACTTTTAACAGGCTTGCAAGGTGCACAACTACAATAGACTGAAATTAGAAAGTATAAAGAGCCAATGGACTTGCACAAATTAGAAGTTAAGGAAATTGTAATTGTTTGCAATGGAGAGAGGCATTTACATGAAAATGATCTGTGGAATTAGTCTCTGTACCACAAAATAATACTTTGAACTTGATTGGCCTTTTTTTAAAAGTTGGTTATCCCAATGTAATTGAACCTGGGGGCTTTATACCAGTGCAGAAACAAAATGCAACTCAAACAAAATAATAGCAACAGCTTGAATTCCAGATACACTAAGCTGAAACCCAGCTCTTATTTCATTAACTGTCTTAAATTAACTACACAAGTTCAATCCCAAAAAACTGTCACACACTTTAGACAAGTTATTCTACAACTCAAGACAAGGAGTTCATTGGAAACACAGCAGGATAGGTTTGATATGGAAGGATGCGTTTTTTACCATGTGATAAGTACTATTCAGTGACGGCCTGTCGCTGTGGTAGGAATCCACATTGTCGGTGATCGTTTGCCGCTCTCCCTTCAAGTTGATCTTCCTGAAACGCCGGCGAGACTGACGCTGGGTGACTTCCCTCTGAAGGTTTTTCTCCTCGCTCTCGCTTATATTTTCCACCTGAAATACATGTTCGGGATCTTGATTGAACATCCAGTTCTTCCATATGATAGAAAGTCGATGGAATTTTAAGAGACTCATTTCCGATTTGATAAAGTGTTCTGTGTGTGTGCACACGTGTTTGGGGTGGGTGAGGGGGGGGGGGGAGGGGAGAAAAGCGCCCACTTTGTTAAGACCGATCCAAGCACAGCCACAGCAAGAAACTAACTGAGAAAATGACGTTATTTCAATGAGCTGGAGCCCACACTTCCTTCCAGGAAACAGCGATGGGGCCATCAATGCAAAAATGATTTGCTCTGCAACGCACACAAGGCGCTGAGCCCTGCACTTTTCTACTTGTAGGTTAAACATGCCCCCCCCCCCCACCCCCCCCCCCCCCATGTCATGCTTACAGAGATAAACTATCTGTTTGTACACATTGTTCAGTTCTCTTTTTATATTTACACCACCTTAATGTAAATTAAAATATATTCAGGTGGCACTTGTTATGGCATATTTTTTCAAATATGCATTTATGTAGTGTATGATGATAATAATAATAATCCTTGCATTTGAGATAGCACCTTATCAAGTCTTCTAGACGTTTCAAATTCCTTCACGGAGTGTACCGTAAAGCAAATTGACCGTATGTTTTGTGGCCAAAACATGTCTCAAGAATGCTTTACAAAGATTGGGATCAAGACTGAGGAGGGAGGAGGACAGGGGAGATGCCGAAGAGGTAGATTTTAAGGCATGATAAATACAGAGCGTGATACAGAGGCCTAGGGGGAAGGAGATCTAGAGGTTAGGAGGTTACTGGATGAAAGCTCAGCACCAAGGAGACAGGCAGCAAGCCCAAGCAGAGACAGAATACAGTGGAGTGTGATAGAAGATCAGACAGGAAGGGCAGTAAAGGTGAGGAAGGCAGACTTTGACATTGATCTAATAGAAAACAAGAAGCTTGTGGAGCTTGGCAAGGATCGGAGTGACGGACATGTGCCGTTTGGTGTGGGTGAGGATGCAGATGGTGGATGAGATGGAGGTTATGAACGGTGGAGCCAGTGAGAAATAATAAATAATCCTTGCATTTCAAAAGCATAAGCGCAAGGTAACAAAGGCTTGAATTAAGATTCATCAGTGACATCAATGAGAGATGAGGTAAGGGGAGACAATATAGTAGAGGTGAAGAAAAGCAGTCTTGATCAGGGAACTCATGTGAGAGAGAAACGAGAGCTGAGGATCAAAGACGCAATTTCGAGGTTCCACATTTGGTTAGGGAGGTCAGAGCAGAAGTGAGAAGATACATGTGGGAGCCAAGGAGGATGGCTTCCACCTGGTTGATATTGTGTTGAATGAAATTGTGACTCAACCAGATGCATGGTTGATGCCTGACTTGCAAGGGGACAGAACATCAATGGACCTAGAATAAAAAATAGAAGTGGAGCAATCGTGGGTGTCACCCACATATATTCAATGTAAGACAGGCGAGGAAAAATATACAAGCAGTAGATAAGCTAACCTTTTACTTTATTTCTAAAAACAGTTTACTTTCCTTCTCTCTACTCTCTTTGGGTCTTCCAACCCAAGCATTGTCCCCCGACTGAACTAAGCAAATGGCATTCTCCCAGGTCCTTACAAGAAGCAGCCAGGAAGCCTGAGGAGTATTTGTGGGAGATTCTGCTGGGGAGGAGGGGAAATTCCTATTCTATTCCTGGAAGAGAGTAATATAGCCTTCGCCTCTCTTAACTGTACACAAAATGTAATCCTACCACTCAGGAGTATAGCTCATTGAAGTTCTGATGTGCTATCCCACGAGTACAGAATACTCAGAATTTTTCAAAGACTTTGTATGTATGGCTAACAAAATGTCTTGCATAATAAGGGAAGTGACTTGCATGGGGGAGAGAGTGACATTTACAGTCGGGATTTCTGTTTGAAAGAGGAACTAATTTGTGATGCAGATTTAATTGCAAAAAACACACACCCGGTGTGTACAAGATAAATAGTATTTCCGTCGGGCAATTAATCAAACTGCTACAATAAATATGCCTAAATTACACTTTTGTGAACATTGCTATCCTTTTTTTCATGCAATAAATTTGCACTATATGTGAGAATTTGAGCCCTGAAAACCGTGGAAACTGAAAACTACTTACGGATAGGTAATCAGGTGTGTGGAATAAGAAAACTTGCCCAAAGTTTTGCCCTGACCGGGAATCGAACCCGGGTCCTCTTCCTTGCGAGGAAGTGCTTTAACCACTAAGCTAAAGGACCAAACGCCCAAGTATAACTGTTTGGTCACAACAAACATTTCAAATTGGTGCCTAATTTAACAAGATGCATCATAAGAGGCCATCCTGATCTGAATCAATTCTGAAGTATGACACCCAACAATTATAAAACAGCAGACAGACAACCTTCCTCACCCCACCTCTTCATAAGCCCAACACACTGCACAACATCTCATTCCTGAAAAGGAGAAATACCATATTGCTTTGAATATAATAAGAGGAATCTGCCCTAAATATAGCTTCAAGTTTGTTGCTTGCCTTATATTTTTGGGACTAAGCAAAAACAAATACAGTACTAAGAAAAACAGATGCGTACATGTGTGTGTTATCATGAAAATACAGTCTACACATAAACCCAAGGTTAAGGACACAGTTTTCCTGCACAGAGATGGAAAACCACCAGCCAATTCTCATGTATGTGCCCAAACAAATTTTGTTAGTAAATGCTACTTAGCAGTGAACAGGGTGGAGAGTCAGAGATCAGGAGGTAAAAAGAAGTCCAGAAAGAAGGGAACACTCAAGACTATTGCACATTATCTCTACCACCATCTCAGGCACGCCTTCAAACACTATGCCCCTACTCTCAAACACCCTTACAAAATCCTTCCCCTTGGTCCTCTCATTCTGTTTTCAAATGTTCCTGAAAATCTATCCGTTTACCAATGCTCTACCACTTCCCATTGTGAAGTGTTTCAAGACATTACCCAACGTTAAGGCATTGTATAAATGCAAATCATTGTGGTCATGATAATTAGAAAATTACACTTGTAGAGCGCCTACATGGCGAGGCGAAGGGACTGCGGGATGGAGTTCCAGAGGTTGGGGACAGAGTGGCTGAAGGCTCGTCCGCCAATGATGGAGTGGGTGGGTCGGGGGAAGTGGAGCAGGTTGCTGAACGGAGGGGCGGGTAGGTTGGTAGAGGGTTAGGAGGTCGCAGTGGGGCAAAGCCGTGGAGGACTTTGAATCTGAGTCAGGAAAATGGTGAGGAGTGCTCTAAATTGTAGTGGTTTCAAATCTAGAAAACATATTATCGTTGTAACTTTTAGGTACCATAACATTGTTCTAAAATGACTTGAAATGTGTTTTTGACTGCACTATAATTCCCATTTTACATATTGTAATTTGTGTTCGAAAACACATCCCTAAACATTGGACTGGTGCCTTACACTTGGGGCAATAGTGTATTAAAAAATGTGAAAAGCAGGGAAAGAATGGCACCAAATAGATAGCATTTACAGAGAAAGAACACATGCACGATGGGCCAAATGACTTCCTCCAGTGTTATATATTTTTACAATTCTATGATTTGCTTTTCCCTTGTTTCTGGCATTTTGGGGACAGATACAAATGAGTACATGGTGAAATAAGAAAAACAAATGGTGGGAATGCAAAGCAGCAAAAGGAATAAAAGGCTGGTGTGTAAGGGTAACCTTTTTTCTTCTGCCCTCTGATTCAAAGTACTGTACCACCTTTGTATCCTGAGCGCATATTATATAGCACTTGGTCTCTATGTAAATAGTAAATCCTGGTCTGGTACTTAAACCGGAACTCGACACAAATACTGAGAAAACACATTCAATTCATGGATATCCTGAATAAACTACTGCAAACTCTCGGGTGGGGAGGGAGCTGAGATTCCTGAGAAGGAATTGATGGTTGAGTACTGCAGCATAAGGTTGACCAGCAGAAATACAGCCATCACATGAATGAATTGACTGAAGAAGCCTAAATTAAACATCTAAAGTGGGGAAGACAACATTTGCATATGGTTTCTGACCATTCCAGCTAGAGGCACACATTCGCTTGTTTTTTTTGGAGGGAGTAGGAACTATAATAATATATGTTACACCGGGAGGACATCTCAGGTTACTCCACAGGATTTACTGTCATGCGTTGTGGTTGTGTATTGTGGAGGTCAACGCGGCAGCCAATTTGCACATCTCACAAACAGCCATGGTGTGAATAATCTGACAAATTGTTGGCCAGGACACTGGATATAAACTCCCTTTTCTCTTAATGAATAGTTTCATAGGATCTTTTGATGCCTGCCTGAACTGACAGCCTGGAACTGAGTTTAATATTCCGACTGAAGGAGGGCACTTTCAACAATGAAGCCCACACAGCCGTGTGATACATTGAAGTAAAAACGCGAAATACTGCAGTTGCTGCAAATCTGCAACGAAACCAGAAGTCACTGGGAACACTCAGCAAGTCAGGCAGCATCTTTAAACTTCTTTAGACGCCGCCTGACCTGCTGAGTGTTCCCAGTAACTTCTGGTTTTGCTTCAGATTTGCAGCATCGGCGCTAGTTTGCGTTTTGTCACTGCGCCGAAGCGTCAGCCGAGACTACGTGACATTCAAACGCTGACATGAGACTTGAACCCACAACTTGCTAACTCACGAGGCGAGAGTACGGCACTGGACTACCAATTGACCAGGACGGCACAAATAAAAAGAATTGCTTCCCAAGAATCCCGTGTCATTAAAAAAAAGTTTGACATTTTATCTCACATGAGCTCTCATAGGTATCAAAGTAATGAAAATGTATACACAGGGTGATGAAAAAGCCATTATGTTTCAGCTAGCCTATTCTCTAAAAAAAATTCATAATTTCTTTTAAGACTTATTGAACATTGTACTGGTATCACAACATTTTGGTCACACTGCACTGGCCAAATGAAGTAAATCCATAAAGGATTAGGGAGAGGCGTGGGAGGGGGAGAGGAAAAGACATACGGTACAGGAAAGAACGTAGATCTCATAACACAAAATCTAGCATAACCCATAAACTAGCCAGAACTGTCAAACTGGGACATGCTGAATGTCAATCATGATAAACTGCAACAATACAAATAATATGACACTGTCACAAAGATGCCAATTTAATATTCTATGGTAGCGCAGAGATCAAAAGGTGAAGCTAAGAGGCACTTGCTCACGCTATCTCTTAAAGGTCATCGTCGTCAATGTCATCGGGTTTGCTCACATGTGCCCAAGACAGCAGGGGGTGCAAGGAAATTCAAAAGGAACTCACCATTACTTCTATCACTATTCCTTATCCGGGAACGAGACTAGAGAGCTAAACCATGTGGGTTTGAAGCAGACAAATACCACCTTATTATAAACGGTGGAATAAATGCAAGGATTATTGCTTTATTATTCATTTTAGAAAGTTCAGAAACCTATTTTTAATCAACCTATTAGTGTGTTAAACTTACTGAATCTATCTTAAATGCAGCCCATTGAAAATAAGACGATAGCCAGATTAATCAACTTGGCTGTAAACTTAGTGATAAAGGTGCAATCTGTGGCGGAGGTGTACCTAATGAAGCATAACACAGAATGTGAGAGCTGGCACTCATTTTGAAAGGGAAAACGCAAATTTAAAAAATGGTATTTCAAGCCTGTTCTCACCACAATCATTTCTGAAGGCTCCAAAACAATGCATTCGCTTCGTCTCAGGCTTCCTGCAGACTGCTTGCCAAAACTGCAAAAAAGGGTGAAGAAAAGGAAAATGTTTACAGTCAATTAGCAAAACTAATCATGCGATTATCCTCTGCCTCTATATTTGCAGTGAACTGGACATTTGTGTACAGTTACGGGGGAACTTTGATGTGTTCTCCCTGCTTTGTGAGACTGAAGAGACAGCTTGACCACAGGCTGGGCATACATGACCTTCCAGTCAACCAATGCAACATTTCACAACACTGGCTCACAACAAAGGCAAACGGCCAGCAATGGGAAGGTTTCCCACAATTTATTGTAATGCCCCACAAACTGATGATTGCAGATTTCTGATTCAATAACATCAGGGATAGTTACATTGAACGCATGTGTATTATTTTATTGATCACTGTGACAGACTATTATTCCCTTTCACCACTGTGACTGTAAGGGTTCAACTCATCACAGCTAAAATAACGATATCAAGAGAAACCGAACTGCGAATTTACCATCCTATAAACATTGCACACATTAATACTGCTAATGTAGATTATCCACAGTGGGGACGCAATATTAATATACCAGTTAGTACAATTAAAAATTATTTTAAAAAAATCACTGAAGAAATTCATGAACGTCTCACACAGAGGGGAAGCCAACATCATATCTGATGCCATGTATGAAAATACAGATAGGCTGTGTGTCAGCCTGGGTCCAATTTGATTGGACAGCACTCACCAGGCAAGATGAATCAATCCTTGAATATGCAGCTATGGACCAAATGTTCCTGAAACAAGATGCCTATCATTGGCATCCTCTGCTGTCGTTTGTTTCAACCGAGACTCTTGTCAAGTCGATTACGAAGCTGAGCTTTTGGGACAGTGGCAAAGACCCGCCCGGCAGTTTCTCACCAAATTGCAAGATTTATAGATGGGTCTTCAGAAGGCAACGCAAGGTTTTTTTGATAAGCGCCTCCACCACTACTTAACGTCCACCTGAACAGGCAGTCGGGACCTCGGTTTAATGTCTTCTCCAACACTGCACTGGAGTGTCAGTCTATACTATTAGTTCAAAGTCATAATGTGGGCTTGAATCCACAACCTTTTGACTCAGAGGCGATGACACCAACATTCTGACTCACATGGATACAACTGAACCAGGATGACACAGGCCAGAGATCGAGAAGGTGATACAGAGAGAGAAAGGGAGAGGACAGAAAATTCTGTACTAACTCTTGTGCTAAATGAAAAGTATCTGACTTCTACTTCCCATTTACTGCTTTGAGACAGAGTGAAAAATCTTTTGTTCCACTTTAAAGAGACATATCAAGTTCCTTATAAGTTTGCATGTGTCTGCACACTCTTGCAAATAGGAAATTCATCACCTCGGTAACAGACGGAAACGCTGTTTGAGTCTTTCTCTCGGAGAGAAGTAGACCTTCCAGGTTTCACCTTCGATCTTCAACTTAGAAGTCTCATTTCAGAGTTCAACTTCATCAATTAGGAAGCTAATAGATAATAATAATCCTTGCTTTTGATACAGCCCCTTATCACATCTTCGAGACGTCTCAAAGCGCCTCACAGAATTGACTCCCTTTCCCCCTCGGTCGTTAATCATCAACAACAATCCTACAGGTAATTTGGCTGAAAGTGAAGCAGGGACAGTCCACCCACATAGTTAATATTCTATGCTTTGTGCATATTGCCCAAACTCAAAATGGAAAACACTATGCTTCACCCGCAGTTAGCAAATTCTGATTTGTGAATTTAGGTTTTCAAAAATGTCTTGCTGAATAAAAAGCAGGAAACTGAAGAATAAAGCTCACTTCTAGCATGACCTTAACGTTTCATTAACTAGCGGTACAAAGTCTGAGTTGATGGAATGCTCACACCTCGAACAGCACACACATCATCATGAGTGACATGTTTCACTTGTAATAATAATAATAATAATCCTTCCATTTGATAAAGCGCCATATCATGTATCTGAGACGTCTGAAAGCGCTTTACAGGATAACACTGCATATTTTGTGGGTGAAACCTGGCAACCAGCTGCGCACAGCAGTGTCACACAAACAAGTCGTGGACTGAGTGACCAAGCTTCCTCAATAACGCAAAGATACTGAGATTCTGATATTTTCTTCGGAATTTTTGTCTATGGCAGTTGTAATTTACACAGATTGTGCAGCATGGAAACCGGCCACTCAGCCCAACAAGTCCATGTGAATCGCCACCCACCCACATCCTTACGTGCAAATCTAGCTTCCCCTTAAATGTATAACACTGTCTGTTTCAACCACCACTTGAGACAACGTTCCACATTCTCACATATCCTCCGCATGAAGTAGTTCCTTCTGAATTCTCTTGAAATCCTCTAGTCGCTATCTTATACTTGTGCCTCTGAATACAGATTCCCCAACAAGTGGGGAAGAAAAACTTTCGCTAACCTCATCAAACTCTTTTATAATTCTGAACACATCTGTTAGGTCTCCTTGCAAACATCTCTTCCCTAGCAAAAATTTGATCTAGCCTGATAGCAGTAAACTACTAGTCTGGTATCATCCTTGTACTCTTTCGATCACTGCTATATCGTTGTGGTGCGGTGACCAAAATCGGATACTGTACTCCAAATGTGGTCTAACCAAGGTTTTATACTAATTCGATATTACATTCTCACTTTTATCCTTCTGGATATAAAGCCCAAGATCCTATTGGCCTTATTTTTAAAATAAATATATATATATTTAGTACTATTTAACTGCGTAACTACTTTTAAAAGTTTTATGGATCTGAATCCCCAGATCTTTGTTCTTCTTTATTTCCTACCATTTAGGTAGGAAAGATGACTTACCATTTAGATGTATGACTTCTTTTTTTTCTGCCAAAGTGAGTTATTTTGCAATCCTATGTTCAACTTAATTTGTCTATTCTGCCAGCCTGCGTTGTGCATTTCTCTCAACTATTTAACATGCTCCCACCCCCCCATTGGTGTCTACATCATCTACAAATTCTAGCACACCTCCTATAGCTAAATCCAAATAATGATAATCCTTACATTTGATGCGAGATAATTTATGTGTTTGATAAATAGTACCACTTCCAACCTCTCGCCAGCATCCATTGAATTAAAATGGGAGTATAAATGCAATGCAACAAATGAAAATTGCTGTTGTTAACTCCTTCTC
Source organism: Hydrolagus colliei (assembly GCA_035084275.1). Classification (NCBI taxonomy): domain Eukaryota; kingdom Metazoa; phylum Chordata; class Chondrichthyes; order Chimaeriformes; family Chimaeridae; genus Hydrolagus; species Hydrolagus colliei. The sequence continues at coordinate 2,396,370 of CM068752.1, forward strand.
TTTGCTATCCGCTTTCTAACTATTCTTGAATACTTCTCGCATGAGTCCACACACCCCAACTTTAACTTTTAAGTTTCTCACGTGGTACTTTATCAAAGGCCCTTCTGGAAATCCAAACACATTACATCCACTGCATTTCCCTTATCTACTTTATGGATTAAATCTTCGAAGAATTCAATAAGATTTGTCAAGCATCATCTACCCTTTGTAAATCCATGCTGGCTGCTCTTAATTATATTCTGCTTCGCTAGATGACAAGTCAATCCATCTTTTATTATGGATTACCCACAACCAATGTTAAGATGACTGGCCTACAGTTTCCTGGATAAGGTCTATTACCCTTTTTAATAATAAGTACTATATTTACCAACCTCCATTCTTCTGGCACGATTCCTTTCTCTACCAAGTTCTTAAATATGTATTATAAATATACAATAACCAATAATCCTTGTATTTGATGTAATACTTTTCCCGTCTTCTAAATGTCTCAAAGCGCTTCACAGAACTTTACTGTAAAGTGAATTAACTGTATATATGTGTTGCAAAACGCGGCAACCAATTGCGCACTGTCCCACAAACAGTCGTGGATTGAACTGACCAATTTTTGTTTTGGGGGGGGGGATTATTAGCAGGCGTGTGGAGTAAGGAAACTTCCCCAAGGTTTCGTCCTGACCTGCCTGGAATTGAACTCAGGTCTCTCACATGTAACACTAATTAGGGCTGTGGGACACTTTCCTTTGTGAGAAGTGCTATGTAAATTCAAGTTCTTATGTCATCATTTCCTATTAAATGATTATATCGCAGATATTTTCATCTCTCATTGTGGACTTTTTCAATTTGGGTGGGGAAGAGGAGATCAAATTTAGAGAGTGTGCGAAAGGAGAGTGTGTGTTGGTGAGAGTGTGCATGAGAGAGGAGTGTGAGTGAGAGAAAGAACACGAGGGAAAGCAGGAGGGGGAAACAAAGAGGGTGAGAGAGGGCAGAAAGATGCATCCTGTTAGGTTTCATCTGCAAATTTTGGTGCTGTAGTACCACCGCAATATCTGAGTCCAAATCATTTATGTATATTGTGAACAGTTACATTCCTAATCCTGCAGAAGACCACATCCTTTTGCAAGCTTGAGAAGATGCATTAACTGTAACTTTTGCTTTATTAACCCTTCTGCTGACTCTCCCACAACTCTATGTGCCCTAATTTTAGTCACAAGGCTCTCATGTGGCACTTTATCGAGGCCTCTGAAAATCCAAATCCTCTACTTCACCTCATATCCGTTGCCTACCGTATTGATTACACCTTCAAACAACTCAATAAATTTGGTCTAGCATGACCTATCTTTTTGTAAATCCACACTAGCTGCTCTTAATTATATTCTTTTTTTTCTAGATGACTAATTACTTCATCTTTTATTTATGGGTTCCAATTCCTTGCCCACAAGGAATTATATCTACTATTCTTTATAAAAGTAGATATTACAGATTATTCATTTAGCATTACAACCATTTCTTTATTATCCGTTTGATTTTATCTCTCCTTCATGGTACTAATCCCTATTTTAATCTTGAAATGATTGCCAACATATTTCTGTTTTTTTGCTATATTCTTTTCATGAAAAGGCAAAGGTTGAAGTGTGTATCCTGTAACCATGTCAACCTCCAGTGTTATTCTCAGGTCTAAAGGAGGAAGTGGAGGGGAAGAGATAAGTAAAACATGGGCAAAATCTCATCAATGGCCTAGATTCAAACAAGGTAAAACATCACTCAGATAAATGGCTTCCCTATCTCCGGATTTTAAGAACTGACTTGGCTTATAAACCAACAGAATATTTGTTATCCTTGGAAAAAAAATCATACACTACCTGCAACTTGGAAGATACATCGACTCTTTCATAAATACACATCCTGAAACGAGGATGTACCAGCAAGTGGCAACGCTGTTAGGACTAAAGTATATAAAAAAAATAAAGTTAGCAAACGCACAAGATTAGGGAACAACTAACTAGTGTGTCAGGCTTGCTCATTTGGCAGCACTTTCATCTCTAAACGCTGGTAGTTCAAGCCCCACAACAGGTCTTTGAATTTATACTTATAATCTTATAGTCTAAGGTGATACTCCAACGCAGTGCTGTAAAGGGGTAGAAGGGTTGCATTGCCAGAGACACAATCCTTCAGTTAAGACATTAAACCAGCATTCACATCTGCCTGTTCAAGTGGATCCTATGGCACCACTCGTAAAGAGAAGATTTTTTTTCCCCCCATTGGCTTGTCAAGCAATCCTCCAAATATCATTCAAGTCATTCACTTCAAGTCTCTTTATGGAACTTTGCCATGCACAATTGAAACTGCTGCATTCACCTACAAATAACAGTCACCACACTTCACAATAAATCCTGTGAAAAATGTTTTGATGTCCTCTCCAACGTGAAAAGTGCTAAACCAAATGCATGAATCATCAGTATTCAATAAATTCTGAACCATAGAAGGCAAAACATTAATACAATAAATGCCCAGCTCTGGGTATCCGGAAATCGATCTTAGTTGGACCGAGCACGAAAGCAAGGTTTAAAAAAAAATCCACGGCCGCAAATGTGTGGACTCTCGCTGCCCCAGCCCAATCTCCTAGTGAGCACCCCCACCTCACCTTCCTCGGTGTCCATCAGTGGCTAGGGGTATCGACTGAGTCAGTTTGAATCCCACCAGTAGAAGATAGCAAACAAATGCTGGTAAATGCAAGTTTTTGACGGCATTATAATTATCCTTAGGTGGAAATTCATCTTGCCAGACCGAATCTCCCCCTTCCCCTCCCACCAATTTATCTCACTGATGTTTTAATTGGATTTCCCCCTCCCGTTAGCCATGGTTTTAGTGTAGTTTAATTGGACATAGTAATAATAATAATAATCCTTGCATTTGATATAGCGCCTTATCACATCAGAACTTCACAGAATGTACTGTAAAGTGAATTTTGTTTTTTCACAAAGTGTACATTTCATGGGTGAAATAGCATACCAGAGCAAACACTACATTATCCAATTAATCTATCATTGATTCATCTACTTTATGCAGTTTAAAAATATGATTCTTGGGAATATTCATAATGGGACACTGTATCAGAATCCATTCATTCTGATACAGTGTCCCATCACAATTTGTTGATATATCTCAAAGCACTTCATAAGCTTTTATCAGTGAAGTTTATTGACTGTGTATGTCAATAACATGACAGCTCATTTACACCCAGAACCATCCCATAAATAGAAATGAAGTGAATGACCGACTTTATGTGGGATATTGTTGGTTAAGACACCTGAATAGTCAAGATTTTGATTTAACATCTTATCCCAAGGACAACTTCACCAACACTACAGCAAACCCCCAGCATTGCATTGGGGGTGTCAGTCTCGATTATCTGATAATTCCCAGATTGCGGCTTGAACCCACAACTTTCTCACTTAGACGTGATCGTGGCTAGGATTGTTGCCTGGAATGAGGAAATTCAGGTCTAGGGAAAGGCTTGAGGTATGTAGATAATGGGAAGCTTAGATAGGAAAGCATTATTATTTGTAATGATCAGAGGGTCTAGAACTGGAGGGCACAGTTTTAATTATTTTCTTTTAAGTGCATACTCAATAAGCCCGTCGCTTACACGAAAATAACAATGTTATTCAGTGAGCACCATACAATATACTGAAACACTGCCACAATGTAACTGCATGTTTTTTTCATCTTTCCTCCCTTACGAAAGAAGAATAATAATCCATGCATTTGATATAGCGCTTTATCATGTTTTTGCGATGTTTCAAAACGCGACACAGGATATAATGTTAAGTGAATTAACTGTATATTTTGTGGGCGAAATGCGGAAGTCATTTGCGTACAGCATGACCCACAAACAGTCGTGGATTGAGTGATGAATTACAAGAAATCCCTTTGCCAATTTCGAACTCCTCCAAGAGTCAGCACAAGATATGCAACCCACAGTCCCAAAGTTTTGCATAATATTCAGACTTTCACCATTTTAAGGTGGAATAGAATTATAATAATCCTTGTAATTGATATTGCGCTTTTCACGTCTTCCAAACGTCTCAAAGCGCTTCACAGAATATACTTCATGTGTGAGGGCAACGCGGCAGCCAATTGAGCACAGCAGTGTCCCACAAACAGTCGTGGATTGAAATGACAAATTTTTTTTGAGGGATTATTGTCGAGCAATGTCACAAATACTTACTAGAACAAGACTTCATTGGCATCATGCCTTTCATAACGCACAGTTGTGCACATCAATCTGAAAGACAAATATTCACACAACAAAGGCTTTTTAAATAGCGATGAGGAAAACATTGCAACCATCTGATTACTTTTCAAACTCTAATTTCTGTGTCAGGAAAACTGGATTTTTCTAAACAAAGCAGCTCAGAAAACTTTGTCAATGAATGACAACATTATGTTCAAGTTCAAAAACAAGGTGTTCTGAAAGATTACTCATTAATACAATTGCATGATAAGATGGGTGCAGGGAGGGAGGAAATCACATTTATTTAATTCCCACAAATCAGAAATATTTGACTAGTAGGGCTGGGTTGCTGAGAATTAGTTTTTCTCCAATAAAACAGATTGAATTCAAAAGCAACAAATATTTGTTTTTCAAGGAAAAAAATGTCAAACCAATATTTTCACTCTTTAAAGAAGAAAAAAAACATTTATTTGAAAGAAAGGTCAGGTTTTTTTGACCACCAGTGTTGCGACACATGTGGAAATCCATCACCACGCTTAAGAATGCAGTATGTAAACCATTCAGAGCAGCACACAAGCATACAACCCACACATCAAATATTCCCTTGCAATTGTGCCATTTTCAATACACTACACATTCTTTCCCTTGGAGAATTCAATCCCACTTAAGAGTCCAAACTCTCACATGTCTTTCGCCTTAGCACGTCCTGCTGTCAGGAAAGCTGCTATATAAATGCAATATGTTTGTTTGTTGTTGGAGGGACACACACTGCTTAACTAAATTCAGAGCGCATTAGATACTGGTTAGCAAGAGCCAAGGCTTGGGGACCCGATAATGTGCGTTGGATAGTGATAGTGTGCGTTGCTGCAATTTAACCAGTTAAAACCATATAATAATAATCCTTGCATTTGATATAGCGCTTTTCACATCTTATCGACGTCTCAAAGTGCTTCACAGAATATACTGTAAAGTATATACTGTATGTTTGTGGGCGAAATGCGGCAGCCAATTGCGCACAGCAGTGTCCCCCAAACAGTCATGGATTGAAATGACCAATTTTATTATTATGGATTTTTTTTGGACGGATTATTATTAGGCGCGTGAAGTAAGAAAACTTGCCCATGTTTGTTCAGCTGGGCTTTTTCAGCTAGGCCTATCCTACACCCGAGTCTGCCCTTCCAAGTCTTGCCAATGAGCCAGGCTGGCTGCCCTGTTATCAACAATACCCTGGAGTACTGAAGCCCCACCTAGCTCAGGAACAAGACAACTGACAGCTTTATAGAGGGTCGACTAGATTCCATTGCCAAGGATCTTGAAACCGATTCATAGCCCCAATGAGGAAACCTCATAAGGTACAAAATAGATCAACCATCATCAGAATCACCGATCTCTGAATTTCCCATCCAAAACCTCTCAAAACGCGTAACCACATTGGAAATTCCCTGAACGGGGATTTTTATGTCCAAAACTCATAAGGTTGTTAAAGCCGCAAATACAATGGTATTTTTATCCCTAATTTCAGAATCGTTTAAAATGGAAGATTATTAATTCCTGTTGAGGTAATCCCACTTCTCTATAATAAAATCTGCTTTAATCGGGTTATGAAACCCAAGCATAGAACAGCATTGTCGATGCCATTACAAGTCAGTGCTGTTAGATAATTCTTTATCAAACAAACCATACTGAGAATAAAGGAGTTAATTAAAACACCAGTGCTGTGGATTGAGAATCAATCCAAGTTTTATTTTTGACAAATGTCTTTGTACATGTAAATACTCACCTGATCTGATGTTCCCTCAAATTAGACAGGTCATCCATGCCATGGAGATGGGAGTATATAATTTCTAAATCCTGTTCAAGAAAAAAATAAGACAGATTGAATTCAAAAGCAACAACTATTTTTTTTTCAAGGAAAAAATGGCAAACCAATATTTTCAGGAATGCACTGCTTCTGAATATACCAGATCATGAGCAGGTTTACTCAAAAGTGGCATAGGAAGCACAATTACTGTAATGCAGAAATCACCAGGCTCGGCAAAACTGCGGAATAGCAAACAAGCTCTTGCTATGTCACGTCCAAGCTACTCTTGTTTAGTTGTATTGAAGCCTAACAATAATAATAATAATCCTTTCATTTGATATAACGCTTTATTGCATCTTCAAGATGTCTCAAAGCGTTTCATGGAATATACAGTGAAGTGAATTGACTGTATATTTTGTGGGCAAAACGCCGCTCCCAATTGCGCATAGCAGCATCCGACAAGCAGTCATGGATTGAGTGACCAAATTAATATGATCACTTAATGTTGTATTCAGAATACTGAATGCTGTACTATGCAGGTGGAAAATTACATCATCCCCATCATTCCTCAAACCACAAAATAACTCTTCAGGTCACGTCGCTGAAAGTGGCACTGTAAACATTGCATCATAACCCCATTCCTATCCGCCCGCACTACTGCCTTCCCACTCTCTGGAACCCTAACCTTCAACTCACTCCCAGCTGCCTCTCTTTCAACAGCAATTTATATATAATTCTTCAAATGGGAGTGTTTCGGAAAGCTTAACAGTGGCGGAGCCTGACACCGAGGTGACTGTAAAAGGGCTCAATTTGCTTGAGCGTTTGGAGCTGGGGAGACCAGCGAGGAGGGTATTGGAATAGGTGAGTGAAAAGTCGGGTGTGAGGGTGGTGGAAAGGATAGCTGGAGATCAAAACTGATGCCTAGGTTACATACAGGTTTGGTAAGCCTTAGGGAAATGGGTGATGAGATTAAGGAGCCACAAATTCTTGATTTATGCCATAAATCTGACTCCTTTTTCCCCCTTGATGACAGCTCTGTGGCAAGTGTTAGTACGGAGGTAAATGGGGTGTGCAGTTGAACAAAAGCCATACAAACAAACTATTGTACTATCATAAAATGGTTTGCCTTGCAAAGTGCATAAGCTAACTGTGGTTTGTTTGGCTGGAGGTATACTGACAAACCTGATGGAAAGATTTCGGAAGTGGAGCTACGAAGTTACCCTAAGCCGTGGGGAAAACTTCTTGGAAATGACTTTCAAGGAAAGACTACATTATTTGTAACAATATTAATCCTTGCGTTTGATATACGTTGTGCCTTAATCACGTCTTTGAGGCGTCTCAATGCGCTTCACAGTGAAATAACTATGGGAAAAACTATTTGGAATACAGTTGCCCATTTTTCACACTGATTGTTACATGCATATCATTTATTATCCACTTCAGAACACTTAGGAGCCGGAGTGATAATGACAGCGCATTAGCTTACACATCAGCTATTTAATTACTTCAACAGCTGAGAAGAGCTAAATAAAGCCGAACTGAGGGGGAAACTGTATAGAAGCACAGAACCCTACACAACAGTACTATATCTCATCACCTTGGGACATCCTCCCGACGTGAAAGGAGCTGGAGCAATACAATTTGCTGTTATACTTCAGATGGAATTAAAATTCATTGTTGCAATACATCCACAATGAACAGGAAATGGGATTCCTGTAGCTCAATGGTTAGAGCACTCGCCCTACCAGCGAGAAATCTGGATTCGATTCTGGGTAGGGTGAAACCTTGGGCAAGTTTCCTTGCTCCACACGCCTGATAATAATCCCTCACAAAAATATTGGTCCCTTCATTCCACGACTGTTTGTTTGCCCACAAATATACACTTTACGGTATATCCTGCGACGTGCTTTGAGACATCAAGAAGACTTGAAAAGCACTATATCAAATGCAGAGATTATTCTTCTTCTTATTAAGTGGCATCAGAGGTGAGGTGATGATCCAGTGTGGACCATTCTTGAAAATCAGGACATTCGTTTTTCCCGATGCTCAGTAAATATAGAAACTGAGTGCGAATAAAGGCAGATTGGGGATTTTGGAGACCTTCAATTACAATGTCATAGAGCGCTATAAGAGAGACCACATATCAAGTAACAATTACAATAATATTAATAATAATCCTAACATTTGATATAGCGACTTTCAGAGCAACACAAGCAGCCAATATAAATCAACTTCCTGCTTAAAATAAGTTGTTTTGATGACAAACAAACAGTTGCAGTTTGGCACAGAATGTCAACTGCGGCATTTAGACCGGACTATTTTTGAAATGGTCTGTCCTTTCTTGTGAAGTTGCTGTTTTATGCGGAAATAAATCTCCACAGGCACCAGCAACCTGTCAGCATCTCAGCTAAGTAGTCGTTCTTCATGTACAAGTCTAGACATTGAATGCCACCAGACTATTTGATCGTATTGGGTGGGGGGGGCGGTGTCTCATACTCAATTCTGATCTTGTCCTCATCTGATGTCAATGCGTGCGCACATTCGTCTAGAATACGAATCCAATCATGACTGTATATCATGGAAAAATTGCTGACTGTTGTACACAATGGTACAGCTTCCCACAAGGGGAAGCGTACCACATACTTTTTTGCAGAGATAATTCACGCAAACACCCGCAGACATTCCACTGTACATCCAGCGAAGCACTTTGGGACAGCCTGCCGACAGGAAAGGCACTGTATCAAACGTAACGTTATAATATGATAATAATAATAATCCTTGCATTTGATTTAGCGCTATTCACATCTTATCGACGTCTCAAAGCGCTTCACAGAATATACCGTAAAGTGAATTGACCGTACGAATATACCTCATGTAAGTTTATCAGTCAGGATCATTATATTTATCATGAGCTACGCGACGTTTGAGTTTCTCTCCACTCGGTTATTTGACCCGAGGTGTTCACTATTAAATCATGGTAAAATTAAGTTTTCATGCAAAGGTTTCAATAATTCATCTTTTTAAAAACATGTTTATTGCCACCTAGTGGTAATACCGTAGCTGCCAATGTGAAAGATTCACCGAGATGCTTACAGTTAATAGATTTAAGTGGAATGATCATGTGGAACAGACCCCAGGTGCACAATCCCCATCTCCAGGTAACGTCCCACTTTGCACATTACATTGCAGGCAACTTTCATTCATGATGTCAAAGGAAGATGTATATATAATATTATAATCTAATATATTCTGAAGATCCCTCTAATGGGCTCATTTTTCAACCAGCAGTAAATTGGTTGTCCTTGGTAAGTAAGATTAGCATAGTCCCTGTTAATTGGTACATTTCCCAACTGTGGCTGTGTGAGATTAAAATATAATTTGACCATTGTAAACTCGCAATGCCAAAGTGAGTACAGGTGCAGTATAATGATCAGAGATCTCTGCAGGTTTCAGGAGAAAAAGTGGACTTGCTCGAGGGAATAACAGTTATGGGAGCGAGGCAAACTCACACACTCACTTGGGAGACTCAGAAACAAGCAAGATAGAAGTAGGAATTGCGTTATCTACATATTTGATTACTTACATTTCTCTTATGGTGTAATCAGTTTCAATTATGGATTAACATTCAAATCATAAACCTTGCATTTAATACAGCGCTATATACTGTAATATCCCCAGACACATCTCAAGGAGCTTCACAGAATTTACTGAAAAATGTAGTGCAATATATTTTAGGAGAACACAGCAACCATTTCGCACACAGCATCCATTCTCTCCAAACAGCCATGAAGGGAATGACTAATTTTATCCGGACGATTGTTGGCCTGGACACTGGAAGAAATAACCTTTCAAACGCATGTCATTTTTATTACAATACAGTAATACTGTAGTTTCAAAACCTAACTTGGTTGCCTAAAGTATTGTAATTAACAGAATTTATCTCAGTTTCTCTGCCTCGGGGAAGTTGCCCCACATGTAGGATACTAGATAAACCCAAGTTGTTGTTGAACAGGTAGGATGGTCCTAGTTGGACAAGCAGCAGGAAGTTTGCCAATGTTTCCAGTTGCACGTTTTATAGTTGGATAAATGCTTGCGTTACCCCTAGCCCTACTTGGGAGACCCCGATCCTTGGCTGTTTAACGAACTGCATCTGATCTCTCCGAGACTGTGTGGACCAGAGTGGATACATCTCCTTGCGAGAGAGAGTGCATCTTTCATACCAGAAAAATGCAAACCACAGGCACGTGGAACTCCCAGTAGTTTGCTTCGGAAACTCAAAAGAATAGTGATCGCAGTGCGTGTGTGAGATACCCAGCTGCCCGGAAAATAGTGAGCTCACTTCCCCTTTTTTTGGAGGGTCAGCCGAGTGCCTGACATATCTGGAAACTCATCACCATGATTAACAGTACCTAAACCAAACTGAGTTTCATGCATCCCAACACATGGAAATTCCTAAGATATTTATTGGAATGGACTGCGCTCTCTCTGGTGTATCCTGCGTACCTAATTATGGGGAGTATTAGATCAAGTTGGCAAGATCCAAAGCGTGGGGACCTCAGAGTGTGCATTCAAGTACTGCCGGAGTCTAACCAAATAAAAACAGATAGCTTGTCATTCAGAGCACTGAACGACAAGCCTTCCCACTGCTTGTCCAGCTGGCACCACTCTACCTGTTAGAACTTAGCTTACAGCTGAGTGGGAAGATTCCCTGCCCCCCCCACCCCAGTGATTTGTTCTGCCCATCCAAATCCTGTCAGCAAGCCAGGCTGTCTGCTCCATCATCACAGTGTCCCGGCGAACTGGGGTCCTGACTCGGGAAATGCATTACTGAGACCTCCAGAGAGGGTTGGCTTGATTTTGATATTCCATTGCCAAACATGCTGCCTGACTTGCTCTAAATACAGTAGTGAGGATAAATACGATCCATATCAGCTGAGCAAACTATCACGAGACAAACGGAGAGAACTGCCAAAGCTCAGTTATCAACGCAGTTTCCCTTCTCAAACTCCATAATGATTTGCAGATGGCGAGTACATTTATAGAACATTTATACCACAAACTGAATCTGACCCAGTTTAACGTGCCAAAATATCCAGACAGGAGTCTTTTGTTCTCCTTAGGTAAGGTTTATTTCCACCGTCAACAAACTGCTACACTACGTAATAAAAGAACACGCAGCAGGTCAGGCAGCATCTACGGAGAGAGGAAAGTGAGTTAACATTTCAGGTCAATGACCTTTCGTCAGAAGGTTCATTTAACACTATTTAATAAGATGGGCCTGTGCTATTTCATAGTGGGCACTAATTGCGCACAGCGGTGTCCCACAAACAGTCATGGAAGTGGGATTAAGGGAAATGGGGGGGGAAAAATGTCAAGGGGGGGGGGGGTCGGGGCAGGGGGAATCCAAGATTTGACCATGTACTCCCATGGCTTTCAGTTTGATAAAGCCATGTGAGGACACTGAGTCAAAAGCGTTTTTGAAAGCTGATGAGTAAGTGGGTTTCCCCCATAGGATTACGACATTGTGCAAGTTTATACAAAGAGCGCTACCGACTGAGTCAGGCCGACACCCACAGCAAAGTAGTGCAATATTTCATCTAGCAAAAGGAAGAAAATACCTATGGATGAGGAAAACAAAATAAATAGCAACTGACACTCCTTACAAGGACAGATATCAATCAAAAGCAGCAGCAGAAAATATATATATTTTTAAAAGAAATCCTTGTGAATTCACAATACAATAATAATTCAGGTTAAAACTACTTACCAATCTTCTCCACAGTTCTCCACAACAATTAACAATTTAGCTTTTTTTTAAAAAAAAATAAGTTTGAAATAAATAACTCTCTCGGCCAGCAGAAGAAAGTTAAACCAGCCAATAATGAGCGGCTCTGACAGGGGCAGTTCATGGCAAAGGGCAAACGGTATCTAAACGTGTTGTGGATGGAGAGCCTGTTAAAATCACATGTCCAACAAAGCTGCCTTTGACGCGTTTTGAATTTACTAATCAAAAATACAAGTTACCCGCATCGGGACTCCCTAATTAGCCACATGTATTGGGCGGCCCTGTTGTAAAGCACGAGATCCGGTTTAAATACTGCACCTAAACATCTCCAATGACTTCACTACTTACTAACAGGCGTGGACCAATATGCACCAATTTCCTTAAATGGATGGAAAAATACAACCCGTGAACAACTCCAGTCATGTACGAAGTCAAAATCATTCATGACACAAGCATTTCCTTGTAATGTACATACAAAAAAAAACACAAGTTCAGACAGGACGCCAACCAATTAGTCCTGTAGCTCAGTGGTTAGAGTACTTGCCTCACAAGCTAGAGTTCTGGGTTCGAGTCCAGGCAGGGCGAAACCTTGGGCAATTTCCACAATCCACACGCCTTATAATAATCCCTCGAAAACAAACCAATATTAAATTGGTAATTTTCATGACTGTTTGTGGGACACTGCTGTGATCAATTTAAATTAGCTGTCGCGTTTTGCCCACAAAGTATACAATAACAAAATTGCACTTATATAGCGCCTTTCATGCCGGGAGGACGTCCCAAAGTGCTCTTAAGATTAATAATATACCATATACAATTGAGTTAAGTCAATTCAATTTACAGTATATTCAGTGAAACGCTTTGAGACGTCTAGAAAGACGTGAAAAGCGCTGCATCAAATGCAAGGATTATTATTATTAAGTGTACAGTACTGCAGCAAATTGCAATTAGCCTTAGGATATCAATATATAGTAAAAGCCCGTTTATCCGGCACCCTCGGGACCTGGCCAATGCCGGTTAAAGCGCGTGCCAGATATTCGGCCAAAACCAGAAAAAAAAAGCATTTTTCCTGATAAATTCCGGTTAATCGAATGCGGACTTTTTTTTAGGTGCCGGTTATACGGAAGTTACAGTTGATCGGTGCCGGATAAACAGGTTTTTACTGTACTTACAAAGGATCAATTTAAACTCAATGCACAACAAACTGAAAATTTAATTTATTTTAATTAAACCTGGCTCAGTTCTGTTTTTTTCCACTAACTCATGGCAAGTTCTTCCTAGTTCCTCACTTTTCCCTCTCTAAGCCCGCTAGTACTACATATACAGTGCTGTATTGCTCTCAACCTTCCACCAATGCGACTTGAGCCAAGTCTTCATAGGCGCACAAGGATTATCCCCCAAACTGACTCGCCCACTAATTTGATCTACCTCCGGGCTCTATTGCACACCCACTGAATGGGTAGCTCTTAAGATTAACAATATACCATATGTTTCTACAGTTAACTTCCCTGCACTGAGGCAATCAGTGAGTCAACATCAATCATAGATTGTACACAACATTTTCTGCAACATTTGAGCACGAGTACTCTCTTCTCCTCACACCATCCTCCCCGTGAAGGATAACATCTGCTTGTGGAGGGGCTACATATAAATGTAAGTTGTTGTGGTTGCCAAAAATTAAGGTTTAATTAAGGTTAGGCAGGAAGACCAGTTCCAGTAACATTTCATATATCTAAAGGAAACCTTTATTGTAGACTCACAACAGGATCCTCGGTTAAATTTAAAACCACTTATAGATGATTAAAGGAACTTCAAAAATAATACCTCACTTGTTGCCTGAAGATTAAAAACACAACACTGAACATAGCTTTTCTTAAAACAAACACTCCTGAAGGAATTTGAATTTTTTTTTCCTCTTCCACTGAAACGCAGATACTGTACTCTCCTTACCCAAAGTACCTCCACCACCGCCCCCAACACACACACAGACACACACACACACATACACAAGAGTGTTTAGCAACGGAATCCCTGGCTAATTTCCCCCTCTCTAAACTAAGAGCACAGATTTATACTTCCACAGAGCAAACCCATTATATTCTGAAGATATTTTCCGGAACCAATTCCGAACAAAACGAGTAGTTAGGGTGTGCAATGATTGAGGCACAATTCATATTGGCCTTCAAATGGCAACTAGATGAATACAACTACAACAAAATTACATTTGTATAGCGCCTTTCACATCGGGAGGACATCCCAAGGCCTTAAAAAGAGTCAGCTACAGGGGCACAGGTAGAAATAAATTAACCAGCGAGTTGTGGAATTCAGTGAACCTTTAAAAATGTAATGCATTTTCAGTTATCGGCCCAAAGCAAAATAAGTGTGAGATTTTAATATGGCAGTGTGTGTTTCTAGGACTCGACTTCCGAAACAACTCTGATAATTTCTGTGAAGAAACAAGTATTTCTTCACAGCGACTCACGACTTTTATACAGACTAGTGCAATTCATTAGCACAGATAAGAATGTCACATTTTCTGAATCATGACACGCTTCAATATTGCGTTATTATTCCTTTAATTTAATGATCTGGTTTGTCATTTGCTTGCTTATCTTAAGTTCACCCTGCCACTCCTTCAACGTAGACCATGTGTAACAGTGACTCACGCAGACCGCAGTCAACTGTGGACGCATTTCATTTTTTAAAAAAGTCTACAACCCAGGATGCTTCAAAAGAAATTCTCCATTGATTAACTATAATGACAACATTCAGACATACTGTACCACGTTTCATAGTGACAAACGGAAGCTGATTCAAAGAGAAAAAAAAAGGACATAAAATTGGTTATCAGCTCTGTGCTACCACACAAATGTAATAAATATATACAGTACAAGCCTGTTTATCCGGCACCCGATCAACCATAACTTCCGTACAACCGGCATCGCAAAAAAGAGGTCCACATTTGATTAACTGGAATTTATCCGGAAAAATGCTTTTTTTTTTGCGTTTTTGGCCAAATATCCGGCATGTGTTTTAACTGGCATTGGAGAGTGCCGGATAAACGGGCATTTACTGTATATTTTAAATCACATCGGTAACTGATGTTTTCAGTGGTTCCAGGTGAAAGTTTCTGTGTATTCCTTTCACCCACATAGGATACTATCTATACTATCTATTATTGCTTTCCATTTCTGGGTGATTTTATCCTCCCACAAAGAGGTAATGCATCTGGCTGCCTCCAAAAATTGTTCTTCAGCTAGGGAGACACTGGGATGCATTATAACGAATCATATCTAAACTCACTCCTAATGCAAACTCCTTGTCATGTTGCCCTGATCCCAAACACACCTGTCTAAATAGGTTTTGTATTGTTCTCCTCAGCTTAACTTAACAACTAAAACTTAACAACTCACACTCAAGAAACACAGAAAGTCTCAAACGCTTCACAGGAACAACACGAGCCCGAGGAGGTAGAAGATGAGAGGAAAAATTGGGAGCGAAGCAGTCAAATGGCACAGTGAAAGACTTTTAAGATTGGAGCAGGAGGGAGGTAATTCTTGTAAACCCCCTCTACGCACCTCCAAGGTTCCTAACATCCGTCCTAAAGTGAGATACAGAGTCAGCGAGCTCCTAACTGGCTTCAATTAAACATTGACAAGAGTCTGAGGCTTTTCTGACAGGTTCCAATCAGCGTCTTCTCATCTCAGGTAACGATAACATCAACCTGAGACGGTCAGTGTATTCTGAGGTCTCATCTGCCTTTTCAGGTCGTCATTAAAGATCCAATGTTTCACGTAATGTCACGTAAGAGAAATATTTTTAAAAATAAAATCGAAATAGCCACACTTCTAAACACTGCAAATAAAAAGCAATAAAAAAAAGACTTAACGCCACTCGAAAATCCACCCCCTGGACAGCAAGAGGAAAAGTGATTCATCCATTTTCCGTTTATGAACAAACGTAACACAAGGACTGTACACCTGCACTGGATGGTAAGGAAAATTGATTGGCAATTTTGAACATGCCTTTTGATCAGTCATTCATTCACCTTGTATTAGCACCTTCACACTATTTTCATTTGGTACATAATCCAACAGATGACGGCAGCAACGCAAATAAAACAAGCATCGGATACTTTCAAAGATACATTAACATTAACCACAGGTCTGCGTGGTTAAAAAAGCCTAGAACGTCAATTGTAATGTTTAGTTCATGCAACTCTTTTCCTGTCAATATTTACCCGTTTCCTTCTGAACGCAAAATTTAATCTACACTGTAAGTGCCTTTCATGTCAGGAAAACACCACAAGGTGCCTTGACAGGCTGGGTGGGCATTCGAGCTGAGAGTAGGAGTTCAGGGGGGGGGTAGGGGACAGATGACCAAAGTGCAGTCAAAGAGGAAGGTCTTGAGATGAACCTCAAAAGAGATGAGGGTGGTAGTGAGTAGGGGGACACCAGGATGGAGTTCCAGAGGGGGGTGCGATAGACTGCAAGCCTTTATTTCCAATGGTGGAGGGAAGCAAGGGCTGGCGAGCGAACAGGTTTGAGAAGGTCCCAGAGGTAAGATGGTAACTTAGCGGCAGGTCAGCGTAGGCCGGAGCCCTCCCTCCCTCCCTCCCTGCGGCCACAAATCCGCCTCTCTGCTTGATCCCAGACTTGGCAAATGGGTCGGTGGAAGCCTCTCTCCACTGAATCCCCCGGGGTGGGGGGGGGGTGGGGGGGGGGGCTCGGATCCGTAACGGACCGTTTGCACACAGGGATTGTACGCCACAAAGCTTAGCTTGACCTGCATTGGGACCTTGCTGTACTTGGAAGAGAGATGAACACCAACAAGAGTACTGTACTTTTCACCCCTTCTCAGCGAGATAACTTCGGGACAGTGTCCAGACGGTGTTAGCGTCCACCGCGACCCCAAGGTACGGAGAAAAGAGTCTTCCAATCCATTCCCTCGATGTCTTCTCTCGGGCTGGATTCCGCCCTCGATGGCATCTGCCATCATGTACCATCGGATCGGATCAGACCGTTTTTTAATTTAAAAATATACACACACACACACACACACATTACCGTGTATGAATATTACATGGAATGTGTGGAACGGAAGAACTACAGCGATCTCACGTCACGCTTCAAGGAGAAAAAAAAAACTGCATCTCGTCGTCGACTTGTGCAAAAACAAATGTGGTCACTCAATCCACGGGCTGTTCGTGGGGGGACAACGCGGTGTGCAATCGGCTGCCACATTTTGCCCACAAATATACACCCAATCCACTTTACAATACTGTACGATCTGTGAAACACATCGAGACATCTTAGCGATGTACAGTACTGTACGTACCTGGAAAGAACGGGCTACCTTGGCTTTACTGAGCCTGGTTTAAAACGTGGTTACAGAAATGTCACCGGCCGGTTCACTGTGAGTGTATGTACTATGGGTTAATCACACACACAATCTGACTCAGACATAACTTTACAATGATACGACTTTTGCAAGTTTGGCGTAAGTGGTCACTCAACCCACGACTGTGGACACAACACTGCAATTGGCCCGCAAAATACACAGTCACTAAACTTTACAGTAATAATAATCTCTGCATTTGATATAGCGCTTTTCACGTCTTCTAGACTGTGTCTCAGAGCGCTTCACAGAGTGTACTGTCAAGTGAATCGCCTGTATATTGTGTGGGCGAAACGCGGCAGCCAATTGCGCGCAGCAGCGTCCCCCCACAAACAGCCGTGGGTTGAAACGACCCATTTATTGCGGGTTTTTTTGAGGGATTATCATTAGGCGTGTGGAGCAAGGAAACTTCCCCCCAAGCTTTCTCGCTGCCTGGAATCGAACCTGGGTCTCTCGCTTGTCAGGCGAGTGCTCTGACCACTGAGCTACCTGACTCCAGGTACATTTATTTCTACGAACGCGTTTATCCTGCGAAGCGCTTCGAGTGCGTCTCGAGGACTTTGTGTGTGTGTGTGTGTGTGTGTGTTTGTGAGTGTGTGAGTGTGTGTGTGTGTGTGTGTGTGTGTGTGAGTTTGTGAGTGTGTGTGTGTGTGTGTGTGTTTGTGAGTGTGTGAGTGTGTGTGTGTGTGTGTGTGTGTTTGTGAGTGTGTGAGTGTGTGTGTGTGTGTGTGTGTTTGTGAGTGTGTGAGTGTGTGAGTGTGTGTGTGTGTGTGTGTGTGTGTGTGTGTGTGTGTGTGTTCGCGCGCTGTAGAGGCGGACAAACTCACTCGCAAACACACGCAAACACATAGACATGAATATAAATAAAAACAAAGTTACCTGGCGTGACCTTTCCGTACTTTTCTTCATCAAAACCTGCTTGAACAGCGGCTCCATGATAATTTCTCCTCTGATTTCTCTCCCACGGGTTAATTTGTTTTTAAAAATAATCTTTTTTTTAAAAAAAAGTATATGTTATATATATATATATATAATATATATATATATATATATAGTTAAATAGTCAAAAAGAGGGAGTTTAAAGCCAAAAAAAAATGTCCCAACAAGTCCAGGTAAAACATAAACCAGGTGAAACTTCACACAGGAGGTGGTGGGGGGGGTGAGGACAACTTCCCTCTCTGTCTGTCTGTCTGTCTGTCTCTGTCTGTCTCTCTGTCTGTGTCTCTCTCTGTCTGTCTGTCTGTCTGTCTCTCTCTGTGTCTCTCTCTCTCTGTCTCTCTCTGTCTGTCTCTCTCTGTCTCTCTGTCTCTCTCTCTGTCTCTCTCTCACTCTGTCTCTCTCTGTCTGTCTCTCTGTGTCTCTCTCTCTGTCTGTCTCTCTGTGTCTCTCTCTCTCTCTCTGTCTCTCTCTCTCTCTCTCTGTCTCTCTCTCTTTATCAAGAAGTTTTTAAAGTCATATGTAATAATAATAATAGATACCCAGGGGGTCAGGGAGAGGGTCTGTCATAGCGGCCAGTGTGAGGCCTCCACCCCCACCAGCCTGCTCTCTTCAGTTAGTCACTCACCCCCTCCCTCCTCCCTCCCTCCCTCCCTCCCTCACTCACTCCCTCCCTCTCACTCCCTCCCTCACTCCCTCCCTCCCTCACTCACTCACTCACTCACTCACCCCCTCTCTGTCTCCCTCACCCCCTCCCTCCCTCCCTCCCTCCCTCACTCCCTCTCTGTCTCCCTCCCTCACTCCCTCCCTCCCTCACCCCCTCCCTCCCTCCCTCCCTCACTCACCCCCTCCCTCCCTCCCTCCCTCACTCCCTCACCCCCTCCCTCCCTCCCTCCTCCCTCCCTCCCTCCCTCACTCCCTCCCTCACTCACCCCCTCCCTCACTCACCCCCTCCCTCCCTCCCTCCCTCCCTCACCCCCTCCCTCCCTCCCTCACTCACCCCCTCCCTCCTCCCTCCCTCCCTCACCCCCTCCCTCCCTCCCTCACTCACCCCCTCCCTCCTCCCTCCCTCCCTCCCTCCCTCACCCCCTCCCTCCCTCCCTCACTCACCCCCTCCCTCCCTCCCTCACTCACTCCCTCTCTGTCTCCCTCCCTCACTCACTCCCTCTCCTCTCCCCCCCCTCCCCCCTCCCTCTCCCTCTCTCCCTTTTAATTCCTAATGTAACTTTAAAAGAACAACAAGACCTGAGACTGTGACTGAAGAAATCCTGAAATAAATCCTCTCCTTTCCCTCCCTCCCTCCCTCCCTCCCCCTCCCTCCCTCCCTCCCTCCCTCCCCCTCACTCCCTCTCTCTCTCACTCACTCACTCACTCCCGGGGGGGGGGGGGGGGGGGGAGGCGTCCAAAAGCGCCTAAGACCCAAATCCTCCTTCAGTTCCTCTGACTCCCCCCCAACTCTGAGCCTCCTGCTGTCAATCGGCCTCAATCATTCAGTTGTTTCCCAGGCCTCGGCATCTCTCCCTCCCCTCCCTCTCCTCCCTCCCTCTCCTCTCCTCTCCCTCCCTCTCCTTCCTCACTCTGTTCTTCTCCTCCTCCTCCTCCTCCCTTCCTTCCTTCTTCTTCTTCTTCTTCTTCCTTCTTGTTTGATGGGGGTGGGTGGTGGAGAGTGAGAATAGGAGAGAGAGAGAGAGAGAGAGAGAGAGGGAGAGAGGAGACAAGGCAAGAACTTTCTCTGTTTCCCTCCCAACCTACTACTCCAAACTTTTTTTTTTCTTCTTCTCCCTTCTCTCTCTCTCTCTCTCCTCCTTTCTCTCCTTCTCTCTATCTCTCTCTCTCTCTCTCTCTCACCTCACTTTAGTTATGGACTGACATGCCTTCTCACTGTGTGTGACCAGCCATGGCTTCTTCTGTCCTCTCTCTCTCTCTCTCTCTCTCCCACTCCCTCTACTGCCTGCCTTTTGCCTTTGCCTGTTGCCTGAGGGAGGGAGGGGGGGGGAGGAGGGAGGTATGTGTGTGTGTGTGTCTGTCTGTATGTATGTGTGTGTGTGTTACACCTCTTCATTCATTAATTCACTCCTTCCTTCCTTCATTCATTTATTTATTCATTCACTCACTCACTCACTCATTCACTCACTCATTCACTCACTCACTCATTCACTCACTGCTAGTCAGTCAGTCTCATGCATCGAGCAACAGGTCCACAGGCTGAAGTAGGGGTGGGAGTGAAGGTGGGTTGTGGGGAGGGGGGGGGGGGGGATGTAATATGTTACTGTATATACAGTACGTCACCCATAAATATACAGTCAATTCACTTTACAGTGTGTTTCTGTGAAGCGCTTTGAGACGTCTTAGAAGACGTGAAAAGCGCTATATAATAATATATATTATATAATAATGTATATATAATAACAAATCCGTGCATTTGTTACAGCGCTTTTCATATCTTATCGACGTCTCAAAACGCTTCACAGAATATACATTATATATGTATATTATATATACGTTACATCTATACATTATATAATATATATATACATATATACATACACACATATACAGTACAGTACTGTAAAGTGAATTGACTGTATATTTGTGGGCGAAACTGTGGTGGGCGAGTTTGTGGCGGCCAATCACGCGCGGCAGCCGCCCACAAACAGTTGTGATTGAAATGACCAATTTTTATTACTGTGGGTTTTTTTCGGACAGATTATTATTGGGCGTGTGTGGAGTAAGGAAACTTCCCCAGGGTTTCTCCCTGCCTAGATTCGAACATGGGTCTCGCGAGTGTAAGGCGAGCGCTCTAACCACTGAGCTACAGGAGCTCCACAAATGCAAGTATTATTATTATATATTGACTGTACATTATTTGGGTGAAAATTTATTTGAATTCAATTCAGATTCATTAAAATCCCGGTTACTTTTTCTTCCCCCCCCCCACCCCCCCATATCATCATTGGACTCACACTGCGCTGTAATAGAAATAATTTTAATAAGAATAAGAATAATCCTTGCATTTGATGTAGCGCTTCTTCTAAACGTCTCAAAGCGCTTCAAAGAATCTACAATATACAGTAATGTGAATTGACAGTGTATCTGTGGGCGAAACGCGGCAGCAAAATTGCGCGCGGCAGTGTCCCACAAACAGTCGTGGATTGAAGTGACCGATTTTATTATTGCGTTTGTTTTCTTGAGGGATTATTATCGGGGTATATGGAGTAAGGAAACTTGCCCGAGGTTGCGCCCTGCCGGGAATAATAATTCAGTGCTCGTCCATGAATTTGACATCATGCTTTTCACCTCTTCTAGATGTCTCAAAGTGCTTCACAAGAGTGTGCTGCGTACACCCCCGTGCACAGAATACGTCAAGTGAGTTGACTTTGCTTGAAGAAAACTAACCTTCAAAAGGGGTAGATTTTATTTGGTGAAAAAAACGCTACAGAAAGTTAGCCAGCGTCCGCACTTTCCATGTTTCTGTGGCGTGGACAACACTGTCACTACTGGAGAAATAGAGAGTCATGCGCACAAACAAGATTACGATAAGATTGCAATCTGTTTACAAACAGTAAGCTCTTCCCACCAGGAAGTACACACACCATCCACCCAATCAGACCTCAAACACACAGAAAATAATCCTCGCAGTCGTGCCTCACAAACAGCTGTGGAGGGAATGACCACTTTTTTTCGTTCAGGGATTTTTACCCTCGGAAAGCGATCCGCTGATCGACTAGCAACTGGGTTCCTACTCACTGCTGGGTGAACAGCCGTGTGGTGGTAAGGACTACTTGCCCAACATTTCTCACTGTCTGGGAATCGAACCCGCGCCCTCTCTCTTGCGAGGCAAGAGTTCTAACCACTGAGACGCAGGACGCCACGGCTGTTTGTGGGGGACCCTGCTGCGCGCAATTGGCTGCCGCGTTTCGCTCACAAATGTACAGGCAATTCACTTTACGGTATGTTCTGGGAAGCGCTTTGAGGCGGTCTAAGAGACGGTGAAAAGCGCTATATCAAATGTAAGGAATGATTATTATTATCATTATAATCTTTATAATAAAACAGCCGCAAAGTGAATGACCAATTTTATCTGGTGGACTGTTGGCTAGGGTACTGGAAGAAACCCCCCACCCCCCCTCTGCCCTCCTCCACTTCTCATTCTGAGTAGTGCCATAGGAACTTTAATATCCCCCAAATGTCACAGCTCATTCAAAGGATTGCATCTCTAACAAATGCGCCACCCCCAGCACTATACTGGAGCGTCAGCCTAAATTGTGACTTCAAAAGCTCTAAAGTGGGAGCTCGAAACCCACAACCTTCTGATTTGGAGGCTCGACAGCCTTCCCTGAATCTCTCACCGAGTGGGTGGAAGATACGAGAAACCTGGTACAGTATAACAACAACAACTCCGATTTATACAGTGCCCTCCACGCCGGACGGCGTCTCAGAGCGCTTTACGATAACGGATCCCGGGACCGAGCCAGGGGCAGGGGGAGAAAGGTGACCAAAAGCGCGGTCGAAGAGAAAGGTCTTCAGCTGTGACCTGAAACTGGGAAGAAAGTGGGGGGGGGTGAGGCGAAGGGAGCGAGGAAGTGAGTTCCAGAGCCTCGGGGCGTAGTGGCTGAAGGTGGAGCGGGTGATTCGTGGGGGGACATGGAGGAGGCCAGACCCAGAGGAGCGAAGGCAGTGGGTGCTGGGTTGGGGGGGGAGAGGAGGTCAGAGAGATAGGGGGGGTGCAAGAGGAGTGGAGGGATTTGAAAACAAGGGCGAGGAAAACAAGGGCGAGTGCAAACTTCCTGGTAAGCAACACGGCTCTGCATGAATTGTGCTTCGCAGAAGTTTACACTGTGATGCAAGATCACGTCCTCTGCATGCCTCCATCCACATTCTCACTCGATCCTTCCCTCACATGTGAAAAGGTCATGGACTTCTTCCTCATATCAAAAATAGAAGCCATCTGTTTTGGCTTCCTCCTTTTCCTTTCTCCATTCCTCCAGCTCTCCCGTTATGTATCTTACATTCCCTGCACTTTCTGGTCCTGTCCCGTCCACTGTGAGTTTGACCGTGCAATACTTGGCCTCTATTTCTCCCTCGTCCCTCACAACCATCATTATCCATATGAAACTTACAACCCCCCGTGTCTCGAACCCTCTTCCCACCCAGCTGGTTGTTAAGTCGATTGGCGGATCGCTTCCCGGGGGATAATACAACAACAACTTTGACTTACATAGCGCCCTCCACGCAGGACAGCGTCTCAGAGCGCTCGATAGTAAGCCTGGTAATAATAATGCAGTCAAAAAATGTTGGTCACTCAATCTACAACTGTTTGTGGGACACTGCTGTGTGCTGAAGCTACAAGAGCAGTGTTGTACTCACAGTTGCCAGCTTTTCTACCACCCCAGCTGTGTAAAGCATAAGCTCCCTTCAGAACCGAGACAATTAAGCGTCTCTTAACACCCCCACTTCAACTCTAAAATGAGTTCACACATTTGTGTCGCCTCCCACTTGTAAGAAAAATACGATAAAATCATTGCTGCCCACAAGGGCAAAAAATCAAACACACTTACAGGAAATAAAACAGACCGAAGAGTAGATAAGAAGAATTGTTCCAGAAAATGATGGGTCTGAAAATTTCCATTTTGAAACCTTGCCCTCGTGTCACTAGCCAGTTCAGTAGTTGTGCAATTATGTGTTAGTCAAATAAAACCTGAGCTTTGCATAATTTTACATGTCACATATGATACAACTCATGGAAGTTTGACAGAACTCCTACTTTGCATAAGCCATATTAAATGTACGATCCCAAATGGTAATGTTGCTGATAATAATAATCCTCGCGTTTGATTTTGCACCTAATCATGTCTTCGAGACTCAAAGCAGGGAATATACTGTATATTTTGTGAGTGAGCTTCACAGGATTTTACCTTCACGCCCGAGTTAGAATCAAATAATAATCATTGCATTTGAGGATTTTCTTTGCCTTCATGTCACAGCCTGAGATGCGAGAGAGAGAGCTGGGCACACTTAACCATAATGATTTGGGAGCAGGCATGGGAACTGGCACATTCCACCTCTACCTAAAACAGGATGGAGCAATGCCAGTTTAAATTGCTACACACAACATATCTGACAGACCCCTCTACTTCCTCCACCTACACCCCCACCAATCAAGTTCCAAGATACAGCCATTAACTGGAATCAAATGATGAATGTTGGAGATGATGAGTCAGAAGATTTCGCTCCTACATTTTCTGGGTATGTCCCAAAATTTGTAGATTCATACACACTACCCCATGCGATCCAAGCAATGGCAGAGCTTGGATAACCTTTAACCTTTCAGTGTTTGGAATTACTCCAGATTTCTTGGAACAGCTGTGTCATCTGTAAACATGTCTAAACGGTTGATGTATCGCACAGGTGTGAAAGCACATTTCCGCATCCCTATTGATTTACATTTCTCTTCCTTGTCCATCTTGTTTTTCAAACGTTCTTATCTCTTCCTAATGATGATCACTGCACTGGAATTTATACCTATCTCCACCTCCAAATCTAGTTTAACTGAAGTCCATCCTGTAAATGTTTTGTCAGCTTTCTTTGAAAAAGGGTACAGATTCGGTACTTCTCTTTACACATTTATTGCACAAACAAATCCTCTAAAAGTAACAAATAAGAAACAATATATAGTGCATACTTAAAAGAAAACATGTACAGAAGATTCTGTTTTTATATAGTTTAGCTAACATCTTTCATTGAGTCAATAAATT
The DNA here is from genome assembly GCA_035084275.1 of Hydrolagus colliei. Classification (NCBI taxonomy): domain Eukaryota; kingdom Metazoa; phylum Chordata; class Chondrichthyes; order Chimaeriformes; family Chimaeridae; genus Hydrolagus; species Hydrolagus colliei. The sequence continues at coordinate 2,421,275 of CM068752.1, forward strand.
AAATAATGTAAAAGACAATTACAATGGTGACAAACAACAGTAAATATAATATAATTTTATGTGTACAATGCAATAGAAGCCCAGCATTTTTCATGTGTTGCAGTTGTTCAGGAGAAAAATGATTTGACAACATTTTGAAAACGTAAGACTTCAAAACTGTACAAAGGAAAGATGCAGATTTAAGAATATGCAATTGTATAAAATTACCTTTGTGTATAAACAAGGATGAGATATATTAACTTCCTCATCCAAAATTCTGAATCTCATTGAAGTTAGGTCCGTTATGCACGTTGTATACAGACGGAATTACAGATGTTACGTCCTTAACCAATCCTTCCCGTTGGTTATTAATTCCATCAAAGATCACCTACCAAATTACCGGTTCATACATAGCATGTAAAATACCTGTTTACACAAAAGTGGCACCATAGACCTCCAGGTCTCACACACCACTACCTCAGCTACCATTAACCTCAGCTCCTTGTTCAAAATCCTTGGTGAACGCTAAACCATCTTATATTGGGAGAATGTGCAAGGCCATCATAGACCCATTTATCACATTCAACGCTACTTCACGAGTAAGGCATGCTTGTGAAAAGGATTGTTACCCACACAGATATTGTCTTCCGTGTAAGTCACAATTTTCTTTCTCATTGGGAGGGGAGGTGTGTGTAGGGGGGGGGGGGAGAATTTCAATCCCCCCACTTGAATACACCACCCAGTGAGTATTTTATCAGGATTTCCAACCGCCACCCCCTCCCAATAAACAAATGCTTCTAGAGATTAGAAACATCGCGAAAGGTAAATGAGACTGTTTTTGTTGATTGATGAGTCAAATGTAGGAAAAAAATACAGTAAATTTACTGCAAAGGTGGGATTTTCTATGCTCCATACAGTAATTGAAACAGAAAGGGGCATTATTCCAATAAGCATATGCAAACAGCATTTACACTCCATCTAACTTGCCCTCCTTCTCTGCAGAGCATCACTTCCTATACATTCATGGTTGAAATCAGAGACTCGATACAATTATGGGGGGTGGGGGAGAGGATGGGGGGTGGAGAAGAGGCTTTAAATGTGATGTGTTCCATCCTCTACTTAATGATATAGTGTGCTGGCTAATGATGCACAGCATATTTTACCGTTCATCATTCTAAGCTGCATAATTATGTGTAAAATGACAGAGTAGAAATAATTCAAACTGAATCAATCTACAAATTACAAAACTTGCACGTAGCGGAAAAGTAAAATACTGTACAGTATAGCCCTTGATGCAATGTTATTAACTGAGGTAGTGGAATATCCCAATTAACTTTTTACCAAATTAAAATTAGAGTTTGGAGTCAACTCCATCAGTTAGAAAGAGTCTCAAACAGATGCATGCATGATTTCTGTGACTTACCTTTCTGTAAAATTTGATCTGCCGATGTTTTTGCCACTCACATTGCTCAAGTTCTTATTTTACAGTAGCCTAAAGCAACAGCAGCCATACAATGATCCCATTTAATAAACAAGTCAACAATTAGCGCTGTCCAATGTCAGTTGTGTCAATGTAATTCCTAAAACATTAAATATAATTAAGTTTTTACACTTGATTTATGGTTGTAAAAGTACATGTACAAAACAATTATCTCTTTAAACACACTCCATTTGTAGAATACAAAATAATAAAAACATGTGGTGAATATATGCACAGGTTCAGTAAGAACAAGGGAGGTTAGTCCGACTTCGCTGAAGTCAAAGTTTCTACAAGTGTGATGTTCTGGTTCCACATCGATCCAGAAGGCAATTTCTTCCCATCAGTTGCAATTTTCTAAAAAATATACTGTACATACTGTTTATTTTCGAAAGGAACCTTTCAAATCCAACTCTCACATTGGAGAAATAAATTGGTTTGATGTGACCAATTTCACAGATGCAGCAGTGAGGAAAGGCTATTGTCCCATGGAAGCTCATCCTTTTTTTTCCCCTCCCCCTCCAGAACGGGTTTCCTTCTTGGTGCCATCTTCTAATATGTGCAAAAATTTACGATGCGACTGTTTGTAATGCTGCCTTTTTTTGGCAATGCAACAATTCAAAGCAAGATCTGAGCTACATATGGAGAGTGGGTGCTTGCTACAGCTGCCAGCAAAGGCAGGTCACTGGATTCAATCCTGGAGGAAGAATAAAAACGTTACCAGAATCCAGTAGAACAGAGCGGTTAAATCTAATACCGTTGGCAATTTAAACTTTGCAACAAAATTAGGAGTAAAAGTGAGTGTGTGTACAGTCAAATTTGAAGTGTCACAATGATTGGATAATATTCCTGATTCTAGCTGCTCGAAAATGAAGTTTTGAGCTGTTTGTATTTGACAAACCGTGCAAAAATGATTTTGAAGATTTTTTTAAAAAGTCACTAGAAAAATATTCATGTTTTATTCAAGTCTCAAAGTTCAATAAACGAACTAAAACACCTTACAGTAATACATTCTGTCCTCTGGACAATTTTCCTCTGTTGAGAGCTAAACTCAATGACAACGAGTATGCAAACCCAACCCCTGATTACTTCGAAAGTCGGTACAGTAGCTTGTTTATCCATGAACTCAATGCACCGGCACTTCCGTATAACCGGCACGCCAAAAAAAGAGTCCCCATTCGATAAACCGGAACTTATCCGGAACAATAGCAGTGGAGCATTTGTAAATGCATCAATAACAGATAACAGAATATTGTATTGGTACTTGTTGTTAAAGCTACTCTCTTATGTTTTTTTACCTTTGCTGGTAGATGCTGCGCTTGAAGCCATGATGCTGCGGTTAAAGTTTATAGTCCAGTGATTCTTTTTAAAATGGAGCGGGTGAAAAAAACGGAGCGCATATGACTTTAAAGTCATACAAGCGGCAAGCCGATAACGCTGGCCGATAACCCACATTGTCACGCAGGTGCAGTATTTCGGTTTGCCGCTAGTAGAGTCTAGGGCTTCAGCTTGCAGCCAGTAAAGTTGTGCGACTTTAAAATCGCTCTGCCATTTTTTTCACCCGCTTGGCTCCATTTAAAAAAGAATCGTTGAACTGTAAACCTCAATCAGTAAAGGTGAGAAGCGCAAGAGAGTAGTTTTAACAATAAGTACCAATATAATATTCTGTTATTATCTGTTATTATTTAGTCTGGTGTGTCTGGTGTGTGTTAAAATAACTTTAATTTTTTTGTAGTGGGTTTTCGATTTAACCGGCATTGACCAGGTGCCGCTGGTGCCGGATAAACGGCTTCTACTGAACTTGGGAAGAACGAATGTGAATCCACATTTTATTGCTCTCTTTAGCAATATGTTGGCTCTTTGATACAGAGTCCATCACAATGGCATTCATTAGTCCTATAGCTCAGTGGTTAGAGCACTCGCCTTAAAAGTTAAAGACCCTGGATTCAATTCCAGGCAGGGCGAAACCTTCAGCAAGTTTCCTTGCTCCACATGCCTAATAATAATCACTAAAAAAAAAATGGTAATTTCATCCACGACTGTTTGTGGGGACACTGTTGTGCGCAATTGGCTGCCGCGTTTCGCCCACAAATAGTCAGTCAATTAATTTTACAGTATGTTCTGTGAAGCGCTTTGAGACGTCTAAAAGACATGAAAAGCACTATACCAAATGCAAGGATTATTATTATTAGGTAGGTTCAATGTAAAAATGAATAATGCTTACCCTAACACCATGCCAAGTTCCTTTACGTGCACTCTCATTTGGCCCTTCAGGTATTCTGACAACATCTTACTCTTGAAATACAGTTCCTGTAGCCGATCCTCAAGGTGCATTATACACTGCAAAGAAAAAAAATTCTAATCAAAGCTAAACCCGTGTCTTGCGGGCAAGAAAACTGTCAAAACATTTCCCCCCACGTTTCTATGCAGCCGGCTGGTAAATCCACTTGCATCGACGGACGGGTCAGGACAACACTTCCGAGAGTCAATGGATCTGGCAAGTGAAGCAGTGATGGAGGATGGAGCGTTACCAGTCAGGGAAAAAGATTAACGCACGGAAATTTAAACAGTTTTGATCGGAAACTGAATAGACTTGTTGAGCCTACGACTTGGGATCGATTACACCATTTGTAAAGAGAAGACTTATGCGAGTTTTACTGCAATTGCATTTAACTTCCCCAGTGGGTAAGATTTCCTATCCACTTCAGTGAGATAAAGAGAGCGGATAAACATTCTGAACTGCAATAGCTTAGGTTTCAGCTAGTGGAATTCCCGGCCATTTACACACTAAGAAGCTCGGGTACCAGAACGTATGTACCACTCCCACCCACCACATCAGTGCTGTACTTACAAAGTTTGGAGAGAGATCGAGTTTGTAGAGCTTTAGAGTGGAATGAAGTAAGTTGGAAACTAAGCTGGATACCAGTACTTCTTTCCCGAGTCTGTTGCCTTCTGTGATACGCCTCTGGCTACTTGCAATGTGCACACTCCATTTATCCACATCTGCTATAATGCAGACAGCCTCCGCAATCGGCTCATCCAACACTGGATGCTGAAGGGAAAGAATAGTCAAGAGAAAATGTTTTATTTCGGTATCTTTATGAACAATTTCAGTGAAGGCCATAGCCCCACAGTTTATATTAAGCACCTCTTTGGTCAGGAGTTCCTCTTAAGTAGCATAAAACTGCATAGGTTACGGAATGTCGGCTATTTTATAGTCACTTAAGACCCATTTAAAACAGTTTCAATAGTGGAATTTTCTGCATAAATCAGAAAATATTGCTGGTTTATCAAATCTCCTGCAAGGGTGGGTGGGGTGGGATCGAGAGTTTGTTATTTGGAGATGTAAATAAGGCAGAGAGTGATCTGTGAATTTTAGCATAATTGCTATGATATTTTATTTGACACTGTATCACTATTATATCATGAGAGACTGTGACCCTGTTTGTGAGGGTGATATGTCCAATCGCTGTGCTATGAGGCAGAGACTGAGATTAATATTGTACACCACATCAGGCCTGGGTCCTATATTCACCCACAGTGACCGCACATCAGACCAGTCTCAGGCCTCCAGTGTTAACAAAGGTTTTACCAGAAACCTGTGCTCTTCAGTTGTCCTCAGTTTTAATCAATCAGCTCTTTCAACAATCAAATCATTCGAGTGGGCTGCTTTCTGTGCATGGGAGGGAAGACCTGGTTGGCCTTAACTCACGGTAACAGTTTACAAACGTATGTAAATCAAATCGAGTAATTGCATGACCGAGAATGATGATATTGTAAAAATCTATTTCCTTCGGTTGCTTGTCTTGGGAAGTAAAGAGAACGAGGTTGCGACACAAAAGTTACGATCTAATTTATTCCCTCAAGCGAGTCAGGAAAAAATTATTTCGAAAGTATGTTAAAACAAAACAAGTGGTCACCTGAACAGCATGCGCTAAATCCGATACCAAACATTGCCTCAGCTTCTCATCATTGCAAGTCCCGTGCAGAACAAAGTCAGGCACATAGTACGGGCAGTAACCACCAAATAACGATCTCCCATAGTTAGAAATACACGGCTTCTCACAAGTCACCTCGACTATTTTTGACCTAGAAAAAAGAAAAGTGTATTGAAGCTCGGTTAAAATATTTGCAGCTCTCTGAAATGGGAGTACATTAGTTCATCTGAAACTGAGCGTCAAAACATTCACGTATGTATCATCAATGATTTGTTAAATGGTGCTATACATGAAAATCGCTGCCTTAAGACACGGGTGGAGTAATGTTCTCGCCTCTCAAGCCTCAGTAACCAGTGTTAAGGATCCTGGTGACTGGAATCATGTGAAAAACCAGGGTACAGTTTATCAAGATTCACAGCCTGAGAATATGAAGAGTTCAATCACAATGGAGATTTTTTGTTTCTTTCCATCTAAGAGTACTGGATTGTTCTCTCTCTCTTCCACATGATTCAACCGATTACCGGTAAGTAACTCCAGGTTATGCAAAACTCTACAGCCTGCATCCTCACTTCCAAAGCTTTATAAACCCCATCACTTCAGGTCTTGCCTGAGGGCTCCACAGGCTTCCTGTCTTGCAGCAGATCAGTGCCAAGGTCCTCACCCTCAACTTTAATTCCTTTAAGCCCTGGCACCTCTCCATCTCTTTGATCTACTGCTACCAACTCCTTTGCTTTCCACACCCACCATTGCCAACTTGCTCTCTCTGTGCACAGGAAAGTCTGAAAGTCTAACTTTTAGCCGCTCCCTCTCTCCCTCTACCCTTTCTACCCTGTCTCACTCACTCTATCTAAATCTCACCTTAAACCTGATCTCTTCAACTGTGCCTATGATCATCGCACTACTCGATGGTTTCCCAACTCCAGTATTCAAAAGATCCAGCTCATTCAGAACTCTGCCACCTCACTCCCCAACCCACCATCCGGCACTTTACTCTCAACTGACACCAGCCTCCTGCTCGTCCCTCGCGCCCTCTGCCCCACCATCGGAGGTCGAACTTTCAGCCACCGCTCGCCGAAACTCTGGAACCCTCCACCTCTTTCCCCTCTCTTCTCTTTTTCAAGTCCGGCCTGAAGCCCTGGGACATTTTGCTTTGCGCTACATTCATCTGCAAAATACACAATCGCTACCCTTTATAGTGCAGTGCATCTAGTGAAGCACTCCAGGGAGACATCCTCTCAACATGAAAGACGCTACGTCAAACACAAAGATTACTGTAGGATTATAAACAGAAGGGAACTTATGCTTACTCAGGGAAAGGTAGCTCTTCCTGCTCCAGCCAGTCATCCTGCTCTGCGCCATAGTAGCTGCTGCCATGTCGGGACAACTCGTGACTGGCATCCTCAGTCTCACTGTCACCCAAAGCACTGTCCGAGCTCTCATTTCTCGGGATGTCCCATTCAACCCCAGATGGTACTCTCTTCTGGAAACGCTCTTCTTCCCCGAAGAGGTTACGTGCACAGATTTTCTCTCTGCCGTCCAGCACAATGGAACTTTCAGTCTTTGAACCTGGATCCAATACAAGTGCCTTAGAGCAAACGTTTCCGGTCAAGTTACGTAGCCGCTTATCGTCCGGGGTACGCGGCCTTATTTCTGAAATATCCGGTTGTTCGTCCTCTCTCTGACCTTCTGTAGGAAGGGAATCGCTGGCCCTTGCTTCCCTTAATCGATCCTCTGTAAAACATTCATCGTGTAGGCTTGCACTTCCTTCACAGGAAGGAATCAATTCGTAGAATTTATTGGACAGGTCGGGTAACAGATCCTCTCCACTGTTAGCTGTCTTTTGGTCCCGAGTAGCCACCGACACCTCGCCTTTCTGTATTCTATTTTTAAGCTCCCTAATACCTTTTTTAAATAACCCATCCACTTCATTTTTCTTGGCTTCTGTATCTGAATCAGGAGAAAGTGAATCACCTATCTGAAAAGTCACCTTTTGCAGGGAATTGGGACTTTGCTGTGCGTGGCTTGCCGCACAGGGAGAGGGCTTATCTGGAGGCTGCTTCTCAGTTATAGGTTCTACCACCAAGCCTTGGTTTGCAATAGCAGATCTAACAGGCACCACAGTTTCGACCTTGGGTTCTTGAAAGCAGCTAGTAATTTCTTTGCATTGCTTGATAGTGTCTTCTTCCGCGCAGATCATCCCCAAATTTGTCTCACAGCCAATTTTGGTGTTCCTGTGAAGTTGTACCAATCCACCACCCCCTGAAATATTTATCTCTTCCTGTTTTATGACATGTTCCTTGACTCTGTGAAGTGGACACTTATTATCATGACAGACGGGGGCAAGGCTCTCTTGTGAACCAGAGTTCTGGTTTTGCAGAAAGGGAGAGACAAGGCTACTTTTATTCCTGTGGAGTGTAACTACCACGTATTCAGACTCTTCCACCTCTCCTTTCTCCAGAGATGTGGTCATGACGGACTCATCCAATTCAGCCTCATCGTCCCCTTCACCTTCCACCACCAGCTGAGTTTCTTGCAGCTCAGAGCATCGGATGAAGTACGTGAGAAAGTAAAGAAATCGCTGAACCAATTCCTGACGCTTGCCAATCACCACAGTCCGTGCTAACCTCACAGGAGAGCCGATCGCACCATGCAGATCAACTGGCAAAAACAAAATTACAAAGGCATTTTAAACAACTAAAGTCTTTAGCATAAGGGGGCGAAGGTCCACGCTTAAATTGAACCTACACTTAGTCCTTGTTTAACGTCGCAAACTTATCGCAACTAAATGTCAACAAGACGGAAGCCATACCCCTTGGCTCCTGTCAATGTCTTTTGTCCTGCAGCTCTGACCTCCTCAACCTATCTCTCAGACTCACTGAGCAAGCGCCAAGTTGCTGAAATCTGCCTGCCATTGTTACATTGGAAAGAGTTGGGTAAGTGGAGTAAGCCACTGCCAGCAGAGCAAAGGGTACAGTCTGGTTGGTGAACAAGGTAGTACAGTAAAAACCCATTTATCCGGCACCCTCAGGACCAAAGCCAATGCCGGATATTCGGCTGAAAACGCAAAAAAAAATCCCCCAAAAATGCAATGCATTTTTCCGGATAAATTCTGGTTAATCAAATGCGGACTTATTTTGCGATGCCGGTTAAATGAAAGTTACAGTTGATCAGGTGCCAGATAAACAGGCTTTTACTGTAGTATGTTAATAAGCACAGTTTGGTTTTCAATGTAAATAAATCATTAATGTAACGTTTCCTATTATTAAAATTCACAATATCCAATTTCTTGAAATCACTGATATCACATGCTAGTCAGTCAGTATACCTTAAAATGTACATGCAACAACAAAGTCTGGGGTTGGTACACTGTTCATTGTGTGGAGAACACAATGAACATTTGATGAATAAGAACATAAGATTCAAGGGACTCAAGATCTTATTCAAACAAATGTGTGAAAACCGATCTCGGGGTCAAACCATGGAAATGAGCAGCCTACACAGAATAAGAAATAAAGGAAATCTGACTGTTGCTTTCATTTCTCAAACAATTCAGGAAGTGGGAAAACCGCTCAAAAGGAATTTCAGGTACGGACTAGTCATCCAGCAAGACCTTGAAACTCGTGCTTGTCAGCTGTCTCAATGACTAATTTACGATTGGGCAGGGACAAAGGAAGTAAATGGTCTCTACCCTGAGTTCACTCAAGGACTGGAGCAAGTTAGATTGCTGATCTTAACACAAACCGAAAGCCAATGCCTGGCACATCCACAATATTTTGAAGACAAATGCTCAACCACAAACAGTGCCTTTGTGTGCAGTCAGAGACCCCTGTAAAGATGGGTTGGTCAGGATTAGTGCCTTGTACTGGTTTAATTGCAGCAGCGCTTCTGAAAGTGAACTTTATGCCCCTAATGCTTTGGGTTTTTGCAAACCTGCATCTCTCCTCCAAATTGAGGGCAGGTCAGGGGTCTGCTTCTGTGAGTTTTCAGTCATTGGAACCGGAGACTAAAGAAGCCTTGAGGTGTTTCTACTCATGTCCGACTAATCCTCCAAAAATTCAAGCATTGCATAAATAGAGTAACGTGCTGCTCCCTTATAACTTTCCTAACCGGAGGCAATCTGTCATCACCGCGCTCTAGCGTGCATTGGGATTTTTTTTTTAATGGATCTGAAACATGTTTTAACGGTGGTCCACTCTATTTCATCACAGCCACACTAAAGTTGCTGAGTCAACAATGAAAAATATTTTGTGGAAATACCAGTCTTGTTGAAAGATATGAACTCATAGTTATTGCTGAAACATTGCTGAATTATGCAAATGAATGAAACTTATATTCTTTAACTCGCTCCCCCATCGGGCGAGCCTTCAGCCACTCTGGCCCCAAACTCTGGAATTCCATGCCGCAATCCCTCCGCCTCGCCCCCTCTGTAGCCTCCTTCAAGTCCCTCCTCAAGATCCTCCTCTTCGACGGTGCCATTGGTCACCCTCCCTCTCCTCCACCCTCCTCGATCCCACTCCAGCTTGGATCTGAAACACCGACTGTCTTGGGAGGTCCTCCTGACGCGAAAGGCGCCGTATAGGTACTGTACACATTCAATTTTGTTGTAATCACTGTCATCACTAGAGGGCACTATTGCACAGCACGAACAGTGCAAACGAACACACCCTCCCTGATCAACGCACAACTTTTTCCACCAAGACATCTCGATCACTAGAGTTACTTTAAACAAATGCTTAATGTGGTTTAACTCCTTCTTGCTCCATGTAGCTTCTTTTGCAATGGTCTAGACTTACCCAATTGTGCCCATAACGGATTATAAGGATTTGATTTGGACAGCATGTCCACCCTTTGAGAGGAATGTTTTTCCAAGAAGATTTTGATTGGTGGCTGGTCATTTGGCATAACTGTTGGGACCCAGGCCAGATGATTTGTGAGGACTGCAGTGATGAGAGCTGGTAGGAATCTGGTGAAAAACGGTCAAACGTTTCTGAACATTCAATTGGATAACGTGTGGCAATTCTACCAACAATTTAATGTAGCCCGTTATCGGAAGTTTGAGACGTTTTAAAGAGCTTCACAGAATGTACTGTAAAGTGAATTGACTGTATATTTTGTTGGCAAAATGTGGCAGCCAATTGCACACAGCAGTGTCCCACAAATAGTTGTTCAATATTATACTCAATCACCCCAGATTCAGAGGAAGGCAATGTAGTTTCAATTCCCTTACTCAATTATTGATTTTGTAGTGACAAACCATACAGAGGCGATGTTAAATTTGACGTCCTCCCGACGTGAAAGGCACTTTACCAAAATGTAATTGTGTTGTTGTTGTCAGTGCCTTTATATGTTGGGAGAGAGAGAGAGAGACTCAAAGCGCTCACACAGCTGGCAGTTTGGAGCGGAAGAGGCCAGAGAGGGGAAAGAAATCTGAAAGCATGATCAAGGGTCCACGTGTTGAAGTGGAAATGAGTGGAGTCTGGACACTCATTTCATGGAAGTGAAGTTCACACTCAGTGGCTTTTGTGCATCACTTAGCATTGAGCTCAGTATGGCTCATTTGCTCATTTCACCCTTTGTCACCCATTGAGAGGGGAGAAAGGCAGTTTCTAGGTTCAGATAAACGTGTATAAATAAACAAAAGGGAGTTAAGAGTGCCCTTAACTATGTAACTAACCAATGGAAAACATCAGACTCAGTCCTATCACTTCAAGATTGATTTAAAAAATATATATATTTTGAGCTCTGCTCAATCCCTTGTTAAGATGACCTGCTTCTCAATGGAGGTCACCTTGAGGAGGGGGATTGTACCCAGGTCAATAGAAAAAAAGCTCAAGTCTCACTTCAAAACCAAAAGGATTTTGAATAAGGGATGTGCATCATTCACTGAACACATTTCTTACGAAATGGCATTAAAAACATGTTGTTTCAACATTTTGTTGTTGTTTCTTCCCCCGCCACACACCCCAACAACAACAAAATTACACACACATACTTTTTTCTCCCCCGATTAATTCAATACTCAACTGGTTTTTTGACGTCTGCTCCATTAGAAAAGCAAACTCCTTCATGAAGCGTTGGCAAAGCAGTTTTTTTTCTGGGATTCCAGACATCATAGTCAGCCACACAGGTTCCGCTATCCTTGGCATTGTATAAAGATCACAGATTGAAGTCCTAGTTTTTTTTTAAAACATTTTTTAAAAAAGAAAACAAGCACATTAATTAAACGCATTAATCATAAATACAAATGTACAAACGGCATTGCAGCCTTCACCTCCCCTATAAACTCTATGAGCTACACTACTCCACGTAGAAAAACACAAACAGTTGTCAATAGAGCCGTCCGTAATATAGAAATTCCTGAGAGCAGACCGTTATCATCAGCTAAGGAAGCCATTTCTGGGGAGTGTTCAATATTACTCAAGTGCAAAGCGTATCAAAAGTATTTGTTTTCCCTGGAAGGCTATTAAGTTTCACTCTTGCTATTCTTGCAGCGTTAGCTTAAAGTGTAACTGATAGGGGTTTGCTTGACAGCCATGAGATTCCACTGGGCATGAGCCAGTAGACATGTGACTGCTGGAGAAATCCTGAACTGGAAACCGGGTGAGTTGCAAACCAAAACTTCAAAACTCGCACATGATTCTCCGCTACCGTTTGAAATTAGAAACATGACGAATAATACTGTAATAAATCGGCAAGGTTATGGGAACTAAAGAGTTTGTAAGAGGTTTTTTTTGACTAGGATTATTTCTCTGCAACGACAACTTATTCAGACGCCACAGTTCAGCAAAAGATCACACTGCACTTTGTTTTAAAAAAATCTGTGACGTAGGAACGTATCTCATGCGGACTTCGCGGAAATGTTTCCAGTTATAAAACTACAATGGCAACGCTATTAATAGATGAAAGTGCCTGCACAAGCGCTCTCTAAATTGTAACATGCAAAACTTAAAAACTGATAGATGGATGTGACCTCAGATTAGAAATCTCAGACTGACCTCATTTGAAAGCCCTATTTCTTTCAAAATAATTTAAAATAATTTGGTGACTCAATCCACCACTGTTCGTGGGACACTGCTGTGCGTAGTTGGCTGCCGTGTTTCACCCACAAAATATAAGTCAATTCACTTTGGAGTATATGCTGTGAAGCGCTTTGAGATGTCTCGCAGACGTGAAAAGGCGCTGTATCGAATGCAGGGATTATTATTACCACAGTATTATTACGTACAAGTGCTCATTACTGCTAATCAATTGCACCTTTGTCTTCTATGTTTCAGAGTTGGTCAGTTCCAGCTATGAACATTAGACAAAACTAGGACATCCCTTGCTGTCATTGGCATCGTTATGACAGCACAGTAGGACCACTGGAATCTTCAATTGAGCTGAACTGTCCATCATTAGAAACTGACTGGACAGCAGCTGCAATTCAGTGTTCATGTGAGCCGTACAGTAACACTGGCTCAGTCCACGGTATACATGAGGGTGGAACTTTCTCAACAATGACATTTTCTCAATGTTAAAAAAAGACAAGAAAATAATCTCAAGTATTAAAGACGGCCAAAAGCAACGCCAGCACAAATTAAGAGGATATGGTGGAGGGGGAGTGGGGGTGGAGGGGGAGAAATTGAGGTAATGTGGGGTCAAGCGAATGCTAACAGGTGCCAGAGTGAAAACCACACCGAGACTAGGATATACCGACATCCAAGTGTCCGCAGTGCACATGATAATGTGGTACATTATCAGTTGAAGTCTGACTGATTTTAGTATCATTCTGATTTTCGTTAAAAAAAATACAGTTGTGTACTCCACATCCACAAATACATCTTCCGCCCATCAGTTTCAGAAACTGTTATCTAGCCAGAAGTAATACCAGGCCTGGACTACAGAGGACTGATATAGATGAGAGTTTGATGGATTTATGAAGCAACCATACAACCATTTTTACTATAAGAGGAAGTCTTGACTGAAATATTTGACATGACAAACATACCTTGAAATTTAACATTGCAATCAACAGTTCATTGCAGAATAATCCTAACACGGGTGAAATCACATGAGGCTTTCTTTGAATTCAAAAACTGAAGGCTTAAAACACCACACCAAAAAAAACATAGCGAACACAGAATATTTACCTGAATTCATTTAAAGCATCCACAATTCTATTATAACGTTGGCTGGCCTCAGAAACTCTGTTCCTCATTTTCATAGCCTATCAGAAGAACACGTATCCATTACTAAATTACTGTATTTTCAGTAGATTTATATCTAAGCGAGTTACATTCAAGAATGGAAGGGGAGTATCAAAGCATTAATCTGGAGTTCTGAGCTCCCGTTTACCACAAATCCACTGAGCTGGAGGTCTGCAGCTCAGTGGTTACAGTGTGAGACCTGTGTTCGAATCCAGGCAGGTCAGGACAAAACCTTGAGCAAGTTTCCTTACTTCACACGCCTAATAATAATCCCTCAAAAAAAAACGACACAGTAGTAGATTTGGTCATTTCAATCCACGACTGGGACACTGCTGTGCACAATTGGCTGCCGCGTTTCACCCACAAATATACACTTTACAGTATATTCTGTGAAGCGCTTTGAGACGTTTAGAAGATGTGAAAAGCTCTTTATCAAATTCAAGGATTATTATTTATTATTATGATTATAAATAACACTGCTTGATGCAAATTTTCATAAATCAAATCTTGCAGGACAACGCAAAGGAGGGTATTTTAGTAAGGGTAAATTGTATTGGAAGTAAGTAAGAAAGAATATAAATGGGGTTACATGCCACATAGTGATTCTGGAAAGTAATAACCACTAAAAGCTGGCATTTAGTCAAAAGAGGATGATTCAAAACCAAGTCGCACCACTTCCTTCCCAAATAACTCAAAAAAGGAGGAAGTTTCCATTACCTGCTCAATAGCAAACTTCAGTCTGTTCACATGACTCTCAAAGAGAGGAAAGTGGGCAAAGAAGAACTCATGAAACTTATTGCTCTCTTCCTCATTCTGCGAGAGTGAGAATATGATGCCGATAGCAATCTTCTTTTTTCGAACGATGGATGGATTCGAAGCGCAGCTTTCAGACGACATGTTAAAACTCTCCTCAATCGACCTAAAAGTGTACAAACATTCTTATTTGACTTGATTTAGTAAAACAAAAATACTAGTTGAATTGGCAAGGTAATCAGATTATTCTTATTATTCTATTGTTGTAATTATCTGCATTTTGTGGAGAACCCGCTCATAAAGTATCCTTAAAGCTCTTCGCAGGCTGCTGTAGAGTGTCAAGATTATTTTGTAGGCAAACGTGGCAGGCAATTTGAGTGCAGCAATGTCCCACAAACAGCAATGCAGTTTTAAAACAATTGTTTGCTCTCTTCTCGAATAGTACCATATGATCTCATCCAAAGAACGCACCTCCAACATTGCAGCCCACCCCCACAACACTGCACTGGAGTGTCAGCCTAGTCTATTTGCAGATGACACAGGTAAATGGTATATGGTCGGAAGAAGTTACAAAAGGATTTCAAACAGATTAAGTGATTACTGTGGAATTAAATGTGAACAGTCCAGGGCTTGGGGTGGGGCTGACTTGGACAGGGAGAGGAAAATGGCCCAAAACACGATCAAAGAAGAAGCCTTGAAGGAAACGAGGGAGGGAGGGAGGGAGGGACTCTAGAATGGAATTCCTGAACAGGATGGCGTCCCCTGACAATGCAGCGTTGTATTGAAGTCTTAGCCTGGACAATACAATTCCAAGGCCTGATGTGAGGTTTGAACCCAGGCCAAGGCGAGATTGCCACAAACTAATCATGACCTAATTTCCCAATATTCCTTCTTAGCCATGATATTGCTTAGATGTTTGCACATCTACTCGTGTTAAAAAATATATATATTTTTTTTAAAAACGAAAACTACAGTAAATCAAAAACTCACCATCGTGGGAAAACACCGTTTTCCAGGCTGGTGTTCTGACTGCGCCTCCATCGCCGGTGGTAACTGCTAGCACAGCTGCTGGGAAGCGAGGAGCTCGGCGAAGGGAATGGTGTAGCAAGCAGGCTGCTCATGGAAGCTGGAGACACAATTCAAAGAGATCAGTGATGTGTCCCGATTGTGCTCTTGCTCAGAAACCAGACAACCCAGGCCTCCTCCAAGCGCCGATTGAATATAGGACCTTATTGCGCCTTCGAGACATCTCAAAGAGCTTCACGGGAATATAGAGTAAGTGAATTGACTGTATATTTCGTAGGCAAAATGCGGCAGCCAATTGTGCACAGCAGAGTCCCCACAAACAGTCGTGGACCGAGTGACCGATGTAATATTATTACTGTATTATTATTATTTGATTCTGACAGGTTGAGATTTGAACCCTCGCCGGGTGGACGTCGGGTGCCGAGTGACTCCTTGTGAGCTTCCTGGTGAGCAGTATAGCTCAGGGTGAGACGCACGAGACGTTTGGCACCGATCTTCTGCCCGCAAGTCAGACACACATTCTGATCCATCGAGCGATGCGTTTCACCAGGTGCAGCCGTTTAGCGGCAACAGCTTCTCGTCTCACTGCATATCAATCGAGGTGAGTACCGAGCTCTGTTTGTACGAGTGTGTGTTTGCAACACTCCAGCTGTCATCCCAAGCCTCTGAGTTTTCTCATTAGCTACTTGATGAGCATCTGTTTTTAGTATCGTGGCAGGACCTAAACAGGGCAGTTTGTGACACACTAGCACCTTGATTGCTCTAAAGCAAGGTGGTCCAAGCTGCCGCGGGCTGGATGCCCTATTTGAGAAATGCCGTGGGCCGTATTAAGCAGTATGTTTTGTACGTCCCTTCCAGAAACATAGCAACAGTTAGAAGGGCTGTTTTCAGGACAGAAGGGCGACTCAAAAGTCGCAGATGGGGCGGGGGACATGTACAAAGCTGGGCAAAGCAAATGGCCAGGTTTGGAGGCGGCAGAGGTAGGGTGGGGGGGGGGGGGGGGAACGGGATGAACAACAACAAATTACATTTGTAGAGCGGTTTTCAGGTCAGGAGGACGTCCCAAGGCGCAGGAAGGACGTCTTGGGAGTTTCTGCCTGGGGAAAGAGGAATCTTTCTAGGAGGAAATTATCCAGCACAAAATAACCGGTGTCTGTTTTAAGCGACTTCAACAGTAATAGTAGTTCACCTGAACGGGTTATTCCGCTGTCTCGGTCTTCATCAGCTCCCCTGCTGGGCATGTCCATTGGGTTGCTGTGAACTGAACATGTTAAGTATCAGTATCTCTTTTCGAATGTCAACTGGCAACTAGTGGCAGAACAACATAGCCGTGCATTGAACAGACCTGATAAACGTTACAGCTACCTGTAATCAAACCTCCAGGATTATCACCTCAGCCAAATGCCTGCCAACAAAAATTCAACCATGATTTGACATCAATCAGAAGCAGAATTCCTTTTGATTTGAGACAAACAATGAGGTTTCAAGGTATTCACCAATTTCAACTGGCAATTTGATGTGTAGGAATTATTCCGTGGAAGCCACGTGATCAGATGATTTGAGTGGACATTTTGTCAGGGTTAGCAGTTGAAACGCTTTTCAATTTAGATACCCCAATTTGAAATTTGCAAGTAAGGTTTCAGCATAGAAACACTTAAGTGATATCACCACCAGTATTCCAAACCCAAGCCGTTACAACAATAATAACTTGTGTTTATATAGTGCCCTTCTCGCCAGGTAGCGTCTCGGAGCGCTTAAAACTGAACCAGCTTTCTTTTTAGAATGAATTGAATTATTTTATATTCTCCTGTACAGGCCAAGGCCAACTCAAAACCTCCTACAGTGGAGATGCAGATGTGTAATTAGCTTCAGTTTTTACACCAATTTCAATAACCATTTGGACAGACTAAAAAACAACCAGCAACAAGGTTGACATCGGGAAGTCACCAAGTTTCAAGCTTATTAAATGGCATCGCTGTTCTCAAGTGACAATCTTTCTGGCAGCAGTTACTGAGCCAACACTTGGCATGAAGGCTACAATTAATTTCAATCAGTAGTGAAATTTAAGATATTATTATTCAGTAATAATAATACTTATTTTGATATAGTGTCTTGTCATGTCTTCTAGATGTCTCAAGTCTTTCACAGCAAGTGAATTGTAAAGTGCAAAGTGAATTGATTGTATATTTTGTGGGTGAAATCTTCCCATTTTAACTTCATAAATTTGATGCACACAATCAGCATGCAACCTTCAATCCCGCCCATTTAAAAATCAGAAAACAAGAAAAACAAAGTCTAATTTGAACACAATTCATTGCAACAGTTGAATTATTTTAGGAATAAACTGGTGGTGAACCTAATTACAATACAATGTAATATGAACAATTGGTCTGAATGTCTCAAAACATTTCACAGGATTTTACTGTGAAGTATAGTGACTGTATTTTATAGAACTGATTTGAATGCAGATCACATATCTACACAACAATAGTATTCTTTGGATAACGACTTGGGACAGGGACTGACAGATTAGTTGCCACTTAGGATGGTGATATTGTTCATTTCACTTTTCGCTTTCCCCAATCTAAAACATTCAGCCCAAATTGCAGGGCCGAAAATGTAATTTTTGAAATGTTGTTTTGAGAATAAAATGATTTTCATTTGATTTCAGATGGATCAAAAAAAGATCTAAATATATTTATCAAAATGTGAAATAATTTGCGATCAATTTCATCATGCGAAAATATATAGTGATCTATTACATACATGTGGAAATGAGGTTTACAATAAGCACCAGAAGACTTAGCCAAGAATAAACTGGTTAAAAATAACTTCTGTAGTTTAGTGGTAATCCAATAGCTCCATAATGGCTCAGTACTGTTCGTCAGAAGAGCATCAGACGTTTGAATTTATTGATAGCCTCAGCATTCTTACCTGGTTTGTAGGAAACAACATGGCATGGGGAGTTTTTATTATACATACATTAGTACTTGGCACTCAGCATTAATGTTTAGTACTCGCAGCTGAAGCAACAAAGAACGCGGAGAAAACAGTAAGGATTTGGGCGAAGCATTTAGAACACAATTCTAGAACTCCAGGATGTCTCTTGAAATTGAATCTAGGATTTTTTTGCTCGATTTTGACTTTACAACGCTGAAAATATTCACTGCGCTAAGGCTCCCGAAGGAGTTATAAGTACGCAATACACATTCTTCCCAACCCTCAGAATGCATGCACTGGACTGGAACGCAAGACTGAGTGACGAACGGAGAAAATGGAAGCAAGTATAGGCAACAGGTGCCTGGTGAAGAACAGGTTCATTTCAAATAGATAACCTTGATCCCCATGACATAATTTTAAAAAAAAATGGCAATTGTCTTTGGAGAGGGAAATTCAGTTGTAAATTAATGTTTTTCTTATTTCAGGCAAGTGTTTTGAATTCTAAAGCAGATCTCTCGCACTAGAATTCAATATACCCTCACATTACAGTATAGCTCATCAGAGAAAACATTCGCTAAATGGGTTTAATCCAAATATAATCCAACATCTTGGTAACGCATCACTTGCCACCATCATCCTGGAGGCCTGACCATTAGCTAAATAATCTTTTTTTTTTCTTCGAACCCTTCAGATATTTATTTGGCCGTGTTATTCCGAGAAGAAAAAAAATGGTTAGAACCTCATTTCCACTGTTATTACGTGCTGATCTACTGCATGCTCAATAACTAGAGTCCATAACCCAAAGAACACACTGTGCAAACCTGCAAAGAAAGAAGCGCTCCTGATCAGTCGGAGCGGAGTGGGCTCACAGATACCAGGTACCCGCTTGGGGCTGCAAAGCTGTGAAAAACCTACAGAGCAAAATGATAGATACAAAAAAAACAAAGAAAAAGAACACAAGACAGAAGATCGGGATTAGTAAAGCTGTTAAGGTACAAGTTAGAAAACGTGGGAGTCCAATATGAAACCCAACTGAACCATTTTTGTTAATTAAGAGCCTCATAACTAAACAACAACTTAAGAGTTATACAGTGTCCCTCACACAGTCCCAGAGCACCAGAACCCCCAGGGTAAGAGGGCTTCCTGTACATAACATTCACAGTAAATCCTGATAAGTCAACCCTGGTTTAACTGTCGCTACCGTTTAACTCACGCTGTAAATAATCAGGACGTATTTATTTATGAATTTATACCTAGGCCTAACTCACCGCTCTGGATAACTCGTCACGAAGACCTGTTTCCCTAAGAGTTATCAGATTGTATGAAACTTTTGGGGAGGACAAATGTGCAGCGCTATGAGAGGGCAAGAACAGTGAAGGATTGGGAATAACTTGGATAGCGCTTTCACTGACACAATGGGCCGAGTGGCCGGCCTCTGTGCTGTATAATTCTATAATTTCCCACCTTTTTGCCCAGTTATTTGCAAATGGACGATCAACTTTTTCCCTTGACGCAGCCACGTATTAAACTGGCTTTACCTCCGCTCAGCATTAAGCAGAGTTTGTATTAGGTGGAGTTCACATCAAAGTCATATAGATGTTTTGAAGGATTTGAGGAAAGAAACATTTCTAAAAAAAAATTTTTAAAAAAAGAAAAAAAAACCTTATTTTTGACTTAAGATTGATCCACATAAAAAAAATAGATGTAAACCCACATCATTGTAAAGTAGTGGGGAATGGCTGGAGGCGAGGGGGAGAGAAAGGGTAAATCAAGATTAGCAAAGCAGCTTTGAAAACAAAAGCCATTGATAAATGCAGATGTGTTAGATGCAATTGTCCAAACAGAAACTTGGCTACAGTCCGGGCAAGACAGAGCTCAATACTGTATTCCTGTATTTCAAATCTTTAGGAGAAAGTGGTGGGGGAGATGTTTCAGTGGTTCTGTTTATGAAAACACTCCTGCTCCTAATTCTTATATTCTTATAACATTTTCCTCTCCATATTCTTTCAATATGAACACTATTAAGTGTTCATATTGAAAGAATATGGAGAGGAAAATGTTAAACAGTCTCTTTGGATAGAATTAAAGTACACACACTCACTCACAAACACACACACACACAATCTGGTTTGTGGAGTTGAGGGAATATCTAGATTAACATTGACCAGTTAGTGGAGTGTGCAGATTTGTGGAAAACAGACTTCAATGTGGAGAAACGTGAAGTAAATTTTTATCCCTCGGGTGATACAATTCTCAATGGAATAGGTAAAAGGAATACATAATTGAATGCTTGAAGGGGGGTAAATTCGGAACAAATCTATGCGAAAACTACTTCAGTGAGAGAGTAGTAAATTTATGAAACAGGTTCCCTAGGGAGGCAGTGGAAGCAGAAACCGTTGTTTGTTTCAAGAACAAATAATAGGTTTTCTGTTAGACAATATCTCAGGATACAGTACTGTAAATAGTTTGGCTCACAACATGTCAAGTGACATACTTTCTTTTCTCCTTATTACTCTTGTTTTAAAAAAAAATCCAAAGAGGCAGATTAAGCATATTTACCAATAAAATCCATCTAAACAGTTATGCTGAAAAATGTTAGCATATACATCAGAGTTGGACAGAATATATTTACCTATAAGATTGTTCAGTAGAGGATTTTGGTCTGGATATGGTTTTGATGCAGTGGGATCTTGATTAATAAATTCAAGGCTGTCTTGCAATCTTGAAATACAATTTAAAGAAAAAGGAAAAATTAATTTGCTGTTAAATATCAAACAGAAAACCTTGTACAAATACTGCTGGAGCAAACAGCAAATCGGTAATCACAACATCAATGCAGCAGAAACCATTCAGGGGAAATTTTATTGAACTATGATTTAACTTAACTATAAAAGCCATATAAGATTTCTACCCACGGCATCTCAATTGACCTTCCAAAATGATGGTTTTTGAATAGCTGTTTCAAGGCATCTTTAAAGTATCTTGGGAGAATGATTGAGTAGAATTGATTGAGAACCTGACAGAGGAACCTGAAGGAAGTGAGGCACTTCTCTGCCATACATGCATGAATAGAATACTCTTACGAATGGTGATAGATTTCTGCACACGTCAAGTCACCGGGCAGACCCCCCCCAAAATGTGGCCTCACTCTCAAGTCCCACAAAATGTTCTAAACTGACACCAAAACTCGACACCTAAATTATCACTGAGTGCAGAAATATATATTGTATTTTGTTTAATAAAAAGTACCTACGTGTTCAAACTTCCAGTGACACTGCCTCCAGTGCGAGCTGTGAAAATTTTGCTGAGCATCAGTTGTGGTGGAGAACTGCAAGAGAATCCGTGTATAGTTCAAGGGCTGAGACTAAGGACAACGACAAGAACAATTTACATTTGCACAGCGCCTTTCACGTCGGGAGGACGTCACGAGGGTGAAGTTCCAAATGGTGGAGGGCGGAGAGAATTGATGGCCCGACTACCGATGGTGGGGCGGGCAGGGCAGGGGACATGGAGCAAGCTGGAACCCTCTAAGCAGAGGGAGCGGAGAAGTCGACTTGGAATTAGCAAATAACAAAAGGCTGTGGAGAGGTTTGAAGGTAAAACAAAAATAAACAGTCCTCTTACCGTATCTGGTGGATTTTTAACGTGGAACCTTTGTAGCTCATTGCCACAGAGCCAAACATCATCTCACCCAGCATGTTAGCGTCTGCGGACGGCCGAGAATTCTGAAAAATAAAATGAATATATAGGACAAACGCTCCCATTTATCTAAAGGTATTTGTTGACTGGGGTAAGATTGATAAGTAATGTCAGACATTGGTAAACCAAAATATGCTGCTTTTGTAGAGTCCTGTAGCTCAGTGGTTATAGCGCTCGCCTTGTAAGGGAGAGATCCGGGTTTGATTCCATGCAGGTCAGGGCAAAACTTTGGGCAAGTTTCCTTACACTACGTGCCTGATAATATTCCCTCGAAATAAAGTTATAAAAACTGATCATTTCAAACCATGGCTGTTTGTTGACTGCTGTGCACAATTGGCTGCTGCGTTTTGCCCACAAATATACAGGCAATTCATTTTACACCGTATTCCGTGAAGACGTGAAAAGTGCTATATCAAATGCAAGGATTATAAAATTAGTTCATCTATTTTGAGATGCTGTAGCTTATCTGTCCCAGTCTTGTTTGCCTTGATCAAAATTGAAACACATCTTTACGCTGTTTAATCCCAGTACAAAGTTGAGGTTAATGCTGTTAAGTTTTGTCTGGGAGCCACTTAAAACAAGGTGGTCTTGTTAGCATTACCAATATATAGTCTCGCAGAGTTTCCTGGAAATGGGTCTTCTACTCCTCAAAGCAAGACATAACAATCCTTACATTTGGTATAGCGGCTTGTCACATCTTTGAGACGTCTCAAAGCGCCTCACAGAATATACTGTGAAGTGAATTGACTGTATATTTTGTGGGCAAACTGTATTCTTTGTGGACAGGTAGGCAGACGTATCCTCACTGCAAATTTTGTTGTGCAACAAGATCCATTTGAACTTGAAGTGACTAAACCACCCATTGCTGGCGGTGAGGTTGTCCTTGATTAGCTGATCGGCAAAAGCCACGGACTTCTCAATGAAGATGACGTAGGCGGCTTTTCAGTAAACCATTCAGCTAACGATCCTCAACATCCTCATATCTTGTAGTTTTTCTTTTTACTTTATCTGCAACATCAATGACTCTGCGTTGCACTCAGCCGTTATGTAGATTTCAACCAGCCACGGTTGACAGTTGTGCGTTGTGCTTCACAGAGAAGGTTCTGCACACTTCTTTTGGGGGGGCTTATTTTTTTTTTATTCTCAATTGCTCGGACTGCGTGATTTTTATCTTCCAGGATCTTCAAGTCAAAATTCCATTTCATTCCGGTCGTGGTATCCAACAACAACTTGCATTTATATAGCGCCTTGCACGTCGAGAGGATGTCCTAAGGCACTGACAACAAGGCTAATTTATATTCCCGAGACAGAAAGGAGACAGAAAGGCGAGAGAGGAGAGAGGAAGGAGAAATATATAAAACTTTACTACATATCACTTGATTCTTTAAAATACAGTTTTGTCCAACACCCAAACAAATACTCTACACTGCATAGAGACCGGAACATCCTGAAAATAAATTGAAATGTTCAGAAGGGAGGGAGGGAAAGAGTTTAGAAGAAGCTTTATGTACATTTTATCGCAACACACACAAACATCTCAGCGCCTTACCTGGCATTTGCTGGGCTGTTCTTGAGGACTGGAAGCAGGTGAAGGGTTGACACATCCGCCACATCTCGCTTGACAGTATTTCTCTAAAAACTTTGCTTGTATATCATTATAAACTTTCTGTTAACAGGGGGAGTGTTTGAAAAATGTATTAAGTTGTGCTAAATTAGTTTTTCTTTCTTAAAAACAGCAGCCATAAAGCAAATGCTGGAAATAAAATTGAAAGCAGAAAATGGGCAAGACAGATTGATCAATATTGGGAAAAAGAACAAAAAACATCTAACATGATAACAGCGCGTTGGGACGTCCTCCCGGTGTGAAAGGTGCTACTGTGTATAAATGTCATTTTGTTAGTTGTTGTTGTAACTGACCCGAGGTGCATTTTATTTTAACTTTATTTGATTACGAGCAAGACAGGAAGGGACAACAACAAGTCAGACGTGTATAGCGCCCTTCATGTCGGAAAGACGTCCGAGGGCGCTGGAAACAGTTGGTGACAAACTGAGCTGCTTTATTGCTTGCCTTTTCAAAATCAAGCAAAAATAATCCCTTTGCAACGCAATCCCTCTTTGTATCTCCATGATACACAGTGCTAAGAAACTGTCATAAGGGGCCTTTAAAAATCCTCCCAGAAACCTGGTCGAGGGTCACATTGTCCCATACTCAATCATCTTCTCTCACCTTTCCCTCTTAAACAAGCACGGATCCAGTCCGCAATTCAATTCTGTATCTAATTATCTTAACTAAATTGGCTGGTCAGGCAGCATCTATGGTGAAAGGAAAAGTGAGTCAACGTTTCACGTCCATGACCCTTCTTCAGAACGAAGTTGACCCGCTATTCCTTTCTCCATAGATGCTGCCTGACCTGCTGGTTGTTCCCAGCAATTTCTCTTTGTGATCCAGATTTCCAGCGTCTGCAGTGTTTGGCGTTTTTGAACAACAAAATAACTAACATGCAATTTGACTCCCAACATTTACCAAATGGTTGATTTCTACACTATTCAGGTGCTATTCTGTAATGAGAATAAATTTCCATTCCAAATAGTTGTTGTTTTTTGTAAAAGAAAACTGTATTGCAAGATCTTGCTGCAAGCAGTGAGTATTGTTTGCAGAAGTTTCAGTTGAGGTAAGGCTGTTCGCAAACAGTACTGCAGCTCAGTGATAGTCATATGATTTCCTTGAGAACCCATGAGCTGGAAAGGAAGTTCGCTGACCACAAAGCGCTGTCTCTGGCACCGCACTGCACTCATGTGACAGCCACTAACAAAAAAAAAGGGGAAAAACAAAGCTATAGGCCTGTCTGTACCCTGGGTAACATATTCAGGCACGCTCAAGCACACATACACACACACACACACACCTCACTAACTTGTCCAATTTACTGATCATATTAACCATTTAACAGACACACTAGTGAAACGTCTCTCTGAAACCTGGCAACTTAACTTATTCATTTGATGACTTAACCATCTATTTGAACCCTTTTCACCTTCCTCTCGTACGGTTGCTTCTGGTGGACGTCACAGCTGAGCTCATCACTCACTCATCCAGCTGCCAAACATGCACAATACTGGTAGAGAGTGGTAAAGAGAACTGGGGCAAGTAAATCTGCCTGATCTTTAGGCCTCCCTAACCTTGGGATGACTTGGGACAAATTGCTTTAAAATACACCCCGCGACAAGCACACACTAGGATTCGAAGCAGCAACCTGCAGGTCCAGCAGATAAAATTAATAATAAGTGCATTCGATATAGCGCCTTTTCACATCTTCAAGACATCTCAAAGCATTTCACAGGATATACTGTCAAATGAACTGGTTGAAAATCTTTTGTGTGCGATGCAGGTCTCAGTGCCTTGGGACATCCTCCTGACATGAAAGGCCCTTTACCAATGTAATTCTGTGGTTCTGTCTAAACACGACATCGTCAGGAATTTAATGTGTTAGTTTTTAAATCGTGAGGAGATGCTACCGTTGAGGTTAGACAGTCCAGCGGATTCAAACTTTAAAATGTACATCACAAGATAAGCTTGAAAAGACCAAATATTTTTCATGTTTTTAAGTCACCGTTTGTAATTTTTTTTGAAAATGTGCTCGTAAAAATACTTCCCTTTCTAAGGTTTCCACACAAAAACTAAAATGCCTAGTAAATGCTAAATATATATATATATATAACCTTATTATGAAAATAGAAATGAATTAGATTGAAAAAGTTATGAATGTTGATTTGATATTTGCAAGTGTTTACATCTGGAAACCTCTCTAGCCTAATATCAGTATTGTACTTAAGTTAATAACTGCTGTACTGGGATCTGCATTATTAAATAATGTTATTGGAGTTTTGCGAGCGGGGAGGGAAGAGAGGAATGCTTCACAGAGTTGTTCAAGGTCTGCAGTTTACTAAAATTCTGAAATTTTGTAGAATTATGTCTTGCTTCACAATTTTCTGAAAATATATCCTGAAGTTACACAAATTCTTTTTGAAGTTTGAGTATTTAAAATTACTTTACTGGGTTTTAACAATAATCAAAGCATTTCTGAAACCAAAGTAAACTTCTTACCTACACAATCAGAAAAGAAATATTTCTAAAAGCATGTAATGTACTATACAATGGCCAGCTTCCTCCGCGCCAAACCTAAATAGGCTCAACAGCAACTGAACACCACAAATTCATACGCAAACTTGCCTATTGTCACCTGGGGACCCTGTAACAGAGAGAAAACAAACAAGACTTACCGAAGCTGCGCCTTCTTCAGTTTTCTTTGCTGCTTTAGAATCGAACAAAACATTTCTTCCTCGTCGCTCACAATCCTGGTAGACGATGAGTCTGATTTGGCTGGGATCGAACTCTGGAGATGGCCAGCTAGAGAGATAGAAAGGAAAGAAAATAATAAAATCTTCCAGGATTTACAACAAAATCTGCTTGTTATTATTATATTATTCCAATATTTCTTGCTAGGATGCCAGATGCCATTCAGCGCCTTATCAGCTTGTTGAGATGTCTCCAAGCGCTTCATAGAATATACTGCAAAGTGGAGTGACTTTGCAGGCAGAATGTGGCAGCCCATTACGTGCAGTCATGTCCCACAACACAGCCAGGGGAGTGAGTGACTAATTTTACTGGGGGAGGGGGGGGGGGGGGGGGGGGGGGAATTGATAGCAAGGACACCAGGGGAGAACAACTCCCTTTTCTTTTTGAATAGGGCTATAGAATCGTTAACATCCACCTGAACAGGCAGGTGGGACGTCAGTTCAATCTCTCATCCGAAGGACGGCAACATCGACGATGCATCGACGATAAATGTTACACTTCAGTCAGAGTGTAAAAAAATCACGATTGAATGTGAAGCTGGAGTTCAAATACAATGCAAAGGGAGACAAACCAGTTCTACAATTTCCTACTGTGTATTCTCTCTGCAGTGCTTTTATTGAGACAATACATAAACCATTGGCAGCCAATGTGAAATGCCACAGCCGACTTTTCTGTCAGATACAAGTAACAATGCAAAAATAATTTGATATAACGTGTATTTATTTTTTAAGTCAGGCTTTTTTTTCGCTTCTTTCTGGAAGCGCTGTTTAGCATCCTCGCTTATAATGTGGGTTGAAATTTTCTGCATCTCAAGTGTTACACAGAGTGACCAGAAAGCCGTGATACCATTGCAACATCTGAAAAGTCTTGAAATAATTATATTTTTATTTCATTTTTAGATAATAGGACATTAGGTCAATCTTCTACAATAGTTTTCCGGTATTTTCTTCATTTCAAACTATCATGTACAGTATTGAAAGTCAAATGTACATGAATTTAATAATTCAAATGCTAACAGATGTAGAATGTTAAATATCAATTCCCTACTCTTCCTTTAGTGCACCTATTTCCAATCACACTCACACACTGCCCCCATACCCACCCACACAAAGAGATTGCCTATACAGCGAGTCAATGGTACAAACTATGAACACAAATTCAATGAATTCAGTGTCTGCGATGGTGCGCGCTTCCTGAAACCCACTTGACTGTACTGCTGCCTCTGGGAGTGTTTGCATGAAGCAATGTGCATGCGACAACAACAGCAACTTGCATTGATGTGCCTTTCACGCAGGATAGCGTCCCACAGCACTTCAATGCAGGCGAGTGGGTTCCAGGAATCATCAGATAGGAAGTGGAAGGTTATCAACATTAAAATAACAGCCATCATGGATCTTGTCCGACCACTCTCAGACTTTCCTGAGGAGGTGACAGCCCAAATTGACGATACAAAGCCATGTGATGTAGGAAAAAGATTCTCGCAAAATGTCAAATATTTCTGTTACATTCCCCCGCTCCCTCGATTTTCTCCCATTTGATAGGAGAAAGAGAGACAAAAAAGACTAGTTATTGTCTCGCGGACAAAAACTGACTGATGATCCTCAGATTCGATGCAGGATTTAACATATTTCTGTATTTTTAGCACACCAGAACAAATAGCCCCTATTGAGTGTTGCATTTCTCAGCCAGTATAGTGTGTGTGTATATAAAAAAAATGCAGAGAACACACTCAGCAGCACAACTCAGCAAATTGTTCGGGGGATAAACAAAGCACAGTGTGTCAAGTGAATGCAAGGGAACCCACCAGTTAGTACAGTACAAAGCTACAATATGCATTTTCATGATCAGATTTTATTTATATCGTTTTGGTTCCCACTCGTCTGCATTCCAAATGCAATATGGCTTACAGGTCTATATACGGCATCTACAAGTAAAATCACTATTTTCAAGAAAATTGTAACCAGAAGACTCGTATGCACGGAATCTTGGCTTTTCCTGGATCTGACCTCAAATCCATTCGATACTCATGACAGTCTTTCAACTGAGGGCGAAGGGCCTACATCACTCCCCACCCCGCCGCCCCCAATTTCGAATGAAAGCAGGTTCCCAATAGCCCTAAAACAATCCATAATGTAACATGCTTATATAGTACTGTTATTCTCACTCAGAAATGACCATTAGCATACCTGGAAAATACAAACACTGTCAGCAGCACTCACATCAGAAGGCAGGTCAGGCCCCCCACATTGGGACTTCAGAACTCAGTCTACTCTAGGCTGACATTTCAGGGCCTGGAGGAGGTGATGTTCTTCTGATGAAATGCTAAACTGAGGTCCAGTCTCCATGTTCCGGTGAATATTGAAAGATATTTGAATGAGAATGGAGTTCCTTGCGGTTTCCTGGCCAGCAATCCCCCAGATTTAACTGGACAATCACTTCATGGCTGCTTGTGGTACAGTAGTCATTCCATTTCAGAGTACTGTAATTCTGCTGAAGTGTTTTGAGACATCCCTCCAAACTAAAAAAGTGCTATACCAAATGCAAGGATGATTATTATTATTATTAAAGGCAGTATACAGTATATCCCTGCAGGAACAGAATGCACATTGCATTCCAACAAATCTCTCTAGAATTTCTATGTGTAGATGAGATGTATGGTTTGGGTACTCTTAAGCATGGTGTTGAGGTTCCGCATGCATCACAACCACTTGGCATTTTATATTCCAGAGTGACAGCAAATGTTATAGCCAACAGTGTGAACCACGACCAGAGCAATCCACATACACAAAGGCTAGTTCACATATCACAAGATTTATTGTAGACAGAAAGTTTTTTTGCACAACATGGGCATGAAACAACTGAAATAGGCTTGTAGTTCTCGTGTACTGGAAATGAAATACTTTCCTCAGCCACTTTAACACACACACGCCTCCCCCCACCCCACCCACACATACACATACATACAGTTATTCTGGACATTAGCCATAAACTCCGCCTTGAATAGGAACAAAAATTCACTTGTCATCTATCTCCTGTCGCAAAATGAGACACGCTGCGGGATTATATAGTAACAAGACAAGTTTGGAAACGGGGTAACCAGACTAACTGCCTCACCTGACTTGAAGTGGTTGATGTAAAACAGTCATTCAACAACTTTTAAAATGAATTTGGGGTGGGAGGGTTTAGCTAGAACACACTGGGAGAAACTCCTTTCTATTTTCAAATAGGGTCAAGGGATTTTTAACGTCCACCTGAACAAGGACAGAGGACCTTGGTTTAAAATCTCATCCAAAGGACGGCACCTCCAACAATCAGCAGACCCCTTAGCACTGCATTGGAGCGTCAGCCTATTTTAGACCAGGGGGTTCCAACCCTCTGGCTGCTCTGGGCCAGCGGCCCTATTTGGGAAAGGTCCGAGAAAGGGCCACATTCAGGAATATTTTGCGTTTCCCTTCCAGAAACATTTGCACAGCACCTATTTCATATTGGACGGACATCTCTAAGATATCCGTAAGCGAAGCAAGAGAGTTAGGTCTTGACGCGTCTTGAAAGAGGGGAGGGAGCGAGCCGTAGGCACTCCAGGAATGGAACTCCAGAGAGCGGGGGGAACCAAATGACAAAATGGAGATGGCAGATGGGGTGGAGGGACATGAAGCAAGTCAAATATTTGGTGGGAAAAGGGAACAGTCGGGTTGGGAGGTCACAGGAGTAAGGTGGGGAGGGAAGGGATGGAATGAAGCATGTAGAGAGGTATTTCGCTGAGGAATGTGAGAGCTTTCTGTGAGGAAAGTGCACGGCACATCGCACATCAGAGGGAGCGAAAGTTGGAATCTCAGAAATGAAATAAAAACCAACAACCTTCTGACTAAGGCAAGAACGCTCCCACTGCGCCAAGCTGATACTGCGTGGTCCCGGCTGGATAAGGTTTATCGCCAGGTAAAGCAAATTAGTAACCAACTTGTTCCAGATAAGAAAAACCCAGACAGATTTGTGAAACTGTGTAATGCACCAACAGGCAGCATTGAGAGGTGTTTACAAGCCTGATCTGATAGCACGTTCTAACCCTCCCACAGCCAAATAAAAATAATCAAGATAAAATTACACCCAAGACTTTATGAAAGAACACACTGCTACAGCAGTGGCCAACCTGTAGCCCCCTTCAGAAAGCTCCCTCCACACCCCCAAACATTTGCACAATTTTAGGCAAGTCCATACGTACGTCCATAAACACTGCCGCAAAACTGACTGTCCAGCGACTTGGGATGTCCTCCCAAAATGAAAGGTGCCAAACAAATGTAATTTTGTTGTTGTTGTTGGAGGACATCTTAAATAATTAATAAATAAGTTGCGTTTCACCTACAAAATAGTCGCTACACGTTACCGTATATTCTGTGAAGCACTTTTGAGATGTCTCAATGACGCTACGTCAAATGTAGGGATTATTATTAATAGTGGTAGTGGTATAAGTGTTTTCTTGCTGATTCCACGGTGTAGTTTACGGGGTAAATTGGCCAAATAGCCCGTGCTCGGCTGTGCTGAGATCATCTCATCTGGGAGTTGTATCTGAACAGATACATGGGATCTTAGTTTTAAAGTCTCATCGGAAAGACACAGCCCCTTACGATATCACTACCGCTCAACGCTGCACTGAAGCTTAGCCAAAATAACAAGCTCAAGTCACAATGTGGAGCTTCAATCAGCAAATTCTGATCCGCAAAACAGAACACCACCCCAATTGACACACAAAAAACCAAGGAATCTCCTTTTCGAAATAATCACTTAAAACAAACTCCAATGCATAATTATCTAGGTTCTGTAGCCACCACCCAGGGGAGTCTCAATTACGTGCAGGTTTGCTATGACAGAATACATTTGACTCTTCCTGTTATCATTAATCCAAAAAGTTTGACTCCTAATATGTTTTTGCAGCCAGCACGTTTTAAAAAATTTAAAAAAATGCGATTCCGCAATCACTCCAAACAAATCTCTCTCAACTATCATGCATTTTGCTGTCTGACTTAACAGTCAGTAGCCATTTCAAGGCTCTTTCTTTTATAAAACAACGTTGATAGTTGAATCTAAGGTTGAAAATAATCTCTCCCTGCAATTACAAACAAAGAAAATCTAATTGAAGCTCCATTCATATTTCTAGGAAGGTTATTTCCAGCTGCTGTTTGCGATCAGGAGCAATATGGTCAAAAGATTCTCTGAAAATGGTTTTGCACGAGGATTTTAAACAATTCTATCTAGCTATCTGTTCAGCATTAAAGTAATATTTACCTGGCCATCATTGTCCCATGCAGAGCAGACAGTGTAATCCAGAAGTGGCTTGGTTTGCTTGCCAACCTTTCCTAATAATAGCTCTGTATTAGATTCATCCTGAAGCACAAGGCTGTCAGGTGACATACACAGAAATATGAACAGCACGCTATCAAAGGCATTTCCATCCACTGCCGTGCAGCATAGAAATAACAGACACTCGCTCGCTCGCAACCACACAGGTCCTCAGAGACACTGTCACAGCTGAGATCTGAATTCTTACTGAACTAGTCACTTGCCTCCACACTACAGATCACAGTGATTCCCCGCTCTGTGTGCTGCACTGTTTCCAGTTCTAAGACGTCACGTATCCAGATAATTGTTAGCAAGTGGAACCAAATGAAAGATTACCTTGCCCTAACTCCTCCCCACACCTCCTCCTCCTCCCCACCCCACCTCTCCACTCCACCACGATCACATTTTCTGATGCACCATAGCACTGATAAGGAGCCTCTGCTGACTGCAAAGCAAGCCATCATGTGATCCAAAGCTCTCTGTGTATTATCACCTGGGTCTAAAGAGAAATCTGCCTTCCAAACATCGCATGAGAAAGCCCCCTAGTGTTGACCCTTTTGCAATGGAACCCTTTCATTTCCATTATTGCTCTCAGTAACAAACGCCCAGCACATTCTCGCAGCGAAACACAACATCACTTGTTCACAGTGCCTGTTGTGTAACACAATGCAACAAATAAGATGCAGTTCAGGATTGTACGCAACACTGGCTGACACCGAGAAACAAAGATATTTCTTCTTTCGACGCAGAATAAGCGTGGAAATAAAACCAGACTTCAATTTTTCAACCAAACCATAATGGGGGGTTTTTCCACCCCACCCTCAAAAAATAAAAATCCAATCAATAAAATGAAAGCGCGTCATGAAAAGTGTGAGTTTACAGAGGATGGTCAGGTTTTGCTTGTGTAACATGATCAGTGGCATCCTGGATAACCAAGGGAACACGTGTATTAGCCTGTGAGAAAATTGAGTCAACTGAGCTCACAATTGCTGACCTTAAGAACCAAGCATAGTAATTACAGCACAGAAAGCCATTCGGCCCATCAGGTCTGCGCCACTTCTCTCATCTGATGTCCACACACATGCCGATGTCTCGAAGTAGTGATAAGGCGCTATATCAAATGCAAGAATTATCACATCGTTGAGACGTTTCAAAGAGCTTCACAGAATATACTACAAAGTGAACTGACTGTACATTTTGTGGGCGAAATGCAGCAGCCAATTGTACACAGCAGTGTCCCACAAGCATTTGTGGATTGAGTGACCTGATTTGTTTATTTTTTGGAGGGATTATTACCGCTGGAATGTGATCCGCCATTCAACTAATAATTGGGTTCCTACTCACTGCTAGGTAAACAGATGTACGTGGAGTTATTCTTTGCCACGTTTGTGAATGACACTAAATTAAAAGGCGTTGAAACTGTGAAGAGGGCAGACACAAAATGTAAGGAGTAAGCAAGTAGACAAAACTACGGCAAATTGCGTTTGACAATGTAAAGTGCTACACTTGAGATGGAAAAATAGCTGTTGGGTGTATGTTCTAAATAAAGTACGAGGTCGGGAAGATGAACTTAGAGATGGAAGGGTTCAAATTCAAAGCTTAAAATCTAACTTGGGGGTGCAGAAAGCAGTCAATAAGGCAAATAAGGATGGTGCCATTTATTATAAGAGGCCAGGGTTATAAAAGTAAGGATGTTCAGTTAACGATCTCCAATTATATAGTGCATTGGTCAGACATAATTTAGAGCGCCGTACCATGTTTATATTTGGAAGAATATACTAATCTTGATGAATAACTGGGCTGAAGTATTGAATGCATCAATGCAATGCACGGGATTTACTGTAGAGAGTAGTGTCTGTCTATTTTTGTAACGAGTAACTCTTTATAACATTTTGCAAGCAGCATTATCGCTTTTCTGCCCTCAAAATGCCTCAATGGGGTTATCTTCCCCCAATGAAAGTACAACCCTTCTTCTGTCGTTTCTCCACCGCCCATCCATCCCAGCCCCCAGTGTCTCCCCTCTCACACATGCTTCTCTCTCTCCCTTCATTCTCTCAATCAATAGCTCACCACCTACAGCAGCAGGAGCACAGTGGATAAGGAGACACACACGCCTTCCTGACAGACTGCAGCAATAGTCCACGATTATTTCCACTCTCCGCACCGCGTCCTCCTAACTGCTGGCTCCTGCCACTGCCACGAGAGAACGGTCAGCCAGGGAACAGATGCTGGCATTTGGGAAATAGTCTCAGGCCTATTTGACCACACTGCCCTTTGGCATACATTATATTTTTATATTATTCCACTTTTGAGATTAATTCCTGATGTGAAAGGGACTACTGTACTGTATATCAAATGTAAGGATAATTTTTCAAATCTATTTATCTAAGGTTATAGCCACCCAGCAAACAGGCTGTGGAAGTTGATCAGGTTATAATAATAACAATCCTTGCATTTGACAGAGCCCTTTTCACGTTTTCGAGACGTCTCAAAGAGCTTCACAGCTTCACAGAATATACTGTAAAGTTAATTGACTATATTTGGGGACGAAACACGGCAGCCAATTGCGCACAAACAAAGCAGCATCCCACAAACATTCGTGAAAAATGACCAATTTATTATTGTTTTTTGGAGGGATTATTATCAGGCATGTAGAGTACAGAAACTTTCCCAAGGTTTCACCCTGTCTAGAATCGAACCCAGGTCTCTTGTTTGTAAGGCGAGTGCCCTAACCACTGAGCTACAGGACTGCACAAAGGCAATGCTGCGATCTATTCTCAGCCAAGTGGTTGGAGGTCAAGACCATGTCATACTCTACTACATTCTTAAACACCAAGAAAAAAAATACTCTAGTTTATGATTCTGTTAAACAAGATCTGAAAGTTCGTGATGAATTGATTGGAAATGTTTATTTATAAAGTACGTTGAAAAATCTGCTGGCCGATGTGCAATACAAGGGTTAATTCATTTTGCTTTATTGCTAGTTTATCTCATTTCTCCAGTCATTTAACATGAGACACTTGCCAATACAAAAGCTTTTTGGAAGGCATTCCAAACAGCACTGTAATTAAGGTGTGCCATGTTCGTCTCATGTGACTCCCAACTCATGTGATGACTCAGTGTCATAAGACAGAGATCAGCTGTGGGAAAAAACACAAGGATACAAGTGATATCCTGATTGCTTACAGATTATTCTTCCTCCGTCAGTAGCCTGCCTTTCATTTTAATGCCATTAAAATCTCACGGAGGCTGCCTGGCCTGAAGGGCGATAGATAAATGCAAATTGTTGTTAATTTGAAAATTAGGGTCATCTGTAAATTTAACATTTATTTAAAGAATATTACATTATATGGTTATTACTTGATATAGAGCCTAGAAATTCACAGAACAGAAAAAGGGCACTAGGTCCATTGTATCTGTGTCACCTCCCTCAAGAGAAATCCTTTCGGTCCCACACACTGCCGTTTCCCAGACCCAAATAGCTGACTTTTTTTTTAAAAAAAGGCTATTTATTCAGTTCCCTCTTGAAGGCAAATATGGATTTTGCTACCACCAGCACTCCTTTCCCTCCACCCTCCCTGATCACGATCCCCAGCACCATCCCTCAATAAAACGGGCATTACATTAGTGTAATGGGGTAAAGTCCCTTCCCGTTTTCCATAGCAGCACCAAAATGCTTTGCGATGCTTATTAAATGTTGTTCCTGTAGACAATTTTATTTTAGTAAATACGTAGTTTGCCTTGGGACGTCCTCCCGACGTGAAAGGCTCTCTATAAATGTAATTGTGTTGTTGTTGTTCGGGACGTATATTTGCATGCGACCACCAGGAAGGTAGAGGGTGAATTAGATGGACCATGGTCTTTTTTATTTAGCATTTCTTTTGTTCTTACGTAAACGCAGGGATTGTTAATTGATTGAATGTTGGAATAGCATCTGCTCACTTCCAATCTGTTGGAACCTTCCCAGTTCTGACAGACTCCCTCATAACAACAACAACTTGGATAACATCTGTCAATTCCGCACAATTCTCTCTAACTGTTTCCCTAAGTACCTTGGGTACAGTTCATCCATCCATTTTGGTTTTAAGCCCCTTGAGTTTATCCAGAATGTCAGCCTCACTTATGTTAAAATCCTGCAGCTCAAATAATGTGTGTGTGTTGTGTGTGTGTGTGTGTTGGGTAGGGGGGTCGTATTAGTGTCTTCCCTTGTGCAATTCAGAAGCATGAGAAACAGATACTCAGCTCTGTAATTGTTGCAACAATTATTTGGTAATTTTCACAGGCAACAGCTCATGTGATAAATTAAAGAAGATGAGAGATATTTCATCAGAGCTACAGTTTCTTATGTAAAGCCTGTACCCAATACAGGTTGGTTATTTACACATCTGGTTCCGTGAACTGGGATTTGATGCAGAAAATGGACCCATTCCTAGCCTGTTGCGCATGGGTATGAAGTTATGCCCAAGGTATACTATATTTCGACACTAGCAATGCTTCACACTTGCACATTTTTACAAATTATACACAACGGTTACCAAATTACCTTGCATAGCGCCCTTCACGTCAACAACAACAAACGCCATTTTGTTCCAATATATAGATATCAATATGATAGATATGATCTATATACATGTTGACTATATATAATGTCAACTTTGTCCACACGTCTGTTTTTCCCAATTGGACAAAATCAAAAAAAAAAAATCTTTAAATTTTTTTAAAAAGATATCGACTGATACTGGGAGAGAATCGAAATATCAACAGCACATATGTGGAGTCCTGTAGCGCAGTGGTTAGAGCAGTTACCTCGCAAGCGAGATGACTCAGGATCAATTCCCTGGCGGGACGAAATGTTAGGCAAGTTCCCAAACTCCACTCTCCTTTGCTTCCCTAGCGATAGTTAGGAACCTGGTTGTTAGTCAATTGGTTAACTCATGGGAATAGGAGTACAGTATGCCATTAAGCCCCTCAAAACTATTTCACTGATAAAAACAGATCAAGGTTGATGTGTACCTCAACTCCAATTTCCTGATGCTGTCCCATATATAATGGCAGATTAGGGGCTAGGGACAACTTTTAAGCAGTTCCACAAAATTCCAGTCTGAATGTTAATTTTGATAGCACAGTGTTAACTTTCTAACATGGTAAATGTTTTGTACTATTTCAGTGTCAGGGTAACTAATTTGAAAATATTCATCTTCTACGCCAAAAAGTTCATTTTGCCCACTCAATTTTGCTTTTAGCCAACTAATCTTCTCTATTTCTAACAACTCTACGGTCTTGCTCAATTTCCCAACTGTTGAAAATTAACACTTTACCTACTGGGTCTTCTATTATTTCCTTCCATTTGGAAGAAGGAAATTTATCTTCAAAAGGCCATGCATCCAAATTTGTCTGTCATCTACTGACTTGTAGCTCTATGGGCATAAGTTGCCATCAGTACCCCACTTAATTGCCTATGATCCACATTTAATAATAATGTTAATTTTTATTATTATTATTCACATTTAAGTTTGAGCTTTCTTCCTCCATAGTCCAAAATATTGGGTTTAATTACAATGCCCCTAACTGTGATCATCCAGCGCAACAGATTGAATCCCTAATCCTAATTGCTGACACACTTCAATTCAATGATTTAAATTGCTTCCTAAACATTTCCGACCAGCCGATTAGCACATCTGAAACCTTTTTCCCTCCCCTCTATATATCACCAAATGGTTAAAAATATGAACACTTTATTATAAAATATTATGAGACACCGAAGGAGTGAAACTGCTGTACGTATCCTAAAATCATAAGTAGATCATTTGG
The DNA here is from genome assembly GCA_035084275.1 of Hydrolagus colliei. Classification (NCBI taxonomy): domain Eukaryota; kingdom Metazoa; phylum Chordata; class Chondrichthyes; order Chimaeriformes; family Chimaeridae; genus Hydrolagus; species Hydrolagus colliei. The sequence goes on from CM068752.1 coordinate 2,458,775, forward strand.
AAAGTAACTCATTTTACAAGATGGAGTTCCTCTCCCCCTTTCCCTACACCCCCCACGCCACCCTCCCCAACTGCTCCAAGTCACTGTTCTTCGGATTGGTTTGGATAGTTTCAAAGCACAACCACCTCAATTTAATTTTTTTTAAAAAAAATTCTCAAACCTGCTTAACTACCAATTAAAAAAAGTTTTTTTTTCCTCCATGGTGTTCTCACGCTGCTTTGAGCTCATGCAGGCCAAAACAATGTGCTAGTCATCGCAAAACAAAATCATCTTGTTCTCCAGTATTGAGAACATTATGCATTTAGGCTCTTGGGGCAGCAGTCATTACACAGCAGTCACTGCTGTGTAATGAAGTAAGTTACGAGGCAGTAGGAAATTCCATGGTTAATGGTCACAGGAGCAAGTGAGCTCCATAGACAAGATTCATCATTATTCATTGCTTCTCCCCACTCCGGCAAAAAATCTTGACCACAAAGCGCAGTTGAAATGAAGTGAAACTTAATTTAGGCAAAGAAGGTTTTGAGGAATGGGGGGCAAGGTACAGATCTCCTCGGTTTGTCCCGAGTTGTAGCAAGATGAGCTCATACGCAGATGGAAATCCTGCACTCAAGCACCAATGTACACCCTGTTCTAAACAACCATCCTATCTATGCGCCTGGCCTGCATTCTTGTTTTATTGAAGTGAGTCACATTAAACTCTACATTACCCAAGTCAAATGAGTGTAACCCAATTTATTATTATACGATCTGTTCCAAATCAATAAACATACAAGTGCAAATTACTGATCAGATCAGTAATTTGATATTCAGAGAAATGGTAACTAAATTGTAGAACGCACAACATAATAAAAGACGTCCCAATTGTGCCTCAACATTTTCACTGCATTAGGAATAAGAAAGACAAAAAAAGTCTAGCTAGGAAGTTTTCTATTCTTCCTATAGTGGATAAGTTACCTTTTAATATTAACCTCTCTACCCCCAAACAAATAATAGAACCCAAAAAGCATGTCGTGGAAAACAGAAATAATTCAACATTTCTGAACTTATATTTTATTCAGCAATAGAATCCTTTACTTGAGTCACAGCTGCAATTTGAAAGGAGCGAGGCAGCAGTTATACCTGATCTCTCAATTGTGGATCGTGCATGGAATAGGTAATACAAGACAGATAAATATATAGATGTATTATATATATTTTAAAATGCAAGTGGTGCAACCAAGCAATCCAAGCCTCGTCTAACGCCGACACTCAGAACCAGTGAAACACATACTCAAAAGAACACACAATAATAATCCTTGCATTTGATAGAGTGCTTTTTCCAGGTCTTCCAGACGTCTCAAAGCGTTTCACAGAGTATACTGTAAAGTGAATTGACTATATATATGTGGACAAAATATAAAGGCGTTTTTCATTTGTTGACTAGGTGGTATAGCATATTCTGAGATCACCACACAGATTTAGGTTCCTATTGAAATCAACAGAACACTTTAATTTCTCCCCCAGGATATAAATAACCTCATGAGCAAAGCCCAACTGGTTCACGGTGACCCGACTCCACCGGGAGGAATTCCAGAACGGTTCCAGTCAGACGTCACTCGACAATTGAAACCTTGACAGTAAATAGTGACATAATAGTCAATCATTTGGAGCGGCTGGGCTGCTCTCGGTTTAAGTTGGGAACTCAGCAGACAAGACTCCCAAACACCCCCAAGTCTCTTCATTGCACAACAGTGGTCTTGCTCTCTTTCCACTGACTGAAAACTGACTAAGAGCATGAGCAACTCTCAAAACTATGGTCTGAAACCACCTACTGGGAAAAGATAAGTTACCAGAGTTCCCTAAGTGTACATTACCCACCCTCTGAGACATCAAGGGAGTAAGAAAACCTAGGGAAGTGAAGAGCAACGTCACCCATGTGGACGCTGTGAATCACACCAATTTTCTGAACAAAAAATAATTGTGTTTTTCTACAACAATAGTTACATTTGTACATGCCTTTCACATCGGGAGGACACCCTGCTCACTTTACTCTCAGTTATACCTACATTTCATAAGTTTCTATAATCTGTTACGATCTATTATCCAGCACATTATACACACACGCAGTTATTCTGTAAAGAGGAGATTCCTATCCACTAGTATTGTTCTTGATTTAAATAGCCTTTCACTTTCAGAAATTGTTTTCCCATGTGTACAGTATATACTTCAACTTTCCAGTACTTTATTTCATATCTCAGTCGATAACACACAAGAAAACTGTTTGCAGGAAGTAACAAGCTAGCTATGTCATTGACAAAATCTTACTTTTGGGGAGGAAAAAGGGGCTTCAAAAGCAATCTGTTACAGTAAGACTAAACCTTAAACAGGATGGTACCAGGAATGAAGGACCTCATGGTTATGAGGAGAGGCGCTAGAGAGAGAAGCTACGATTATTCTCCTGGGAGCAGAGAAGGTTAAGAGGAGACTTAATATAAGTTGTTTAAAATTATGAGGGGATTCGATAGGGTCAACAAGGAGAAACTATTTCCACTGGCGGGTGGGTCGGTAACTCAAAGATGTCGATTTAAAGAGGGGAGAAGTATTTAACACGCGGGTTGTTCGGATCTGGAATGCATTGCCTAAAAGGGTGATGGAAGCTGATCTGATAACAACTTTAAAAAGAGAAGTACTGTAGATAATTATTTGGAGGACAGGTTTGTAGGGCTATGGTGAGCGCGGGGAAAAGTGCGATTGATTTTGAAAAGACAGCTCTTTTCAAATAGCCGGCACGATGGGCTGAATGGCCTCCTTCTGTGCTGTATAATTCTATGATTAGTTCCCCAAATCGTAGTTGTTAAAGCCTCCAAATACTCTCCATAAATCTCACAATGAGCAGATCACAACAGAACTTCCTCCTTTTCATTCACTAAAAACCCACAGCCATTTGAGGGGTAATTTTTTTTAAATATAAAAATGTATAGGTAAATCCACGGGACAAACCAAGTCAAAATGAAACGGAATATTTGTGATTGGAGGGGAGTAAATTAAGAACGAATCTTTACAAAAACTATTTCAGTGAGCAAATAGCTAAGCTGTGGAACAGGCTCCCTAGGGAGACAGTTGAAGCAGGAAGTGTTGATTCTTTCAAACGCAGATCAGATAGTTTTCTTTTAGGAAACAACATTGAGTAATACATGGGTAGTTTGTGGATGCGACAGCCAGGAAGGAGGATTTGGGTTATTTTCGTCAAGCATTTCTTATGTTCTTATATTAGGAAATATAAGATTTAAGATATAATATAAGTTTTCACTGTAAACTTTAGAGCCAAGAGAATTGGCCAAAATTAACTAATGAAGTGGATTTTCTTCAAATACAAAATGATAATATAACTTCTATTTGAAATGTCCAGCATTTCATCTGCCCATCTGCTGGGTGGAGTTGAGGTCAGATAGTTCCCTATGGAGAAGCCAGGTAAAACTGCATAGTGTGCCATTGATAGTACTGTTTGGCAAGTTTTTTTGATGCTTGTCCAGCTAGGACCACCCTCCCCGTTAGTGCTTTGGCTTACCCTCCCCCCCCCCCCCCCCCCCACCCACCGCTTGGGTCCTGATGTCAGCTTGCAGCCAGTTCAGCTCCAAGGAGACCTCGGTAACTGGAACAGGTACGTTTCTTTTTCAAAACCAAAAAATCACAAACTCGACATTTCAAACGGAGCAATTGTTGGCATCGAAAAGATAAAAATGACACCATGAGAGCTTCAAAGTGGTAAATTCCCATTTTGATTTGAGATAGAATACATCAGCAACAACTTTGTATAAGCGCCTTTCATGTCAGGAAGACGTCCCAAAGAGGGAATGTTCCAAGGTCTATTTTTCTGTCAACTTCCATGAGAATTGGTGTGAAAAAAAATTGCCAAAAAACACAATTTGGTGGAAATCAGAATTTACTTTGAAACTTTTTTTAAAAAAGCTAAAGAAACATAGCCAGTTCCATTGCAAAGCACTTTGTTTAATAATGGTATATTTATAACATGTTTAAACAGGGAGAACACAATCAGTCGAGTAATTATAGACCAGTCAGTTTAACATCCACAGTGGATCGGCTTTTAGAGGCTATAATACAGATAATGCTAATAAGCACATGGTTGATTAAAGAGTCAGATAGGATTTGTTAAAGGCAAATCTTGCTTGGCAAGTATTTCAGAGCTCTTTGGACAAAAAAAACTAAGAGGATAAATGCCATGCTGCAGATAATATGGATTTTCAGAAAACTTGATAAGGTGCCACATAGGAGGCTTATTTAAAGAAAAAAAATTAGGTGCGTGGTATTAATGAAATGGTAACAGCATGAATAGGAAATTACTTCAAAGGATAGGAAACAGGGGGTGGGAGTGCAAGGTTATTCTCAAGGGAGAGATATAAATAATGCTGACCCACAAGGGTGTAAGTTAGAACTGCTGATTATGTAAATGAAATGGATTCTCATAACAACAACAACATATATTTGCGTAGAGCCTTTCACGTCTGGAGGACGTCCCAAGGTCCTGGACAGTTAGGGATTTGGATACGAGTTGGGAGGTTGGGATCAGATGGGGAGGGTAGGGGTAGGAGGGCGGGGGTAGGAGGGTGACTGAAGACATGGTCGAAAAGGAGGGACTTGAGAGTGATTAGTTGATTGGGCAGGGATATGGCAAATGAGATTTAAGGCGGACGGGAACATTATGGGAGGAAGAATAAGGAGAACAACTATACGGTAACGGCACAAATTTATATAAATAGTTAGACCACAGAATATTGTGTCAAGTATGGATTACTCTGCTTTAGAGAGGACACAAAAACAATACAACAAGAACAATATATGGGTGGAGAGGAGATTTAATGGGTCGATACCAGGGAGGAATGGTTTGGCCTAAAGCAGAGACTGGAAGAACTGGACTTTTTCCCCATTGGAACAAAACAGGTTGAAGGGTGATCTGTTAAAAGTCTTTAAAAATTCTGAGGCGTTTTATTGATCGTAAGGAGAAATTACTGTAAAATACGCAGAAGTTTTTAATTTATAAATCATATAATCACCAAAGTCGTACATCTGCTGAGCCCCATTCAAAACACGTACGATTTCTTTACACTAGTCATATTAATCACCACCTTATACATAACACGTATCCACTATTACTCCCACACTTACTGGCTGCATTGAATGATAGGAATGTAGTCTTGATCCAGTGGCACATGCTCAGAAGAACTTAATTGCCCACCATTCAATGAATCCCAACGTTTTGTGGCAAGTGCGCATGATGTGGCAATGGGTCAAAAGGGATTGAATAGCAGGAAACATAGCCTTGAGTCCTTACCACATCGTCTGCATTGAATTACGCATGGATTATTGATTAAAATGGATTTCATACTATTTGTACAAGTAGCTTGGAACTCAAGACTTCTCGGAAGTCATGTTAAATAATAATAATCCTTGTATTTGATATAGCACTTATCATGTCTTTCAGACGTCTCAAAGCGCTTCGCCGAACCTACTGTAAAGTGAATTGATTTTTGTGGGCGAAACACGGCAGCCAATTGCGTATGCATAACAGTGTCCCACAAACAACAACTGCAACAACAACAAATTGCATTTATATAGCACCTTTCACGTCAGGATGGAGCACTGGACAAAAACTGAACAGGCCATGTCACAGACTTGAGGTTTAAAGTTCAGTTGAGTTCGAACAAGGCACTGTGAGGTTCAGTACTGCTTTGGTGAAGTGGAGTGTGTAGCCATGTATAGTGATGCTGTCAGCACTTGAGGTGAGAAGGTGATAACGGGAGGCAAGCCAAGCGGCAGAGCCTCTGTCTTGACAACAATCAGCAGGAGAAACTCAGTTCTCATCCAGTACAGGGCTCTGTCCTCGGCCCTCTCCTCATTAATGCTTAAATAATAAATAAATCCTGTTTCCTTCTTTTTTATATTTAAATTGTTTATACAATTGCTTGGTAATATGATCCACGGGCATCGGGTTAACACGTATTAAGCTGACACCCAACTCTACCTGCCCCCATCCTTGAATCTAGGACCACTTCTGCCCTGACAGATTGCCTGTCAGGATAGCAGTGTGATGTGGAGGAGACAGTTTGCAGGGTGGGGAGGGGGATTGGTGGAGGGGGAAGAGGGTAGTGGCAGCTCAGGTCAGGGCCAGCAGCCACAACACACACGCTGAGACAAGGAACAGGGCATGAGAGGATCAGTAGGGCTTGGTCAGTCCACTGGCCTTAGACATTAAAAGATCTCCCTTCACGCCTCAAAAACAAAATATAATTTGTCCTGGCCAGCAATCCCTTAGACAAAATTGATCATAGCTGTTTGTGGGACACACCGCTATGTGCAAATCAGCTGCCACATTTACCTACAATATGCCACACTTCACAGTAAATCCTGTAAAGCACTTGGTGACATCCTAACGACATGATAAAGCTGTACATCAAACGCTAGGATTATCATAAAGTTGAATAACCCAGTTGTGATTGTCTGGGTGTAAATCATGCCTGAACAATGGCTATTTGGGTGGAGGTGCTGAAGGATAGTTAATATCTTCAGGAAAGGAAAACTAACAGACCACAAACCAAAAGTTGCTCATATTTTTTTAACCCCACGCAATCAACAACCGTGAGAAATTTATTCCATTTGGGAAAATATTCTTGAGTTCATATACTCGATTTAAAACACAGAGTTTATACCACTATGTCTTTTTTTAAAAAAAAGAAAACTAACAGAACCTTTAGAAATGGCAATTACTGGATGTAGATGGACAATCTAAATCAACAGTTAAAATAAGTTATTTCTCTGCAATGTGGTCGCTACTTCAGTAGAATGTAAGCGTAAAGAACTTCACAAAATACCTTTTTACAACAGGTTTCATCTATCAGTTCTCTCACGAGAATGTTTATGCCATTATAGCTTGGCTCCGTTGGGTGCATACTCCAGCCTCTGAGCCTGCAGGTTGTGTAGGTTCAAGCCCCATATCAGGACCTAGAATCATAATAGTCTAAGCCAACGCTCCTAACTGTGCTGGGATTCTGTTGCAGTGTCAGATGAAACATTAAACCAAGGTCTGTGTCTGTTCAGATGGAGGTTAAAGTTCCCATGACACTACTCGACAGAGAGGGGAGTTTCTCCAAGTGGTTAGGGCAACAATTTCCCCCCCAAATTGAAATTGGTCATTTCATAAGCTAACGGTTTGCAGGACATTGCTGTGTACAAATAGGGCGCTTGCATTTGCCTCAAAATACAGTCACTACGCTTGAAAGTACATCATCCAGTGAATCGGCTTTGGGACATCCTCCCAACATTGAAAGGCATTGTATTAAATACAAGGATCATTGCTGTCAAGCTCTGAGATGTAAATACAGTATGTAGTATTCAGTTTGAGGCCTGCACATGTTAGCAGGAAGAACAAGGATTTTGGAAACCAAAAGCACTTTACTGCACTGTGTTCAACTTTGGAATTGGAAAGCAAACACGGAGGTGTTCAATTCTCTTCTTCGGAAACAAAACAGCCGCTCATCTCTAATTCTCTCATGGTACGTTTCACAGAACCGATAGCAAGTCCACAGACAGCAAATATTGTCAATATTTCAGCATGAAGATTACACGACAGTTACGCCAACACACACACATACTGGGGTCTCCCCCCCCCCCCCCCACCCTCCCACCCTACACACACCGAAGCCTTGGCTCTTGCCAACCTGCGCCTAATATTTTCCTGAATTGGGTAAGTTGGATGCGTCTCGCCAGGGAGAGGGAGGGGGAGAGAGAGGGTGTGGGGGGGGGGGGTTGCGAAGGAAGAGAGAAATGGGGGGAGCAAGAGAGAGAGGGAGAGAGAAAGGGTCGGATGGATGGAGATCTCAGTTCGGTTTCGAGACTCATTAAGCGCGGTGATCGGTTTCCGCATGCGTCGGTTCAGGTCAGACACCTGGCTGACTCCCCCTCCCTCCCAACCCACAAAACAATTGGTACCACAAATAATACTGAACCAAAATGTGGTGACGTACACAATTTAAAAATATACATATTTAGTTCTCCTGAATTCAATCATTCTCTCAATTTTGGGGGGGCAGTGGTGGGGAGGGGGTGGGGGGGGAATAAGTCTTATATTTTTGAACCCCAGTCACTGTGATAAGTTGAGTCGTAATAATAATAATATTAATATATATATAAACCCTGCAAAAAGCAAGAGAGAGAGAGAGAAAAAACACAAACAGATGTCATTCGAGATCTCAAAGCCAAATCACTGAGTAGGAAAATAGGGGGGGGGGGTAGAAGGGAAGAGAGAGAGTGTGTGGGAGAGAGAGTGGGAGGGGAGGGGGTTTGATGGAAAATCAAATAAAAATATGCTTCTGTATTTTGCGAGACATATTGTATCCGTTTTAAGGTCACATTGTTATCCTGGCAGTATCCACTCTCTTCACCAACTAGACAGGCTTTGAAGAAAGGGAGCAGCAGAAAAATCACACTCACACTACACACACACTACACTACACAATAAACACACTCACAATACACATGCACACTACACAATATATACACTCACAATACACACACACTACACAATATACACACTCACAATACACACACACACACTACACAATATACACACTCACACTACACAATATACACACTCACAATACACACAATATATACACACACTACACAATACACACACACTACACACACACACACTACACACACATACTACACAATATACACACTCACAATACATACACACTACACACTCACAATACACACACTCACAATACATACACACTACACACTCACAATACACACACTAAATATACACACTCACAATACACACACAATACACTCACTCACTCACACACACGACACAATATACACACTCACAATACACACATACACTCACTCACACACTACACAATATACACACTCACAATACACACAATACATACACACACACATAATACACTCACACACACAACAGTATACACAAACACAATATACTCACACTGCATAATACTCACACACACACACTACCCGCTGCACAATGTACACTCACACACAACACACTGCACAATAATACACACATACACACACCACACACTGTATTATACACAGACACACACACAGTATACTCACACACACTACACAACAACAACAAAATTACAGTTGATTAGCGTCTTTCACGTCAGGAGGGCGTCCCAAGGCGCTGTCTGGACAGTCAGTCATTTTTTCATACACACCACGATATACACACACACAACACAATACACACAACACACAATACACACACACAGCACACACACAGCACAACACACACACAGCACAGTATACACACACAACACACACAGCACAGTATACACACAGCACACAATACAGACACAACACACAATACACACACACAGTACAGGATACACGCACACAATACACACACACAGTACAGTATACACACACAGCACAATACACACACACACAGCACAAAACAGACACACACTGCACAATACACACAATACACACACACAGCACAGTATACACACACACAGCACAGCATACACACACAACACACACAGTACATACACAGCACAATACACACACAATAACCATTTTCTCACCTGAAAGAAGACTCTTCCTTCAGACCCTTTGTGGGTGAAATCAAACTATTTCGTTTATTGAAAAGTTTCTGGAATAAAGTGGGAGGCATGGTGGCCACTCTCACTGTCCCTCACACACACACTCCCACACACACTCTCCCTCCCACACACACTCTCCCTCACACACACACTCTCCCTCACACACACACACTCACACACTCCCACACACACTCCCTCACACACACACTCACACACACACTCCCTCACACACACACTCACACACACACTCCCTCACACACACACTCCCACACACACTCCCTCACACACACACACTCCCTCACACACACACACTCCCTCACACACACACTCCCACACACACTCCCTCACACACACACTCACACACACACTCTCCCTCACACACACTCACACACACACTTCCCACACACACACTCACACACACACACTCCCACACACTCCCTCACACACACACACTCCCTCACACACACACTCACACACACACACTCTCCCTCACACACACACTCCCTCACACACACTCTCCCACACACACACACTCACACACTCTCCCTCACACACACTCACACACTCTCCCTCACACACACTCTCTCCCACACACACTCCCTCACACACACACTCACACACACACTCTCCCTCACACACTCTCCCTCACACACACACTCTCCCTCACACACACTCTCCCACACACACACACTCTCCCACACACACACACTCTCCCTCACACACACACTCTCCCTCACACACACACTCTCCCACACACACACACTCTCCCTCACACACACACTCTCCCTCACACACACACTCTCCCTCACACACTCTCCCTCACACACACACTCTCCCTCACACACACTCTCCCACACACACACTCTCCCTCACACACACACTCTCCCACACACACACACTCTCCCTCACACACACACTCTCCCTCACACACACACTCTCCCACACACACACACTCTCCCTCACACACACACTCTCCCACACACACACACTCTCCCTCACACACTCTCCCTCACACACACACTCTCCCTCACACACACTCTCCCACACACACACTCTCCCACACACTTCCCACACACACTCACACACACACTCTCTCACACACACACTCACACACACTCACACTCTCACTCACACACACACACTCTCCCTCACACACACTCTCCCTCACACACACTCCCTCACACACACTCTCCCTCTCACACACACACACTCCCTCACACACTCACACCCACAAACACAACTCTCTCTCTCTCTCTCTTCCTTCCACCCCCTCCCTCTCTGTCCCCTCACACACACACACACACACAGGGGGCTGTTGTCATATGACTTGGAGTTTGGTGGTGAATGTCTCTGTCTTGTCCAGAGCTGGGATCCCATTGGCTCTGGTCTCCAGACCCGCTGTGTACTCACCGCCGCCATTGGCTGCCATCAGCACACACACCACACACACACACAACCAACAGCTTCCCTCAGCAACCACAGCCTGGGGAGGGGGGGGGAAGGAGGGGGGAGTGAGGGGAGGAGGGGAGTGAGGGGAGGGGGGGGGAGTGAGGGGGGGGGAGTGGGGGAGGGGGGAGTGAGGTGAGGGGAGGGAGGGAGGGGGGGGAGGGCAGGGAGTGAGGGGAGGGGGGGGTAGTGAGGAGGGGGGGAGTGAGGGGGGGGGAGTGAGGGGAGGGGGAGGGAGGGGAGGGGGAGGGAGGGGAGAGTGGGGGGGGGGAGTGGGGGGGAGGAGGGAGGGGGGGGTAAGGGGAGGGCAGGGAGTGAGGGGAGGGCAGGGAGGGGGGGGTGAGGGGAAGGGAGGAGGGGAGGGCAGGGTGGAGGGGGGGAGGGAGTGAGGGGAGGGGGAGGGGAGGGCAGGGAGGAGTGGGGGAGGGAGTGAGGGGAGGGGGTAGGGAGGAGGAGGAGGTGAGGGGAGGAGGGGGAGAGTGAGGGGAGGGCAGAAGGGAGGGGGGGGGAGTGAGGGGAGGGGAGGGAGGAGGGGGGGGAGTGAGGGGAGGATAGGGAGGAGTGAGGGGAGGGCAGGGGGGGTTGGGAGAGGGACTGAGGGTAGGGCAGGCAGGGGGTAGGGGGACTGAGGGAGGTGGAAGGGAAGGAAGGAAATGGAGGGAAGAGATAGAGGGAAGGAAGGGAGGAGATGGAGGGTGAGAGATGGAGCGTGGGAAGGCGAGGAGATGGAGGGTGGGATGGAAAGGAAGGCCACACTGAATTCCACCCCCCCCCATCATACCAGCCGTCACCAGGCACCACTAGCTCCCTATCACAGAACAAATCAATTTCAATATCCCTTATTCGTCTATAAATCCCTTCACACCCCCTCTACACCCTTCGCCTCCCTTCTTTTCTGACCCTCTCGGGTCCAAATCCCCGTCTGTCGAGCGCTTTGGGATGTCCTCCCGACAGTGAAAGGCGCGGTACAAATGTAATTTGTTGTTGCCGTTGCCTGCCCCATCTACTTTCTTCCACATCTTCGCTGGAGACTCGGCCATTTCCTAATCATCAATGTGACATCTAACTGATGACTTTGCCCAGTATCTCTAACTCCCATTGCTAACCAGCACCACCAACGCAATAGCTGCTCTCTGCAACCTCCCAACTGCTCGTTCAGACACTTGAACTGCCAATGTCAATGGCTCCCTCTGCAGGTGAGCTCCCTATCGTGCAAACTATGTACAGTACTGTACTGTACCGTAGCGCAAGAGGTCGGCAGAGAGAAATTATTTCCGCTCGTCAAATCAATCAGTGACCGGACGTCAACAATTTAAGACGATCAGAACGACAACCATACATTGATGTTGATAAAGCACCTGTCAGATTGGGAGGACGTCTTGAGTTCTTGTGGAAAATATTAACCCAAAATGTTATTTGCGATAATATTTTTGTCAGGGTTTTCGAGGCATCAGAAAAGGGGTGGGGGGGGGTGGGAGTGGAACCAGAACCTGGGAAGGTTAGGTTAATAGCACTGAGACCACCACTCCACATCTCAACGCCATGACTCTCCAGCATCATTGGGATGTCCTCCTGACGTGAAAGGCACTACACACAAGTAATTTGTTGTTGTTAAAACAACAGTGAAAAAGGGTGGTAAGGGTGGTGATTTGGTGTCATTTTTGTATCAACTGCAGCACATGGGCGATGGAATTCAGGAAAATAATTTGAGAAAGAGAGGCCTGGGCATTTCAGGAGGTCCGGGTCAGAGGTGAAGAAAAGTTGGCTTGTTCATGTTGCAAGCCATTTTATCGGTACTTCCAGGAATAGGCAAACTCCTCAAGGTTTCCTTATTACTGTAGACATTGATGTGGGATAGGTTTGGTGTGACTCCCGTTCATCCATCCATCCATCCTGGATAAAATCAAAGATTTGACCATTTGCTGGCATATCTTCCAGTTTCTTAAGGCATTTGGTGAAATCACTACAACAACAACAACAAATTACATTTATAGAGCGCCTTTCACGTCGGGAGGACGTCCCAAGGCGCTGCACAGGAGGCGTGTGACCCGAGCTGAGAGGGGAGTGTTTGGGAAGGGGTGAAACACGAAGGGGAGGTAAAAAAGTTCGGGGTGGAAGAAAAGGCACGATCGAAGAGGAAAGTCTTCAAACCGGCCTTGAAAGAGGAAAGGGAAGAAACGAAACGGAGGGATTGAGGAATGGCATTTCATAGGGTGGGAGCGGAGAAACTGAAGGCCCGGCCTCCGATGGTGGGGCTGTTCGGGCGGGGGGCTTGGAGCAGGCCAAGTCCTGTTGAACGGAGGGTCCGGGTGGGCGTGTAGGGGGAGAGTAGATCGGTTAAATAGGGCGGGGCAAGGCCGTGTAAGGCCTTGTAGGTGAGGACGAGGATCTTGAACTCGATCCTCTGGAGGTTGGGGAGCCAGTGGAGACGGGCGAGGGTGGGGGTTATGTGGTCGCGAGGCGGGTGCGGGATAGTACACGGGCTGCAGAGTTTTGGATGACCTGCAGCCTGTGAATGGAGGAACTGGGGAGGCCGACGAGGAGAGAGTTTCCGTAGTCCAGCCGTGAGGTGATGTATGCGTGCACGAGTGTTTCGGCAGCGCGGGGGGGTGAGGTAGTTGGCAATGTTGCGCAGGTGGAAATAAGCGGTGCCGGTCAAGGCGCGGATGTGGGGGAGGAAGGAAAGTTTTTGATCGAAAACTAGGCCTTAGGACAAAGCAACGTCAGGAGAATGTTGCTTTCCTTGCAAGATTTATCATAAAAGTACAAGTCATTGAACTTTGTAGGCGAATGTACAATTTGTCGTGTTGTTTGTAGCAAAAGTACCAATGAAAAATTCCATAATTGCTCCACCAGAAACAAAATAGGAGACCAGAGAAACACAGTCAAATTAAATTAAGTTCCCAAACCAAAAATTATCTTCTCTTCGACATTATTCTTTTATTTACTGGAATCGGTCAAAAATAATTCAAACTTGTACTTTATTTTATAATGGCCAACAGTAGGCGTGTTATTCGTTCCAGTTTCATATGGTTGTCTTCATTTTTAAATAAATAAAACTTTCTAATATTTTGTTTCTATTTTAATCAATTCAAGTGATCAGCAAAATTATATAATCACCCCCTTATGTTACAATCTTATCAGGTTAACACCATTTACAGATTTTTTTTACAGAAATGATTAGCTTGTTTAGCTCATAGACAAGTCAGTAAAATGAGAAACAATATCCGAAGATTTTTTTAAACAAAGTAATTAACTGTACATATTTTTCTTCAACTGGAATTGACTATTCTTGAATTCTGTGGAGGTATAATAGGTGACATTACATCAATTTATATAACATGAATTGGTTAATCAATTTGATCATGCAAAAATACTGTTTTCATTCTTTGCAGTTTATAGTAGCATTGCAATACCTTGTACATAAGTGCATATTACTTGGTGCTTTGCCTTAATTGTTTTTAAAGCTGCAATATATCTGAGACAAAAAAATACTTTTTTATTTTAATTATAAAATATTGTCTTTTCAAGTGTAACCTTTATGTTTTGCTTCCTTTATCATACAGGTAGAAACAACAGTTAAGCATCATTTTCCGTGGGATAATGTAATAATACATAAACAATGGAGTTGTGTTTGCTGTGATTTGATGTGAATGGTGATAGCACATTGGCATACTTATGGAACAAAAAAACCCAACAAAGTTTCAGCAAAAAGTTGGTTTAAAATTACAATAAAATTGCAATAAAACTATTTTAAAAGGTTAGGATGGGAAGCTTCATTTTGACTCTTGGCAAGTTCTAATGTGTGCAAGGAAGAAGTATGCGTTTTTCCTACTCTTTCTTCTTATATAATAATAATCCTTGCATTTGATATAGCACTTTTTCACATCTTCTAGATGTCACGAAGCACTTCACAGAATATACTGTAAAGTAAATTGCCTGTATATTTTGAGGGCAAAACGTGGCAGCCAGTTGCACTCAGCAGTAACCCACAAACAGTTGCGGATTGAGTGACCAAATTATGATTTTTTTTCTTGAGGGATTATTATCAGGCGCGTGGAGTAAGGAAACTTGCCCAAGGTTTTACCCTGATCTGCATCCTTTGAAACCCCAGTTTGTGTCAACTGCAAATTTAAAAACTTTACACTGAGTCTGTGAATTCAGGTTACTAATATACCCAAGGATAAGAGGGAGTCCTCATACAGACCCCAAAAGCACTCCACTTAATACCACCCCTCCCCATTTGGGTGTTGCATATCTAACAAAGTCTCTGTTTCCTTCTCGTCAGCCAGTTGTGAATCCATGTATGCGCAGAGACCTCAGGTTTTGAAGGAGTCTTTCATTGTGGTACTTTGTCACACACCACCCCCGTGGAAGTCTACATCATATGGTTTTCCACAGTTAATTTGGGCTGTCACCCCCTCAAAAAAAGGTTTGAGATTGGTCAGACAAGACCCAACCTTTCTCAACCCAGGTTGTTTAGCATTTATCAGAATATTTATATTATTCACACAAGTAATCTTCTATCTCCTTTCTGACAATTGATTCCAGAGTTTTTCATAATTGAGATTATGACCTAGGGATTCTAGTTGTCAGGAACACTCAAGCTTGCCTTTAACACTTATGTGAATGATCATCTTATACAATCCAGGCTCCTTTGCTATATACAACATAGCAAAGAGTACGGAGATGTGATGCCATGTTTAACTGGTACAAAGCTGCATTGGGTTTTGGAGTGAACTGCACTCCATTTGGTATTGTACCCAGATTGGTTTATTCTATTGCAGTGTTATGCGGCCTCATGTGACAGTAATAGATTCAATTCATTAAGCATTTTAACAAAGATTACATACCAGGAACAAAACTGAGCTAGTTCTTTATGAAATGGTGTCCAGTCATCCTGTGAATGTCTACATGCTGGCCAATGGGAGCTGAGGAAGAGGTTAATGATTGTTGGAAATATTATTTTAACCTAAAATACACAGAATATTGGCAGTACAATTAATGCTGCCTGAATTTAAATTGGTTTCATACTTAACTTAAATTCATTCAATTCTTAAATTTGTAACCGACAGCTGGGGTTTCAGTAAATTATTTTGGTACAGTTCCCATATGGAACTCCTTCTTTTTATAAGAAAAATTTACCTTTATAATTACAGGATAGAAAATAAGGTCCCTTAATCTAGGTCCCTTAATCTACAGAGAAATTAAAGATTAAATTGAATCATGGATTCTCCTTAACATATTATTGTAATATTTGTGGCATTGCAGGATGTACGTGGCTGAATAGGCCAAATTTGTTTAGTGATATGCAAATACGTGGATGTCTATTTAGATATTATTAACCAGCAATTTTCAGCGTGATATTTATTTGGGGAATGTACTGTTGGGATCATTTGGTACAGTGGTCTCAATGCATTGGAATTATTGTATTTATTTGGCGAAAATCATAATTTTTCACTGCGTCTGTAGTTTATTGATATGCTGGCTATTGTGACCTCTACACACATCAGCTGCCTGCGTGTGTATAGTGACGGTATATTCAACACTGCAATCATCTGACTGACAAGAAAGCTTCTGGCCAGTAGAGGGACATTCTGAGGTACTGTATACTGTATACTGTAACTCCACTTGTGGTCATCTTTGAAACTTGTGAAGATTGAAATCATCTGCAAAGCTCCAAGCTGTAACAACTCACAATCTGTCACTGAAAGTCAGCATTCAGACATAATAGCCACTGCAAATTTCCCTTTCCTACCCTGAGTTACTGTTTGTTAAACAGTGGCCATGAAAAATTGCTAAGAAGAAACTAAAAATGAAATGACCTACGTTGTAAAAATCTAAATTATTCCAAATCAAAAGTATTCTCTGCACATCGCAAAGCATTGTCCCATTTGTGGCCTGTCCAGCCAGATATGGTGGGTGTCTTCGACTCAATGAATGTCCTATAAAGTAGCTTCATTCCTCCTAACACAAAGAAATATGCATTCATTTCATATGGCATGATTGTTTCAGTCTCCCTTTGGATTCCGATGTGACAATTTACATTCCATTCACAGCCACGTTTAATTTTGATTCTCACCTTTCGAGTAAATTCACGGAACGAAAACAAAATTGTCTCTTTTGCCCACGTAATTCAGTGATATGACCCAACCAGGTGAAAAGGGCAGCGACAACATATTGTAAACTATAACTTCACTCCTCAACAAATATGAATCTTCCTTATCAACTCTTTGTATCATGTACCACTTAAAATTATGTTTGTGAATTTATAACACTCAGTATGGCACAAAGTAACACTTCTTGACTCACAGTATTCTCTAGATATGTTAGAATAAATCATTCTGCTTTTATTTTGAGAAATGAAACGCTATTTGGTTTTAGCTGGTTTGGCTTCCGCAGTGACCCCATGTTCCTAAGCCTGATTCCTGCCCATCTTAATTAACCCTAATTATGTTAATAATAATAATCCTTGCATTTTGGATAGCAGCTTATCACGTCTTTGAGACGTCTCAAAGAGCTTCACAAACTGTGCTGTAAAGGGAATTGGCTGCATATTTTGTGGGCACAAATATTCACTGGAATAAATAAACAGGGTACATCTCTCCAGGGAGAAAATGTACATTCCGTTCTAGACAAATGCCAATTTACAAGCATAGTTGGCAAACATATGTAGAAGTTTCTGTCTGGTTTCAATCCACTTAAACATGGCAATAGGTTCAGACTTGTGTCAGACTATGGCTGGCCAAAAATGACACTGTATTAAAAAGGCTCAAGGCAGAAAAAAAATATACCTGCGAGTTGTACAACAGCGACACGACGAATACATCAAATATAAGCCAATTTTTCTGATGATAATGTTGATTTATATGCACATAAAAAATTAAAGAATGTTCCCTTAACTTAGCCTTATTTTTATCATTTTTACAAAATGTGTATATTTAGATTTTTTTGAATAACTTCCTAAAAAAAAATCCACACTGCTGTTCCAAGAATGTACAAAAATCACATCTAATATAATGCAGCTTTAAAAACGTCAGGGCAAATCTTTATTACGCAAGATGCTTTCCAGTTCGTCGATTGAAGAAACGATTGATTCCTGAATATATGCAAATCTACCTTTACCTCACGAGTGTTTAACATAGGGGAACCAGGGTAAGATTGGGAATAGGAATGTTCTTGTCTGGGCGCAGGTCCTTATTTTCATGTGGAAGTGTTCGTATAAAGCTCTTCAATTTGCTGCCGGAAGTAATTCCGCAGCTCTGGCCGCTTAGCCTTTAGGGTCGGGGTCAGCAAACCGTTTTGGATAGAGAACATTTCACAGTGGATATAGATGTCTTTTACCTACAAACCAAAAGTAATCAAAGCAATTCATTTGTTCGTAAAGTCATTTCTGGGTGTTTTTTTTGTGGGAAAATGTAACGCAGTTTATTTCTGTTCATGTGACTTTTTGGTCGCCCACTTTGATGCAGAATTTCTCAAACGCAAGAAGATACATTGCTAATCTACTCTAATCTACTCTTAATCTACTCTAAGATCTGCAACCAATGTTGCTTTCTCTTCATGTTAGAAGATTTACAAGAATTACTTGGGGAACTCCCATCATGTGAGGAACATAGGAATATGTTGGAGGCCAGTTCAGCCCTTCAAGTCTGTTCCACCATTTAATTAGATCATGGCTGATCTGTACCTCAACTAATCCTTTCAATTCCAATTTCTTGCATTCTCCCTATATCCCTTGATACCCTGACCTACCAAAAATCTATCAGCCTCATTCTTATGATAATAATAATCCTTGCATTTGATATATTTTGAAGGTGTGGATGGATTTAGCATCCACGACCTTTTGGGGGAGAGAATTCCAGAATTCTACCATCCTTTGAGTGAAAAAATACTTCATGATTTCACTCTTAAATGGCCTGGTTCCAATTTTTAGACTTTGACCCCTTGTTTTGGATTCCCTGCCAGAGGAAATAGGTTCTCTGTAACTACCCTGTCGATTCCCTTTATCATCTTAAACGCCTCAATCAATCACATGGACGATACATGTCTCGGCAGCCTGTGGGGAAAGGTGTTGACATTTAGCCCAACACAGAAGGAAGCCATTCAGCCCATATAAGGAGAATAATCCAACTCAAAATATCTTACCTGTTCAAAAGAATAAAGGCCAGCCTGCTTTCCAAGCTTTACCATGTCCTCCATGATCGCCTTTTTTAATCCCTAAATACAATCGACAAAATCAATTAAGTACTGCACAAACAGGAGGAAGGAGAGTCCTGCAATTCTCCATAGAACTGCGACAATAAAAGAAAGGTAAAGTACTGGATTTACTGAAATCTAAAACTGAAAGCTCGAAAGCTCGTAAATTGTGCAGGAAAACGACACAGACGGTTTGGGTGGGGAGCAAAAAAAGTTCCTACAATTCCAAGAAAAGCCACAAAAAAAACAGAGAGTTATCAGTTAAATTTTACATAAGAAATCAAAGTGAGGTGCCAGGGATACAGATAAAGAATAATAATAAATAATTATAAATTGAAGGCATTGTTAATGATAGCCCCGCCAGCCTGGCTCATCGGCAGGACTTGAAAGGGCAGATCAGTCATTGGGGTAATGACGCTTCCCAAAGCTTCTGTTAATCCTGTGAGCCAAAACCCTAATGAGTAAGGTGGTCCTAGTTGGTCAAGCGGTTGGAAAGCTTGCCAGACAGTGCTTTCAGTGACAAGCTATGTGCGTTTTGTTTTAGTTAAACCCCAACAGTCACCCCAACGCACACGCTAGAGTCCTCAAGCTTTGGCGATTGCCAGCCTGCACTCAATACTCTCCAGAATTAGGTCAGCAGAATGTATAATAATACTGTATATATTAATATAATAATGTGTAGCTGGACTTCAGTTTGGTTTACACACTCCTCAGCATGGTGATGGGTTTCCACATATAACGGACCAAAGAAAAACTACAGCGCAAGACTTGTACAGCAGATTGCATTCCTCTTGTGTTAAAAGGCCAGTACTGCAGCATTGCATCTGTAAAAAGGATTCCACGTAACTACATGCACGGTATCATTTACTAATCCCAGGTAAAAACAAATGCCTATTGCATTGACGCTGAATGTCTTTCTTAGAAACCTACCTTCGCTTGACACAGCTCTTCAAACGGGCCGTCAAATCCTCTTTTCCTTGCCCACGCTTGTGTAGTTTCTGGATCAGGTACAACAATTCCCACTAAGAAGGACTGTAACAAAGCAGGAAACGCACACGTTTGCAAATCCGTTAACAACGTATTCAGTGAAAAACAAAGCGATTCAAAAACACCCGAAACACTTTATTGAAGGTGATGAAATGAATGTGATGAAATGAAGTTGCAGGAGAACAAGCGTGTTACTGTACAACTAAAATAAATCCAGCAACTAAAAATCGGTCTTTCAATTGGGTTTCGTGTAAATAGATTTTTGCGCCAACAACATTTCTTGTGAGATTTTAAAATAAGCAGTTTATTATTGACCCGAGTGCTGTTAATTAATTCTATGGAATAACTTAAAATTAGGTTTACCTGCAAACTGTCTCCGTGGACGTATACTTGGGCCACTGGCTCACTGCGGATGTAGATATTCTCAATTTTTTCTGGAGCAACGTATTCTCCCTGAGCAAGTTTGAAGATGTGTTTCTTGCGGTCTATGATTTTTAAGGTGCCGTTCTGTGCGTCGGGGGAACAAACCGAAAAGGAAACACTTTTAACGGGTTAGTCAGTCATATCAAACAAGTGATTTTAATTGCAATATCTTCACTCGCTCCTCACTCATCTTGTTCGCCGTCTTGTGCTAGCTTTTACTGTGATTTTGGTCAACCGAACCCCCCCAAAAACAACCCCTACCCACCCCAACTTAGCTGCCAAACCACAATTCTTATATGCCTTTAGGACAACAACTATCCAATGTAACTTTGTATTGTATCACTGTCATTCATACATCACACTTCACATGGCCTAACATATTTGAAAGCCACTTGAAACACGGAAATAGATGCTGAGCAAGGGAGGTGTGTATGGTGTAAAGGTAACCAAAGGCACAGTCGAAGAATTAGGTTTTCAGGTAGAAGTTAAAGAGGCAGTGAGGGAGCGGACTAGAGATCCAGAGGTTATTGAATACTCGACTTACGATAGTTTGGAGGCAAGGGTTGCTCAACAGACTCAAGTTTGTCAAATGGAGTGGCTGAGTAGAAGATTGAAGTAGGAGAAAAATCATTGCTAGACGACAAAGCGATTTATAGGTGAGGTTGAGGATCTTAAAGTTGATCCGTTAGGAATCAGGGAGCCAGTGGAGCTTAGCAGGGGCTGGGTGCAGTGCAGAGTTTGGTGCAGGTAAGGATATTGACGGTGGAGTTTGTGGATAATGAACTGGGGAGGGAGGCTATCAGCAGCGTATATGAGAAGTCTGCTATTTATTCACCCAACCGCCTTTCACTTACTCTTGAACAGGTCAATCTTATAGTCGCATACTTTGAAATGATTGCATTACAACAACTTGAATGTATATCTATCGCCCCTCACCCCGGACAGAGTCTCAGAGAGCTTGTGTACATTGTACGTTAAAGAGGCAACATTCTTTTAAATGGTTGGACATAACAAATCTGAAATAATTCCCCAAAAATCGCTCAAGATCCATGGATCGCACGACATGTTGATAGTCACTTACAGGTAACCACTTGCCAATGTCTCCAGTGTGTAGCCACTCATCTTGATCCAGAGCTTCAGCGGATTTCTTAGGATCTTTGAGATAACCTTTAAATACATTTGATCCTTTCACACAGATCTAAAACGTACCAATTAAAAAGTAATCACAACTCAAAAATAGAAAACATATACATTTACCTCCCCTTCTTCTTTCAGGCTCCCATTTATGCTCCCACAAATATACAGTTCAATTCACTACACATAATGTTCTGGGAAGCGCTTTGAGATGTCCTTGAAACAACTGAAAGATGTTCAGTATAAGGGGAGCTCAGGGTAATTTGCGAAGCTATTATTCCAAGTTGGTGAACAGACATTCGCTCTCAAGCCAGGATGCGAAAGATTGAAAATCTGATTCATGGGAAGGCAAGTGAAGAAATTGGAATGACAAAGGTAAAACAAAGCAACTTAGCCACCAAATTGCCTGCTGTCTTGATTTGGAAGTGATATGAAGCATGAGGAAAACCTAATGCAGTAAACTCCTGATAAATCACTGCAAGGGAGAGATGCTCAGTGACTATTTGTCCAGAGTCACTACAGTAAAACTCACATGAGTCAGATCAGTTGAGACCAGACCATTTAATATGGCTTATGCAAAGGATGTAGTACGTCAAAGTTGCAAAGGTTGTATTATATATGACTTATGTAAAGTGATGTATTCGTTAGATTTTAGATGATTAACGCCTAGCAAATACTACTAGTATTTAAATACTGAGGCAAGGTTTCTGTACCATGTCTAACCCATGCCTGTTAAAGCTATGGTAGCCCATTCTTTCCATACACAGTACAGCACAAGAGCTCACGTGCAGAAAACATATACTATACAATGAAATGCCACAACCAAATAGGTTTCCAATCAGAACATAAACTCTTACAAAGCGCCATTAACACTGCAACTGAATCAGCAAGCAGTGCAGATGAGTGTGGTTCGGAAATTTACTTGATATTTTATTTACGGGACTGTCTACTTGCGTTTTATTTAAGCCGTTAGACAATTTAGGACAACGTGTTGTTGTTTTTGTTGGTGAGGAGTTTATTGAATCAGTAAATAAAACAATACTTACCTCACCTTCTCCTTTTGCAGAAAAATATTTCATATCTTCTACATCGATAAGTTTGATAAAATTACAAGGTAGAGGAGCCCCAACGTGACCTACAAAAATGAAAATCAGTACACTTAGTCCTCGCTTAACGTCGTAGTAATGTGTTTGTGGAAAGTGAGATTTTAAGCGAAATGACATTAAGCGAACCCGCGCAAGAATACTGGACGTTCAATGTCTATGTACGCTGAGTTAGAGGGGACGCCGCTATTCCAAAGTTTGGAAGCCACTGTCTTAAGGGATGAACTCTGAACATCTTGCTTGGATTATTAGTTGTTTTCAAGCAATTGCTGAAATCCATTCTTCCATTGATAAATTTTAACTAATTTCATAATTTCCACAGTATTCAGTTACAGTATTTTAAGTATGAAACCTTCGCCTGCCTTTTGACCTGTGTTAGGAAATATGGAATGCCAAGCTCCACATTTTAAAGTGTTTCAGTTCAGACTGTGATCAGACAGACACGCGAAAACAAAACTTCTTGTAATAACGACATCAATCTATTTGGCAATTTCCGAGAGGTACAAATACCTGATGTCCAGTCTCCAGGTGTGGTAAAGGTACATCCAGCTGTGCATTCAGTCTGCCCATAGCCTTCGTAGACCTAGCGTATGAAGTGGTTAGATATATTAACAAAAAATATTTAGAATAAAATTCTGAATCAAGCAACGTCTTAAAAGTGATCAGGTGCTGTGAATTTTCACATAATATTCAATACTGCACTACAAAGGGAAACAGACGGACATCTACGTAGCATCTATGTATTTCCTGGTAGCTCTCAAACGAACTGGTACGGTGATTAAAGTTGTTTACAAAGCCAGTGAGAAATGTAGCGCAGCCCATTTTATAACGCACTTCATTATTAAGTGGATTCCGTTGACTGCGCTACGATACATTCAGTGCGTTGGGACGTCCTCCTGATGTAAAACATTCAACAACAGCAACATTTATAGGGCCCCTTCCACGTCAGGAGGACAGCCCAAATTCACTGAAATGCGCTGTACAAATGTAATGTTGTTGTTGCTGTTGTGCGTAGGAAGTGATTATAGGCAAACGTGCCAGCCATTTGGAGCCAATGTGGAGTCCTGTAGCTTTGTGTCCCACAAACAGTCGTGGATGGATTGACCACATTTCCCCCCCACCCCCCCGCAAATAAAATAATGTAATCTGTCATACCTGGCACCCGAGGGCTGCTCGTAGGAACCCAAGCACTACAGTTGACGCAGGAGCTGCACCAGTGACAATCATTCTGACCTCTCCTCCGAGACTGTTCTGTGTGCGCGTAAACAAAATAAAATACAGATATATATATATAGCGTTTTCAGTCATTAAAAGGAACGTGGTAATCAGAAAAACAATGAGTGTATTCGGCAATCCCTCTTTCGTTTGCTTGTATCCCTCGTTGCTTTTTAAAATATCTGATGTGAAATAACAAATTTCTCTCTTGCAAGGGGCTTGGAGTTTCTTCATATCTAAGGAGCAAATATGGGTTTCACTTAAAAACAGTGACACCTCATATCAGGGTGATATTTCCAGAATGACAGGATGTCCAAGCCCCGGAAACCCCATATGAGTTTGATGGTATGTTGAAATTATACTGTCAGCAGCCTCTCACCTTCCTCTGTTTAGTTTTGATATAACCTTTGGCTATCCCTGGGACTTCCATGTTTTATCATAGTGTCTTTGGGAGTGCACCCCTCACACTACAATCTGCCAGCTTCACTGTTCAACATACAACGATAATATAACATAATCATAATCTATGTACAGTATTTGATACAGCGCTTTTCACATCTTCTAGACGTCTCAAAGCGCTTCCCAGAATATACTATAAAGTGAATTGACTGTATATTTGTGGGCGAAACGTGGCAGCCAATTGCACACGGCAGTGTCCCCACAAACAGTCGTGGATTGAAGTGACCAATTTATTATTGTTTTTATTTTTGTGATGACATTTGCATGTGTGTTTTGTATGAAAATCAAACATTCATATAGTGCAGAGCAGCGAATACTATAATGTGGACACACAGGATGTTTTCGTTACTGGTCTGCAATTTGGGGAATTTTGGGTGGGAGTGTGTTTCAAGAAAGTGTCCATGGGAACAGTAGATCGCAATAAAAAACAAAACATAATCACTGGCCAACATTAATCACTGCTTTACCTACATTACACATGAAATCCTGACAAACTTGTTTCAGCAATTTTGCAATCGCACTTCCGCACACACACACACACACAGAGCGATGTTTCAGACAGTGTTGGTGTTCTCACAACCGAGCACAAAGCTTTGCTTATCAATAATCCATATGGATATATATATATTTTTAATTGAAATTGAATAATAGTTCTGCGTATTGTTACCTGTATTTTATTGAAAAAGAATTTGTCCCACAGGCTGTCGTTTCTTATGATACCGTTTCGCACTTCGATTTCCTTCCTCTTGGCTGCAAATTTCAGTAGCCAGCGTTTTACCGGTGTCCCTGCTTTGCTAAATATCTAAAATAAATAGAACGAATTTCACACATGACACATTTGTTGTGCTGTTTAATGCCTTGGGCGACTTCTCTATAGACGCGCACACAGTCACAGAACGCTATGAATTTACCACCACGCGGGGTATTGTTACAAGTCAAGTGAGGAACGCCTATTTGCTGATTAGTTGCTCTACTTATCTACCGCTGTCCCACCCAAAGTATTCATGCATATTATTATGCCTTGTTGATGTATCAATCAAATGGCTCAATCAAACCTATTGTCACACATGTGTCAATCAGCCAACCACAACCTGCGTTAATATATTGCCCTTCAACAAAGGCTAGTGCCTTTTGACCCTGGGCCAAGATGAAACGACATGGGTCGAAGAGAAAGTTATAAATATCTCCATGGTACTGTCTAACTCAGCATCCGCGATCGCCCTCAACCCTACAGGCCAGCCCAGCCCCTTCGCTCAACAGACAGGGTGTGCTTTCGGCCACTTTGGCCCCCTTCTCTGATCCTCTTCACTTTACTTTAGCTGAATAGCGACAAGTCCAAATCTATCCTACTTTGCTCCCATATCAGCTGGTATGGAGCCTCGGTGTCTCAGTTTGGTTCCCAATTAGTTTCGCACCCCACATCTGAGCTCTACTCCATTCAGCTTTCCACCTCATGTATCATTGCCCTTCTCCACCACTACCTCTACCCTTGGGCTCTCAAGTCATGTCTAGGCTTGACTACTCTATGTCTGCTTACTGGATTCCCCAGCTCTTCCCCAATCCTTGGAACTTCACAGGTGGGTGTGTTAAGCAATGGAAGGCACTCTATCAAGTACAGTAAATAGTATTGCATAACAGGTCACACTATAGCAAGGGTCAACCGTCAGGGTTTCGTGTTGTCAAGTTGCCATGGGTGTCACTAAATACGCATGCAAACAACAACAACATGCACTTACATATAACGCCCTCCATGCCAAGTAGCGTCTCAGAGCGCTTTTGTACGTCAACTTTAGTAGGCCAACGACAAAGTTATGTAACGCCTTTCGTGTCGGGAGGATGACCCCCAGGTGGAAATAAAAGGAAAGGTGGTCAGTGGTGACCTCCTTAGCATTTCTAGGAGTTGCTGGAACACCAGAGGTTTCTGCCTCTGTGCATTGTGTGCAGGAATTCAAACCACATCCGAAACCCAGAGGCTTGATTCCCGTCTACGTATTGTGGATCAAAGTGAATGTGCATTACACCTTGTAAATGTCATTTATCCTGAGTGTGTGAACGTCAAAAAGGTTGGAATGCGTTTTACATATATATAGATACATACACAGCATATCCTATTTACTGTTCTTGCAGATTAATTTGTCATCTTAACTTGATACTCACTTGATATATACAATACTGCGTTGAGTAACCTGCACATTAACATATCAAATAAAACTCACCTTATCATACATTCTATTTAACAGTCTTGGAACAACAGGGAAAATAGTTGGACGCAGTGCCTTCATATCATCTGAGAGAAGCTTAATATCACCTTGGAAAAATCCTATCCGGCCTCCATGGCAGACAACCACAGACTGAAAGAAAAATGAAAACAAGATTCACTCAAAATATTCTCAGATTTGCTGGGGTTTTTTGTTAAAAACTTTATTATTAATATTTCTCTCACTGTGTAACAAATCTAGCCTTGGAATGATTAGTGTTTTTTATACTGGATCTTTGCACTTTTTTTGAATATAGTGGAAGATCTCATGATTGAGTGAAAAGAAATGTGTAGAGTTCGGTGGTGTTTATTGACTGCAGGCAGTTGGCCTGGGCGGCAATGTACATTTGTTAGGAGGGGCTGCCCCTGGGCGGTACACTCCCTAATTAGGCCAAGCCATTTTAGTAAACAGCAGCTTCATCTGCCTCACCATAACTCTGCTAATTCTTCCTCCCATTTTCCTTCCTGCTCAAAGGGGAGCCATCTGGCTCCATTTAGCATCTCCCTTTCAAAGCATCCACAAAGAGCCTTGCAGAAACACACCTCGACAACACGCATTGTATAGAGGAAGTATAACACTATGTGTGTGTATATATATTATATATATATCTATATATAATACTCCGTAGTCTTCGGGAGGAGAAATCCTGGATCCTATTTTTTTATTTATAGATTAATTTCTATGCCGTGGGTGAGATGGGCCAACACATAACTGAAAAGACTCAGCATTAATTTATTCTTCCCTATTTCAGCTGTTCCTCATGTCCACGAGAAGCTGTGGCACACGGAATGTGACAATACAACTGGTCTTGTGAATGTGAGCAACAAACGTTGGAAGGAAACCAATAACATTCATGCATTTGGGTGGTGTTTTGAGCTCAGTCACACGCACATGCTGAACAAGCATAAATCACTGACAAGAAATTGTTTATATAACAGGTGGTGAAACTCCGACAAAACACGCCATTCGCTGGACTCATATTTTTTTGATATTCAAATATTCTACTTGATCTCGGCCCAGAGTCCAAAAACAATTCTCACACCCATTGCATAAGCAACATTTCTTCAATTTACGGTTCCTTTTTTTGTTGTACACAAAGAGAACACTTTCTGGATTTCTATACAGGCTGCATGGTATTTTACACAAATACAGTACTTGTTTTTTTCTCTGTGAACTGACATTTCCATAAATTAATATAAAAGTTTGATCCTTGGCTGAGGAAAATTCTTAATGTTCACATGTGTATTAATATTGGCTTCCTTTACTTGAATAACATCTTTTTAAATAGTTGAGTGGTCTAAAGCATTGTAGACATAAACTGGATTGTGGTTCAGGAACATAGGAACTGGAAGAGGTCATTCAGCCCCTCAAGCCTGTCCTGCGATTCCAGTAGATAGCTCAACTCTAATTACATATACAGCATATTGATTTTGAGAACGTTTTTAAATCAGGTAACGCTTAGGAGGCTTGTTTAGCGTGACGTGAAAGGCGCTTTATAAATGTAATTTTGTTGTTGTTAAATTAAGGCTGCAAAAGATTATTGGAAAGATAAC
Organism: Hydrolagus colliei; assembly: GCA_035084275.1. NCBI lineage: Eukaryota > Metazoa > Chordata > Chondrichthyes > Chimaeriformes > Chimaeridae > Hydrolagus > Hydrolagus colliei. The sequence continues at coordinate 2,487,181 of CM068752.1, forward strand.
AGTACAGATAGGAAGTTGGTTAAAGGCTAGGAAACAGAGGATGGGAGTACAGGATTACATCTCCTCAATAGAGCAATGTGAACAGTGATAGCTCCACCGCTTTTCGCTATTTCTATTAAAGGATCTGGATTCTGGTATAAAGTGGCACCATTTCTAAGTTTGCAAATGACATAAAAATAGTCACGTCATGCACGAGTGCAGTTCAGATTATAAGCAATTTCAAGGGACGTGGAATGGAATGGTCCATTGAGCAGGAAAATGGCTAATGAAATATAATGCAGACAGATGATAATAATCCTTTCAGTTGATATAGCGCCTTATCACGTCTTCTAAACATCTCAAAGCGCTTCACAGAATATACCGTGAAGTGAATTGACTATATTTTGTGGGCGAAACGTGAGGTTCTACATTTATGGGGAAGAATAAGAATAAATAAATATTGGGTGGCAAAATACTAAGACAGCAAAGAGCCTTGGGGGTTGCTATACAGAAATCCTAATGATCATAAGACAGCTGGACAAAGATAATTGAATCATTGGTTTTATAAATAGGGTCATAGAATCTAAAAGCAATGAGGTTGTGCTAAATTTCTATAAATCGTTAGTTAGATCTCAGTTAGAAATATTGTGTAGTCACCCCATTTTAGCAAAAACCTTTTAGGTGATAGATGGATGGCAGAGAAGATTCATTAGAATGAAAGTGCGGGTGGGTGGTTTGACCTATCAGCAGATACTGTAGAAAGTGGGCCTTTTTATCTGCTGGAACAAAGAAGGTTAAAATGTGACCTGATAGAGGTTTTTTAAATGTTGAAGAGCTTTGATAGAGACAATAGGGAGAAATGATATCCACTAGTCGGTGAGTCAGCAACAAAATAGATATCTTAACTAAATTTAAGCAAGTAGGAGAGTTTTTTTCCCCCCACACGTAGAGTAGTTAGGATATGGAATGTCCTGGCAGAAGCCAAGATTGAGGCAGAATCCATAATAGCCTTTAAAAGTCCTTTAAACGAAATCAATAATAATAATAATCCTTGCATTTGATATAGCGCATGATCGTGTCTTTGAGACGTCAAGATACAGTGGGATAAATGGCCTTCTGTGCTGTTAATTTCTATGGTTCTGTGTTCCCAATAAAGAGCAACTCTGTTAGAAACCCCAGGTTAAGTGTGGTACACTTTTTACATCCAACTAACAGCGTTAGCTAGACGGCTTCTTTCTGCAATTGGCTGACTTCCAGATCAATAGACACCGAGTAAAAAAAAACACACACCCACAGCAAAAAGAGGAAATAGCTCTTTTTTTTTTCCAGCAGCCATATTGGTTAACATTACTAACTATTGTAGTTAGTAATCAGAAATATACAGCAGTAACGCAAACCTTTCACTGCTGGCCTTTGGCTTTCATTCATCACTGCATAAGCCGTTCATTTGATACTTGTCCTTACCATTATTGTAGAACACAAACGCAATAGTTCAGAAATTTGCCTTTGAAGGGCATATACACACTCGTTTCATATTGCACCAATTTGAATATTTCCCACTGTTTGTGTCAGTACTGTAGTTTGGCCAGTGAATATTTCCCCCCAGTTTATATTGCAATGAATAGTTTTTCTTCTGCTGTCTAATTCCTTCTTACCTGTACCATTCTTTCAAACATGTGTGCCAATGGCAAGTAGGACATGTGTATACATCATCAGATGTAGGTAACTATTGGCTCTGTAAAACACAATAAACGACAGTCCTGGTGAAACGGACGCTTACCTGGATCACTCTCTCAAACATATGAGCCAGAGGCAAGAAGGAAATGAGGACATCGTCTTGCCTTGGAAAGATCACTTTCTGCAGAGGGCATTGGGGAATGTGAGACAGAGAGAATACACTGACAGAAATACAAAGAGAAAGTTACAAGAAAAGAAAAAGAAAATTACAGCAGAAGCAATGAACGTGAACTGAAGGACCGAGCGAGTGAGTGGAGAGGAAGCAAAAAAGGTTGATAACATCTTGGCCTACGCAGTTTTACCACAACAGAGTCTCTGCAATACACCAGCCAGCTCAGAAATATAAATGACTAGCAAATTTTTTGTATATCAAAAAGGCAAATAGTGTAAACTAGTTATGGTTAAAACAATAGATACAATAGAATAGAGCAGCGGTTCTCAACCAGGGGTACATGTATATCCCAAGAGATACAAACTTTCTTCCAGGAGGTACATTGATTTATTCAACTCTCTCATTTAGCATTTCATAGCCTTCCAAATTGTATCTTTAATTGTTGTTCCCCTTGTTTTATATGTGCAAGTTATTTTGTTATATAAGAAAAGCATGGTTATAAAATTCAAGTGGAATGAGGGTGATGGTGTGTGTGCGTATGTGGTTGGGTGGGGGGGTACAAGATAATGTTGAAAATTAACAGGGGATACATGACTGAAAAAGGTTGAGAACCACTGAATTAGAGAAAATAAAGCATAGTAAACAACAACTTGCATTTGTGTAAGCATTTTGCAATTTGGGGTTTGTAAATGGGGTTCTAAAACCAATTGCGCTATCAAATAATGTGTGTTACAACAAAGTCTTATTACAACGGGGTTCCGCTACATTTCTAATAATAATACATAATAATCCTGACATTCGGTATAGCACTTTCAGGTCGGAAAGACCTCCAAAGCACTTTGCAAGATGGAGCAAAATGGGGCGACTGTGTTGGTAGGTGAATGGGTCAGTCCAACTGTCCGCAGCAAACAGTCATGAAACAAACTACCAATTTTATCTGGGTGGCATTGGCAGCCACGAAACTTTAAGGAAACTTCTTTCTCATTTTGAACAGTGATGTGTCAGCATGTCTTCAACCTGAGCTAGAGAGGGTCCCGTATCTCATCATTATCCAAAATAAAAACTATACACGGTCGAATGTCAGGTAAGGACCAAGTTTGGTTCAGATGCGATTTCTTTCTCACAGTCGAAACAACCTGCAGAAACTCGGTGACTAGGTTCACAAACTAAGACCGACACTGAGTAAGGTAGTGGGTAGTATCTGATGTCCACAAAACCATTAACCACAAAATCACAGGGAAAATGTGAAATCGAAACTGACGCAAGGAACTATTTTGATCAGCAATATTGGACCAGCTTTCTGCACAGTATCACAAGAGCAATATTGCAAGAGTTCATTTTCATTCTTAACAAAATTGTGTCCATCCTTTATATTGGCTAGTGGGAAAAGCAATACAGCTAACTCAATCTAAGAAAGAAATAATCTAAGATTATTTTCTTTGTAATCTCTTCCAGTTTCTTCTTGTTATTATTCTACATTTCATCTCATTTTATTTTGCACCAGTACAAATGCTGTCACAACTCAATCTCTGGACAGGAAGTTACTCTTGTAAAAGTCGTTTGACAGCTTTCTGCTTTTCTTTTAAATCAATCGTTTACCAGAACTGGTGTAATGAGGTGGCATAACACGATGTATTTAAAAGCAACCCAGGTGGTCTCTGAAGGAATGCAAGCGAAGCAGGAGAACACATAATCTGGGTCCAAGCCATTGACAATCAATACAATGATACACATTCCACAGCCCAGAGGATGACATATATTCAACAACCCTAGTTCAGAAAACAATTGTTGACTAATTGTTTGACGTCAGCGTGGTTTCACAGGTAGAAGAAAAGGTCTAATTTGCTATTGGAATTTAAAGCAGATGTTTTGGTTGGATACACAAAGATACATTGCTGACATGACATATGTCCACTTCTATTGATTATATCATTAAAAAAAGCGGATGATTAGTTGGGGAATTTTCTTATTTCTCTCTCTTATACTGTTCTCCTGGTTTCCCCTGCTGGTGTTTGGTTCAATAAGTTTTGACAGTAAATATCATCAAAGCCACACACATACACATTCGCACAACACACACACACACACATGCACACACAACACGCACACAGTAGAGGGATGATAAGTATGAACTTTTGTCTGCTTTTACCCTCCAATCCAGGACTGGGTCCCATCTTAACCTCCACATGAAACCCTGGCTCAGGCCAGTAAACGCTGGGATTTAAATTAGTGTCAAATACAAAGGGCTATAGTACACAACGCCTCTGTCTATCAACTGCTGCTCTATCTATTATCAGCATGAATATTATAGTTGGTTTAACACATAGTTACATTCGCAGGCACGCATCTATGCAGATATATTTACCTCTGTAACTTTCAAAAAGGCTGAGAAATCAGCCACTACATTCCCATGTGTGAGCATCACCCCTTTCGGATTCCCTGAAAAAGGAAAATTGTATTTTCAATAGCGTTACAGAAATCCCAACAAAATAAGACAATAAAAAGCGGCAGATAACTTAAAGGGGATGAACATGCAAAATCTGTGTTGGCGGAGTCATAAAATTGGCTTGGAAACCTACTCTACTGTCTGCTCATCACAGCACCATCTCCAATGTGCTAGCCTCGATCATCCCTCCTGGCAAATCGGTGCCAGTTAATTATCCTCTGTACTGTAAAGTGAATTGCGTGTGTGCGTCTTTTGTGGGTGAATGGCAGGAGTCATTACACACAGATGTTATGCAGCTCATTAAGATTGCCACATAGGCATGCACTCTCAAGATCTGAGGAGCTTCAGCTTGTCTAAATGTTACTCACACATGGGATCAACCTCGTTGCTCCTCTAATGGAGGAGATCATTCTTAGTTGCTCTCCTCTACACTATCTCTAACTTCCTGACACCCTCCCTTATCTCACGGTGACCAGACTGTATGTAGTACTTTAGGTGTAGCCCAAGCAGAGCATGATATAGCCAATGTATAATGTCTGGGGATCTGAACCAAATTGATTTGGCAACAACATCTTGTTTGACTTGTTTATCACACTGTTTTGGTATGGGGAGTAATGAGTCAACCCGCGTGCTTTTGCTATTTGACTTGCTTTATATGATGTTTAAAATGTATCTGTATTACACTTCATCTGCTGGTTAGATGCCCATATGCATAGCTCACCAAGCTCTCTTCATAATAATAAGAAAAAGAATAAACCTTGCATCCAATATAGAGCTTTTCACATCTTCTAGATATCGACAAGTGCCTTACAAAATACATTTTAAGGGAATTGACTCTATATTTTGTGGGCGAAAGGTGGCAGTCAGTAAGATCTTTGCTGATGCTTCTGATTCCACAGATACCATCTTGGTGTCAATGGCATATTTAACTACCTTCAAACGTCAACTGGGCTTATGAAACCAGGTCTTTAATATATAAATATATATATATATATCTATATATATATACGATATATGGAATTCTACACTGGGAGCAATGGTTGAGGCAGATTTTGTATTGGCCTTCAAGAGTCAATTAGGAAAAAAGAGTCAACTACAGAGATAATAATAATAATCCTTGCATTTGATATAATGCCTTGTTACATCTTTGAGCCATCTCAAAGTGCTTCACAGCATATACTGTAAAGTGAATTGACTGGAGGGAGGAAAAGGGCAGGTAAATAGAACTAGAAGGATTGCTTGAGGGAGCCGACATGGACACAATGGGCTGAATGGCCTTCGTTTGAACCTTAAATTTCTATGATTCATGATAATAATAATGATAATCCTTGCATTTGATATACTGTAATGCTTTTCATGTCTTTTATATAGACATCTCAAAGCGCTTTACACAATATACTGTAAGGTGAGTTGACTATATATGTGGGTGAAAAGCAGCAGCCAATTGAAATGACCAATTTATTATTATTTTTATTTTGGAGGGATTATTATTAGGCGTGTGGAGTAAGGAAACTTGCGCATGGTTTCGTCCTGGCCATTATGAACCTTTGAGCAGGCTACTGGAGCGCTGCTGAAATTGTGCCACTTTACGACAATATACAAGTTCGATCTGCACTCTGCCAGCATCAGTTACGGAAAGGTGCCAAGCCGAGAGCTTGAAACTTGAGCACAGAAGAGTGATAAGATCGAACTGCATCCAAAGCAGCTGGGTTAATTTCAGGAGACGCAGCATAAACCAATATTTTACCTCTCTCCCACTTCCAATGTTACTCCAATTTATTTATAGGTGCATTTTGACAAGGCCACTGTATTGTTCTATTCTCACAGACTCCCACACTGGGAGACTGGTTACGCGAGTTCTTGCAAATCTGGGAGCCCATTCAAACACAATTTATTTTTCTGTCAGCAGCTGGTGTTGTGTGTGATTTGGTTACAGTCAGTTGGTATAGGTTACAGAACAATCATAATTTCACGGACTCGTCTAATCATTCAGCCCATCGTGTCTGTGCTGGCTCTTTGAAAAGAGCTGCCCAAATCAATTCCACTCTCCCACTCTCTCCCCATAGCGCCCTGCAAATCTGTCCTCCCCAAATAACTATCTGTGTGTGACACAAATTGTCACAAATCTCACAAATGGGATGGGTTACAACAACATCAACAAAATTACATTTGTAGAGCGCCTTTCACTTCGGGAAGACGTCCCAATGCCCTGAACTGTCAGGATCAAGGAGGAGTTAAGGAGTAAGAATGAAGTTCCCTCTGATGTGTGTCCCACTTGGCCTTGTTTCCAATAGACTGAGGAAACAAGTCAAGTCAAGAAACAGTCGTTATTTAATTAGGAAACGTAAATTAATAATATGATCAACGGATTGTAGAGCTGTCAGGTTTGCTGAAATCACTCATGCTCCATTGAGGACCTGAATTAAGTTGGTTTATATCATTTATTTCATTATATTTCAAAAGCATCGATAGGATTCAGAAGTTCGCACACCTCCTTGCAAGGAAAATAGCCTTGGTGGGTTGCAACAAATCCCCTGTATCTGTGGTGGTGAATCCTTACTTAGCAAGTGATAAGAGTCATGCCTTATTGCTCTTAAAGTGGAACATATTTTTCCACTGGGAAATGGAGTAAATTTAAATCAAAATACAATAGCTTTGGGGCTAGAATTATTATTATTGTTATTTTTTAAACTGTGTTTCTAAAACTGTGTATAGTACATTGGCTGGCAAGATCTTATGTGAGCAATTGAAAATGGCCAACAAAATAAGCAGCGTCAGCAGATTTTTTTAAAAAGTACTATATCAGGATTCCTCAAGAGGTTAAATCAATCACGTAAGAGGATTGCTGTCTGGAACGGACTTGCAAGCAAGGTTTTCTGCAATATCAGCATAGCAAAATCTCTTGACCGCAAAGAGGAAAGTAAATAGAAAACTTTCGGCATTTCTGGCAAAGCACCGTGTTTAAACTGAGGTAATAATAATCCTTGCATTTGATACAGTGTCTCATCATGTCTTCAAGACTTCTCAAACGGTTTCACAGAGATATACAGTGAAGTGAATTCACTGTATATTTTGTGGGCGAAACACGACATCTAATTACATACAACTGCGTCCCATACACAGTCATGGATAGAAGTGATCAATTTATTATTATTATTATTTAAATCTTTCAGTTCATCTTTCAGAAGAATATATAAACAGCAGTTGGGAGTGAAAGTTCTTGGAGTAAGTTAGTGACTGTGTAAATGTATGTAAACATTCTTATGAAATCCGCCAATGCCATCATAATAGGATGTTTAAGAGCTCTCCCAACAAGATAAATCGTGTCAGCGTGTGATAATGTGAGTTAATTGGTACATTTGAATCAATTATTGGTTTATTATGGCCTTTTGAATGAATTGAAAAGCTTGTTTCCTATAATAATCTGAGTCAGCAATATATCAATATGCAAGTTTACATCAGTGCTCAATGCCTATTAGATTTATGGAACTATATGTTTCTTGAAAATAATAACAATCCTTGCATTTGATATAGCACCTTATCAAGTCATTGATACGTCTTAAAGTACTTCACAGAATGTACTGTGAGGTAGACTGACTGTGTATTATACAGATACCTGTTGTTCCACTCGTAAAACAGACAATGGACAAATCCTCAGGTCGTGGAGGCTGAGAATGGAGAGAAAAACATAGTAAAATCAAGAACAGTTTAAACTGGTTGGAAACATCTGTCACATCTGTACTGAAACACAAACGTGCACAAAAATGCATGTCTCTATGCCGGTTGAACTTGTCTTGAGCTTCCGATTTACTCTCACACTAAAATCTGAAAACACTTGAAGACGATTTCCGCTATTTGAAAGGCCGATAAGATTGTTCACGTCACTCACCACAGGGTTCCGCCTGTTCTTCTGTCCGAGATTCTGAGAGTCAGACAAAGAATATCGCAGGGTCAAATTAGGAATTAAGAGTATTCTAAACATCTCAATGGACATCCGCAAATAGAACACTGCATAACACAAGGCGTTTCAGCCCTGCACATGTTAAAAGATTTGGGAATCCACCTGACTATGTCTTGGGACACACGAGTGTACGGTGTAAAAGTCACCAAAAAAAAGACACAGTTCATGCTATAATTGGTGGAAAATGCAACCCTGTCAGACAGACAGGCAGGCAGGCAGGCAGGCAGACGGACAGACAGACAGACAGACAGGCAGGCAGACAGACAGACAGGCAGGCAGACAGACTATCTGTTTGGGGCAAGGACGTGTAATTGGGAATTGAGGCACAGATCAGCCACTATTGCATGGAAGGGCGGGACAGGTTTGAGGTGTGGAATCCTAGTCTTGTTTTTATGCTATGCTCGATGTCAGTACTCCGCACTGATTATTCGCAGATCAGAAGCAACCAAAATCTTCGTCTCTCAAACCCTTGCTTCAATGTTAGAATTCCCCACACCAGCCTCCCCATGGCGTTCTACACACATTGCACAATCATTGCCTGCATACCTCCACTTCCTGCAATGCCACGATTTCCACGCCAAAGTTTTTTCCCATCTTAACCAATGCCATCTCCAGTGGATCCATCAGAATAATTGTCTTCATGCCTGGCGTCTCCTTCTTCTCGACGTTCCTCAACAGCGTTCTTGCTTTCTCTTCATTGTCACAGATAACTGTAGAAATCTCAGCTTGGAAAGGAGAGATGTGTGGATGGATAGGGCATTATAAAAGATGAATTATTATAAAATGAAGCCTCGTCAGAATACCTTGGGCATAATTATTCATCTTTGGGAACCAGTTTCACCATACCAGCAAGAGCTGTAACATTTTTCAACGTTAGATTTTTGTACCTCCAAATGCATAATATATTCAGCCTCCGTTGGGTAAAGCAATACTTTATCAGTACTATAAGTAAATGTTTTTTCTGTGGTTGCATTTTTCTTCACCAATAATGGCACAAACTGTTTTTTTTTAAAATAAACTTTTACATCACAAATCCTAGAAACACTTATTTGGAGTCACAAATCTTTTTAAAATGTGCACAGCAACATTTACTGCTAGGTCAACATTTTAACGTTTGCAGATAAGACAAAACTTGGAAACATGATAAGCTATCCGACACGGACAGCAGTGGACTTCAGAAGGACATATGACATGCCGTTGATAGGTTTGATTGTGTTTAATTAAATACCTTCAGCGATCCAAAACTATGTTGCTGTCCTACCTACTGCTAAATTGATTTAATATCTGATGATCTTGGAGGAACTGGAAAGCAACTTAATCAAAAGGCAAAAAAAACAGGGTAAAATGGAGTAATGATTTAATCTGCTTCTTTTAGGTCAGAATCTAAAGCTCCACTTGACTTCTATAGAATATTTACTTATGATCCAAACCTCTTACAGGAGACCAGCTTGTTGTAGCTTCGCTAGCAACCAAAGGATCCAATGTGGAATGTAGATTGACCCACAGACACAAAGACAGACATTTTGTCTTTATCGTCGGGGAGGACTTAGTGGGAGGAGTCCTTTTGGGAGGACTCTTGTGGGAGGACCTCTGTCAAAGCTATGCTAACCGAAGGGGTTCACTCCAGTTATTGCAAGGCTTCCGTATAGACAACATCTGCAGTTTTTTCTTCTTCGTCCATGTATTTGGGGGGGATTAATGGAAGCATTTTTTAAATATAGCTCCTAAACGATAGGAGATTCCCCCAAACAAAATATGCCCATGACACTCTTGCATGCATGATCTTTCCAATGAGGTATAATTCATGTATCTACCATAATTGGTTAATGGGTTATTGGCAGATGCATACTAAACGTTATAAATGACACACCTCAGAACAGTGTCCTCTTAAATCACTTCATTTAGAGCTCCTTTGATTGCACCCGTTATACATTTGACATTTCTAAATGCAATACAAAATGATTTAGACAATCGCAGCGTTGTACTCTCTACCTGTGTTAATTATGTAGCGAATCGCTTCCGATCCAAGGGTGTCATAAAGTGGAACGATCACCATGGAGTAAGTATAGCATGCCAGCTCAGCAATTATCCACTGTCAAGAAATTACAATTTATTTATTTATTTGTTTGCTTTTTTAAAAAAAGCACAGAAACAAAAACAAAAGGAGAGAGAAAAACAAGACAAAACTTCACGCGCGTCCAGCTCGTAAATTATTTTGCTGTCTCTCACCTCCGGTCTGTTTTGTGCAAAAACGCCAATGAATTGAGCTGGAGATGACCTGCATCCTTTCTGGAGTAATCCAGATCCGAGGCACTCTGCACGGGCTGAGACCTACGAGAAATATACAGATGATCTGTGTCTGTGTCAAATCAATAAGATAGAGCGCTCCTCGCTGGGCAATCAGCAAGAAGCTCTCCATTGCTTTCATTGACAATAATAATCCTTGAATTTGATGTAGCGCTTTTCACGTCTTCTAGATGTCTCAAAGCGCTTCACAGAATATACTGTAAAGTGAATTGACTGTCTATTTGTGGGCGAAATGCAACAGCCAATTGCGCACAGCAGTGTCCCTACAAACAGTCATGGATTGAAAGGACCAATTGTATTACTGTGGGTTATTTTAAGGGGAGGGATTATTATTAGGTGTGTGGAGTAAGGAAACTTGCCCAAGGTTTCGCCCTGACCTGCCTGATTCGAACACAGGTCTCGCGCTTGTAAGGCGAGGGCACTAATCACTGAGCTACAATGTGGCTTTAGCTGGTTAAACTCCAGCAGTACCCACAACACATACTCTCATGTCCCCAAGACTTAGTTCCAGCCTTGATCTTTGCCAACCTGTGCTTAATAATCTCCAAAAATAAGTAATCAGGGCGAGTCAATGGGTAAATTTATGGGAGGCAGTGTCCTTATATCTTATTTGTATATTCTTTAATGATGGGTTTCTGTAGGTGTCAGACACCCAAACGACTCCCAAAAAATAATCTTCTCACCTCTTTGTAGGAAAGCCACTGATAAGGCTGCGTAGGTTTTCTGTAACCTAAAAAAGGACCATCACCTAAACAGAAATACAACACGCATCACTGCGTACACTAAACAAAAGCACCAAATATTTTATAATACCCAATCCAACAACAACAACTTACATTTGTATCGCGCATTTCACGTCAGGAGGATGTCCCAATTCACAACCCAAAGTACACATTCTGGCTATGCCCAAGGACATCTCTATTAATTTTGTTAACTAGTTCCAGTTATCAAAGATATAAACAACATAAAAATAACAAAATTACATTTATAGAGCGCCTTTCACGTCGGGAGCTAAATGGCTTTCTAGGGCATTTCACCTTCGTGTTTAACAGAAGAGAGTGGTAGTGAGATTTCGATTCTGCCTAAAATAGAAAATTTACATTTATACCACACTGTTCATTTGGGCAGCAAATCCCAAGGTGCGTAAGAGTCCAGGCTTAGAACGTGAGCTGGGACTGGGAGCCAATCGTGTGGGGAATGAAAAGATGGTACAGTGAAACAGGTAGGTTTAATAATTATTATAATAATCCTTGCATTTGATATTGCGCTTTTCACATCTTATCGACGTCTCAAAGCGCTTCACAGAATATACCGTAAAGTGAATTGACTGTCTATTTTGTGGGCGAAATATGGCAGCCAATTGCACACGGCAGTATCCCACACACAGCCATGGATTGGAGTGACCAATTTCTTATTGGGTTTTTTTCTTGAGTGATTATCGTCAGGCGTGTGGAGTAAGGAAACTTGCCCAAGGTTTCACCCTGCCTGGAATCGAACCCAGGTCTCTTGCTATAGTGGGCGCGATATAAATAAAAGTAGTTGTTGTTGTTGCTGGCGAGGCGAATGCTCTAACCACTGAGCTACAGGTCTCCACGCAGAGATAGACATAGGAAAGAGCTGAGGAAGGGAGTCTTTGACTGTGCCTCGGAGTTGTGTTTTGCTGTTGCCCAGTGCTCCTGCAAGTGGGGAACTTTACAAATGCAAGTTGTCGTTGTTGTTGACTCAACACAATCACACTTACACATCGTAAATAAAACTGAATGTTATTCAATAAGTTGAGGCACTTTAAACCAATCAAGAGATTTAACCAAGGATCCCAAATTTCTTTTCTTAACCCTCTCACGTGCATTCACAGCCACTCAGGTCGAGAGATGTCCCTTCAACTTTGAAACAAAATCCTTAGGGCACTCACCTGTGATATGTAATCCTCTCTGGTACACTTCATACATCGTCTGTGTTTCATTATAGTAATGCGTTAGAAGCTTTGGGGTGTCATTCAATACAGATCTACGCGCTTGTTCACCACCCTAATAATAGAAAATTAAAATATAGTACCACTATCAGTTTATCATACTGTGCTTCACAGTCAAATCATAATACGTACATTACTCGCTCGTTAAGACATTTCAGTCTTTAATTTTGAATTCTATTTCGATCGGTGTTTCTATAAATTGGGAGAAAATAAGATTATTTATTAGTCTCTGTTTCTCAGGCAATTTTTCATTGATTCACCAACTGAATGGATGGCACAAATGTAATTAAGATTCCAACAATTTTTAATAGAGATTATTCAGCACCTGGGACATTCTCTGGATGTGACCGGCACTCTAAACATGTAATTTTGTTGTTGCTGTTGTTGTATACCACCGGAAACTATATTGCTGTTGCCTCATTTACACGCGCTCTCTATTATTCTACTTCAAATAAATGATAAATGATTAACTAACAAAGAAAATACTTTTTCCAGTGCCAAATAAACCATGTTTTGTCACCAATAAGAGTCTTTTAGTAGTGCGTTAAGAGTTTTTTTTTAGAATGTAAAGTATTTTATCTTATTGCCCTATTTGCTCACTTATTGGAGCCAAACTCCTTGCACCTTACTCATATGACTGGGATAATGCTACTACGAGAGCTCTCTAGATGTAATCTACACTGCTATTAGTGTATTCTCCATTACGTTAATTTAGTCTATTTGAAGGAGAGTCGCAGAGGGTAGTATGTAAATTAGGAAAAAGAGAGCAATGTGCATGGTGCCCTGAGCTATAATGCTGTTAACAGTCTAAGAGAAGAAAGAGATTCCATTGGAGGTGGTGGGTCAAGTAGGAATTGAACCAGAGGTTGTAGTTCCTTATAAGGTGGATTAGTGAAGAGAGGCGATTGCAGAGCATGGAATGGTCCACAGTGTCAAAAGTAGCGGACAAAATTTGTGGAATAATAATAATAATAATCCTTGCATTTGATATAGCACTTTTCACATCTTATCAACGTCTCAAAGCACTTCACAGAATATACTGTAGAGTGAATTGACTGTATATTTGTATATTTAGCGAAAGTAGATGGCAGAGGGAGGCTGGTCGAAGAAAGAGTATATTTCGAGTGAGATTTGCCTATCGCTGCCTTACCATTGACAACCATGACCTTGATGGAAATAATCATTGAGCAGAAGCAACGTGGAAATTGAGAGAAAGAACCTAGGATGTTCTTCCCCGTCCCCCCAAAGTCAAATTTGTACTCTTTAGGCTGTTGTTTGTCAGGAAATATGAGAACAAGAAAGGAGAGAGAAACTAAGCAAGCTTTATTCCTAAGGTTTTAAAAAAGGTAAGTTTTGCTGGGGGGGCGGGGGGGAACGCTCAGATTTACGAGATTGCTAGCTAGCAATGGAAATAAATCATTACTAGCTTGGCAATTTACAGACATATTGCTTCATCATCATAAATCATTTTCCTACAAGGGCAGATTGAGCAAGTTCAACTTTGTCTGGTTTTCCAAGAACAAAGCTGAAGTTGAGGAGCTTATTTTAGGCGACAGATTTGTTGTCTTCAGATACATCGGTGTGAACAGACTTGTAGGTTTGAAAAACGAGCTTACCTCAATTTCCTCCGATTGTCGAGAAAGGTCACAAGGTGGTTTCAAAGCTTTAGGTCTGGTCGCCAGCCAGTATGTTATGACAGCTGCAAATGAAGCAATTCCAACCAGCGTGGGAGGAAGAAGCATACGAACGAGCTGGCTGAATTCATCTAACTCTGGCAGGCGCAGGCTCCGGAGAATTTCCTGTGCTTGCATCTTCTCAACGAGTGCGCTCAAAACCTCTGCAAACATGACCAAGAGATGGAGACAAACATTCAGATCGCCGTGCGCTGAGGGCTTAATGAAAAGATCGTTGTACAACTCGGGAGGAAAGTCAGGACGACCCACAGGATCATAATGCTAGCGAATCAGCTGATCCCTCCCCTTTGGCTGCCTCTCTAATGTTCAGTTTCAAAGCAACACTGACGGGACACCCTGGAACAGCTGTTGGCCTCTCAGCCAGGATTACCGAAGTGAAGGCCCAAGCAAAATAATAATCCTTGCATTCGCAATAGGGTCTTATCACGTGGTCAAGACTCTTATCTTAGAAGCGAGCGAATCTCACTCTCCTAAAACATTACACTCCCACATATAACAGTAAATGTAGCATTTACGTAGCGCCCTTCTCGCTGGGTTGCGTCTCAGAGTACTGGACTTAAACATACTGTATTTGGCATTGAATAGTACATTGGTAAGTGAAGCACAGACATTTGATTATGTCACATAATGACCAAGTTAATGAATTTCTGCAAATCTTACAAGTGCAGATTTATTTCTCATCCCCTCGCCTCTCCCTCCCCCATCCCCCAATCTATCATCATTTTGATACCAGCATTGAACAAGTATTATGCGGGTTTTGGAACCAAACAAGGGATTTACAGGACAACAAGTATGTTATAGTTTCATGTAACGTTCTTGTTTTGTTCACGAGATCAAGGCGAGATCATCTGGATCCCTTCAACGCACACACTGTACATAGCAAAATGTCTTTTGTAGGCCCTCCTACCTTAAGCATTCAGGATCCCTGGTAGAGAAGGAACTTGGGGAACTTTCCATTTGAAACAGAACGTTGCGGACACGGGTGTATCTTTTAGAACTGTCAAGAGACAAAAGTTGCATCGCTTGATTGATTTGAGAGCGTTGCACAAGTGGCCTAATGCCCAATCCGTACTTTCAAAGTCCAGGTATGCGGTTCAGTGTTTCACAGTACTGTACCGAGTCCACGCTGTGTCTGTTATTGCACTTTATCGCACCTCGGAGACGTCTCAAAGCACTTCACAGGATGCACTGAATAAACTGAATTGACTGTACATTTTGTGGGCGAAACGTGGCAGCCCAATTGGCCACAGCAGTGTCCCACAAACAGACAAACAGTCCTGGATTGAGTGACCGATCGATCGTTCTTTCTTTCTTCAGCACCTTGAGACGTCCTCCCGACGTCCTCCTATATTTGTAGGCGTTCTACAAATATAATTTTGTTGTTGTTGTTGCTTTATTTAGGAAGGATTATCATCCCTTAAACACCAATCGACTAACAACCGGATTCCTACTTACTGCTAGGTCAACAGAGGCATGTGGAGTAAGGAAACTTGCCCGACGTTTCACCCTGCCTGGGAATCAGACTCGGGTGGTCTCGCTTGCGAGACAAGAGATCTAACCGCTAAGCTACAGGATTCAGTGGTTAGAGCACTCCGCTTAGCACTCCAATGTTCTGTCCTGATATTTTTTTCTGAAGCAACATTTTTTTCTCCTGGCTAAAAACGATACTTTCTTCATTTTGCCTTCCACCTGTCTTCAATGTTCTTGCGACCTTTGGCTCTAATGGTATCTCACTGCCTATTAACAAGTCCTTTGATCTCCTTGACAATATATGTGTTGGTGATATTTCACTGTTCTCTATTGGTGTGTATGCCCAGATCACCAAGTGTTTGCCCCTCCTTCCGTCGTGAGCTTTTCTCTGTATTTTCTTTGTCTGGACTGTTCTCTCTGTTGACCTGTTGTTTATCCGCCAACTCTTTGTGAATCTTCTGTATTTTTCTCTTCAATTGTCGTGCATCGTTACCGATTAGCCTCGGATGTTGCACAGCTTGTCTTTTGATTCATTGATTAAAGTTTCTGCAGACTGAAGTCCTTTAGTTCCGTATATTCAAAATATTGTGGATGAGTATGTTCAACTTTGACGTTTTCTTCGGGCAAAGTCTGTTCCCACTTTTGTCACTGCTCAGATCGGTCTCTCAAGCCACATAACAGTCCCACTAAGAGAACAAACTCTCAGTTTATCTCTCCTCATTTTATTCACTAGAATACATTCGAATATACAGCACGGAAAAAGGCCATTTGGCCCAACTGGTCTGTGCTGGCGTTTGATATCAGTCACATTCGCATTTTCCGATGAAAGACTTCTATTTGACTATTAATGCCAAGACAAATCACGACCTCTCGCGCTCTCTCCTCTCTCCACTTCCCAGTGTCCTTCATGTGTATCCTTTAGAAATTGGTTGCTGAACTCTTTTGGAATGATCTGATCCTCCTCAGTGCCATATTCCGTTTTGTTGTACAATTTGTTTTGACATGGTCTGACCTCAATGAGTTTCTCCTTCCTGCTTTTGCGCCATCCATTGTGCAACATGTTATAACTTCACTCACTTGATGACAGCTGATTGCCATGTTGTTTTTAATATAAAAGAGAAAGACCTTTAATAGAGTTTCGTTTAATAATTCCTTTTTCCAGATACATTTCTGGTCTGCTTTGACGGACTCTTATTGCTCCGTCAACTTCAGTATGAACTTAGCCACCAGTTCACCATCGCCAATAATCTTTTTATTCCTCTTTTACCATTGGGTTCTGGCAGCTATGTGACTGCTTCAACGTTCATAGGATCTACTTTCAACCCTTTATGTGTGATTACGGGCCCCCGATACTTGACCTCTGTTATTCCAATTTTCCACCTGCCTCTGTTTAGTTTTACATTCTCTTCCAGATACTTCTGCAGCATCTTGCCAACTGTTCATCATGTTCATTTCTGGCCCTGTCCAATATTAATGTCAACAATAAAATTACCCCAAATATCCCTTCCAATATTTTGGAATGTTTTCTACGCAACAGCAACAAATTACATTTGCACAGTGGCTTTCATGTCAGGAGAATGTCCCAAGGTGCTGGACAGTCAGGGATTTGGACTCGAGCAGGGGGTTGGGATCAGGTGGGGTGGAGGGCAGGGAGGGTAGTGGTAGGAGGGTGGTTGAAGGCACAGTTGAAGAGGAGGGTCTTGACACATACCTTCAAGAAGGCAAGGGATGGAGCAAGGTGAAGGGGCTGTAGGATGGAAGTCCAAAGGGTGGAGGCAGGGAGGCTGAAGGCCTGACCACTGATGGTGGGAATGGGTCGGGGTGGGGGGCCTATGGGGGTAGGGGATGTGGAGCAGGCCAGCACGGACAGGTCAATATGGTGTTTGCAGATCACAGACATAGGAAAGATCAAGGCCATGGAGGGCTTTAGAACGAAGCTTGGTTTGGATACTCTTAAGCGCGGTGACTGCATGATTCTGCTTTGAGACGTCTAGAAGACGTGCAAAGCGCTATATGAAATGCAATGATTATTATTATTATTATTATTATTATTATTATGTGTCAGACACCCATCTGATCAAAAAAACGTAAGCACTTAAGGGTGAAACCTTGGACAAGTTTCTTTACTCCACATGCCTCGGTTCACCAAGCAGTAAGTAGGAACGTGGTTGTTAGTCAATTGGCAGGTCGCTTTTCTGGGAGTACTGTAATAATCCTTCCAAAACAAAAATAATAATTTGGTAACTCAATCCATAACTGTTTGTGGAACACTGCTGTGTGCAATTGGCTGTCACATGTAGGCCACCAAATATACAGTACAGTCCATTCACTTTACAGTGTATTCTGTGAAGCTCCTTGAGATGTTGCAACAATGTGATAAAGCGCTATATCAAATGCAATGTTTATTGTTATGCTTGGTTCTCTCTTTCATGAGTCCTCTCTTTCCAAAAGTGTTTTGGAGACAATCTTTCTCAAAACAATCCTCAATTTCTAATGATTTACTTTCTTCTCTATTTATGCAAAAAGCACTGTATCAAATGCAAGGAAAATTATTATTGTTATTATTATTCACAATTTAAGTTTTTAAGCAGTCTCATTGTTAATATGTCTTGTACTCAAATCAAGATTTCTGCATTCACTTTTACAACAACAAGAATAACAACAAAATTACATGTGAATAAAGTTTTATTCCTCTAAAGACATGATACTTGCATATTTATCTAATTTGCATTTTATGTATAGAGTATTCCCATTTTCTGCTGGACAGTCATACCACCTATGGTTTCTCTTCCTTTTCTTCTGCATTTACTCTATTCAGTCTGCACGGCAGAAGAGGAGGGTCTTGAGATGTGCTTTGAAGAATGCACCAGAGGAAGCAAGACGAATGGACTGTGGGATGGACAGGTTGTGGAGTAGGCCAGAACCTGCTGAGCGGAGGGAGCCGACAGCTTGGTCTGCAGTTAGCAAGTCACAGAGTTAGGATGGAGCAAAGCCGTGGAGTTTCTTGTAGGCGAGGATGAGGATTTTGAACTCTATCCTCCGTGGGATGGGCAGCCAGTAGACCCAGGTAGGGTGGGTGGGTGGGGGGGCGGGGGGGGGGCGGTGATAAGAGTCACGGAGCCTGAGGGCACAGGCTGTAGAGCTGAGGATGATCTGCAGCTTGTGGAGGGAAGAGTCGAGAAGGCCGACAAGCAGGCAGTTGGCGTGGTCAAGCTTAGATGCAGTGAATGCGTGGATGAGAATTTCAGCGGCTTGAAGAGAGAGGCAGTGGCATAGCGGACGATATTGCAGAGGTGGGGGAAAGGCAGACCGGCTGAATACTGTACTCTTTCACTAAAACTGGAATCTATATTCAAACTGCCTAACCTTGCATTGGTCCTTGATCACACACGCCTTCTGTCCTGTCATCTCTCTTTTGTTCTCTATGCAATTTTCCGCTTTGTCCCTCACCCCTTTCTGCATTTCATTGCAATGGTAATCATACCCATTGCACATGTAGCATTCCTTCCCTTCTGCAGCACATCACCTGAAAGCACGTTCTAATCCATATCATCTCACGTACCTCATTTTGATTCTGGATTTCACCCACAAATACACAGTCAATTCACTTTGCAGTATATTCCATGAAGCGCTTTGAGACATCTAGAAGACGTGAAAAGCGCTTGTATCAAAATGCAAGGATTATTATCATTATTCTCTGACTCTTGGGCTGTGTACAAAGTGACCAGTGAGCCCACCACACAGCGTGAAAGATGCAATGTAACTGGAGCAGGACTCAAGTTTAATAAAATAACGCCCTTGTACACCTTTGAAATACTGTCACCCTGCAACCTCATTCATTATTTATCACACAATTGCACATTTTTTGAGCCGCGTAATTGCTGAAGTCGGGGAAAGTGTTCAGAGACCCCGGAGAATTCTCCCTTTGCCTATTTAAGAAATGGAAAATAAAAATGTGTCCGGCAGCAATTAAAGTACGAGAAAACGGAATAGATTCCTGACTGATCTTCAGCCAGGATTTCATCGGTTAAGGCTTCTGCTGAAATAGCGTTAACCGTTTCAAAATGTTACACTCAAATGTATTTACACGAACGCAGTCACAATCCAGAAGCAGACATTATGCACTATACACATTATAGTGTCTAATATAGTAAAGTATGTTGCTGGTTTAAAACAGGGTGGGTGAGGAGGGGAATATCTGAATTAGATTACATGTCCACTGCATAATTATATAACCACTAAATAAAGGAAACGAAGAACTGTTCAAAGATTTCAATCGCAACTCGTTTGAACTGTGAGGTTTAATCACATTGTCAAAATAAATTCCATCTCAAAACTTAGATGGGATTCGCTGAAAACGCTGAAAATCCCCTGGTGTGATTGCAGTGCTCGGATGCAGATGCAAAAAGAGCACAGCTCAGAAACAGCCCTTTCCCGGTTTTTGTGCTTATTCTTGCAGCAGTGGCTCAGAATGATCAGTCTAACCAACCTGATTTATGAATGACACCAACCAAGCACATAATAGAGATGTTCACTTACTGAAAAGCAGGTATGTACAGCCACCGACAAGAAGTAGTGTATCCATTTTTTTCCCCCCCCCAGCAATCGGTGTGCTGCAGCCACTCACACAGTACTGCAGCACACGACTGCAGCAGGCTGGCGGATTTATAGGAGTGAGTCATCAACCCCATCCCATTGACCCAATGAAATCTCCCAAGGTTAAAGCAGGGCTGCCAGCCATCCGCGCTGCAAGAAGCTGTTTGAACACTCTCGTTCATCGCTATGACCGGTCCAACCCATGAATTATCCTCACGCCGACATTATCACAAAATAGCCTTTCCCCAATGTTGACGCTGCGTGATCCTGTTTCCGACATTGGTGAAACATGGTCAGGACATTATCTCAAAGCGAAAAATCTGCATGTGCTGACGGCGATGTGGAAATGGGCGTTTTGCCCACAAAATGTACGGTCGATTAACTTCACAGTGTACTATGCGAAGCGCTTTCAGACATCTAGAAAATGTGATCGAACAATAAATGCAAAGATTATGACAGTGCTGAAATACATTGGTTTAGATATTTGCATCGCTACTTGTGTCTGTCACTGAGAAGCATCATCATACATCATCATATGTGCTGTGAATGCCAATGTCACAAGGTGACAGTTCACGGGCTTCTAAGGTCAGTTGATAAGCATTTCATAGTCAAGTTTATGCTTGAGTGGAATTTCCCGGGCAAATCTGATTTTTTATTTCAGATTTGATCCCTAAGCCTTGGCTCTCTCATCAGCCTACGCCAATTTATACAGTGAATTCACTTTAGAGCATATTCTGTGAAGCGCTTTGAGACGTCTCGAAGACATGATAAGGCGCTATGTTAAATGCAAGGATTATTTATTATTATTATCATTGGAACTTTAGCATCCACCTGAACAGGTAGATGGGACCTTGGTTTAATGACTCAGCTGACACTTGGTAACTCCAATATTCCAGACACCTCCAGCATTACACTGGTTTGTCAATTTAGACTATATGAGTTCCTAGGACTGTACCAATATTAGGCTTGAAGTGCTCTGAGATGCCGCCTGGCGCGGAGGGCGCTGTATAAATGCAAGTTGTCGTTGTTGAACCCGCTACCTTGTTATTCAGGCGTGAGAGTGCTACCAACTGAGCCATCTGAGCTGAGAGCCGTCACAACTAAAGAACAGCTTTCTGACAACGCAGCACAAATTCAGGGCTATGGGAAGAGCGCGGGTAAATGGGATTAATTCGGGCAACTCTTTCAAACAGTCAGCACGGATACGATTGACCGAATGGCCTCCTACTGTACTGTATAATTCTATGATATGCACTGCAGTGTCCTATAAGGAGTGGAAGAATGAGTAAGCAAATTTTTTTATATAGGGATTAGAATACCCCCGGAAAAGCAATCCGCCAGTCGACTAATAAGTGATTTTCCCACTAACTGTTAGGTATTCAGAGGCGTGTGGAGTAAAGAAACATGCCCAACATAAAATGCTTGTTTTATACATGTATTAGGGGAGATTACTAATTTATGCAACAGATGTGCATTGTTTGAAGGTGTTGTAATTTCTCTGGATACATGTATCCAAGATGCTAGACAAACCGCAATAGCTCCTCCATCACCATTATTCTCAAATATCATTACCTCTGCCTGTTTTAATAACTAGAGAACACACAAAAGGCACAGGTAAACAGAGCCCTTCAGAGCACTTGATCTTATCCTTCCAGAATATCCATCTGTCCGTTCATCCATTCCTTGGGCAAGTTTCCTTACTCCACACGCCGGATAATAATCGCTCACAAACGATAATAAATTGATCATTTCAATCCACGACTGTTTGTGGGACACCGCTGTGCGCAATTAGCTGCCGTGTTTCGCCCACAAATATACAGTCAATTCCCTTTACGGCATATTCCATGAAGTGCTTTGAGACGTGTAGAAGATGTGAAAAGACCTCTATCAAATGCAAGGATTATTATTATTAATAAAAACATTTTGCCCTCCCGGGAATCGAACCAAATCTCTTGCATGTGAGGTGAGTGTTACTTCTGACCACTGAGCTACAGGACTCCAGTATTTTCCATTCTTAATCAGGTAAAAAGCAGCAATTGCTACTTTAGGAATATAGCAAACACAGACAGGGTGGTCACAATGGACAAAAACAAAAGTTACAACGAAGAAGGGTTGTAGACTCGAAACATTAGCTCTTTTTCCTTTCTCCATGGATGCTGTTTG
Source organism: Hydrolagus colliei (assembly GCA_035084275.1). Classification (NCBI taxonomy): domain Eukaryota; kingdom Metazoa; phylum Chordata; class Chondrichthyes; order Chimaeriformes; family Chimaeridae; genus Hydrolagus; species Hydrolagus colliei. The sequence continues at coordinate 2,509,618 of CM068752.1, forward strand.
ACCTGCTGAGTTTCCCCAGCAACTTCTGTTTTGTTTCAGATTCCCAGCATCTGTAATATTTTATGTTTTGGTAACAATGGACGTTTGGTATCGGGATAACTAGTGGTTCAGAGAGCCTCACCTTTTACAACTGACGTCAAATTTCAACACAGTGAGTATTTGCACCTTGTACCTACAGAATAGCCTAGATAATATTGATTGCACTATTATGTAGGTGAAATGGACACTAGAAATTTGCAATTCTATGCAAAAATAATACAATTTCTAGTCTATAATAATGTACTGACAAGTGAATCGACTGCATCATTTTTGTGGGCGTAACTCTAGCAGTCAATTGTGCACAGCTGTGAGGCACAAACAATCATTGATTGGAATGACCAATTTATTATTTTTTTTATTGTGTGGTTATTATCAGGCATGTGGAGTAAGCAAAACTTGCCCAAGGTTTCGCCCTGACCTGCAGGGAATCAAAGCTAATTATGCAATCCTGCTATGAATGAATTAGTTGATGAATCGGTGTGTTTTGTGAGTGATGAATCTGAATCCACTGCAAGACTCATTGTGTCAAACCTTTGTGAAGCTATAAAATATAAAAACACCACCTTGCAAATATAAAATATAAATAACAGAACAAAATTACATTCGTACAGCGCCTTTCACGTCAGGAGGGGGGGGGTTGGACAGGCGCTGGACAGTTCCTGCTTCAGAATAAAATCATGGAACTGAACGTTGATGTTTTGGGAAACTTCCAGTTCATATATGCTCGTACGTGTCAAGATGATACTTGTTTGTTTCAGTTGGGCAATCTGCAGTTGCTGTATTCTGATCTTTCAGATAAATGTTAGGTACTGGCTGCAACCACACAATTCGCAGTCTCAGTTCTATTTTGTCTCAGAGATCATCCGCCAGTAGATGGCAGCAAGTATTCCCTACAATGGGGGGAAGATATGGAAAAATAACCACAAGTATAACAAGAGCAATAAACTTAGTCTTGCTTATAATTGGGGAGAATTAATTGAAATTAACGTGCATTAAAATGTTTTATTTGATTAACACATAATAATTTTCCAGTGTAAAATTACTTGAGAACCCGAGGTGATAATTTAATGACATGTAAATTTTATCAAATAACTACTAATCATCCAATTTTATTAGGTCGACTGGCTGAGAATAATAGTAAAAATAATCCTCGCATTTAATACGGTGCCTTATCAAGTTTTTGAGATGCCTCAAAGTGAATTGACTGTATGTTCTGTGGGCGAAACGTGGGGCACAAAAAGTCATGGATTGAGTGGCCAATTTTTTTTAAGGGATCATGACCGCCACCAATCAACTAACAACCGGTTCCTACTTGCTGCTAGATAAACAGGTGTGTGGAGGGAGGGAACTTGCCCATTGTTTTGCCCTGCCTGGGAATCGGATCCAGGTCCTCTCAACTTGCACGAAAAATTTTCTAATGTCTAAACTACAGGATTCCCATTAAACTCCTACTGAAATAGAGGACTTGGCTACTAAACTCCAATTATTATAACCCGCAGTCAACTCGACTTGTTGCTATAATCTCGCATATAAAGAAACAAATGAACAACCTCGAAAGTTGGCAAAGGTTAATACCAAACTTGTTTTTCCTGCGTGGCCCCCAAAAAAGTATTCTGGAATGTTGTGTGAATTAAGTAGCTTCGAAACCTGATGGTTGAATGTACATAATACTGCCAATTTATACGTTGTATATTCATTCCTAAATACTGAATATTTGACTTCTATGTACACAACCTGATTTAAAAAACAAATATTTGTCAGCTGGGAATAAATATTATGGTCACTCAATTCACAATTGTTTGTCGGATTGAGTGACCATTAGAGCAACTGTCGTGCGCATATTTTGCCAATATATATAGTCAATCCACTTTCCAATATATTCAATGAATCACTTTGAGATGTTTCAATGATGTGATAAGGTACTATGTCAAACGCAAGGATTATTATTATTTAATACTGCCTAATGACTATACTTGCGGGAGAGGTAAGTGGAATTTCTTTGGGACTTAGTCAGCTCAAAGCTGACATGAGTCACATAGTCAATACTGAGTCAGTCCTCTGTGCCAGTCTCTGTAATGTGCTTCTTGGCACGTTTGCAGAACCCCAAGGCAGAGATTCCTCCAATTACACTCCCCCCAAAAGCTTGCAAGCGAAACCCCTAACAGGCAGAATGGTGCTTGTTGAAGAAGCCCCAGGAAGTTTAACAGACACTGGTTCCTAAGCTGGGCAAGTCTACGGTCAATGTTGAGGACAGCCAAACCACCATGGTTCATTGGCAGGACTTGTACTCATCTTCGAGACGTTTCAAAGCGCCTCACGGCATACTGTAAACCGTAAAGTGAATTGTCTGGATATTTTGTGGGAGACTTTCCTTTGTTGTCCTGGCCAATAATCCCCCAACTTAATTTGACTGTGTTGAACATTATCCATCAAACTGGACATTGTTCACTGCTTTGGCGGTGAATTTAAATATGCCATGCGCCTGTAGGGGGAGTCACAACTGAGCATTACTTCTCCCCTGACTTGGCTGCCAGTAACCACACACGTGGATTACCAACAGAAGGTTCTGAAGAGGGAAATAGCTGCTCCGATTTTAGCCACCCAAATTCTGTCGAGGCTCAAGGCAGCCGTGCCCAAGACAAGCAAGCTAAGCAGAAAAATGTTGTTTGAATCAGTGAGATGCTGATCTGGAAACTCCACCTCTATTCGCTACACATGATCGAGTCTGGTTTTGGACGTGAAGGCATCAACCGGGTTGCTGCAAACAACCGTGGCTGTCCAATTAATATAAATTGGTTCAATTGGTTCGCAAAGCATACATTCGATTCACTTTCCAATACAGTATATTCTGTGAAGCCAGTATATTTTGTGGAGTCCTGTAGCTCAGTGGTTAGAGCACTTGCCTTACAAGTGTGAGACCTGTGTTCGAATCCAGGCAGGTCAGGGCGCAACCTTGGGCAAGTTTCATTACTCCACAGTCACACGCCTGACAATAATCAATACCTGAACCTCTTGATGCACAAACAAGTTCAGTGACATAACAACAACAACAACTTGGATTTATGTAGACGTCTCCGAGCGCTTCCCAATAAACAGATCCCAGGGCTGAGCCAGGGGGAGGAGGAAGAAGGTGACCGAAAGCACGGTTGAAGAGAAAGGTCTTTAGCTAAGACCTGAAAGTAGGAATAGAGGTGGGGGGGGGGGGGGGGGGGGGGGGGGGGGGGCGAGGCGAAGGGAGTGAGGAAGGGAGTTCCAGAGCCTCAGGGTGTAGTGGCTGAAGGTACGGCCGCCGATGGTGGAGCGGAGGCTTCGGGGGACATGGAGGAGGCCAGATCCGGTGGAGCGAAGGCAACGCTCTCTCTTGTGAGGAGAGAGGAGGTCAGAGAGGTAGGAAGGGTGCAGAGGAGTTGAGGGATTTGAAAACATGAGTGAGGATCTTGAAATCGACTTGAAATAACACTGCAATATTTAATGAGTTCCCGAACCTTTCAAGCAGATTTAGCCGACTTTCATCTCCAAATCCTTTTGTTTTCGGAGGAAAATAAGAGGCCAGTGCATCATTGACTTCAGAAAAGCATTTACCTCAATGTTGACTCAAAATACCTAAACGCAATACTGCAGGCTGCTTCAGTTCATAATTAGTCACCAACAGCTAAAGATTGAGTTGATACAAATTGAGATAGCGTTAATATAGGTGGTGGATCTAGTCGATCTATTATATTACAGTTTAACTGTCATGAAGATTAATGGCGAAGGCAAGTCACCCCTGAAACTTCGAGGGGGAAGAATTGAGTGACAAGTTATTTTCTGCAGGAGTCAGCCTTATTTCAACCCATTGCCCGTGGTGACAAACACAATATATTTGTGGCAGAATTTCCCCAACTTGAAACAATATGGTAAGATTGCTCAATCTCGCAGTCACACAAAACACCTATTGACTATTTTTAGTCACGCAGCAATCTCGCACAACGACACAGCACGCAGAAAGCCGATTGACTCTTCAAATCACATTGCTCAAAGAAATCCAGATCTAATGGTCTGTTAACCTCTCCCAGTCAAAGTAAGCATCACTTGTGTCTTAGCACTCAGTTAGATAGAGAGTAAAAATCAACCAGGTTGTTCAATGTCCAGTGTCTTGTATCCCTACTCACATCTAGCAGAAGAAACCAAAGAGGGTTGAAACACCTTCACTGAAAGATGGTTGAATCATGAGCTTGTGGTGTAATCTTTGAATCACACATAAGGCTAAGGGTTAAAGATCCTCCTCCTCATTTTAATTTTACCTCGTGGTGAGAAATGGGACAGGTTTGCTGCAAGTCATCAAAATAACTCTAAATCTAGTTATAAGGATCATTCTGAAAAGCCATGAAGACACAGCCATAATGAGAGAGAGAGAGAGAGAGAGAGATCAAGACAGATTCCATCTGCTTCCTCACTCACTATGATACACCGCCTCCCAGATAACATTGTAGAAATGGCAGAAGTAGTACTTATGACAAGTAAGCATAATACTGTATATGTAAACATTATAAACCTATTTAAAAATATGGACGTTTATTTTACAGTACATGAAAAATAGGCCCATTTAATTTAACCCCAAATGAAAGTCTGTGGCTTCACTAATCTAGTGAATGGCTGTTTGCAGGCTGGACAGCTAGTCAAAACCATATCCTGGAAGAATCCTCACATTCCAGTTTTTAACTTTCAATTGAAACGTGATGCGTAGCAGTGTTTAACAAGGTCTGTATGTAATAGCTTCTGCGGGTCACTAAGAGTCTCAAGGAGTTGGTTGATTCCGCCTCTTCCTGCCAAGCATCTTGTTTCCTCACTTCACATAATTTGGCTGGAGATCCCCTTTCCCTACATAATTGCCGGCGTCCTAGAGTCCTGAGTATTCTGGGATTCCCAATTGTTTGCAATGCATCAGAATTGAACGTGCTGGATTTTCCATGAACTAATTTAACCCAGGCAACGGATGTGGGGGAAAAACAACTTTCTTTCTGATCTCGTGAGCATGTTATATTTTAGATAAAAGAAAGGAACTCGTGTAATCTGCAAAGGAATGGTGGTAAAACTAGTTCAACGCGGTAACCTAGGGTTGCAATATATTGCGAACGTTTGTGCAATGCCCAAAGTTAATGCAGTAAATTTGCTCTTCAGTATTCCTCAAATGGTCTGTAATTTAATTATAAAATACCAGTATGTAATTCCCCCCTCCATGATCTGGGACAACCTGTGAACTAGTGGGATATTGTGGGTAGATGAATTCGAGTGGATTGAAAGGCTGATTTCTGATTCCAAACCGCTAGGGATCTTGCGAATATTTGTCGGACTAGTATGTTTGTGAATGCACAGCCTAGTGTCATTCATGGAACTATCACAACCAAAAAGACAACACTTATTTATTTACGAGTCACATAAAAGTGTCCTGTGGACCAGCATAGCTCATGACCTGGACTACTCAACAACAACAACAGTAGCAACTTGCATTTATATAGCGACGAGTGCAAATTTGAGCCCTCACTAGGTGAAACCTAGGTCAGGGCGAAACCTTGGGCAAGTTTCCTTACTCCACACGCCTAATAATAATCCCCCCCGACAATAATAAAATTTGGTTATTTTCAATCCACGACTGTTTGTGGGACACTACTGTGTGCAATTGGCTGCCGAGTTTCACCCCCAAATATACAGTCAATTCACTTTACAGTATATTCTGTGAAGCGCTTTGAGACATCGATCAGATGTGAAAAGCACTATACCAAATGCAAGGATTATTATTATTATAATAATGATTATTACCAAGAACTCCCTGTGTACAGCTCAGTATGAAATGAATGAAAGCATTGCCACTATACTCCTTACCACCAACGGAGACCGATGCAGCCGTCTGTATATTTGTGGGCAAAGCTCGGCAGCCAGATTGCACACAGCAGTGTCCCACAAACTGTCGTGGAAGTGGGGTTGTGAGAGAATGGGAGGAAATAGGGTAAGGGGAGGGGTCAGGTTAGGAGGAAGGAGAGCAGGAAAACCGACTGTGCATTTGTGGGCAAAACGTGGCAGCCAGATTGCGCACAACAGTGTCGCACAGTCGTGGAAGTGGGCGCGATATCATACATCATTTTCACTTATCTCCTTCTGAAATATTAACAGAATGACTGGACACTTTTATTGGAAATACGTGCCAATTCACTGTTCATGTTGTGCCATTTGGGGGTTTAATAGCTGCTGGAGTAAAGAGTTGCCAATATGAATGGAAGCGTACTATGTGTAGCTATTGAAAAAAAGACTTCTACACATTTTGCGCTCCACTTATTGTATTTTTTATATGCAACCCACTCTTCTGCTTGACCCTTCTGGTTGGGAAACTCGGGAATGCTGTGCGTTCCCTGACCCCCCTCCACCTCACTATCAGTGGTGAGCCTTTAGCTACAATGCCCCCAATTGCTGGAATGCGCTCCACCATTTCATCTCATCGCATTAATGTAATGTCGTTACTTCACTGGAAACAACACCAGCCGCATGCATGTTCTGCCACATGCCAGCCATTAATCAAGAAATAGTCATTCGAGAAAAAAATATGGAAATATTCCATCTCATACTTCAACTTGCATTTATACAATGGTCCTAAACCTCCACACAGGTCTTAATAACAGTTGTTATAATAATCCTTGCATTTGATATAGCGCTTTTCACATCTTCTAGACGTCTCAAAGCGCTTCACAGAATATACTGTAAAGTGTATATTTGTGGGCAAAACGTGGGACAGCAGTGTCCCATAAACACTCATTGATTGAAATGACCAATTTTGTTTATTATACTGGGTTTTTTTGGAGGGAGTATTATTATTATTAGGCATGTGGAGCAAGGAAACTTGCCCTGACCTGCCTGGATTCGATCCACTGAGCTACAGGACTCCACGTCCTGGTTGGGGGAACCCAAGTGTGCCTGCCACCATTTCTGCTGTAGTTTGGATACATAGTGAGTCTTATCTTGTGACCTCCCTGTCACCTGTCACCACCCACCCCCCATCCCCGCACCCCACCACCCTTTACATATTGAATGCCATCTGATTACACCTGATGGATGGTGACACAAACCCCACAACAGCCCACAATAACTCAACTTCCCATGGGCCGAGAACCCAGGTTTTCTGCTGCCTTTATCTGCAGGTCACAGATAGACACAGCGCTACTCCCCACTCAGCCACCCATTATCTACAGAATGCCGAGCCGCAGCTCCTCCCTCCTTAATGGATCTGGTTAATGTGATATGTCAGCCATTTTGAATCATATGAGCCAAACTCCGTGCTTGTGGAGTGCTGTACTGTCATTAGCGAGAGGATCTGCGTTCGATTCCCAGTGGGGCCAAATGTTGGGCAAGTTTCCTTGCTCCACACAGCCTGTTTACCCAACAGTGAGTAGGAACCGAGTTGTTAGTCAATTGGCAGATCGCCTTTCCACGGGTAATCATCCGTTCAAAAAGATAATAATTTGCTCACTCAATGTACGACTGTTTGTGGGACATTGCTAAGTGCAATTGGCTGCCAAGTTTCGCCCATAAAATATACCTGCAATTCATTTTTCAATATATTCTGCGAAGCGCTTTGAGACGTCTCGGAGACGTGATATGGCGCTATCAATCAATAAATCAATCACTCAATCAATCAATCAATCAATCAATCAAGCAACCTACCAACCAACCAACCAACCAATCAAAACTTATATTTATATAGCGCCTTTCATGTCGAGAGGACATTCTAAGGCTAGGTAGGGACAAGAGCGGGGGGTAGGGGTCAGGGCAGGATGAAGGAGAGTAGGCGAATTGACTGTATATTTGTGGGCGAAACGCGGTAGCCAAATTGCACACGGCAGTGTCCCACAAACAGTCATGGAGGTGGGATGAGGGGAGAAAGGGGGAAAGATGGCAAAGGGAGGGGTCGGGGTAGGGGGAAGGACAGCAGGAAAACCGACTGTATATTTGTGGGCGAAACGCTACATCAAAACACAAGGATTATTAGTTATTATTACATTATTATTCCCTTCACAGCTGTATTCATTCACTTCATGTTTTCTGGTCGTTACTGGCTGTCTGTAGGATAGGGCTTTGCGCAAATTGGCTGTCATGTGCAGGGCTACATTTTGTGCAATGCTATTTCCCTCACTCACTCACTCTCTCTCTCTCTCTCTCTATGCAAATGTGACCTGCTGAAAAACAAAATCATTCGAGAAAATGTAAATGAAGCATTTCGTGGCCACACACTGTAACAAAATGGGTATTGTTGCTCGTTGCTCGTTGTCTTTCGCGAAAGCGAGTGCGACTTTTATGAAAGTCGTTTGCTGTAAACGGTGGTGTTACGGATACCGACAGGTCCACGAGAAATCTTGTCAGTGTAAATATGGCCTTGTCCATCCGGCGCCCAATCCGGGAGTCATTCTGCCATTCTTTCCACCAAAAAACACATGTGCGTTGGAACTCCATCCCTCAGTCCCTCAGCCTCAGCATCCTCCCTTTCCTCCTTCAAAACCCGTCTCCAGACCCGTGTGTTGTTATCGTGTCCGCATTCTATACTAAGAAGGGGGAGGATAGGGAGCTGGTACGACAAAGTTTTATTTCCATAGAGCCTTTCATGTCAGGAGGACAGCCCCAAGGCCCTGGATAGTCAGTGCTTTGGACCCGAGCTGGGGGGGGGGCGGGATGGGGGAGGGTGGAGGGAAGGGAAGGTGGGTGATCGAAGGCATGGTCGAAGAGGAGTGTCGTGAGAAGGGTTTTGAAGGAGGCAAGGGAGGGGGTGGTGGGGGAGTGAGGCAGAGGGACTGGGGGAACACAGTTCAACAACAACAGCAACAACAATGACTTTGATTTGTCTAGCGCCCTCCACGGCATCTCGGATCGCTTCACAGAAGTGGATCCCGGGACCGAGCGAAGGGCGGGGGAAGAAAGGTGTCTAGAGGCGCGAAGACCAAAGACCAGAGAGTAGCCAAAGGCGCGGTTCCGGAGAGAGTAGCTAAAGGCCCGACCGACAATGGTCTGGCGGGCGAGACGGGGGAACGAGGCCGCAGACCCTACTTGTAACTGAGTCCTGCGAAGAGTGGCAGAATCCCGAGGCGGGTTAGCTGTGGTCCCTCCACCAAAGCGGAAGGTGTTAGGGGCAGCCTTTCCCCCCCCCACCCCCCCCCCCCCCCCACCCCTCGCCCCAACCACCACCAGAGGCCGGCTCTGTTTCGTGCTGCGACGGTCGAGCGTTTTTTTTTCTCTCTGTGACGGTTTTGATTCCGTTTGAGGTAAGCGTACACATATATCTACCAATCAATATAGATTTGGTGAAACACAATTCTGCCACTCACACACACGTCATATCCACTGTCGCCCTGAAGACAATTATCACGCCGAAACAATACTTGTTAAACAACAAACACAGCGGAGACAAAACCTTGGGCTGGTTTCCTTGCCTCGTCACGTGCCTCTGTTTGCAAGGTGGTGAGTGGGAACCCGTTTGTTTCTGGGGTTTAATAATCCCCTAGATAATAATAAAAGTGTTGTACTCAATCCATGACTGTTTATTTGCTGTGCTCGATTAGCTGCCACATTTTGCCCAGAAATATACAGTCAATTAATCCCCTTCACGGTTTGGCCCGTGAAGCGCTTTGAGGCGTCTAGAAGACGCGAGAAGGCACTCTATCAAATGCAAGGATTCTTCTTCTTATATAAATCCTTCAAGGCCAAGTGAGATAACACCTTTTCCGTTCACTATTTGTTAGCTATTAAAATGAACGATTAACGTGGCGATATATAAAGTGTCTCGTTTTTTTTTTCAATTCTTTAGGTTTTTGACATTTTTCTAGCGTCGTCGGTTATCAACCCTCGTGGGAAATCAGAGGTGGAATGACCGATTAAATGGGCAAGTGGTTCTGACAAGTTAAAATAGCTTTAACCGTACATCCGCGGTGCGGAAACACACTTGAAAACCTGACAGACAAGTTAGGTTTGTCCCCCCAACGTCCTCAAGAAGATAAGATGTCCTCCTGACGTGAAAGGCACTCTGTAATGTTGTTGTTGTTGTTGTTGTTGTTGTTGTTGTTGTTGTTGGAGGAAATGGATTCACACATCTCTCATTGTCTCATGTGTGTTTGGCAAATCGTAACAGAAACAAATACAAATGAAAACCATGTCTGAAAGTTTTCTTTTTCCCCTTTCCACAGCCGCCCCCCCCACCACCCCCCCCCCACACACACCGGTCTCCCCCCAAACACAGCAGCAAAAAAACAAATACCGCAGTCAGCCTTGGGGGCAAAACTGCAAACCCTCCCCAACCCCCCAAAAAAATACATAATTTTTAATATAATTTTTTGCCTAAAAGTAAATACTTTTTTTTTAAAAGGGACAAGAACTGCATGCAGTCAACCTTGGGGGGGCGGGGGGGGGGGGGGGACTTCAAAACACCCGCCCTATATTATATATATATAATATATATATATTTCAAAATTTATTTAAAATTAAAATTAAATAAAATTGATGAATTAAAAAAAAATTCATCGCAAACGATTCATTAAAAAAAAAGACTGATGAGGAAACGAAGAGACAAGTCACAGCGGTCACCCTTGGGTGGTGGGAGAAAAGTGCAGAACACCCACAATAAAAACATTTTAAAAAAATTTTTTTAAAAAGAAATGACATTTTGTTTTTAAAAAAATTTAAAAAAATTAAAAAAATTGAAAAAATTGAAAAAAATTGAAAAAAATTATATTTAAATAATTTTTGCGGAACGCGATAAGAATTGGGAGTCGACCAATTGCCGACGCGTGTCGTTTGCAAAGGTTGACTGTTTATCTGGACTTGTTGGCCATGGTGGCGGACGGACTTCCCCCTCGCAGAGCTCACAGCCCAGTGTATAAACAGCCTGATTTCCCCGAAATGATGAGGCTTGAGAGACACCCCACAGTAACAGGCTGAGCCGCTGGGGGGGGGGGGGGACAGAGGCGGCTCACAGCTGTGATTGGCTTCACTCTGTATAATACATATAGGAGTTGGTGGGAAATCCCGCGTCCTGTTTTGATTTCCACCCCCTCCCTCCCTCCCTCCCTCCCTCCCTCCTACCTCTCCACCCCTTCTCTCTCTCTCTCTCTCTTAAAGACTTTGCCGTCAACTCGCTCAGCAGCTGCATTTAGCCTCTGGTCACTATCCCGAGCAGACAGGAGTGAATTTAAGTTTTGGTCCTTGAACTTGAACTTGCACTTGCACTGGAGACCTGAACCCCCCCTCCCTCCCTCTCTCCCTCCCTCCCTCCCGACTTCAACTTGAACTCACATCAGCACCTCAAGACTCGCCTGTTTCACAGGTAAACTGACTTCTTCTTGTTGTTGCTGCTGTGTTGTGTGTGTGTCTGTTGTGTGTGTGTCTCTGTTGTGTGTGTCTCTGTTGTGTGTGTGTGTCTTTCTGTTGTCTGTGTGTGTGTATGTGTCATGTTGTTGTGTGTGATTATTCCGTGAAGCGCTTTGAGACGCCGATCAGATGTGAAACAGCGCTGGATCAAATGCAAGGATTATTCTGATCCATGAAGCTGATTATATAGTTCTATCCGTTGCATTTTTGCGCAGCGTCTTTACACGTCTTCTGGACGTCCGCCCGTCCCCCACCTCTCCCCCCCCCCCCCCACCGATCGCTCCGCGGGGTGTGACCGTAAAGCGAATCCGCTGTATATTTGTGTACCAGGATTTTGGATCGCCTTTCAAAAAAACAATAGATCTCACTATTTTAACAAACGCACACCCACACGCATCCCAGTGACTTTTAAGTTAAAAAAAAACAGGAACGTAAAACTTCTGCGCGTTCAACGTCAAACGTTAATCTTAACGTTACCGGTGGCGATCATTATTATTAGCCTAACAATAATATTTGCATTTGATTCAGCGCCTTCTCAAGTCTGCAAGTGCTTTGCATAATACTTTATACATAATACACACGTGTGTGGGGGGGGATTATTTTGTGCGCGAATTTTAAGCAGGTGCAAAATTAGCCTAAATACATATTTTTCTCGAAGAAGCGCCTAGATGATGACGTTCATCGAATATGATTACATTTTAATCATATTAAAGAAAAATCCGACTTGAATAATGTTTGTGGCTTTGGCAGTTTTGTCCAGTATTTTTAGTAGCGTTCATATAGATTCACAAAGTTGTTTGCGATCCATTTCCGTTCAGTCCAGGGTTGTCTTAGTTGCTCTTATCTGTAGAGTTGAAAAGGGCACGTTTGAGGCGTTCTCGACACAATAAAACTGGAGGATCACAGCATAAAAGCAATCAGGAAGTGAAAATAATATATCATGTGCTGTTGTGTAAACCGGTATCATTGTAATACAACAAACTTTGCAATCACAAACGTTAATATATTTCGTTCATCGAAAAAAATATACATAGACACATATATATTTCAGCCGTTGCGCTGATCTAATAGGTTGCGGTCGCCAAATTATAAATTAAGACCTGCTTCCGATTGAAAGCCGTTAAGATGTCTGCACATTGTGTTTGTGCCGCTCGTGTGCTGTGGTTTCTCGTGGGAAACAGCAACAGGTCTCTTAACAATCTCGTCGTTTATAATCCATAAAATGTCTGCATGTTTTCCGTGTTCGCTTTGCTTCGCGGTGTTCGCTTTGCTTCACTCGCTACAAGCCCAGCGTTGCAGTTTGCAAGAGACGCCGAGCCTAACAAAGCTGTAATAAATTGGATGGAACCCAATGTAATATAAATGTTTATCCTGTTTGGCCACATTGAATTTGAGAGCGAGAGAGAAGAGAGAGAAAAAAAGCTACTGCTATTCATGCATTTGACAAATAAGATTCAAATTGGATTCAAATTTCACTTCGACCTACAGCGTTCTGCGCAGTATTGCGAAAGGCGCTGTACAAATGTAATTTTGTTGCTGTGGTTGTTGTTATCACGGACTTATAGCTTCGAGTGAGTGAGGCAAGTCTTATTATTGTATACTACCACACACAACACAATCGGCTGCTAAACCTCCTTGTTTCTAGGAAATGCCTCCCTTTTCTCAGAAACCGAAACAGAGCTCATTGAGTCAGTCCACCTAGTGGTTTCACTCACCAATTGCTTTATGAAGAAACACTTCGAAATACCGTCCAGAGCTTGATCCTTCAAATATTACTCATTAATATTATTAATGCTCGTTTTCCTCAAAAAAAGTTGGATTATAACGATAGTAGTACTCGATCAATTTATTCCGCAAATCGCATTTACGATTAAAACATGCACTTGTTAATTCTGCCTGTAAACACTGACAGATTGTGGCTTCGGACGTGATGTTAAATCTCTCCCGGTATCCTGGTCAACAATTCCCCATAATAAAATTGCCCACTTCCGCCGTAGCTGTTGATGGGATATTGCTGCATGCAACCGGCTGCCATGTTTCGCTCAGAAGATACCTATCCTGTGAAACGCTTTGCGGCGTCTACGCGACACCACTAAAGTTGCTATACCAAATGCAAGGATTAGTATTCATTATTATTATTGATACTGTAGTAAGGTGACGATTCTACGAGTGTAAGCCTGGTCAGTGAGGGCTAACAGTAGCAGAAAACCTGTCTTTAGCCTGAGCCTACACACACCTTCCCTTGCCAACAGGCGTCACTGCAGTCATCAGTAACAGTCCTGATGATTGTTCCTTCCTCAATTCGTGCGGCTGACGATAGGCCTGCCCCACCTGCCCCACTTGAAATCGAACAACTTAGCAAGGGAACTGTGATCGTTTGTACAGCCCAGTCCACATTGGTGCAGTTGCATATTAATACTGTACTTTTAAATTATGTTTGAAAGTCGCATACCTTGTTCAACTACACTTTACTTAACTCTACCTTTTCTTTGCTGTTTCTCAGACATCATGCCGGTGGCCAGAATGCGTATGAGACCTTGGTTGGAAATGCAAATAGATTCAAATACAATTCCAGGCTTGTCTTGGCTAAACAAGGTACTGTAAATATTTATTGTTTATTTCATCCCCAAACCGACAGCAATTTCTATTTTTAACCAGGCATTAATCAACAATAATTTTAACGCAGTGTTTTTTTAAAAAAGAAGAATCATTTCCTGCGTCTGATCACGTCTTCAAAGAATCCAATGTAAAGTGAATTGACGGTATACTTTGTGGGCGAAACATGGCAGCCAATTGCGCACAACAGTGTCCCACAAACAGTCGATTGAGCAACCAAATTATTATTATTATTTTGTTAAGGGATTATTACCTCCCGGGAAAAGCCATCGGCTAATCGACTATCAACTGGGTTCCTACTTACTGCTAGGTAAACAGAGACAGGAAGCCTACCCAACGTTTCACCTTTTGCTGGGAATCGAACCCAGGTGCTTTCGTTTGCGAGGCGAGTGCTCTAACCACTGAGCCACAGGACTCCAAAGATGAGCGCTTTCATCACGAGTATTCTGATCTAGGGATCTGACCCAGCAAAGATCACCTGGATGGAAAGCTCCAATGATTCATAGTTGAGAACCAGCGCGATTGCTCCTTAATCGCCAAATTGTAACATGTGTTTTAGTCGTACAGTAATAAGCGCTGAAAATATTTACGTGGGATCCTTTAACAATCTAGGAAGAGAAAATGTTCCAAATTCCATGGAAGCACGCCGCGCGGCACGGGTGGAATTTAGAGACTGACGCAAGTCTTTTCAGAAACTGGGCCGAACATACAGGTAGAGTACACGATTTTTATATTTGTGAGCAAAGATACTGAGCACTGCCATACAATAAATCAGTTAAACAGTTTATTTGGAAAGTTTGAAAATTTGGTAATACTGTAATATTATATATAATATTATATATAATATTACATGAGATAATAACAGTAATCTTATATAAGATACCTGAAACGTCGATGTAGTTTAAGTTTGTAACACATTCCAATGTTCTCATTATTATTCTAGTCGCAATACTGTGTTATATATATATTGATAGATATATATTCCATATACTGTACATGTATATGGATATATATGTATGTATAGAATACAGTGGAATCTGCTTTAACTGGAAGACAGTTAACCTCAGATACCAGGTAAAACTTTCTGGCCAAATTCATTTGTATTCTTACCCGTTTTAACCATGCCGGTTAACTACTACAGTACAACAGTTTGGTTCATCCAGACAGAATGCTGTGCTGATCGACGCTCCATGTACTCACTCGCACCTTCTGTGTCTCGAGTGGCTCTGGGATCTCGATGGGAGGGGTCCCATAGCGATTGACAGTGGACTCCAGCCATTCACAAGCGGCTGGAGTGGGGGCTGTGGGGGTTGGGAGCGGAGGAAGGGGGAAGGAAATTGCGATTGATTTACAGCCTGAAGGCGCTTCTGTTTAGCTGAAACGCCCACCTAGCAAGTGGCTGCAAGCTGTCGATCGCTTCTAATCCGCCACTAATTGCCGCCCTTCCCATCGAATCCATGCTGGGCGGGAATTGGTATTTCAATCAACCTCAGACGCCTCTTAAGTCGGACAAAATGTAATTTCCCTCATGTGTCCGGCTTAACAGGCTGTGTATATTTATATCTGTGTATATAGATATAAATGATACATATATAATACATATACAACTGTATGTAAAACTGTACACACTATGGTATACACATGGGACTTTTGAGAAGGGGGGTTTGTCTATTCTGGACAACAATCTCCCCCAAAAAGGTCATGGGACATCTCTGTGTGCAAAATGGCTGCTTTGACAGACAGTTACGGATACAGTATCTCCTGTGAGGCACTTGGCTTCCCTGATGTGAAAAGTTCCATACCAAATGCAAGGATTCTTCTTATTATTATTTTATTATTATGATTGTTATCATTATACATGTCAAATCGTACAGCTTTTATACGGCTAGTTCAGCATGTCATGAAAATACAATAGCGCAACTAGTTTAAAAATACAATTAAAATTAAAGATTGAAAAATTATTTGTGGGATTACTTGACCATCAGTAACCATTGGGTTGATAATTCAGTCGAAGTACTGAAGTACAGGACTTTCTAAATTGCCACTACGTATTACTCAATGTCTGAATGATTCAAAAATATATATTTTGTTTTTTTACAGGGAGGTTCAGACCAGGAAAAGATTCGCCAGACCCCAAAACGTGGAAGGCTAATTTTCGTTGCGCAATGAATTCATTGCCTGATATAGAGGAAGTGAAGGATAAGAGTATCAATAGAGGCTCTGGTGCTATTCGAGTCTACAACATAATACGTAACCTTGACAAACCAAAACGGAAAGGTACTTATTGTGGAGCTTCAATTTCCTTGTTCCACTCACACCTGTCCAGTGTCTACCCTATGTCACCTTCAATGTTTTCTCTTCCTGCCTCACACGTGGTCACTTGGGAATGTTGCTCGGGGCTCTATCTTTGTTCCCTACCTTTGGAGCTCCTGTAGCTCAGTGGTTTAGAGCACTCGCCTTACAAGCGTGAGGCCTGTGTGTTCGAATCCAGGCAGGTCAGGGCGAAACCTTGGGCAAGTTTCCTTACTCCACACACACACACACACCTAATAATAAATAATCCCTCCCCAAAGAAAACACAATAATAATAAATTGGTCATTTCAATCCACGACTGTTTGTGGGGACACTGCTGTGCGCAATCGGCTGCCGCGTTTCGCCCACAAATATATACAGTCAATTCACTTTACAGTATATTCTGTGAAGCGCTTTGAAATGTCGATAAGATGTGAAAAAACGCTATATCAAATGCAACGATTATTATTATCTACATACTGTACTTTGACACATGATTCGCATGTAGGATACTCTACTTCTCTGTCTCTACCTTTGACTCCAGGACTCGCTGCTGACCTGCCATCAAATCCAACATGAACCTTCATTTCTTACCTTTCTTTGCAATGTCCAAGTCTAGCTTTTGTAGGAGCCCAACTTTCCCATTCTTGTTAGGCTCCATATTTCCCAATGAGTTGCATTCAGGAACCTCATTCAAATGCCTTTGCCTTCTTACCAATAGGTGATCAATATGGCTAAGACAAAAGCAATGCCTTTTGCTTCTGCCATGCCCTCTCTTCCCGATCTGATCTCCTGAATCCCCCTGGTCTGTCACCCTCTCTATTTAAGTCACAGCTCAAACCCTAACTCGCTTGGCTCTGGCCTCCTGCTTATCCCTCATGCCCTCTGCTCCACAATTGGGCTTCTTACTACATCTTTGAGATGTCTCAAAGCTCCTCACTGAATGTTACGGTAAAGTGAATTCACTACACAGTATTTTGTGGGTGAAATGCAGTAGCCAATTGTGTACAGCAGTGTCCCACAGACAGTCGAGGATTGAATGACCAGTTTTTTGTTAATGGTTTAAGATACAGCACCTTATCATGTGGTTGGGACATTTTGTCATGTGAAAGGTGCGATACAAGTACAGTTCCTATTGCTGTATTTAAATACAGTGCTTGAAAATGAAATCTCTTGTCTTTTCAACTATTTTTAATAATCAACGCTGAAATATAGAGGACTAAATATCCGTTGTTTGATTTCCCAACAGAAAAGCATTCAAGGTCATCCAAAGATTCAAAAAGCAAAAATAGGAAACGAGTAAGTATACACTTTAGAATAACTTTACCTTTTGGATTCCAGTTTCTTTTTATGATGAAATCAATTACAGTATTACTGTAAAAGCTGGAATACGTTTGAAGAGCATCTTCATTATGACCCTTCTATAGAGTATCCACTACATCACAATAAGGCATGGCCTTAAACATTGAGAATATACTTGTGTACCATACAGTAAGCCTGAAGTTACTGGAGGTTAACATGACGTGAATAGTCTTAAGAAGGACAACGCAATCAGATTTATTTATACGTTGAGCCTTTTCAGGACAGTGATTGTTTGCCAATTATCTTGCAATTATCTACTTCAAATACAGTTGCTTTAACTGGGTAAGGATATTTTTTTTCTGCTGTCTTATTGAGAGAGTCTAAAACTTTTTCCTGGTCTCCTCACTTTGAATAATAATAGTAGTGATAATCCTTGCATTTGATGTAGCTCTTTATCACGTCTTCCAGACGTCTCAAAACGCTTGACAGAATATACTGGAAATTAATCAGTGGCAGTGGTTTCAGCCACTACCACTTGAGCTCTCTCCCTTAATGCCTCCGCATTGCCCATATCTTCCTCTTCGACTATGCCTACAGTTATCTCCCCACTCCCCCTGACTCCCCCGTGTGAAGGGTGCTATATAAATGGAAGTTGCTGGTGTATATTTTTTAAATAGGGCTCATGAAATTTAACGGAAAGGTAGCCCGATGGATGGGTTAAGGAATAGGAATCAAAATGTGGGAGTCCAGAGTTGTTACTCTCAATGCAGAGATGTGAAGTGTATTGTTCTGGGAATCTGTGTGTGGACCAATGCTTTTCTCCTTTTCTCTGTAACAAACGTTGAATAAGATTGCAAGCAATGTCTGGTGGCATAGGCTGCTTGGTTGATGGGGCAGAGAAATGGCAAATGAAATTCAATGCAGGCGATGTGCAGCTATGCATTTTGGGACGAGGAATAAAGAGAACATGTCTGTCTGTCTGTCTGTCTGTCTGTCTGTGTGTGTGTGTATTATGTAGGTGGTAATATGAACAGGAAGACCTAGGGGTTAATGTATGTAAAGGTGGCAAGGGAAGTGGGCAAAGCTATTGAGGCTTTCTTTGTAATGAGGGGTACAGAATGTAAAAGTCCCAAATTTAACATATTTTTAAACACCTGTAATTTTTTTAGTTGTTTTAAAAAATACATATTCTTTTTACCTCTCACAGGAAATAAAATCAAAGGTCAAGATAGCGACAAAGCCAGTAACCCCGGCAGATCACAGCACATTTGTTTCACCAGATGATTGTGCTCAACAGGAAATGGTGGTTGACAGCACAAATATGGATGGTGAGAAAGCTGAAGGCTGCAACTGCCTCTGTTTCTTCTACACAAAGTTTGCAAAGCTACTACAAAAACAGAGGATTATTTTGATAGATTCTGTTGAGAGTTTTTGTTTTAAGACTTAATGCTCTTAGAAATCGGGAAATACGTTGTCCAGCACAATGTAACTCGATGTAAACTAGAGACGAGAACAGGTGGGAAATCATTGTTATTATGAATTGTGAACACCGGGCCTCACATAACCAATGTATTTATTTTTGGCATTCAAATCAATAGCAGCATTATTAATCATGGTGGCAGCTGAACTGTTTGAGTTGACATCATCTTAACCACTGCAACAAAGTCAAGGTTTTTTTTACTCTTGCAGCCTGTTGATAATGATATTATTGAGCAAGTTACGTTGTGTTAAAATGATAGCACATCGCAAAGCTGTACTTGGGCACATAGGAAATTGGTAGTTATTGTTTTATCTCAGTGGATACTCAGTGACTGAACCACTCGAGCCCTGCCGAGCATTAAACATTTAACCCCCCTTGCCTTCAATCCATCAGAATCCAGCACAACAGTGGTTGATGACCTGACTACGTGGCTTTTTCGAAGTGAAATTATATCAACCAACGAAGCACAAGTTGCCAGCACGAGCGATGTGTATCCATTCCAGATATCTCCCCTGCCTTCCCCCGCAGGTTAGTGCAAGAAAGTCTGTTATGAAGACATGTTGAGTGTTGGTGAATAGGTGCTGCCTATTGTTACATCTGATTAGATATTAGTATTCAAAATTTGAGAATGAATTTGCTGACTTTATCATTATAAATGCAGGTTTGAATTCCTTCAAATGCTTCAAGGGATCTCAGTCTTGAAACCCTGTGTAATAATAGGCGTAATAATGATAAGAATCCTTTGCGTTTAATATGTGGCCTTATCACTCCTTTGACTCGCCTCAAAGTGTTTCGAGGCAATACTGTAAAGCGAGTTGGTGCAGCGATGTTCCACAAACAGCCATGATATGAGTGACCAATGTCTCTTGGAGTTTTATTTACTTTAGATCTCTACAGTTTGCATTCTCTCCCACACTAGGCTATCCATGCCCATCACCCCAATCATCAGTAAGCTCTGCTGGCTACCTATTCTCCAACAGTTGGTTGGTTTAATATCCTTGTTGTTCCCTCCACAGTATTACCCCCACACTAGCTCTATGTTCTCTTAAGACTGTCATTCCACTGCTCTGCCAATTCAAGCCAGCTGCACGCCCTCTGGCCCAACATTAATGGGTGAGGATTCTGCCAATTTATTCCCCTCCCTTCTTGACCCCAAATAAAAATTGGTCACTCGATCCACGACCTTTTGTGGGATATGCAAATTGGCTGCCACATTTTGCCCACAAAATATACAGTCCATCCACTTTACATACATCCTGTGAAGTGCTTTACTTGTGGGTATGAAGGAGAGGAGGGCCATTGTTTCATAACTCAGGTTGCTTCGGCACACTTTCTATATATAAACAGAGATACCGTAATGCATAAGTCTCAGAATCACGTCGTAAACATCTATAGCTCTCACCTATAGCATTGTTATCTCAGCGAGATCAGTGTCAACGTTTACAACTCGATGAACAATTGCAAATGCAATTGTTATACACATGTTGATGAAAAATGCATAAAATACCAGTGTTAGATTGAGCTTTGCATAACACCACAGAATACCAATTTTGTCAGCATTGTCTGCAAACCAAAGTGAGACGATTGCAAATATCCCTCCACACCAACAGTGTTCACATTCTCACCCACTCACAAACTAATTTTAGTCAACCTCAAAAGGTCATTTAAGGTTTCCTGTTTGCTCTTTTTCTTTCACAAAGCTTTTTCTCGCAATGTAACGAGTGGTTCTGGAGTCTTCATTTGGGAATCGAGGGAAGACGCATTAAATGAATGAATGCTAAATGTTCTTTGCTTTTCTCTTTACAGGTCACAGCGCAGTAGAGAGCTACTTGCCAGAAGATATGGTTGAGGTGAGTAGATGGCACTAGATCAAATGTTTTTGTGCATAGTGTGTTTTGAGTTCAGTATGATGTGGGCTCACTTAGATGACTTTCAAGTTTTGATTAATAAGATATTCTTCCCCCCGAGCACAATTAGTCACTGTTACAAATAATAGGCCTTTTTTTTTGAGGATACAACTCCTCCAACTAGTAGTCTCCAGACATAAAAGGTGCATCTGCTTCCAGGCTCCTCCTAATAAAAATAATAATAATAATAGTTGCATTTGATAAAGCGCCTAATCACATCGCTGGTGCTGACACTGATTAGTGTCAAATGATTTTTTTTTAAGAGGGAAGGTAGTTTAAATAGGAAATGGATTGTCTGTTCAGTGGCTTGGGACATCCTCCCCATGCGAAAGGCGCTATATAAATTTAATTTGTTGCTGTTGTCGTGGGTTCCCAGTGGTTTTGAAATAAAACCTCAGCACGTCTCCCATAGTAATGGTTTTCAGTTAGAAATGCTGACGGTTGAGATGAAACTAGGAACTGATTCTCAAGATGCAGTGTGTTTTCACTTCAAATTTTGCAATTATTTCTAGATGGCAAATGAACTATTACAGGGACAGGACCATAGTCAATGGCAGCACAGTAACATTGAAGGGAAAGGCTACTACAGCAACACAGTGGGCACAATGTCACAAGGCAGCAGTGAATGTGACCCCAAATCCAACGAACACCCAATCAACTCACATCTGGCACTTCAAGATGGCAATTGGATAGACTCGACAGGTACAAATCCCTTCACATTTTTAGACGTCCATTCAGAATTAACATTCTCACGGTGGGGAGGAGGAACCCTTGTGTTTCGTGTGATGCAACATGTTTAGCTTAGAATCACTCGGCTGTCAGAAGGACCGCTAAAATTCCTCCCGCCTTCACTCATTCCCCGCACACCAGGCAGCCTTTTGTTTACACAGGGAAAACATATTTCTACTCTCAACACGCAGTAGCTTGGGGTTTGCGTATCTGTGCAATCTGTGTTGTGTTTCTAGTCTGTTAACTCACAGGCTAGTTCACAACAAAACCTTGTGTTTCGAAAAACAAAACCTTTTTTTTGTTTGAAAAAAATTCTTAGAAATCCAATCTCATTGATCAACAGATATATTTGGACATTTTGAAAAAAAATGCAGATTGTTTTTTTTCAATCTACTGTGACTGCCTTGCATGCTTTTTCTAGATTTTTTTTAAAAAAAAGAAAAATCTTACAGTGGGATAAATGAAGCAATCTTAAATATTATGAAAGATTAACGTATTTTTTTGTTCAAAAAAACAGGTGAATTTGAGCTCAGACTTCATACAGATGTGAAACCAACAACAGACCTTGTAACCTGGCTTGATTCTGGCAATTGGGCTGGATCACTCATCAGTTGCACTTAAATTAAGAATGTGATCCAACGGAGCAGGGAAGCACGATGTACATTTTTTCACTCACGTTCCACGTTTCATTGGCATCAGGACTTCAACTCTTATCTGGTCGGCTTGATTTTCAAGTTTCTACCTGCTGTTAAACAAAAATCAGTTTAAATATATTTTTGTAGCAGTACTTATAGCACAATTGACCTCCTGAAAGAGAATGGAGAGAAAATGCACGCCACGGGGAAGTTTAGTGTGGCCAGGAATTCTGATTTTGTTATCGAACAAGATATTTTGCTGCTATTTGAACTGAAGTCCTGTCATTTATTTATGTAATTAAATCACTTGCAGAATACTTCACCGGGACCGTAGTGGTCCATTTTTCTAAAATTGATTAAGGTTGAATGTTTCCCATTTCTCTCCTTTGAGAATTCATTGCAATGTGAAGTTATTTGTCAATGTGTGTGGATGTTACCAATAACCAAGGCTGAATCTTGCATTCTGCGTCATTTTGATATTTAGCTCATCTACAGTCCAACCTGATTTTAAAAAAGATGCAAAACTAGATTTTCATTATAGACATGCTACTTTTCAACTATGTATAGACTTCCTTTTTCTATGAGGAACAAATCCACTTAAAAACAACAAGATTATTGCTATGATAATTATCAGTTATTTTTGTAACCATTTATTACATGAAACAAAGAACATATGTTACTTTACGACATACTGTTTCTCACATAACACAAATTTGGCTGTAACTAAATGCTTTAGCTAACGTCGGAATGACACCCTTTAGGAAGTTGTATGATGTGCTGTGGAGGTGACTATCAAAAATAATGATTATATCTTGGTTTAGATTCTGTGCTTTCATTCATTCAACACCTCTGCACAAATAACAAAAACATCTACTTCAAGTCCACGTGAAGCAACCTGTTCTTTTATTCAGTTGTCAATATATTTTATACTTTGTACATTACTTAAATAATTTTCTTCTCTTTGTGGTTATTGTTCGTTTGATAAATAATAAAAATGGTACAAAAACTATTGTCAAATTTAGTGATAATGAATTACGTTTTTGTATTGTGGGGGTAAATTTGATGTCTATCACTCAATTGCTTTGATACACGTTCTCACACTTGCCCTGTCAACCTCACTCCCTTCAAACATAAAAGTTAAACTCCCAACAACATAACGCTTTCATGAGACCATTGGAGGCATGTGGCTTAGTGGTTAGAGTGCTCGCCTTGTAAGCGAGAGGACCTCGGTTCGATTCCCAGGCAGGGGGAAACGTTGGACAAGTTTACTTCCTCCACATGCCTCTGTTCACTTCGCTGTCGGTAGGAACCCAGTCGTTCGTCGATTGGCAGAGGGCTTTTCCGAGTAAATCCCGTCAAAAAAAAAAAAAATTTGGTCACTCAATCCACGACTGTTTGTAGGACATAGCTGTGTGCAACTGGCTGCTGAGTTTCGTCCACAAAATACACAGTCACTTATATCCTGCAAAGTGCTTTGAGATATTTTTGGCAGGTCATGGTATTAAGGGATAAGATGAAGCACCATCAGTGAATGAGCGATGATAAACTTTCAAAGCTAAGTTAAGTATGTTAGAAGTCTATCATAATAAAGGGGAGCTTCTAAAACTGGATTTATTTGTGTGAGTAGATAAGGGAGACATAAAATAAAAGTAAAAACAATACGAGAAAGCCAGACAGAATAGAGAAAATATAGAAGCAAACGTGTAGCAAAGATAGTTAATGGAGTATGTTGCCTTTTTAAAAAAAAATAGAAGAGCGTGATAGTCAGGCATTGAGTGTAGACAGATGATCTGATGACAATTATTTAAACTTCCTTGGATACGAATAATCTGTGCCAGGAGACCATGGCTAGCTAATGGAATGCATATGCTTGAAAAGTGAGACGTGGACCAGATATAATAATTATAGAGCTGTGAGTCTAACGTCCACACTGGGCAAATATTGAGAGGTTAATAAAAGATAATATTGATAACCATTTGGAAAAGCACAGGCTGGTTGATTAACGGGAGTCAGCATGGATTTGTCAAAGGCAAGTCTTGCCTGAGAAATGTAATGTTTTTTTTTGATGAAATAACTGAGAAAATAGATGAAGATAAGGTCCATGTGGTACCCTTGAATTTTCAGAAGGCTTTTGATTAGGTGCTAGTACTACATAATGATAAGAATCTTTGCATTTGATAGAGCAAAGTTTCCTTACTCCACATGCCTAATAATAATCCATCCAAAAATAAAATAAAACAATTGGTCATTTCAATCCATGACTGTTTGTGGGGACACTGCTGTGCTACGTTTTGCCCACAAGTATACAGTCAATTCACTTTACAGTACATTCTGTGAAGCGCTTTGAGACGTCTAGAAGATGTGAAAAGCGTTATCAAATGCAAGGATTATTATTAATAACACACAAGACTTATATCCAGATCTGGTTGATTGCTGTACACAATTGGCTGCCGCATTTCGCCCACAAATACACTGTTAATTCACTTTACAGTATATTCTGTGAAGCACTTTGAGATGTCTAGAAGATGTGAAAAGCGTTATATCAAAGATGCAAGGATGATTATTATTATTATATTACCCTCACCTCACCTCCTACTTCAGGATCTCTCTGGAGGCCAAGGGTATCTGTAGGTTCTTAATCTCTACCAGAAACCACCGTGTTAGGCCACTTTCCCAACCCTGCCCATCCTCTCCTCTAATTCCAAATGTGAATAGTTAATGGGTCCTTCGGTTCAAATTTGAAAGGATCTGCTGTGCTATCAGCGCCTTGTGATATCCTCCTGACTTGAAAGGCGCTGTACAAATGTAATTTTGTTGCTGTTGTTGGTGCAGTTTCTGTCACCACCTTGCCCCTACCTTCGCCAGCCACCCACCTTTGACCTTGTATCTCCCTCATCACCTCTCCGCTCTCATGTGCAGCACGAAACGTATCACCTATGATATTGGCTCCACTACCTTAATGTATGCCTTACATGCAAAGAAACCTTTTCTAACCCTCCTATTTTGTTTTTTGAATAACCCATATCCTTGTATTGGGGTGGGGGGGGGGGGGGGTGGTGGGGGAATAAACCATTTCACTATCTTTTATAGTTTTTTTATCTTTTATAGTACTGATAAAGGGAGCAAACAAGGGCTGGACTCCAATCATGGTTGATTGGAGTTCCAGAGATAGACTCAAGCCAGAACATCAATGTAGTCTAAAGAGCAGTTAAATGAGCCCATAATAGGATATTGGGGGGGAAACAGGGGTTTGAGTGGTTCTCGAATCCTCTGCATGATAGGATAGGCACTGCCCCTATCAGGTAGGGATCTCGGAAGCAAAACAATAGGCTAACCAGCCGCACCCCGAATAAGACACTGAATCCAAGAGAGAAGCACGACTGTTGGCCTCACAGATTGCTCTGTTATGCTATTCTCTCTGGCTATGTGCCCTGGCTACTGCAATGCAAGGATCAGAGGAATTCCAGGTTCAGAGTTAGTGGATTTGGGATGCCTTCAAAGTAACCCATGAGCAACTCAATTATATTTTGTCCACAAAATATTCATTTTAGTCGATTCATTTTTGCAGTTTATTCCGTGAGGCGCTTTGAGACACCCCAAAGGTGCTGATATCAAATGCCAGGATTAATATTAATAATCCCTGGCATTTGTTGTAGCACTTTTCACGCCTTCTGAACATCTCAAAGCACTTCGCGGAATATACTGTAATGTGTTGTTACTGTATGTTTTGTGGGTGAAATATGCACAGCACACCTATATATAAATAAAAATTGGACAGCGGCCACTTGATTGCTTCATTTACCGTAAAAGCAATTAAACTTTTTTCCACCTATAAACTTTGGATCCTTGAGTCATCCGTTATCCTGTTATTCAAACAAAATTCTACTATATCTGGTTTACATTCTGGTTTCAATCATTTTATTAGGCTGTCTGTGGTACTGAAGACCAATATCTCTATCAAATGTGAGCGAGTTAGTGATTATTAATTAGTAATTATTCAAAGGCTTTGAATAACAAGCCATAATAAGGCACTAGATCAAATACAAGAATTATTATTATTGTTGTTGTGCACATATATTATACATAAAATCCACGGATAGAATCTATCAGATATTCTGAAGTAACGCATAAGTAGGTTTTTAGCTATCATATACTGTATACAGTAGTTAAAATGAGGCCCCAAACTGTTCAAGCTGAAATCCTAAACCTAAATTTACAATAAGATTAATTTCACTTAATTGTAGTATATTGATTTAAAGTATACCATCCTAAAAGCAAAATCTTCCATGTTAATTTCTGACAATTATTGCATACTGTACAATTATTTATCCAAATTCAAGCAAACGTCGGACATTTGTATTTTCAACAATGATCCGAGCATCTATTTTTTGAGTCTCTGCCCTACAGTACATTTTTTTCTAGGTCCTGGGGAAATATGAAAGCATCTCTTCTAAATGAGTGACCATTTCACTCTTGTCACATCATTGAATTATAATTAATAATAATAATAATTTGGTCCCTCAATCCATGGCTGCTTGTGTGTCGCTGCTGTGCACAATTGGCTGCCATGTTTCAAACACAACATACACAATCAATTCACTTTACAGTATTATCCCGTGAAGCGTTTTAAGACATCATCTCAAAGGCGTGATAAGGTGATATATCAAATGCAAGGATTATTATTATTATTATTAATCTGAGTAACATATTGACCTCCAATGCTTGCTTCTCTTCATGCTGTGTTAGAATGGGGTAGTTTGATGCATTTTTGGCATGCACCCTTCTCTTAAAGTTCTAAATAATGTACATTATGCCTGAATTAAGTTGCACACACCTCTGAACAATGTCTGGAAGGGGGCCATTTGAATTGCTTGACTTACCGTAAAAGCAATTACATTTTTCCTCCTGTAAACTTTGGATACATGAGTCATCATATACTGCTGTGCAAATAACGAGTGACAAGGTATGTGTTCAACTGCTGAGATCCCTGTTAGGTGGCGCTTCCTTTCTAGTGTCTTAACATTTTCCTCTTTAACCTCAACTATCACCCCTGGAGACCAGAAGTCACTCTTGGGTTGAAACTCCGATAGTCACAAGGCTGTTGTGTAATGCAGACCAGACAATTGTTATTTGTTTTGTACCAAAAAGATTACGGATGAAAATTGCCCTATTTTAGCGACAGACTCGGACAGGATCAAAATCTGATTTTCTGTCCATTGGAAGCTATTTTCGGAAAAACATTCCGACTCCAATTCATCAAGTACATAATAATAACAATAATAATCTTTGCATTTGGCATACCTCCTTGTCACATCTTCGAGGCATCCCAAAGCGCTTCACAGAATATACTGTAAAGTGAATTGACCTTATGTTTCATGTGTGTGAAACGCGACAGCCGATAATTGCACACAGTAGTGTCCCACAAACAGTCGTGGATTGAAAATGACCCGATTTTTTTTTAGGGATTATTATTAGGCATGTGGAGTAAGGAAACTTGCCTAAAGTTGCACCCTGATCCGCCTGGGTTCGAACACAGGTCTCACACTTGTAAGGCGAGTGCTCTAACCACTGAGCTACAGGACGCCTTGAGATGGACCATGAACAAGCTGGGGAAGAGAGCAAGTTGAAGGGACAACAGGATGGAGTTCCAGAAGTTGAGGGCAGAAAAGCTTCATGTCCTTGCCCTACCAGCATCTTGATGGGGAATACATGAAGCAGGTAATGCCCATTGAATGAAGGGAGCAGCTAAGTCAGCTAGTGTTTGAGGAGATCACAAGTCTGATGGAGCGAGATCACAGAGCAATGTAAAGATGAGAAGGGGATCTTGAACTCACTATCTTCTTTGAGACCGGGAGAGCTGCGTACTTCACACCTTTAGTTTACATAATTCAAATTAATTTGGTTCTTTTAACACTTGTTTGGTTAGTTAGTGAAGTACTGTGATCGAAACGTACATCTCAACACAATGTCCGAGCTTCCTTCCACCTAAACAGCAAAATTGCAAATCTATGTACTGTAGTACAGAACTTTATCCTTGGCCTAAATCATCACTCGATAAATGCCTTGTTCATGATAACACATGGACCTTAGAAGTTGTATAGTTAAAATAGAATTTACGTCAACCTTTGATGTAAAAATTTGGCAATATTTTCTGCAATTTACTGGAAGAACACTTGGCATTGTTTCAAATTATCGACAAGCATCTGTTTTATTGCGCGTAAGAATGAACTTTGCTTTACACTTGATGAGAACTATGCTGGCCTCTATTATCATGTCTACAGTGACATCTTACATGATCTTTTGTACGTAAAGTAAATCGCCTTGAGGCGCTCACTCATTGCCTTCACTCACAAATAGAATAACTTGGTAACACAAACGGTGAATTTCTACCCCCAAAACTCTCGCTTCCGAACAGCAGTTTCATAGTTCGGTGCCAGTGAACACTTGAATAGGAATAAATACACGGAAATTCCCCCCATTCTTGCTTAAGAATTTAGTGAAGTTCATTTAAGTTAATTAATAATAGCAATAATCATTCCCCCACTTGATCACCCCTACTTGATCAACGGGATAAATGGCAATGAACTTCAAATGCAGAGGGATTCCTTTAATCCAACAAGATATCTTTCGTTAAATTCGTAATACCCTTAATAAAATGTGGTCAATGGTGTGCCGATATTTTGTGCTTCTATTGTTTGAACCCACTCCACTTGTATCTTCTTACATCTGAGCTAAACCTGAGAGAGAGAAAAAAAGAAAAATAAGAACCTAAGAAGTAGGAGTAGGGCATTCGGCCCCTCAAGCCTGCTCCACCATTTAATAGGATGATGGCTGATTTTCTATCCTAGTTCCATTTACCCGCCCTATCAGCCTATTGTTTAATCCCTTAAATAAATTGAATCATGAAGCAGCAGATAAAATTAGTGGTTCGTCCAGTTAGCTGCTCCCTTTCTACGGAGAAATACTTGATCTACACTCAATATCTAAATAGCCACAGTAGCCTAGATTACAAATTCAAACAACAATTTTTATTTTAAAATATATAAGAATTCAAACCTAATTTTTGCTCTAACCGTGGCAAGTGATAATTGCAAAAATGCTTGCTTACGCAGGTCATAAATAATATAGCTGCTATCAACAGCTTTATTTGATTAAAGGAGTTATCTAATTAACCATAACAATACGCTAAGAGGTCAGGAACGGAGATCACCAAATGATCTTAAAGTTAAGAATTATCAATTGATTGGAATATATAGCAATCTTTTTTCTCTGTAGTTGCCCATTGTTCTTAAAAGCATTGATGATGAAGTAAACAAATATAATAATAATAATCCTTGCATTTAAGATTACGCCTTTTACATCTTCTATATGTCTCAAAGCGCTTCACTGAAAATACTGTAAAGTGAATTGACTGTATATTTGTGGGCGAAACGCGACAGCCAATTGCGAACAGCAGCGTTCCCACAAACAGTCGTGAAAAATTACCAATATTTTTTGAGGCAATATTATCAGGCGTGTGGAGTAAGGAAACTAGCCCAAGGCTTCGCCCTGGCCTGGAATCGAACCCAGATCTCTCGCTTGTAATATTTGTCTAGGTGGTAAAAAGTGGTAAATGCCACTTTTCATTCACGCCACCTATTCCCCACACCCACCATCCCCTAAATCACTTGCTGTCTACATTTGAGAGCTAAAACATACAGTCACTACACTTTGCAGTATATCCTGTGAAGCACTTTGCGACGTCACAGTGACGTGATCAGACGCTGTATCAAGTTCAAGGATTATCAAAAGACTACAGTCCAACAAGGAGGAGATTTACCAATAAAGATGACTGGAAAACCTATTTCCATCTGTATGAGCAAGAATCTAGTACAGCACTGATTATTTCACAACCACTGTTTTCAATTGTACACAAACAATTGAAATGATCTTTTAATAGCAACTCTAGGGACAATCTCACATTATAGTACTGTTAAGTTTGCTTGCGTAGGCATAATATTGCAATCCTTATGATAAGATCACACCATGTAGGTCGATTTACCCCCCAGTGGTGAATCATTCATTCTTCATTTGAATTTTTTTGGAAATCTGTCACATTGAAATTGATTTAATTTACTGGGGATTAAAGTAATGCAGGGAATAACGATATCTTTGTGCGGTAGCTCATTTTCTCTCATTTTAAAACAGTGGAAAAGATAATTGACTCTGTTCTCATGTTTACGACTGTTAGCACCAATTACTGCTCTTGTTTAATTCAGGTCTGCTGGATAGAGTTTATAGTATACTGTATTTGCTATGTGGAGACCTGTAGCTCAGTGGTTAGAGCACTCACCTTGCAAGCAAGAGACCTGTGTTCGATTCCAAGCAGGGCGAAACCTTGAGCAAGTTTCCTTACTCCACGCGCCTTCTAATATTCCCTTGAAAAATCCCCTGGGAAAAAAACGATAATAAATTGGTCACTTCAATCCACGAGTGTTCGTGGGGACACCGCTGAACATAATTGGCAGCCGTGTTTCCCTCACACAAAAAACAGTCGATTCACTTTACTGGATTCACGGGATAGTCTGTGAAATGCTTTGAGAAGTTGAGAAGGTGTGTAAAGCGCAATATCAAATGCAAGCATAATTACGATTGTTATTATTTAGTACGGGAAATTGTTTGCTGATTAGCATGAGTAGCTGAAGGAAAAAATGGAAAAGCTGTTGCATTGAGAGTTATATTGACACTGTAGTATAATACTCTGCTCTTCATACTCTTTGACATTAACTCTCTCTGTCAATTGCTGACCCCAAAATCTATCGTGCATAAAAGTTCTGTACTGTGCTTGCAAGGCCTTCACTCTCGCTAACAGATTTTTTTTTTCTTTTTGTTTCTCCTCACCAATGCCCGAGTTATTTACTGATATGGAATGCGCACTCGCTCCCTCCCTGTTTCGTTCATTCTGGAGAGAGTATGAAGCGACAACAACAACAAAATAAGTTGCACTTATAAAGCGCCCTGTACGCCGGGTAGCGTCTCAGAGCCGTTGATGCACAGAGCCAAGGCTGGGTGTGCGTTGGGATAATGTTGGAGTTCAACCAGCTAAAGCTGCAGATTTTGCCATTGAAACAACAACAACAACAGCAACAAATTACATTTGACTTTCAGGTCAGGAGGACGTCCCAAGGCCCTGGACAGTCAGGGATCTGCACTCGACCTGATGGTTGGGATCGGGAGGAGTTGGATGGTGAGGAGTGAAGGGGGTGGAAGGGTGACCGAGGGCACAATCAAAGAGTAGGGTCTTGAGACAGGTCTTGAAGGAAGCACTGTCTGCAGGCTTTCCCACTGCTCGTTCAGCCGTCCCCCAAAAAAACCCACAATAATAAAATTAGTCATTTCAATCCACAATTGTTTGTGAGGACGCCGCTGTGCGCAATTGGCTGCTGCGTTTCGCCCACAAATAGACAGTCAATTCATTTTACAGCATATTCTGTGAAGTGCTTTGGGACATCGATAAGATGTGAAAAGCGTTATATCAAATGCAAGGATTATTATTATTATTATTATTATCATGTCACCTTGGAGCCAGTTGTTCACCTTTCCCCACGGGAAGATAGTCACTAGTTTGTAATTTGCCATCCGAAAACCACAGGTTTGAGCCCTGTGAGCAAGCGAATAGCAGGAACCCAGGAACTCATCATAAAGTATGTGAGAGCATTGGCACAATCTTCCCAGCCATACTGTGAGAGAAAATCCTGTTCTGAGCATGTTTGAAGAGGTTACTAAAGTGTGGGTCATGTTCACAGCAACCACAAATAGCTTGCGTTCAACTCTTCATATGTGCACAGTTGAGCTTTTGATCAAGATCTGGTCACAGGTTGGAACTTGCAATTAGTTTCAGAGAAGCCAGAGAAAATGTGTGTTTGGTACCCCAGCCCTAATGGTCATCGTCAAGTGGACAAGCAGCAGGAAAGTGGCCCGACGGTGTTTGCAATGGCAAACCACTTGTTTTTTTTTAGCGGATTGACGTCCGTCAGTTACCCCCAAAAAGCCTCTTGGCAACCTACACCCAATGGCAAAATCAGGCAGACAAAGAGGAACATGAATTTCTGCATAATGTGCTTTGGTTAGTATGACAAATTTCAACCATTCGACTGATAAGAGGGCTTGCACACTTGGACCCAACTTTTCTCTTCTTAACAATCTACTCCAGTTCTCACAAAGGATGGTTGTGCTACCATGTTTTTCTCTCTCCAATGTTCTACCCTTGTACTTAAATGCAACTCAGTGGTTAGAGCATTCGCCTTGCAAGCGAGAGACCTGGGTTCGATTCCAGGCAGTGCGAAATCTTGGGCAAGTTTCCTTACTCCACACAACTGATAATAATCACTCCCCCCTCCCCAAAAAAGAAAAACAATAATAAATTGGTCATTTCAATCCACAACTGCTTGTGCAAAACGGGTGCCACGTTTCGCCCACAGATACACAGTCAATTTGCTTTACAGCATATTCTGTGAAGCACTTTGAGAGGATCAGAGAGTTTCAAATTTCCTACTAATGTCTCAGATATGTCCAAACATCTAAACTGCTTCTGTCATGATAGGAGCAAGTAAATAATTTCACCTTTACTATCAAAACATGAACCACATTCCTATCAACCAGTAATGCCAGTCAGCTGTCTACATACCTTTCAAGTAAATACTTGTGACTGCCTCATCCTGTATATCGTGATTCACAATGATATTTTTAAACCACAAGATATCAATTTAACAATTGCAATTAAATTGAAATTCAATTGGAAAGTAAGTTGCATTAATGAGAATGAAGGCAAGTTGACACGAACAACAGCTCAGTGGAATCCTATGGCTTTGTGGTTAGAGCACTCGCCTCGCAAATGAGTGGACCTGGGTTCGATTCCTGGATTGGGCGAAAAGTTAGGCACGTTTCCTCCCTGTACACGTCTGTTTACCTAGCAGTAAGTAGGAATCTGATTGTTAGTTGAATGGCGGATTGCTTTTCCGGGGGCAGAAATCACTTCAAAAAAGTTTAAATAATAAATGACAATAATTTGGTCGCTCAATCCACGACCGTTTTGTGGGACGCTGCTGTGTGCAATTGGCTTCCGCGTTTCACCCGCAAAATATACAGTCAAGTCACTTTACAGTATATCCAATTTGAGACATCTCAAAGACATGACAAGGCAGTATATCAAATACAAGGATTATTATTGTAATGATTAACATTATTATAAAAATACTTTTAATAAACATTGTTCCTGGATCTCGGGCAATGCAATTGGGACCCGCAGGAAATAAATTAGGTGTTGATCTGCTCAGTTTAGATTATCCCCATGGAGCTTTGCTGAGATAAGAGAGAATTGCACGGTCAAAGGAAGAGGGGAAGGAAAACAACACCCTTCCGCTATTCATGGGCACATTTCCGAGTTTAGTGCACAGTTTGTCTGCATTTAACAACACTCCAATTAAACGATGTGAAAGACGCTAGACAAATGTAAAGTGCTGTTGTTGCTGTTGTTTGTCATGGGAAGATTCATTCAATTTCACTTCTTGGAAGTCAAGTGTTTTATTTCATCTCTGACAAACCGGTTCTGAGGATGTTAGTATTTTGCTGTACGCAACGTTAATGATTACAGAGCTGCTAGGGGAAGGAGATTGAAGGAAGTGCCCTAACTTGAATTTGCAAGATCTTAATTGGTTAATGTTCCTTCAGATGCTGTACATGTACCTTGGCCTTGCTCCAGAAAGCTTGTTTCCTTCACAAACCTATTCGTCTTTTTGCAATTTCGGTTTATACTCGTAACTGCCAAAAGGTAGAATTAATACTGAAGTCAAAGTGTTAAAAAGCATGGAGCTTGGTAAGGAGTTACCCACCACAATTTTCACCCGACACAATCCATTTTGCCCTTAATCATTATTGAGTTTCATGCATGTCATGAAAATGACTCAATGAATTCTAGAATTTAACCGTAAAGTGACTGCAAAACGCTTGTTTCAGTAACTGTTCGAATGGACGCTAACTGTAATCTGCAACATTATACAGGCTCAACAAATGGCCATCATCGACAAAAAATATATTCAAATTGCAAAAGATCAAATGTACTTTTACCCCATGCAGTTTCCTCTTTTCTCCACACTGACCTATCAGCTGTTGGGGAGTCCTGGAACTCAGTGGTTAGAACGCTTGCCTTACAAGCGAGAAATCTGGGTTCAATTCCCGGAAAGGGAAGTCCTTGGGCAAGTTTTCTTACACTGCACACTCGACAATAAACCCTCAAGAAAAAAACAATCTTAATTAATTGGTTGCTTCAATCCACAACTGTTTGTGGGATACTGCAATTGTGCGCAATTGGTTGCCGTGTTTCGCCCACAAATATACAGTCAATTCACTTTACAGTATGTTCTGTGATGTGCTTTGAGACATCTAGAAGACGGGAAAAAAACGCTACATCAAATGTAAGGATTGTTATCAGAATGTTTACAAGGTAAGCAAGCTGCTAGAAACAGCATCCCCTTGTGGTTGCCAAGAGTAATCGTGGGTGAGATATTACAATAATGCGGTGTTTGACTTTGATAATAATAAACTTTTCATTTGATATCGCGCTTTTCATGTCGTCTCGACGTCTCAAAGCGCTTCACAGAACATACTGTAAAGTGAGTTAATTAACTGTGTATTTGTGGGCCTGAAGTGATCTGCGTTTTCTAGCGATGAACATTTATTATCCTTGCGAGGCCACTAGATTCCATTAGAATGAGAATGGCTTGACCAATTAAGTGAGCAATACATGTTGTGAAAGAATTGGATTCTTTCATCCCTCTACTCCACGTAGGTTTATTGATATGGCAATGTCTTCTTTGTGAATCACAAACCTAGAATAGCTGGTCAACTTCTATTTCCTGCCACTTTTCCACAATCAACAACAACTCTGATTTATATAGCCCCCTCACTCCACGTCCGACGGCATCTCAGAGCGCTTCACAATAACAGATCCTGGGGCCAAGCCAGTGGGAGGGGGAACCAAGTGACAGAAAGCGCGGACGAGAAGAAAGGTCTTTAAGCGCGACCTGAAAACAAGAAAGTAGTGGGAGAGACGAAGGGAGTGAGGATGGGAGTTTCAGAGTCTCAGGGCGTAGTGGCTGAAGGCACGGCTGCCGACGGTTGAACGGAGGATTTGGGGGACAAGGAGGAGGACAACAACAACAAAATACAACAAAATGACACTTGATACTTTCACGTCAGGAGGACGTCACAAGGCACTGGCCAGACCCGGTAGAAATATCGTCAATATTAAAGTTGTTTGAGCATTTTACTTTTACCCTTGCTATGTTGTGATTTTAAAGGGATGTTAAAAAAACATCTGAGAGATGAGTTCAGATCTTCTGACTGAAATCTCAAATTACTGGAACCTCCGTAAGGACACAGCGGTGCAATCACCCTGTCCTTCGCTTGGAATTAAAGCATTTACCTCGCAAGTGCCAAAAGGTTGAAAATTATTGTTTACTACAAGGAGTGGAGAGGGATATCATTTACACAATGTGTACTTATACAGGAATAGGATTTCACACCATTTGGATGTACAAATGTTTTTACAGCAGTACAAAAGGACAATATCATTCCTGTAAATGGGTTGGGCTTATAAAAAAACACTTTGTCCAAAATATTCTAGGTTCACGATTCACAATGAAGACAAAATGCAGCAAATGCACGAAAGGAGGCGATTAAAATTAATTACAGAATAAGATGCAGTATTAGGTTTTGACTTCCAAGAAAAGTGGAGAAAGACAAGTTTTCTATTTGCGAGAAATTATGCCACCAAACCAGATTGGTGTGTCAGGCCAAAAAAATCCATTCATTCTTTTTCCATATAAGATCAACTTCACTGAGACTAGTTTTCAACTGATAAACGTCAGCTAGAAGAAGAATGGAATCTCATTCAGACATCCCATTTTAAAGAATTTGGCTTTGGAAAGAGAGAGTGACTTTAGCAAGACCTTCGCAAGAGACATTGTCACAAGCACAGGGTGTATTACATCGTCTCAGAGTTACTTAAAAAGAACAAACTCCGCTCAGTGAGACCTGTTGACACAAGGATTATCAACAGATAAAATCACGAATAGATGGATGGGAGCTTCAACCATTGGATGCAATATTGATTAGAGGAAAGTGGATGTTATCAGTTGGGGAGGGGAAGTAAAATCTCTAAGTGCTGTACTGGTAGAGGGTTCAATAGCACTGAAGGGTGGGCAATTTTGCCTGTCTGAAATATGTATACGGTAAACAGGTATAAACCATGAACACGTCCAAACCTTCTGCAGCATTCTGTGATGTATCTATGGAAATGCATCTAAACAGGTTATGGTATTTTATCAGCACAGGAAGAAAATACAGGTATTTTTGATTACAGATAAGACGACTGTTGCAGACATGTGCAACAGCAGCAAACATCAAAAGGCCCAGTGTTCACGCAAAGATCATAGTAAAGACAACAAACGAACCCCAAAAACTGTTAGAATGTCAGAGGATTTATTCTTGTTGAGTGCTCCACCTACACAACACACAGCCACTCCACTTTACAGTAATTCATGGCAAGCACTTTGTCTGGATGACGTGATAAGGTGCAATATAAAATGCAGGCTTAATTAATAGCAATTGATGTTATTGTGAGGTACGGGGATAAAGCGAGACAACGGGATTGAATGAATGAACCGTGAGTGCTGGAAGCAGAAAATGTCATTTGTTTCAAGAACAAATTGAATAGATTTCTGCCAGAAAATTATATCTCAGGATACAGTATATATTTTGGGACAAGACATGTCAAGCGACTGGTAGGAGGGTGGAAGGCGAACTGGATGAACTTTGGTCTTCATTCGCCATGCAAATTCTTATGTTCTTATGAATGACTTCATTTTGTGCTGTAAATTTCTATGACTCTATGATACTGTGCCCTTAGTAACTGTCAGCCAACGTTCTATTGAGACTCTTTCAAGAAGAATTTGGCTGTTGGTGTTAATGGATTATACGCCAGCTTCAGCCACAATTAGCTGTGTTTAGTGTGAACTAACTCTAAAATAAAATAATAACCCTTTCATTTGATATGGCATCTCAACACGTCTTTGAAACGTCTCAAAGCGCTTCAGAGAATATACTGTAAAGTGAATTGACTATAGCAAGCTTCACTAGCTTCACAGTGACTATCCACGGGGGGAATGTAATCAGAGTCTTTCTCCTTGGAATTGAACTGGCTCCAGGGTGAGGAGCCTGGCAACAGACTGTTGGAATTTGTGTCAGTCTAATTTCTGAGCCAAACATCTTGTTTATATACAGTTCTGCAGTTCTCCAGGACTGAAAACAGACCAGCCAACATGCTCGCCTGCAGAACTTGAGGACACTATCTTATGGGTAGAAGAGATGAAAACTTGGCAAAGAATTCTGACTACCAAAGTGAGAGTGAGTTGAATGAGCCAAACCGAGAATCCAAATGAATCTATTTCCATCTATGCGCGTATCATTCTAAAGCCTGATTTTCTCTCTCCTAACAACAAACTTACATTTGTAGAGCGCCTTTCATGTCGGGAGGACGACAGTCAGGACCTGAGCATGGGGGAGGGTCTGGGGGGGGACAGGGTTGGGATGAGGGAGGGCATGGGGGTAGGAAGGCGGCTGAAGGCACGGTCGAAAAGGAGGATCTTGAGACTGGCCTTGAAGGAGGTGAAGGAGGGAGCAAGGCAAAGGGATTGTGGGATGGAGTTCCAAAGTGTGGGGGCAGAGAGGCTGAATCTTGGCCACCGATGATAGGATGGGTCGGGTGAGAGACATGGAGCAGGCTGGGGCCTGATGAACAAAGAGAATCAGGTTGATAGGGGGGTCAGCAGGTCAGAGATGTAGTAGGGGGTAAGGCCGTGGAGGGCCTTGAAAGTGAGGATGAAAATCTTGAATTGGATTCTCTGAGGAATGGAGAACCAGTGGAACTGGGCGAGGGTGGGAGTGATGGGATCGCGGAGCCTGGTGCACGAGAGGACATGAGCTGCGGAGTTTTGGATGATCTGCAGCTTGTGGAGGAAAGCTTTGGTGAGGCCGACAAGGAGGGAGGCGCCATAGTCAAGCCTTGAGTTGCAAAATGAATGTGTAAGGGTTTCAGTGCCTAAGGGGTGAGAGTGTGGCAGAGGCAGGTAATGTTGCGGAGGAGACTACTGGAATTAATTTGGCAGTATTCTTGAAGTGTTTAGCTGTAATTAATTAATGATGATACTAATTCATTTAGTGACTTTCCCAGGGGTGGGTGGTGGGATGGTGGGGGGGTTTGGGGGGGATCTAATTTGATCACTTAATCCACGGCAGTTGTGGGGCCGCCGCTGTGCGCAATCAGCTGGTGCGTTTTGCCCACTAACTATACAGCCAATTAATTTTACAGTACATTCTGTGAAGCGCTTCAAGAAGTCTGGAAGACATGAGGCACTGTGTCAAACTCAAAGATTGTAATTTATTATTATAATTTTTTGTAAAATGTCAATATGCTGATTAGAAGTCGTTTCATTGAGTGAGTATAAACCCCCCTCTGGTAAATCTCCCTTGAAAGTATGTGGGAAATATCTGCTTTGAGTAATTGGAAAGCCCTTGACAACTGAACATCGCCCAACCTATTCCTGCAAATCACATGGTTTCAAAGCTTCAGTGTGTTGGAAGCGAGCCCAGTTTTGTCACACACTATATCGCTTGCTGTTGCGTCGTGTGACCTTTCATGAACTCCAGTCCCTGCTGAAACAATGCTGACTGTGTGCCATTGAACGCTGCACAATTGGGTGTAGGACTTTGGCTAAAATTTGAAGAATGAAACGGTCAGCGATTATTGTTT
Organism: Hydrolagus colliei; assembly: GCA_035084275.1. Classification (NCBI taxonomy): domain Eukaryota; kingdom Metazoa; phylum Chordata; class Chondrichthyes; order Chimaeriformes; family Chimaeridae; genus Hydrolagus; species Hydrolagus colliei. The sequence continues at coordinate 2,548,847 of CM068752.1, forward strand.
TGATCAACAAAACCAGGCATTCTGAAAGCATGTTGTATACCTAATAGAATGACAGAAAGCGAAGATGTCATCACATCTGAAAGAATAATGAGTGAGAAGCTGAGAAGGTGGGGTACAGGGATTTTGTGATGCAAAACATTTGTGATTGGTAAACAGTGAGTTTACATCTGAACCTTGCCAAGCACGTATAATTACATCCTCTCTCAAAATAGCTCCGCCATGTTCAGCGCACTGAGACACTGCGCCGTGTCAACAGCACTATATAAATGCAAGTTGTTCGTGTTGGGCAACAACGCAAGATTGGTTCTGACGAAGGCATCTCTCCCGAGCATTTCAGAATATCCTGTACCTCAGTGGTTAGAGCACTCGCCTCGCAAGCGAGCAACCTGGGTTTGATTCCCTGCAGGAAACTTTGGTCAGCTTTCCTCACTCCGCACGCCTCTGTTTACCTAGCAGCAAGTAGGAATCCGGTTGTTAATCGATTGGTGGATCGCTTTTCTCAGGGTAATAATCCCTTGAAAACAAAATAATAATTCTTTGGTCAGTCAATCCACGACTGTTTGTGGGACACCTCTGAGAGCAATTGGCTGCCGTGTTTCGCCCACCAAATAAACAGCTAATTCACTTTACAGCATATTTTATCAAGTGCTTTGAAACATATCAAAGATTTGATGAGGCAGTATATCAAATGCAAGGATTATTATTATTACTCACTAATCACGCTACCATCCTATTTTCAGGTCACGGCTAAAGCCCTATCTTTTTGACTGCGCTTTTGGTCACCGTTTTCCTCGTCCGCACTGGCTCGGCCCCGGGATCCGTTATTGTGAAGCGCTCTGAGACCCCATCCAGCGTGGAGGGCGCTATATAAATCTCTGTTGTTGTTGTCCACCCATCACAGTTTTAAGATGGTTTTTTAAATCTGGCCAGTGTCCTTGGCTCAAACACCTTCCCTGGTAACCTGTCAAGTCAGTAATTAATCTCTGGGTAAAGGAATATTTCCTGAGGTCAATCCTACAGTCATCCTTTCTTCTTGTCCTCTGTTCTGCTATTTTTGGGGCATCCCAAATGATTATTCTGGAATCACCTGAAAAATCCCACTTGAAATTGTGGTTGATGATTGAAAGGATATCATATTCCAAATTGTTCAGGAGTCAATGCACTGAAACATTAAATACTCAGAGATCAAGTCATTTCATACCTGAAACTCAACGATCATATCCTACGTCAAGGTGTAGGCAGAACTCCAAAATCGATTAACTGTTGAGGCTCCAGGCCAGAAGCAAAGTCAGATTAAGTGGGAAAGGAGAAAAAGAAAAATACTAATAATATCTTCTTTTGAAAGAAAAATTACCGTAAAGGAAAAGTAGTCTTTTGCAAAGCAAAACAGTTTTGTCAGTTGTGTTAATACTTCTACTCACCACTTTTAAAATCTGGGTATTATACTGGCTATAACTTTATATTTTTGCGGTAGTATTCAGAATCGAAAGCTTATTTGTTGAACGAAAAAGGAATTTCTGCGATTGTTGATACATCTCTGCCTTTCTTTTGTGGAGACTGAACCCGAGTTGGGTTTGAGATTGAGGAAGGTAGAGGGAAGATAGGGGATTTGGGCGATGGGATCGTCAAAGAGATCTTTAGATGGGACTTGAATGAGGGGATGAGGTGGAGGGACGGGGGGGATGGATGTCCAGAGGTTAGAGGCAAATTGGCTGAAGGCTCACCCACCGATGGTAGGGCAGGTGGGGCAGGGGTACATTGGAGCAGGCCGGAGCCTGCTGAGAGGAGGGGTTGGGCAGTTTGGTAGGGGATTAGGAGGTCACGGAGGTAGGGTGGGGTGAGGCCATGGAGGGTTTTGAAGGTCAGGATCAGTACAAGTGTTTAGCTGTATTTAGACATCCAGAGAATTGGTGTGAGTGTGAACGCCATCATTTTCACAGCAGACAATGATCTGTCACCATGTTCAGTGAGATATCTTCCATAATGTGTATCAAATGCAAAGATTATTATGTTAGTACTATCACGGTCCACAGTGCAATTGCATTAAAAACATTACAGTTTCCTTACTCCACACGCCTAATAATAATCCCTTCAGAAAAAAACACAATAATAAAATTGGTCATTTCAATCCACAACTGTTTGTGGGACACTGCTGTGCGCAATTGGCTGCTGCGTTTCGCCCACAAATATACAGTCAATTCACTTTACAGTATATTCTGTGAAGCGCTTTGAGACATCCAGAAGATGTGAAAAGCGCTACTAAATGCAAGGATTATTATTATTATGGATCCCACTATAGCTCCCTGAGCAGTATCTCAAATGGTACAGTTGAGGGAGCCTATGGTAAGCATTGAGGATTCCCTCACTGAAGTCGAACTGGAGTGTGCGTTCTGGACTGGGTGAAAGGAACTTGCTGCGATATTCTAGGTTGGAAGTTAACGTGTTAGGTAACAAGGTGAAGAGACACACTGCAGCAAATGGGCGCAGTGACACTTGAGACACAAGAGAAGTGAAATGGACAGCAATGCAGGGAGCTTAGCTGGAGAGGGAGCTATCAACCTTGCCAGCCTGTGTTCCAACAGATGGGGGTGCTAGAGGATACGGAAATCAGGGCACAATGGACGAGACTTAGACGCTGCTCATTATAGTTGAGCTATTTAAAGTAGGGGTTGGTATTATTGAACCACTTCCGTTTGGGAGGAACTCAGATAGCTATTTCTACTATGGTGCACAATGCTTCCACCTATCCCAACAACCATTTTGATCAAGGCTGATTTATTCGTTCACTTGTTCCGCAAGACAAAATACTGTGGAGCCCCCACCTCAGTGGTTAGAGCACTTACTTTACAAGCGAGAGGCCCGAGTTCGAATCCAGGCAGGGCAAAACCTTGGGCAAGTTTCCTTACTCCACATATCTAATAATAATCCCTCAAAAAAGATTGGTAATTTTTCACTCTTGTTTTAAAAGACCAATTTTATTATTGTGTTTATTTGGGGGGACGGATTATTATTAGGCATGTGTGTTCCTAATACGGAAACTTGCCCAAGGTTTCGCCCTGATCTGCCTGGATTTGAAAACAGGTCTCACGCTTGTAAGGCGAGTGCTCTAACCACTGAGATACAGGAGCTCCACAATGTATGAAATGGAAGGATTATTACAAAGCCGGATTCAATGAAATCCATCTGAATCTAACAAAAAATGCGATGTACAGTACCCGGTGTATTCAAGCAAATTAATTTATTGAACATTTGTTCGTCTGTGTACAAATTAATCATGAAAAAATGTAGCCATCTTACAATTACACAAGGTTGATACCATATTGTCCTATGCAAGACATTGCTAATTTGCATCGACAACATAATAGCTATCTCAGTTTGTAAGAAAAAGTGCAAAATGAGATCAAATGCATTTCAAATTTAGAAGTTATAAACATTTTCAACCACAAAGATTTATTGCTGACTATTTTTGAGAAACATATACAATAAAATGCGCTCTACTATTCAACAGACAAATAAGAGTGTTGTTCCGTTTATACGATGTACAGCACTGTCATTATACACTAGATATGTTAGAATGACTCTTCAGTGTTGTGCTACCTGTTAGATTGTGATAATCCTGTAATCATCTCACCAGTTTAATTATTCAGTGACAAAATTCAAAAGTGCATTGATGTTAAGGGCTCCCAATGGCTTAGCAGGTAAATGTAATATTGGATCAGATTAAATATGGTCATATTTCATCCTAAAGTCAAAAAACTGCTATTTATCAATAGAGTCAAACCCAAATCCAAGGTATGAATCCAATCACAAGGAATGATTGTCGACTCATTTGTACATCACATCCAGGGCTGTCTGTTCCAAAACGTTGTTGATTTCCAAACAAAGTGAGTAATTGTGGTTGAATAACTGACCATAACTGAAACACGAGTAGAATAAAGAACAAACTCTTTCTCCGAGGCCTTTTAAAAAAAATCTACGGTTGAAATTTCTTCATTAATTCTCTATCATTATGTGGAAGCAACAAACTGTGATTGTCCTTGCTGTATTGAATGTCCCTGAAATCCTCAGCTTTGTCCCTAAGTACATGTTGACAGATCGGCATCTTAAATCTGCACAGCTAACTGAAAAACAGTGAGCGTCCAATTTTCACTGTTGCTGATCTGTGTCAACATTTGTCTGATACGACTGAAATCTTGTCTTTTCCGGCCTTATCAACTTCATTTGACAAAGCTTGCTTCTTGGAAACCCAAAATTTAAGCCTGCAAGTACAATACAAAATTACATTTGTATGGCGCCTTTCGCATCAGGGGGACATCCTGAGGCGCTGGTTGTAAGAACACAATAAAAGCAAAGACAGGCTAAACAGCAATATTGTCCATGTCCCTTCACGGTCTGCTCTGGGTGAATGTATATTTTAGATTTATTCCAAATGTGGAAGTTCTGGCTGTCAGAATGATCTTGCACCATTCTTGACTCAGGGCTTGATGGTATAAGAACCTTATAGAGCTGAAATAGTTTTAATTGCAGAAAAAATCAAGGAGGTACATGCTCCAGGTGTTTAAAATGCTGTGATATCAAGCAAGTACAGATTGTCATAGTGGGTGTTCAGAGTAATAAAATACAGTTGGTTTAAACCAAAACCTCGCACAGTACCGTACTACATTTGTTACCAAACAACTAAATGTAGAAACCAATGATGGTTAGAAAGTATGTTTTTGACCTAGCCATTCACTGCACTCATTTGATTTTTCCTGTCACTTTTAAATAGACCTTTTAATAGCGCCTCTGGGCATTCCAATCATTTCTCCCGAGTGGAGGAAGCCGGATTGTTCTACTACAGGAGATACATCTCAATCCATTAGCTTGTGTTGCTTCTATAGGCTACCAACATCCTTGGGACTTTCCCAAGAACCTCATGTGATGGACTGGTAACTACCACTCCAGCCATTCCCACTGCACTTACCCCTTATCTACATTGGTGAATTCCATCACCCATTCATGAATGGCGTATGTACTTACCCTTTGATTTGCTGCATGTCCTCAATTTTGTCTGGGAGTGGAACATTGAATGTTTCAGGCAGAAATAATGTCAGGATTCCTGCCACTAACCCCAAACCACCCATCACGTTAAAAGGCAGAAACTCATTGTAAGCACCTGTCAAACATGAAATGAACATTGCCTGTGAATAAACTGCCAAGACACGCACATCAAATCCACAGTAAAAGATGTTCGTATAATTCCATTCTAAAGAATATTTAGAATACAATGACATGTTCTCTCTCAAAACACATCTGAAAGATCACACACAATCAAGCCTGGGATTGATATAAATTTGCAAATGTTCTTGCATGATAACCACAGGTTTAGAATATTGACTCTAATCTATAATAATAATAATCCTTGCATTTGATATAGCACTTTTCATGTCTTCTAGATGTCTCAAAGCGCTTCACAGAATATACTGTAAAGTGAATTGACTGTGTATTTTGTGGGCGAAACGCAGCAGCCAATTGTGAACAGCAGTGTCCCACAAACAGTAGTGGATTGAAATGACCAATTTTACTATTTTTTTGTACGGATTGTTATTAGGCATGTGGAGTAAGGAAACTTGCCCAAGGTTTTGCCCTGACCTGCCTGAATTCGAACACAGGTCTCAGTAAGACTTGTAAGACGGGTGTCTAACCACTGAGCTAAAGTATCCAAGTGATATGGCTCATCCTGAAACAAAATGGCAAAATTGCCTTTAACACCTTTAAAAATCGGTTTACTTACCTAGGTAAACAAAGTAAGGGGAAATGATGCTGGTTGTTCTGGCAGCCATTGAGCTTGTTCCGACACCTGTATTTCTTATTACAGTTGGGTAGAATTCAGAACTGTAGACAAAAACCATGTTGAAAGCAGACGAGAAACAGAATTTGCTAGACATCACCATGACTGTGACAAGTATTGAAATATCTGGAAAAAGAAGTTGAAACTTGCATTGAATCACAGGTACCCATTTAACTAAGCCACTAATATAACATATGAGAAATACAATCCATTCATGTAATCCATTAACCATTTAATGCTTGAGTCAGACACACGAAGGTATTCTAGTGAGATGGCTTAAACATGGCACTAACCATGTTTCACTCCCCTAATAAAGTTTCCAAATGGACATAATACATGATCTGCCATGTAACTAAGCTTACTTAGTACAGCTTCACACACTATAAAGTTTATATTTAGATTTTTGGTCAGGGGAAGACGAAACAATTGTGGGTCATTTTCGTTAAATTATCACTCACAGTTAATTGAAAATTGGTTTGTGTACACATCAATCACCTCAGGAAAATACCTAACATACTTGGTCAAACATTTGGCCTCATGAGAAAATGGAATGCCATTTCAAAGTAAATATATAATCAAGAACATGTCATGCGGGAAGGTGAGTTAAATGGGATAATCTGGAAGAAGGAAATAACATTGCAAAACATTTCTTCAGAAACCAGTAAATTGCTAGGTCCCTTTCCAATTCTTCCCAGGAAAAAAAACTCTCTTCGAACACATGCATTAACCCTTCAATATTTTCAAAGCGCTTATCCAAGATATTCCTTGCAAAATGCAACTGTAAACACATTATGAACGAAGCAAGCCATGATTAAGTCCAGAAAGATGGTCAAAAAATTACTTGAAGGTATCAGTTGGATGATGAGAAGAATAATTCCTCCGATAACAAGTATGGCTGAAATAGTGTAACTGCGCGGTAACTTCCAGAGAAACAGCCAAACCGCTATGCTGGCGGGAACCTCTATGGCAGCAGAAAAGAAACAGTTCATGTAAATATCACCATGAAGATTGGGTGTATTCAAAGACAATCCAAAGTATCCAAGTGATATGATCATCCTGTAACGAGATGGCAAAATTACATTAACACCTTTGACAATGTCATCTTTTTTGCAGCAGCAACCAGCAATATTTAATTGTTTTTAATGTACAGTATATAGAATCTCTCTTTTTCCAGCTTCTCTGTGTAATCGACAGCGCCCTCACCGAGGGAGAAAAATTAGATAGAAAATGTCGCCAAATTTTTTTTGTGTGTGAACTTGCCATCCACTGGGATGTTCTTCTGAAAGCGACTTCACTTGTAAATTTATATTTCTCAAACTGGAAAAACCAATCAGTCTCATTGGGAACAGAAGCGGGCTGCTTGGGCTTATTAAGATGTTTAGAAGATGTATCTTACAGTTTTCATTTCCCTCGATAGTTTATTAGGCACCAGGTCTTAGTACTTTGGACTTTTAATCACAATTGCTCGAAATACGCTCCCTCCCAATATTTTTCCTGCGGAACTCCTCAGGAACTAATTGGCATCTTTTGTAAATCATTTGATAGTGAGAATGCATCTTCAAGAGATCACCTGTGCATTTGGTACACATTCAGCAAGATCAAGTTTGACAATCCGGCACGTCACCTATAATGCCTGCTTGAGAGTGATGTACAGGAACTACAGAATTGTCGAAAATCATTCTTCTTAAAATAAAGGTGTATTGATCTCAGATAGAGTCCTGCAGTTCAGTGGTTAGAGCGCTCGCCTTACAAGCGTGAGACCTGTGTTTTGAATCCAGGCAGGTCAGGGTAAAACCTTGGCCAAGTTTCCTTACTCCACACGCCTAATAATAATCCATTAAAAAAAACTATAAATAATTGGTCATTTCAATCCACGACTATTTGTGGGACACTGCTGTGTGCAATTGGCTGCCGCATTTCTCCCACAAATATACAGTCAATTCACTTAACAGTGTATTCTGTGAAGCGCTTTGAGACGTCCAGAAGACGTGAAAAGTGCTATGTGAAAAGCAAGAATTATTATTATTACTGTATACATTCGACCAACAAGATCAAGCATTTTTCTCAACCAAAATACTCACCACACAACAAGGTTGATCAAAGTGATTAATCGAACATGGCGGGCTTTTATGAGATGAATAATTGTGTATGATTTCATACTGTTAGCCTTCATTTCTTCCAGCTGGTTAGGAAACAGAGAACATGACTTCAGTGGGTCTGGAATTCCTTGTTAGCAATTGTACTAATGATGACATTTTTGAGAGAAAACAAGAGAAAACCCCAATTTTAAAAGCCTGGCAAAATTCTGTCGGCTATTTAAAAAAAATGAGTGGGTGGGTTTCAGAGCAGCATTAATTTCTTGTGTATTTTGTTGTCATTTTGGGGGTGATTTTAACCCCAATCGGTGATTTATTCTTATTTCCTGACATAAGCATGCTCTAGGGTATGATCAGAAACCAACATGGCAGATCGCACAGCTTGGAAGGCGTACCTAGAGAACAGGAGAAAAGTATTTTTAACATAGGAGCAAACGGAGCTAAAGACAAATATCTCACAATGTTCCTTTCAATCAAATGGCCTTTATGTTTATCTATTATTTACAGATCATTTTACACCAAATGAGATAGAACTTGTCGTCTAGGACGCTGAAGGAGACCTAGGTGTATTAGTTGACACGTGGCTCACCAGATCAATATCACTAGCAATGAACAGGGTAATATCAGTTGGGATATTTTACCAAATCTGTTAAATTCAGGTTCCCAGGCATCACACTCAAGCCACTGAAGAACCACCAAGGACAGCCACAAAGAAGACCCCAAGTTTTAGATAAATTCGTTGACAAATAAATAAGTTTGGGCCATTCAGCCTTGAAACGAGATGTTAAGGAGGACATCTTATTGAGGTCGTATATAGGATTTTAAATGGAATTAAGAAAGCAAACTAAGAACTATGTTTTTCCTATATGCTCTTTGCATAAAGGATATTCAAGATTCGAATGGTAGTGTAACAGGAAGCGTAATTACCCTGTAACATTTTTAACAGCAGTTAAAAAGGTTTTACATAAAGGATTGGTTAGCGAGTAATGGCACATTGTAAGAAATAATAATAATAATAATCCTTGCATTTGGCACAGCGTCTTGTCACGTCTTTCGAGACGTCTCAAAGCTCGTCACACATACGGTGCATTAACTGTGTATTTTGTGGATGCAAAGAGTCAGCTAATTGCGCACGGCAATCACACAAAAAGGGAAAGCGATGCCCTAGATCATTCAGAAAATGAAAGAGAGTGTTCCTGTACCTCAACATCACTGAAGAGGCCTGTGGGGATGGTGACACGATTTTTCTTTGCAATATATCGGATGATTGTTTCAGCCTCCTGTACTCTTCCCTTGGACAGCAACCAACGTGGGGATTCAGGAATTAACCTAGATTAGAATTTGTTGTTAAAAAAGAAAAACAAAATTATTTGAATGCACGAAACAAACTCGAAATACACAACACATAGTAACATGGGGTCAATTTCCACAAGTATGCGGATGACACCCAACTCTATCTTTTCACTTCCACCCTCGACTCCAGGACTACTGGCGTTCTGACTGTGTGTCTGTCCGACATCAAGTCCTGGACGAGGGACAACTTCCTTCAACTAAATGTCAACAAGACAGGCCCTCCTGATTGGCTCGCGTCAACGTCTCCGCCCCTCAGGCGCTGGTAACATCAGCATCCAAGGCTGTACTCTCCATTTCTCGAAGCCAGTCAGGAATCTGGGCGTCTTATTCGACCCTGAACCTTCTTTCCTTCCCCCATATCAGTGCCATGACCGGTACTGCCTTCCACCCCTGCTAGGGTCCCGACCTAACTGTTCAGCGCCTTGGGACGTCCTTCCGACGTGAAAGGCTCTTTAAAAATGTAATCTTGTTGTGGTTGGTGGTGGTGGTGGTGGTGTACTTAAAGGCAGATCCGGAAAGGATATGAAAGATGGGGTGCAAAACATTACATTTCAGATGATACTGACAAGGTAACAATGATAATAAGAATAATCCTTACACATAATTAATACATTTGCTTGGGAATAAGAGACGCTTAAGAGGCCAGCGATGTGCATTGTGTTGGGATTGATGAATTTTTTTTGCATTGTTTTCTTTTTTCATCAAGAATGTTGAATAGATTTCATAAATAATCAATATTTGTTTAAAATAAAAGGAGAGGCTGCATCTGACAGGTCCAACCAACAGGGGGCGCCAGAGGAGCAGAAACTACAGCAGGAATAATAATAATAATAATCCATTGATATAACGCCTTTTCACGTCTTCGAGACGTCTCAAAGCACTTCACAGAATATACTGTGTACTGACTGCAGATTTTGTGGGCGAAACGCGGCAGCCAATTGCACATGGCAGTGTGCCCACAAACAGTCATGGATTGAGTGAAGAAATGATTATGTTTTTAAGGGATTATTATCCACAGAAAAGCGATCTGCCAATCGACTAACAACCAGGTTCCTACTTACTCCTGGGTAAACAGAAGCATGTGGAGTAAGGAATCTTGCTTAAGGTTGGCGAAGCCAGTGCTCTAACTACTGAGCTCAAGGATTCCAATGTTAAGATGGTGTGGAGGGGAGACTATTGAATCACCTACTGTCCCGGCCAGCTGTTTGAGGGCCATTGCCGTGTACCACATTTTGCTCAGAAATTCACAGTCAATCCACTTTACAGTGTATCCTGTGAAGTGATTTGAGATGTCTCCACGACATGAAAGGCACTGTATCAGATGAAAGGATTTTCAAAATTATTATTATTATTGTTATCAACTCATCCAGGAGAATGTCCGTCTATGGTTTTGAAATTCAAGTAACATCCGAAGAAGAAAGAGCAGAGATCAACGGTGCAAGAATACAGTTGAAAGAAATGTAATGCCTGCTATCATCAGGGTTCTCATATCGTGTTGCCTTAAATTAATTAAATTGCCTTAAATTTCTTAAAGGTGCTGTGAAGGGCGCTATACATGTGTAATTTGTTGTGGTTGTAAATTAGCTAATGTAATAATAATCTTTGCATTTGATATATCACCTTTTCACGTCTTTGAGACTTCTCAAAGCGCTTAACCGAATGCACTGCAAATTGACTGTATATTTGTAGGCGAAACATGGCAGCCGATTGCGCACAGCACTATCCCACAAACAGTCGCGTGAAAGCTAAAAGAAAAACTCTTTCTTTGTGATAGTTGCAGCTTGAATACAACACGAACTTACCACCACAAAGGAAGAAATATCAGTCCAGGGACAGATAGAACCAAAATCAATGTTCTCCAGTGTCGTAGAAAGAATGCAAACAAAGGTAGGAGCATATAACCAATTGCATAAGCATTGCAAATCCCCAGTGTAGTGTAAATAATCCGAGCAGATTTCCCAAGTATTTCTGATCCTGTAAGAAGAGAATATCTGAATCAGGAACAATTGGGATTGCAAGATTTATTTAAATAATTATAATCCTTTTCACGTCTTCTAGACGTCTCAAAGCGCTTCACAAAATATACTGTAAAATAAATTGACTGTGAATTTGTGGGCGAAATGCGGCAGCCAATTGCACGCAGCAGTGTCCCACAAACAGTGTGGGTTGAAATAACCAATTGATTGGATGGATTATTATTAGGCGTGTGGAGTAAGGAAACTCGCCCAAGATTTCTCCCCGACCTGCCTGGATTCGAAACACAGGTCTCATGCTTGTACGGCGAGTGCTCTAACCACTGAGCTCCAAGGTGCCACGTTATTTCAGTGATGAGTATGAAGATGGGTACATATAAAGAAACATTTATTTCTGTCTCCTCTTGAGAGGAGATTTCTACAGACAATCTTATAGCAATAAAGAACAATTTAAATGGCATTGTAAATGTAGAGAGCCCAGAGCCACACTCTTGAATGCTCTCAAGACTGTAGAATAAATGTTGAAGGTGGCTTTCCGCGGATGAGACACTCAAGCTGGGGCACCTTCTACTTCCCTGATACAATTTGAAAAGCGAACAGAATTCCTCTCCATGTTCTTATCAACAATCCCCAATGAAAATTTGAACATTCACTTGATGGCTGTTTGTGTTTCACAGCCGCATACAAATTGACTGCGCTGTTCACCGGCAAATTTTGCGAGTGACATTATCAAAGGTTGTAGGAACATAATAGCATATTATCTTATCATCAACCACCTATAAACAAACCTGTTTATCGAATTTAAGCACATTAGAAACCTTATGATCGTTGTACTTTATAATAATGTCTAAAGTGCTTTGAGACTTATCAATGATATGATAATAGCTATGTCAAGTTCAAGGACACTTATTTTCTACATCCTCGTATTAAATAAATATACAGTATTATATGTGTAATTTTGTTATATAATATTCTTTCTCAGAAAATTTGGCCACCGCTGATATCCACCTTCACTGCAATTATACACCAAATACGTATTTCCAGTTATCTATAAATGGAATGGGTAAACGTCACAGTTTTACATTCTCTTTTTCTGGAAATATGTCATAAATGAAATATTTTAAAAATGAAAGCATGATAAAAGAAAACAATTCACTTGACGTCACAGAAATAACGTTACTGGTTAATGGAACTTTGTTTATTGTAACTTTGTAAATTGAGTGGGCGAAGATCTGAGATCTAAAAAGCAGTAGTTTGCAACAGGATTCACAAATTGAACCTAGATTACTTTGTGAACTGTTAAATATTAGACACAATATAATTTTTTCAGTGGATGATTCATTGGGTCACTCATAAATACAAACTATTGCCCTTGTACCTGATATTTCTGAAACACTTGTGCCTGGAATAAAGAATTTACTTTAAACGATATCTTTAATGTAAGGAATAAATAGTTAGTCCCAGGTTAAAATTGGTGTAATGTCACAGTTTTACACTTTCATTGATCGTTGATGGTTGATTTTTCTGAGTGAATGATTCTGCTGAACTAGTCTAACGCTAAGTGTTAACGCTAAGTCTAAAAAGAAAGTGTTCACAGAGGTTTGGGGCATTACTAGCTGAAGGCTCGACCACTGATGGTGGTGCAGAGGATAAGTGGAATTCACAGCAGAACTAAGTTAGCTTAGCAGAGGCTACGAACAGAAGAGTGGATTGGATTAAGAGAGACAGGAAGGTTTCTCGTGTGTGAAAGGTTTCGTAGGTGAGGGTCAGGACCTTGCAGTTGTCCATTGGCAGAGAGAGACACACACACAGCAGAAGATGGTGAGGAATGGGTGGTCAGAGTTTTACTGTAGGTGAGGGTGTAGGCCGCAGAGATTTGAACTGGCTGGAGCTTATGGATGGTGGAACTAAGGAGACTAATGAAGATTTGAAAATCACTGGAAGCAAACAAAAGTGGGAATAATATGTAAGGGTTTTAGTGCTATTTGGTATGAGTAAGCGTCAGAGTCAGCGGATGTGGTGGAAGTGAAGAAAAGCAAAGTTGTACACTGATTCAGTGAGTGTGAAACAGATACTCGGGAGATTAAGAAGGTCAAGGCCAACGGTGAGGAGAATTTGTCAAAAGCCAGGAAGGATGGCTTCCAGCTTCTCCATGTTAAGATGCAAAGAATTGAGGGTCTTCCAAGTCTTAATGACTGACTGACTGACTGACAGGCAAGAAACAGAATATGAGTGAACCTGGAATCAAGAATAAAAGTGGAAAGGTAGTTTTAAATGTTATCTGCATTTAAATATAAGTTAGCTCTGTGTCTGCAGATGCAGCTACCGAGACGGCAGATAAGGAAGCCGTGAGGTCCTGCAATAGAGCCCTACAAAACCACATTGTTGTGATGTATTCCCATCTTCAAATGTCAACGAATTGTGTTCAATTTCCTCTGATAAGATTAGACTGGGAAAAGTGAAAGCATTGGATTACTTCTACACAACATATTTTCATTGAAAACACAAAATCAAGGCAAATTTCTAACTAAGATCTTAAAACTAATGATAAAAAGGAATAGAGAAGAAAAAACAGAATGAAAAAGTGCTGGAAATACACGCATGCTTTAAGCGCTAATTCCCATCAGGGTGTTTCCTTACTTCACATGCTTCTGTTTTCCTAGCAGTAAGTGGCAACACACTGTTAGTCAAATTGATGGATCGCTTTTCCGGGGATAATAATCCCTTCAAATAAATAAATAATTTGGTTATTCAATCTCCGGGACACTGCTGTGTGCAATTGGAAGCCATGTTTTGCCCACAAAATACACAGTCATTCCAGTTTACAATATATTCTGTGACGCGCTTTGCTGGATCAGTGGTGGGAACATCTGCCAGACGTTTGACAGAATGTTTGCTTTCAATGGCAAACTATGGTTTCACTGGTTAGTTCCCCCAAACACACATACTCTGAGGTAACTCAAGCCTTGGCTCTTGCCAAACCTGTGTCTAATACTGTCTAGAAGTAGGTAAGCGGAATGTGTGCCTTCTGGGAAGAGAGTGTGCATTTCATTCCGACAGGTATCTCTGGAATTTCTACGTGAACGTGAGACATACAGGGAACTCTCAGTTGGGTTTGGATTCTCTAAAAACAAAAGTGATGTCAAGACACCCGAAGAACCACCAGTAAAACCATTCGAAAAAGCGCCGCATGGGGTTAATACTCACCGAGAACAAATGTACTCAAATAGTTTGCCATGTGTCCAGCACCCGTCAGGAAACAGAAGAAACAGTAAACATCCCAGTTTGGAGAGAACGTCTGAAGTGTGCTGCCTATAATTTGGATGAGCATGGCTCCGAATAGAACTATCTTCCTTCCAAATCTGCAACGAGCAACAAAGTTTTACAAGCCAGGCACATGCTGACATTTGCGCAAACAACACTCAGGTTTATTGCCTTACATTGATGCAACCCTCATATACAGTTAAGAAAATACTAGACGCTGATTCAGGCAATCATTTTACACACTCGCGCGCAATTTTGTTTGACAAAAAAACTATCAACCGGTGAAGGATTCATGTGTGTTGTACACCAAATATAGACAGATGTTCACCATCGAGTGATTCGTGATGGTATGAATGAGGATTTCCTGAAATCTTAAGTGTGATTTCTGAAGATGTTGATAAATATAGACTGGAATCATTAACAAAGGAGTAGATAAGATTGGCGAAAGAGTGGAGGAGTTAATTGATGTTTGTCACGGGCACCTTTTTGATGCTCTTACTCCTTCCAATGAGATTTGCAGTGGATAGTCTATAGTTTGTGTAAAATAAGACGCTTTAATCACCTGTATGCGATTGTGTCTAAGCGATCCGCAAAGCGGATCCACGAAGCACCTCCACAAAGCGATGTGGAGCTCCTGTGACTTAATGGTTAGGGCACTTGTCTTGCAAGCTGGGGAGACCTGTGTTCGAATCCAGGCAGGTCAGGGTGAAACTTTGGGCAAGTTTCCTTTCTCCACACGCCTAATAATAATCCGTCTCCCAAAAAAAACACAATTATAAAATTGGTCATTTCAATCCACGACTGTTTGTGGGGACATTGCTGTGTGCAATTGGCTGCCGCGATTCGCCCACAAATATATACAGTCAATTCACTTTACAGTATATTCTGTGAAGAGCTTTGGAACGCTGATAAGATGTGAAAAGCGCTACATCAAATGCAAGGATTATTATTATTATTTTCCGACAATCAATGTTCTTACTTACAGCAAGGTAAACAGAGGTGTGTGGAATAAGGAAACTTGCTCATCATTTCGCCTTGCAGGGAATCGAACCCAGAATCTCTCACTTGCGAGGCGAGTGCTCTAACTATACATTGCTTATTCTCCTCTAGGAGGAAACAATATTGAGTGGCAAGAGTTGAACATGATGTGAACTGAATTTGAAGTCACTCTAATTTGTATTAAAAAATGGAGCAATGGACTGACGATCTTGGGGAAAGTGAGCCAAAGGGAGCAGTCTCCGCTTTGAGAGAGCTGCCACTGAACTATCAGAACAAAAGAATAGTGGAAAAGGATTCACACAAGTTTTGAATGAGAAAGTCAGAAATTTATAGAAATTTACAGTATAAAAGGATGCTATTCAAGCCATCAAGGATGGCTCTCAGAATTATTGTTCTTTCAATCACATTGCCCGATTATATCTCCTCAACCCACTAATTTTCAGATGCCTGTCTTAATCTTTTAAGTTTAAAAGTTTACAGAGTTGAATCTTAACCTTAATATCATTCCCCCCTCCCCATGAGAATAACCCTGTGTTGCTTAAACTGTGTCTGTCAAATAATCCACTGTTACTATATGTTTTGAAACGCTGATATTAAATACGCATTCAGCGTCCTATCTATGTATTTTTCAGAGTTATTTTTCTCTGACCTTCAATATGATACGTGGATAGCAACAGATTGCAATGGGCAAATGGTTGACTTGGAAATACAAATAACTAAACAGTTAGTCTCATCACTAACCGAATAACTCACCTGTCCGACAACTGTCCACACAATACGGAACCAATCAGCATTCCTAAGAACAACATAGATGAAGAAAAAGGGCCTTTCCAGTCATCATCGCACACCAAGTCCCACTGAGAAGCAAATTGCACACGTCATTTACTACGAAGCCAGTTGGAAAGAAAATGATTCTTTTCACCAATATTTTGGTCATACTTGTACTGTATAAACAGCTGCTACAACCCTTTGTAAAGACTTTATTTAGGAATGACTAGTTAGGAATAAGACATTAGGTTAAGCTGCAGTCGAAAGATTGGGTGTCATTTTACATTTTAGAAGGATATCAGAGCAACGGAGAGGATGCTTTGAAGTACACAACGGACTGAATTTATAGAGCTGTGTGGGGGGTTGAGGGTTGATATGAGTGCAGAGTAATGAAAGGTTTTAGACAATCATCATGAAAATATATTTCAGCTGGTAGTAGTGTCCGGCGATACATCGATATATCGGTTATATTGGTTTAATTTTTCATATCGATATGCCGATATTGAAAATTCAAATATATCGATATATCGAAAAATCCGATATTTAAAAAAATCTATATATCACCAAATATCGGTATACCTCCGAATGCGCGCGCATGCGCTGTACAAAAAATATCGAAAATTTGGAAAATTTCGATATCGACGGACCCTAGCTGGCCTGGTAGGGATGCAGGAGAAACAGTTCCACGAAATTAGAGATGTGGTCAAGGAGGGTGGAGTTGAAAGCGGCAGACTTATCAGAAGACAAGAGCTTTGTGGCAGATTGAAAGTAATCATTTGCAACTGTAACTATTGTGGATGAGGAGGTGTATTTTTCAAAGTTCTTTTTCTCTGACCTTCAACATGACCTGTGGATAGCAACAGATCACAATGGGCAAATGGTTGACTTGGAATTACAAATGACTAAACAGGTGATCCAGCTAGATTTGGTGAGATGGTATAATCCGCCTGTATAAAATCTTTTTTAATTTGCATCAAGTAATCTGTACTTTTTTTCTTAACATGCTCACTTACAAGGTACAACAATAACATCAACAACTTCGATTAATATAGCGCCCTCCACGCCGGACGGCGCCTCAGAGCGCTTCACAATAGTGGATCCCGGGACCGAGCCAGGGGCAGGGGGAGGAAGGCGACCAAAGGGGCGGTCGAAGAGAAAGGTCTTCAGCTGTGACCTGAAGCTGATGAAAAGAGGGGACGAGGTGACGGGAGTGAGGAAGGGAATTCCAGAGCCTTGAGGCGTAGTGGCCGAGGGTGGAGCGGAGGATTTGGGGGTTATGGAGGAGGCCAGACCCAGTGGAGCGAAGGCAACGGGTCCTGGTTTGAGGATAGAGGAGGTCAGAGAAATAGGGGGCTGTAGAGGAGTGGAGGGATTTGAAGACATGGGTGAGGATCTTGAAGTCGATCCTTTCTGGGATAGGGAGCTAGTGAAGTCTGGCAAGGACTGGGGTAATGGGGGTAAAGGTAGCCATACATTCATGTCTTATATCTAGATTCTAGATGAACCTTCAGTGGAATTATTATTGCAGTTTACAGCAGTCATTACCTACTATAGGTAATGATATTTATAAACATGGAATTAGCAATACCAGTAATAATACGAAGGTCAAGAATCCAATGAGGTAGAAATTGCCTGATCAAATATTTTCACTTCTGTTCATGAATGCGTTGACTTAAGTAACCTGAGGTTATCCTTGTATTTGAAGAAGCTTTTTGATTACTTTTCGTTGACAAACTGGATTGTTTTAAATGTTCCACCAATTGCTTATCATATCTAGTGAATTTCACCCCATGCATGGTTCTACACTAGGCAGAATGTTGATAATTGTATTAATACTACTAATAATAGTAATAATTAGTACATGTGGCAGGACACTTAATTGTATCAAGAAATAACTTAACGGTATTCAGTCAGTCCAAGTGTTTAACTGCGTTTAGCTGTCCAGAGGTTATATAGGTTGGTATGCGAATGAGTGAGTATGTGTGTGAGTATATATGTCTATCTGTGAGTGTATGTGTGTGTATGTGCCAGTGTATGTGAGTATGTGTGTGAGTGAGTATATAATCTAATAATAATCCCTCAAAAAACAATAATAAATTTGTCATTTCAATCCACGACTGTTTGTGGGACACTGCTGTGCGCAATTGGCTGCCGCGTTTCGCCCACAAGTATATAGTCAATTCACTTTATATTAAATTTCACAGTATATTCTGTGAAGCACATTGAGACGTCTAGAAGACATGAAAAATGCTATATCAAATGCAAGGATTATTATTATCATTATTATAATCCTTTCTTTTGATCTAGTGTCTTATTATGTCCCCTAGATGCCTCAAAGCGCTTCATAAAATATACAGTATTGTACTGTCAGGTGAATTGATTGTATATTTTGTGGGAAAAACATGGCAGCCAATTGCTCCCAGTTGCCTCCCATTCACAGTCACGCATTGAGTGACCAATTATTTTTGAATTAAGGAATGAATACCCGCGGAAAAACGATCCGCCAATCGACTAACAACAATTGGCGAGAGAATTTCTGTCAATTTGCTCTACATAGATCTTATGCATTTCCTGCGTTCTGATTCGACGTTGATACCAGCTGGGAGCAATTGTGAGTAGTCGCCCACATGTTGACCCGTTGGCTGAGAAACGATGTGGGTTACAAAGTTAGTATTGTATTCTAATCACATCTCTTCCTTTCAAGGCATTACAAATGTTAGGATTAAAACGTAAATATGCTTCATGTCAGAAATAATAGCGTTATTGTATGTGTGCGGCAGCTGACTATTTCTTCGCTCGTTAAATCCTTCATTTAATCCCCATGACCCAATCTAGAATCCTGAAGTCATGCCAGCCACATTCTTTGCATGGAATAGAATCACGATTCTAGTGGAGTCCGGTAGCTCAATGGTTAGAGCGCTCGCCTCTCAATTGTCGACCGTAGCGAAACACTGGGCCATTTCCTTACTCCCTCATGTAAAAAATAAATAAATGGGTCACTTCATTCCACAACTGTTTGTGGGACAATGCTGTGTGCAATTGGCTGCTGCGTTTCGCCCGCAAATATACAATCAATTCACTTAACAGTATTCAGCAATTGACACTACCAAACACCCAGTTGGGGGCCCATAAATGGATTTTTCTGGACACAGCAGTGTCCCACAAACAGTCGCAGATTGACGGGACAAATTTATTATTGTTTTGTTTTCTTGAGGGATTAATATCAGGTGTGTGGAGTAAGGAAACTTGCCAAGGTGTCTCACCAGCGAAGCGAGGGCTCTAACCACTGAACTACCAGTCTCCACAATATAATCTAATAATGAATGCATTTGACTTGTCCAGGGCTTGGTATCCACGTTGATATAAATTGATATAAATTTGCATTATATTATAGTACTGCATTTAGAGGTCGTTGTGGATACCACCTTTATACTTGGGTGCCTTTGTTTGAGATCACACTGAAAAGAGGTGACTGATGTCCAAACTGTTCTTCTTCACCATGGGGAGAGCACTTTTGCAAGGCTCTATGGAGAGAGTGGGGAGTAGGATTAATTCAGATACCTTTTTCAAAGAGCCAGCATGAGTATGATGGGCCCAATAATAATAATAATAATAACCCTTGCATTTGATATAGTGCTTTTCTATAGTGAATCAACTATATTTTGTGGGCAAAACACAGCAGCCAATTGTGCATAACAGTGTCACACAAGCAGTCGTGGATTGAAATGACCATTTCTTTGGAGGGATTATTATCAGGCGTGTGGAGTAAGGAAACGTGACCATGGTTTCGCACTCCGCCTGAAATCGAACCCAGGTCTCTCACTTGCAAGGCAAATACTCTCACCACTGAACTACAGGCCCCCAATGGCTTCCTTCTGTGCCATATAATTCTATGAATCTATAATTCTCCTGTGTGCAATGGGAGAGAATGTGTTACCGTATTTGCAAATCAATTTGAACTTGCTGCAGCAAGGGATCCAACCTACAATGACCTGTTACTCCGCACCTAACACACAAAGGTAACTGGCTATTATTCTACAATAACTCTGCATCTTCAACTGGTGGATAAGATGCTCTGGTGGGCATTTGGGATGTCCTCCCGACATGAAAGGCACTCTATAAATGTAATTTTGCTGTTGTTGTTGTAGATTATTGTGGAATGCTCAATAACTCAATTTAATAATAATAATAATCATCTTTGCAGTTGATCATGTCTTTGAGACATCTCAAAGCATTTCACAGAATATACCGAAAAGTGAATAGAAAGTGTATATTTTGCGGGCTAAATGAGGCAGCTAATTAGATTTAGAGACTCTTAGTTTCAATTGAGTTTCAATGAGTTTTCAGTTACCAGCAAATGGTTGAGATCATTTCTGAGATGTACCTCGAGATTCATTCTGTCAATACTGTACACTGATTTCAGAAACTATTCGTATGTTTCCCATTAAGAGGGAATGAATGAATGAATGAATTGAATGATTGAATAAACAATTTGGATAAAGGACTGAATGAATGAATGAATGAATGCCAACATGGACTTACCTCTGTCACGATAGTGGAAAGATAGGTATCTGAATTATACTCCCATCCATCTAAGCAGGGCTCCTGTTCTATCGTTGACATGTTGATATTGATGTTGGGGTAATTATCTGAAATGTTTTTGATCACATCCAAACGATATCGACGGCATTTGCTGTATTGGAGGGTGCCTTCGTCTATGGGAATGCTACGATTCTTCCAAGCTTCACTGATGTTGAGATCGGCCGGAATCCGACACCAGTGTTGTGGGGTTCCTGCTGTAAAAATCACCCACATACTGTGCATACCATTGGGCAAAATAGTGAGGGTGAGCAGGAAGAATATAAATTGCTGGTAATGTCCCCATTCACCCAGGAACGCGGCGATTTCATCGTAATCTCGCATGTTGGGATGGCACAGAACTGGCACTCGGGCTCTCTTGTTTTCAAATGATTAAGACATCTTTAGAGACGAAGCCATAAGGTTGAAGTCCCTCGAGGCTCTAGAGTTAATTTCGGTTTCGACCATTAATAATCCAACCTTCGGCTATCACCAACCACCTCTTTCCAGGTTCACTCATGGTCACAAGACCCAGCTAATCATTAAGAGGATTTATTTTGTCGTGAACATGTTTGCCGAAACAGCTGGCTCTCTCCACCAACTGGGCTGAAAGTATATTATCAGAGCAAACATTTGAGAAAATCTGTGTTGCTTTAAGTTCAAACCCCACAATAAACTTAACTCAAAAGTAACTCCACAGTAACTGTAACTCCACAGTAAAAGTAACTCCACAGTAACTCAAAAGAAAAGGGATTATTTTCTTATATTTCTCAACATTATGCATTTGGTTAAACCTATCAAAGCATGTGATGTGCAATAAAGTGACATGAATTGTGCTGATCATTTACTGGTATTCTGTCCTTGGAAAAGATAGAGTTTATTTATCAGCATTTCCACCACCCCCACGCCCACCTCCCCCAACCATCACTACCCTTCAGAAATCTGCAAGTCAGCTGGATGCTCTAACAAGATTCATTGGCATCTCTGAAGCTGTTTTGGAAAAGAATTAGGTCAATTCAATTTAGTTCAATACAAAAATCAAGAATAAATTGGGCATATCAATCCACGACTGTTTATGGGACACTGTGCACAATTGGCTGCTGTGTTTCTTCCACAAAAATACAGTCAATTCACTTTAAAGTATATTCCGTGAAATACTTTGAGACGTCTAGAAGATGTGAAAAGCGCTGTATCAAATCCAAGGATTATGATAACTATTATCTGAATATCAAAATATATTATACAACCAGTAATGTTTTTTTTTTGCAAGATTCAATTCCATTTTTATATCCGGGTTGAAAGATTAATACTTTCAAGAATTACATAAGAGGGATACATACCTCTGGGAAGAGAGTGAACAATTTATTCTGATAAATCTCTTGGGAATTCAATGCAACGCATGGAACTCTCAGTTTGGGTGCTTACAGGTATGATGATGAGTGTCTGTAAATTTATGTCCTCCTCCCCACAGCAAAATGAAACACAGCTGAGAGTTGCCAATGTTTGAAGGACATGAAGCAGGAAATCACAGTGCTTTGCAGAATGCAGTGTACGGTTTGTCAGAAAGAGACTTTACCCAATACAGATAGTGTGAATTACAGATCTTTTATTATCATATAGAATTCAAAGATTAATGCTAGAACACATATAATTATTCTATCATTAAGTTACATTAAGTAACTTACAGTAAGATTACAGTAAGATTCAACAAAGCCAATAGACTCGATTGCATTGGAGATATTGCTGAGCAGCAATTCCCTCACAACGGTTCCTCCAACAGTAATTCCAAACTATTCCAAAGTTACACCTTTATTCCATAAGGCAGCAATATTTACCAGCTGCTGGTAATAGGTGTTAGAAAGGCTATTTGCTCCGTCTGAACCAGATGCTCATTAATCCAAACACTACCTCAAGGAAAACAAAGCTCAAAGTTTAGCTCAGACTAATTTGGATTTTGTGCCTCCACCCCACTCATCCCTCCCTCCACCGCGAGAAAAAAGTCTTTGATTTACACGGAAAAGGTACATGAGCTCACCTTTGGACTAAACTAAGAGTTAACTTGTTCACTTGTAATGTACTAGCAATAGCTGCAAGGTACCAGCAATTAATGATTTATAATAATGATAATAACAATCCTTGCATTTGAAATACCATCTTATCACTTTGTTGTGGTGTCTGAAATTGCTTCACAAGATTTTAATCGAGAAAAGCAACGTAGACACAAAGTTGTTTTTGGAGTGTACGAGTGCAATAACAAAGAGCTGGTTCAAACAAGGGCAGGAACTTAACATTCCCGGTTACAATGTGTTTAGGAGGGTTGAGACAACTAAAGGAATGGAGGGTGGCAGCATTGATCAAAGATACCATAGCAGCCGTGGAAAGGGATGTTAAGCTAGAGGGTTCAAAGACAGAATCTATTTGGTTAGAGTTAGGGAGCTAGTTAGATTAATATATATTAATGACCTGGATTTAGGTATATAGAGCAGTATTGAAAAGTTTGCAAATGACTCAAATCTTGGAAACATTAGATGTACACATGGGTTTGCATGGCATAGAAAACTGGTAGAACAAACTGTTTAATAATAAGAAGAAGAATCCTTGCAAGGAACAGGCCGCTGAAACCCCCATTCATGCCTTCATTATATCCTGGCTCGACTACGCCAACACCCTGCAGGCCCTCCGCCTCGTCCCCCTCCCTAGCCTCCTTCGAGCCCGGCCTCAAGACTCTCCTCTTCGACAGTCGCATTGGTCACCCCAAAGCCACTCCTCTCCCTCAACCCTCTCCAACCCCGACCCCAGCTCGGGTTTGAAACATTGACTGTCCAGCGCCTTGGGACATCCTCCCAACGTGAAAGGCGGTATACAAGTGTAACTTTGTAGTTGTTGTTGTCATTGGTGTTGTTGTTCTTGTCTATCCTTCCCAGAACGTACTATCCTTGTCAATGTTACCGTGGATGCTTGACGGTTTCCCTTATCTCGTCATACCCACACCATCTGCATCCATCACGATTCCTCCCTATCCTGTTCTTTGTGGTTTCTTGCTCTGCATGTCGCATACGCAGCACACATCGCACGTGTCGTATTGTAAAACGATGCACTGCCACATCTAACCTAAGCATACCTTCATTCTTAGCTAGCCTAATAAGTTGCCCAATAATTCTTGCAATACAATTGAAGCAAAGCCTGGCCCTAACGGAATTTAGCAAGCATTGTCGAAACCCTACGATCCTCAAACAACGTAACTTAATTAACACAATGATTGTTTGATACGTCATCACATTCTACCAAGGTGGGGGCATTAGCAGACGAAGAGGAATAGCTTTCATGGCCAAACTTGATGTTGATCCGAACAACTGCCTTAATGGGATGTTGCATTCACTATTTCAAAGTGTCGAGTTTATCCAGTGCGGACAGACACACTGCGTGCAGCTAAATCTTATGAAAAGCGTCCCTGTTGCTTACTATTTTGATTATTTTCTTTTCATAATAAGTTTGGGTTTAAAAATGGAAAACAGGCAGGTTGTGACAAGCAGAAAGATTAACCGTAAAACTTTACCCCTCGAAGCTTCATGTAAACTAACTGTTTCCCTTGTCAACCCAGTGCCCTGGTATTTAATATCTGGTATTTGAAGTATGTTGCTTAGACCTGATTAGCCCCAGTTCTGCAGATCAGATTATTTAAAATTTAATTATTGACAAGATTAAAAAGTTTGTCAAACTACCATATCAAATAGATATTTCACTTGCAGTGCAGAGCATAGTTAAAGCGATTGGCTAAGAGGCAAAAGCTTCTATCAGCTGTTTTAGGCAAGTTTTAAACTGTGTGTCTATCTGTGAGTCTGTTTGTCTGTCTCTCTGTCTGAGTCTGTCGGTTCGGGTGAACATTGAAGAAAGATCTCACGGCACTTTTCAAAAATAAAAAGGGAATTTCTCCCAGTGTCCTGACCTAGATAAAAATAGCTGTTTGTGGGTCTTTGCTGGGTACAAATTGCCTGTGAGTGTCACCCACAAAAATAGAGTCACTCCACTTTACAATATGGTCACCCTAACCCCTCCCCATAGCTGAACTTGAGTTCAGATCCAGCCCCGGATCAGATCTGATACCCAAAAATATATATTTTTCTAAATTTCCGAGGGTAGCTTCCTGCCTCTCACTCACCTGAATACCACAAGCAGAAGATAGGTTAGTTTCCCTACTTCTGGGTTTCTCTGTTACTGACCCAAATCTTTTATAGTAGGTTTAGACATCTCTTTTTCTGAGGGATTATTATCAGGCGTGTGGAGTACGGAAACTTGCCCATGGTTTCGCCCTGCCTGGAATCGAACCCAGGTCTCTCGCTTGTAAGGCGAGTGCTCTAACCACTGACTCAAGGACTCTGTAATAGAGTGCAACAGGCAAACCCTAATGCAAACCAACTACAACTCAACTACACTGAACCAAACCTGACAATGTAATTGCGTGTAATCGTTTTTTTGGTCAGCCAGGTGTCTGACACATGCGGAAACCGTGCTTCAGAGTATCCAAACCAAGCTGAAATTTCCACGCATCCCACCCATTAGATAGATTGTTGTCATGGTGTACACCAAAATGCAGGTTGGCGAGTGCCAAGGCGTGGGGACCCCAGAGTGTGCGTTGGGGGTAACTGCTTCAGTCTGACCAGCTAAAACAGCATAGCCTGCCATTGATATTGCCATCTGGCAAACTTTCCCGCTGTTTGTCTGGCTGGGACACTCTATCTGCCAGGGGTTGGGCTTATATTACAATAACATAATAATAATCCTTGTGTTTTGATATAGGGCTCTTCACATCTTATCGATGTCCCAAAGAGCTTCACAGAATATATTGTAAAGTGAATTGACTGTATATATATGTATATATTACAGGAGCTGAATGGGATGGCTCCCCTGCCCCCCAGTGACAGGTCTGTCCTTGCAGTTCCTGCCGTTGAGCCCGGCTGGGCTGAGCGAGCTGTCATCAGTAGTGTCCTGGAGTAGTAATATCCCATCTGGATTAGGAACTGGACTGGAGGCCGTCACAGAGGCCTGGCTTGATTCCAATGTTCCTTTTGCCAGGCAGGTCACCATGGTTGCAGTTCTGCTCCGAGGAGACCCCGCTTAACTGTGTGTAACCGGAATTACTCACACAGCTGTATACGAGAGCCACATTATAGTCCCCGATCACCCACAGTGCCCCCTGCCTGTACAGGAGCCATATTGCAGTCCCCGATCACACAGCGCCTCCTGATGTACAGAGCTTAGTTATGTACAGTAAAAGCCAGTTTATCCAGCACCCGATCAAAGTCCGCATTCAGTTAATTGGAATTTATCCAGGAAAATGCATCATTTTGTGATTTTTTTCACATTTTCGCCTGAATATCCGCCAACTGACTCCACTGGCCGGACACCAGGTCAGGAGGTCCGTGGCCGGTGGGTGTGGCCAGTGGGTATGGCCGGGGGGGGTGGGGCCGGGGGTTGGGTGGAGCCCGCCAGCCCGCCCACACACAAACCTGGTTGAGTGGGCTCAGCCTCAGGGTTAAATACTCCGTTTTCAGTTCAATGATGTGGCCAACAGGGCAATGGCATTCCCATGAGGTCCAGTTGAAGGTCCTGCCTCTATGCATCTGACATCACGATCCATCCTGTCGTTTATGCCTCCATTAACTAGTTTAGATAATTGGCTATATATTGAATAGTTTGGAGGGTTAGCCTGGCATCCACTGCCCAACCATCTGTGGCCAGGATTTCTGCCTCTCTGCTCCCACGCTGTGGAATTCCATCCCGCAGTCCCTCCGCCTTACTTCCTCCCTTTCCTCCTTCAAAGCCGGTCTCAAGACCTTCTTCTTTGACCGCACCTTCGACTCCACTCCTAACTCTTCCCCCTCTCCTACTCTCCTTCCCCTACCCCAACCCTCCCCCCACCCAAACCCCCAGCTCAGGTCCCGAACTAACTGCTAAGCGCCTTGGGACGTCCTACTGACGTGAAAGGTGCTATACAAGTGTCATTTTGTTGTTGTGTGAGTCCTTTTTTTTTAATATATAAAGGTATTGAGAGATGTGGGGCTAGGGTGGGTAAGTGGAATTAAGATAGAAGTTTGAGTTCATCTGTGGCTAACTAGAGCAGTTAGAGAAAGTATAAAACTAAAAGAAAAGGCTTATAAAATTGCCAAAAAGAGTAGCAGACATGAGGACTGGGAGTGTTTTAGGGACCCAACAAAGAAAAACCAAATAGCTCATTAAGAGTGAGAAAATGGATTATGAGGGCAAGCTGGCTAGGAACATTAAGTCAGATTGTAAGAGTTTTTATAATACATGAAGAGAAATAGGCTAGCAAAAGTAAATTTGGGTCCATTACAGGCAGAGACAGGAGGAATTATAATGGAGGATAAAGATATGGCAGAGTCCCTAAATAAATTCAGTAAAAGCCCATTTATCCGGCATCCGATCAACCGTAACTTTCGGTTAACCGGCATCGCAAAAAAAAAAGTCTCCATTCGATTAATCGGAATTTATACGGAAAAATGCGTCAATTATTTTTTTTTTTTGCGTTTTTGGCTGAATATCCTGCACGCTCTTTAACCGGCTTTGGCTAGGTCCCGAGGGTGCCGGATAAATGGGCTTTTACTACAGTAATGTACATTATGTACATTAGTACATTAGTTCGCAAAAGACAAAACACTGCAGATGTTGGAAATCTGAAATAAAAGCAGAATCGTTTAAAGGAAGGTTACCGAAATGAAACGTTAACTGATTTACCTCTCTCTATGAATACTGCCTGACTTGCTGTATGTTCCCAGCGTCTTCTATTTTTAGTTCAATGTTCAGTTTTTTTATTACGCTTTATAATAACATTTCTTTCAACATAGCATCTTATCACTTTCTCTTATTTTATCATTATTCTATTTGATTTGAATGTGTTATTATCAGGCATTAATTAATACAGCCAGCAACACAGTTCTTCATCCCTCTGGAGCTTTGTCCAGAGTTACACCACGCCACAATCCAATAATTTTAGGCTCTCTCAGGGGGCAGTATTGACATTAGACTGTCGAACAGGCAATTTAAGATTAGAGAGTGACCAAAGCAGGAGTTTCTACCTCATTGGAAAGAAAGCCAAAGGAAATTGCTGCTAATTTTATCCAGGATTCTGTTAGCCAGGACACCGGGAGAAAATCCCTTCTGTTTTCCAATAGTGTCATGAAACCTTCAACAACATAATTGTGTAGCGCCTTTCACGTTAGGAGGACATCCCAAGTTGCTGGACAGTCATTGTTTCAACATCTCTCCCGAACATGCAAAGCCACAATTTAAGGCTGTTCTAACAATTTTCAGAGAGCGCTGTGAGTATATCACTTTATATTTGTTGAATTGCTGAGTTGTTTATTGTTCAGGCTGGGCCTAGAGTATCTACGTGCGTTTGTGTGTGACAAGTAATTCTATTGTTCATTTAAAAAGTTTTTTGATTTCCCATTCCAGCAAACACACACAGCTCGCTCGCTCGCTTTTTGCTATGAAGAAATAGGCGGCCACATATCGCGCACAAATGACCCAAGTCACTGCACTTTACAGTGTGTCCTGTGAAGCGCATTGAGACATCTCAACGACATGAAAAGGTGCTAAATCGAAGTGATAAGGCTCTATATCAAATACAAGGATTATTATCATTGTTTATAATGACAAAATACCATTTGCACGGGGTGGGCTATGCTTTGTGCTAATGTACAATTGTGTGTTATTATCCCATCGTATTATCACACAATGGTCACAGGATGGCAGTGATGTTCCACGCAAACAGTAAATTTATACATTGAGACATCTCAATGATGCGACACGGCGTTCTCTCAAAGGCAGGCATTATTATTATTACTATCATGTTTTATTTTGCCCACAAAATATTCAATCAATTCACTTGACAGTATATCCTGTGAGGTGCTTTGAGGCATCTCAGGGATGTGCTAAGGCCCGGAATAAAATACAAGGATTATTATTATCATTACTGTGTTTTGTATTGATAAAAGTACCCGTTTCCACCACTGAATGGCGATGAATCGTGCAATAACAACAAATTATATTTGTACTGCGCCTTTCGCGTTAGGAGGATGTCCCAAGGTGCTGGACAGTCAGAATTTGCACTATAGCACTGGTTTGGGATTAGGAGGGGTGGAGGGCAGGGAGGGTAGAGGGTAGGAGGGTGACCAGTCACAGACGAAGAGGAGGGTCTTGAGATGGATCTTAAAGGAGGCAAGGGAGGGAGCGAGGCGGAGGGACTGTGGGATGGTGTTACAAAGGTCGAAGACAGAATAACTGCTCCTCCCTTTTCCTGCTCAGGCAGAACTGTGGCCCCCAACAGGATTTCTAGCCAGCCGAGAGGTGTAGAAATTGGATATTTTGGGAACCTCCCCCACCCCCTGAATTCACCCCCTAAATCTCGCCCCTGTTGCGTCCACACATCAGGCAAAGAAAAATACAAAACTTGGTTGTGGTGAATGTGTTATGTGTCAACAAGTACTAATAAAAACACTCAGGGTATTCAAATCAATGAAAAGCCCCATTGCCCCACAGCTCTGCTCGTGAAATAAGACTCGCCCACAAATCGTTTTTTTTTAAAAAGAAAACTTTTTTAACTGTTTAGAAAGAAAATATGGACATAATAAGAGCCATCCTTACATTTTGTATTGAGCACGTCACATTTGGCGGTTTCCCGAAGCACTTCACAGGATAGATTGTAAAGTGCAGTGACTTGTGTGTTTTGTGGGTGAACTTGCGAGGTATTGAATGGTTCACCTCCAATATTCATTGTCCATTAAAACACATCAGGGTGGGGGGTCACCATAAATGCTGGGCAAAATACAGAATGTTTTCAAAACGAATCCACTGCAACCAGAGAGAGGACTTAAATTAATACCTTAGAACTTGCCATACAGTGACAGACTGGAAACAAGTGATACTATTCTGTTGTTTTGCGAAGATACAATATTGTTATTTTATCAAAACACCTCGAGCTAACCGTACTTTTATTTCTATTTCCTAACTTTATTTGCAAGGAGTTAATCTTTGTGTAACCGTTTCGAACAATAATAATCCTTAAATTTGATATAGCGCTTTTCACATCTTCTAGCCGTCTCAAAGCATTTCAGAAAATATACTGTAAAGTGAATTGACTGTACTATATACATGTGGACGAAACGCGGCAGCCAATTGCGCAGAGCAGAGTCCCACAAACAGTCGTGGATTGAAATGAACAATTTTACTATTGTTTTTTTTCTCAAGGGATTATTATCAGGCGTGTAGAGTTAAGGAAACTTGCCTAAAGTTTCGCCCTGGATGGGAATTGAACCCAGGTCTCTCATTTGTAAGGCGAGTGTCTTACCACTGAGCTACAGGATTTCACAAATCAGTGTAAAAAAAAGAAATTCTTGAAAACACTGAATAAATTGGGAATTTCACACGGGCCAATCTACAAAGACAGAAAACATTTAATTTTTTTTAAAAGTTTGGTGATTGGTGAGTATTTGTCTCTTTATCCAAGAGAGAGAGAGAGAGAGAGACCGGTGTTGAGCGCAGACTTTGACAATTTGATAAACAAGATGGAAAAAGCCATCTCACCGTCCCCCTTCTCTGCATCTGCAGATTAGTTGACAAGTGGTAGTGATAGTTTCACTCACGTGTACAGTTTTTACACACAGCAACTTGCATTTAAATAGAGCCCTTCACGTGGAATGGTGTCCCGGAGAGCTTGACAGTGGCGGAGTCCGACACTGAGCCTGGGGGGAGAGGTGACCATAAGCATGGTCAAACAGGAAGGTTTTTAGGCACAGGCAGGATGGGCTGAATTGGCCTCCTTCTGTGCTATAAGACTCTGTGATGGTACACATTGGGGTCTTTGTCTGAAATATTACAGCTGTTACTAATCCAATCTGCTAAACAAACTCTTACTCCACCTAGAGATGTGACAAGGCTCTGTTATTAATGAATACATCACCAGTCATGGACACACTAGTCCAGGGAAAGCAGCGTGTGGATATTCTTCCATAACCGTTTCAACAATCGAGCTGCAACTTTTCTGTCTACATTCGAGTTAATGAGAATAACTGACCTTTAGATGGATTTTGTTTTTGCAAAAACAGATTTTGAGAAGACTGGTTATTCTTAACAAGAAAACTGTCCAACATATTGAAGCTCTAGGTTTCAAGGCGAGATCTCAGGCGTATTCCAAATCAAAAGACACGTTTAGATTTTGTCTTTGGCCTAACACAACAGGAGATTTTGAATGCTCGGACAGCCCAGTGCTTTGGGACGTCCTCCCGACGTGAAAGGCGCTATTTGTATATATGTAATTTTGTTATTGTTTGAGGAATGGATTTTAAATTACGGGTGTGTTGTGAAAACTATTACGGCGACTCAGTTTTTTTATTGTTCCCCCTTGTGGAGTCCATCAGGAAGCATCGGGTTAAAAAAAAAGAGAGAGAGAAAACATACGATAATTCTGACTCCGTACAGAATCTGGATATTAAATTCAGATTTGGCCTGCGACACATTGTTCCTTTAATAAAAGCTCGGGTCTGAAAAGCCAAGGTTAGCTTTTTGTCTGAATAGGAAGAGATTGAGAAAGCACATCTTGGGAAGCCCTCCCGACGTGAAGAGCACTATAGAAATGTAATTTCTGTTGTTGCTGCTGCTGTTGTTGTTGTTGGGGAGTTTGCTTTTACACCCTGGAATTAGGATATACGGCCACAACTTCATATCCCTCCGGTGGCTGAACCCTGGCTTTCGCATGGGTCTCACAGTATAGCTGCTCTTCTATGAAGAAGTATCCTTTCTGCTTGAGATTTAATCCGCAATCGGAACACATGAAGCACGGTGGGTGATACAGCTTCTCTCGTGCCCTGATGATCGCGCCACTGGAAATATACACCAAGGGCACAGTTAAAATTGTCAAAGGCACAAAGACACACACACACACACACACACACACACACACACACATAAACACCCCTATGATACCATATTACTCTTGCACTGCACCTCTCACGTCGGGAGGACATCCTAAAGTGCCGTAGAGTCAGGGATTTTGTCCCCAGCATGGGATTGTGAGGACGGGATGATAGGCAGGTTAGGAGAGTGGCCAAAGGCAGGGTCGAACAGGTAGGTCTTGAGAAGTACCTTGAAGGAGACAAGAGAGGGAGGAGCGAGACGAAGGGAATACGAGATGAAGTTCGAAATGGTCGGGGATGGGGGGGGGGGTGGGGGGGAAGAGGCTGAAGGCCTGACTGATTTTGGTGACGCGGCAACATGTGGGAACGATTCAGAGTAGTGTAACAAGGAGAACTGCATTGCTGATCACTGATCTTAACCCAGGTCGTCCCTCCCTCCACGCCTCCCCCACCTCCCTCCCTTTCTCACCCCTCACTCCCTCCTTTTCTCCTCCCTCCCTCCCTGCAACCACTTCCTGTGTTTGCCACCAAATCCACCTCACCACTGAATGCTGGACTGTGCAAATAAGAGTCTGCAATTTGCCGCTAGACTTTATGACCCCATCCTTTAGCTTTTCCAGTCTGATCTTGCTTGCCTTCACTGCAGCCAAAGCCAAAGTTCTCCCCAGCCACCCCCAGTAAACCTCAGAACCACAAAGGAGAACAAAATCTATATACCACACATACATATACATCTTATATGCCACAAGCTTGACTTGTATTGGGACCTTCCTGTTGCTTGAATATCCTGCCTTCTGTATACTTACACTATACCAGTCTCACACCTAACGCACTGAGGCAGCTTTTGTATCGGAGGCAGTGGATTACTGAGCTTTGTTACAGGGGACTTGACACTTCTGGTTACAGCAGGATTTTCACTTTTGTCACCTGTATGAAAATTCACAAAATAAGTGGGTTTTTTTTAGAAGTTCGAATAATATACAGTACTCACACATGCAGCCAAAACCAAAGATCTCCTCTGCAATCTCCAGCATCTATCTGCAGTTATACATATACTGTAATATATATTTATGTGTGTATATATTAACTTATCTTAGCATTTGACCTACTCTAAATTATGCTCTTTATGTTGAAAATAAATTTTACATTTCTGGAAGACGTGGAATATAATTGCAAATATGTTAAATATAACTATTTGGGGGGACTTTCTGCGTTACATAGAAAAAAAATGTATTGTAAAGCTTCAAAACTATTCACGCAGGTAAGATTTTAGAGCCAAAAGATTTTCACATGCTGATAACACTACACTTTACAGTATATTCCGTGAAGCGCTTCAAGATGTCTTCATGACGCGATAAAGTGCTATATAATAATCCTTGTATTTGATATAGCGCTTTGCACATCTTCTAGACGTCTCAAAGCGCTCCACAGAATATACTGTAAAGCGAATTGACTGTATATTTGTGGGCGAAACGCGGCAGCCAACTGCACACGGCAGCGTCTCACAAACAGTCATGGATTCGAATGACCAACATTAGTATTGTTTTTTTTTGGATGGATTATTATTAGGCATGTGGAGGAAGGAAACCCCCACGATTTTGCCCTGACCTGCCTGGATTTGAACACAGGTCTCACGCTTGTAAGGCGACTTTAAGTGCTCTGAGACGCTGTTCGGTATGGAGGGCGCTATATAAATCCAAGTTGTTGTTGTTGTTGTTGTTGTTGTTGAGTGCTCTAACCACTGAGCTACAGGACTCGAACGCAAGGATTATTATTACAGTATATTATCACCACTAACATGACAGAATTTTTGGGGGTGGAAAGTTGCATTGTCATGATTCTCCTGCACCTGGGGAAAAAAAACAGGTTTGACAAGAGCTGTCAGGTTGGCTCAAAGTCAAATAAGGCCAGTATCGTTTTCAAGCCTGGAAGGTTTTTACATTTTTTTTGTATGTTGTACAAGATTATAAGGATTAGCCCTACTTCATTTACAAGCACAAGTTAACATCAAACAAAGACATATGACGAACTGTCTTTCTTCAACGATATTTTCAACAACAACCAATTGGCTTTGCATATGGGGGCTTTCACTCAGGGGGATGTCCCAAGATGTTGGGACAGTTTCAAGAGTTTGCACCCAAGTTAGGGGTTGGATTTGGGAAGGGTGTGGGTCAAGGGGAAGGGTATGGGAAGATGACTGAAGGTGCGGTCACTGTGAAGACCGATCTGCCGATGGTGGGGTGAGTATGGAGGGATATGTGAGGTCAGCCGGTTCCTGCCAAGCTCAGGGAGCGGGCAGGTTGGTAAGGTTTTAGAAAGTCACAAAGACAAGGTGGGGCAAGACCATGGAGGTATTTAACAACAACAACCAACAAGAAAATTACATTTGTAAAGCGTCTTTCACGTCGGGAGGATGTCCCAAGCATTCGAAAGGACAAGGGGCTCTGACAATCTCTGGGGTAAAAAATCTTACCTGTATGAATAGGTTTGAAGCTTTACAATACAATACAATGAAGCACTCCACATATTCAAGGGTGTTCGAAATACAAGTCCATTTGATTACATTGAAATCTAACTTGCTAGTTTTTAAATTTATCATTTTAAAATTTCAGCATTACTTGTCAATTAGGGAAAATAAGATTTGCCAGCAGGTTCTGATATATATATTTATATTTATATTATATTTATATATAGATATATATATTTAAAATATATATGTGATAGCTGCAGAAACACGTCACCATACTTAAGAGTTTCCAAAGCAAAGGAGAGTTCCACGTATGTGTGTCAGTTACACACGGAAATGCCCCTTGTTAGGAAGGAATGTATGTGCCCTCTCCCGGGGGGGGGGGGGGGCACACCTTGTTTATCTCATTTCAAGGCTATTAGACACTGGTTGGCAAGAGCCAAGGCTTGAGCACCAAATATGTAATGATAATAATAATAATAATAATCCTTGCATTTGAAATGGCGCTTTTCGCATTTTATCGATATCTCAAAGCGCTTCACAGAATATACTGTAAAGTGAATTGACTGTATATTTGTGGGCGAAATGTGGCAGCAAATTGCACACAGCAGTGTCCCCACAAACAGTCATGGATTGAAAAGACCAATTTTTATTATTGTGGTTTTTTCAGGATGGATTATTATTCGGAGTAAGGAAACTTGCCCAAGGTTTGGCCCTGATCTGCCTGGATCCGAACACAGGTCTAACACTTGCAAGGTGAGTGCTCTAACCACTGAGCTACATGAGCTCCACAAATACACAGGTATTGTTTTCAAAATTATACCAACTAAAATCTAATAGCTGGCTATTGAGAGTACTTTGTGTCAAACTTCTTGCCGTTTGTCCAGTCAGGATCACCCATTAGAGCTTTTGCTTGCCGGGTTAACAGGAGCCGAGCGCAAAGAATTCCCTTTCCCCAGTGACTAATCTGCTCCCTCAAGTCCTGCTAATAAGACAAACAGAGGTGGTCTGTCATCAGAAGTGTCCTGGCGTTCCGCGGATGTACCCGGCTCAGGAACCGGAAAACGGAGACCGACACACAAGAGAACTGGCTCGATTCCAACACTGTTACAAGCAGATCACCTTGGGGTCAGCTGAGATCAAAGGACACATGGACACATACACCCATCCCAGAGGATAGTAACTGTGATCAAACGTAAAACATTTCATTGCAATGCGTAATTTACCCAACCCACACAAATTAGCGATGACCACATTACTGACATGACGATTACCGGTACCTGTCTGTTCAGCTTCCAGCATGCCCTGTAGCATTTTGAAGGATCCAGACTGTTTAGGCTCCAACACAGGTTCGGCACCATCCTGAAGCATTTTATAGACGTCGGACTCGGTGTCGATTTCGTTCCAAGTCTTTGGCGACAATTTCGGTGGTTCGGCGCTTGGGAAAGGGACGTTAATAGAATCAGTCAACATTACCACAAACAGAATGCATGTGTGTATGCGTATATAGAGCTATATCTCTGAAGATTACCAAATATAAGGTTTGATCATATTTTCCGAAACTCCAGAGTAATGATGAGGACTAGAAGTATCTAGACGGACAAGCAGCGTTAAAAGATATCTGGGACCATATGGTTGCATTGGGTGTCCTGTAGCTCAGTGGTTACAGCGCTCGCCTTACATGCGAGCGACCTGGGTTTGATTCCAGGTAGGTCACGACGAAACCTTGGGAAAGTTTCCTTACTCCACACGCCTGATAATAATCCCTCAAAAAAAAATGGGTCATTTGTGGGGACAATTGGCTGCCGCGTTTTGCCCACAAATATACACTCAATTCACTTTACAGTATATTCTGTGAAGCGCTTTGAGACCTCTAGAAGATACAAGGATTATTATTATTATGAGCCTTTGCACTTTTTATCCCTCTAAAAAGCATTTCTTTACTTTCTGCAAGCAAAACATTTCACTTTGGAGAAATCATTAGACGTACAGTACTTACTTCTGAGGAGAAGTGACGTGAAGGCTGCTTAGCTTTCCCTGTAAGGTGGTGTTGACCGTGTCATTGGCGTATAATGCCGCTGGCGTGTTGTACTGTGCATTTACCACTTGTTTGGTCTCATTTCCATTTCCACCACCAGCGAATGGCATTGGCTTTCTGTTATGGGAACTCCCTATGGATTTGTCTTCCTGCAACAACAATCACAACACATATTACATTTATACTGTGCTTGGCACGTCAGAAGGATGTCTGTCCCAAGGTGCTGGACTGTTAAAAAGGTTGGCAGCCGAGCTGGGGGGTTGGAATCATGTATGGAGAGTAGAGGGAGAAGGGATGGGAGTGTGATATAGAGATGCAATAGCATCTTGAGGGAATATGCAGGTTCCAAAGTTTAATGACTGGAATAAGCCACTCATTTTTTCCTATTTGTTATCAGATACACCATGTGTTCCAGTTACTGGCTAGTGTTTCATTTCTGCCTGAATGGAATGGCTTCAGTATCAAAGAATCCTGTCCACTTTCAGAAAGAAATAGGGACACTGCTGTGCGCAATTGGCCGCCGCGTTTCGCCCACAACATTTGCAGCCGATTCACTTTACAGTATATTCTGTGACGGGCTTTGAGACGTCTCAAAAGATGTGGTAAGGCATCAAATTCAAGGATGATTATTTTAATAATCAAACGCAAGGGTTATTATTATTAATTATGGAAATAATTTCTCTGTGCCAATTGACAAATGGGGTGGGAATCCAACTCAAATGTCCTTTCCGGGCGAAATGGGAGAGGTGAGTGCAATATTTTTATTGTGGATTCATTCGTTGATTAAATTGTCTGGTTAATCAGAATTGGCCTTGGCGTCCTAACTTGTCAAATAATTCTTACACTTGGCTGCATCTCTCACATCTGGAGAATGTCTCAAAGTGCTTCAAGGATATACCATAAAATGTAGTGACAATTATCTGGGATCAGCTGTTCCTTCAGTCAAGCATTTTTTTTACCTACACAAAAACACGTTGTATTTTGGAAGTAATTCAAGCATTATTTCGCTGAAAAAGCCCAGTGAAGGAATAACTTTGAGCTTTCTTTCCAATGACAATATTCCTCCAACAAAACTGGGCTGTAACATCCGTCAATTCAATTCATATTACAAAACTCAGTTCACTGCCATTTCACCAGGGAAGGAGAAATCAATCTGATTTCCTATTTTTTTTACAATGAATAATAGGTTGATTTATAGTCTGTGCCTTGCAGTGTGACTTCAGGTCACAATTAATGGAAAACATGTCTGCAAATGCTAAACATTTGTAAATCTATTTAAATCTAATTCTGCAAGCTTTAGGTTGGCACAAGCCTTGAATCCTTCAAACTCTAGAGCAGACTGCCTACGCATTGAGAAAATGTCAAAACTTGGGTTCGTAATAAGTACCTGTGGCTCTGATTGCAGGTTGGATTTGAAGGGATGTGCGTTTCCTTCCTCAAATCCATTTGGGGACCAGAGATTGCTCTCAGATCTGCAAAGAGAAAATAGAATAAGTGATCGGTATTGAGCTAAAACGCACTTGGCAAATGGAGAACAACAACAAACGATATTTGGGTAGCGCCTTTCACATCAAGAGGACATCCCAAGGCCCAGGACAGTTAAGGGATCCACACTCGATTTGGTGGTTGGGATCAGTAGGTTACACTTCATGTATGAGGATCGATTAAGGTTGTGCCCTTCACTTAAGCTGGACAGCCAATTATCCAGGACCATTATTAGCACAATTGTAGTGACAGTTGAGGAAGCTTTCATCTCTCAAGAACAAACAGAGAGAAACAATTTACATTTAAACAGAACCTTTCACGTCGGGAGGATGTCTCCCAAGCACCTGGGCTGAGGATAGCAAGAGCACAAAAATAATAGTAATAATAATAATAGTCCTTGCATTTGATGTATCGTTTATCACATCTTCGAGATGTCTCAAAGCGCTTCACAGAATACAGAGTAAAGTGACTCGGCTGTATATTTTGTGGGCGAAACGCGACAGCATTTTGCGATAACATCTTTTTAAAATAACATACAAATGGAACAACACCACGCACACACATATACACACACACATTTTGCTAGCCAATTAAAAATGTACTAAGATTTATTGACGTACAAAACAAATAGTGGTATGTTTAGATCACGGCATACCAGGACTTGATTGCGCCATTTCACCAAACCATTGAGGGAATGACTCACATCAGTTTCACTCAATCCCCCTGATTAGAAACATTCTCAATATAGCACGGAGAATAACTCCCAGAGGGTGGCAGAAAAAACAAAAACAAAGTCAATAGTCGCATATTGAATGTGAAACCACAGTCCAATTTTCTTCTCAATACTGAAGGGTGAAAGGCCACATGGATGGTATGTGACAGCACCATTTGACTAAATCTGGAACAGATTAAGGATGTGTATTATGTTGCTCTGAAATTTCTATCAGCAATCACATATCACAAACACACAGGAATAAAATGTTCTGTGCAGAATCCTGCCTGTCTCACATATTTGTTTCGATCTTCTTTAATCATATGGCAAACTGGAGCGATCACTGACGACTCCGGGATGTTGTGGGAGAGCAGCAACGTCAACAACAACTTGCATTTATATTGTGTCTTTCTCATCGAGTACAGTGTTGAAAGCTGTCACTGTAAATGTAATTGTAATAATCCTTGCGGTTTGATACAGCACCTTCTCACGTCTTCGAGATGTCTCAAAGTGCTTCACGGGATGTACTGTAAAGTGAACCGACTATATATTGTGTGGGCGAAGCATTGCAGCCAATTGTGCATGGCAGTGGCCCACAAACAGTCATGGAATGAGTGACCAAATTATTATTATTATTTTTTTGGGGGGAAGGTATTATTACCCACAGAAAAGCAATCCGCCTATCCACTAACAACCAGGTTCCTACTTACTACTAGGCTTCTTTATACAGAGGCGTGTGGACTAAGGAAACTTGCCCAATGTTTCGTCCTGCCGCGAATCGAACCCTTGTCTTCTCGCTTGCTAGGCGAGTCCTCTTCCCGTGTCTAATTTTAAGTACACTTTTATAGCCTAGAGGAAAGATTAAGATTTTGTTGGAATTACTTTCATGTGCTCAACTGGATTAATATGCTTCTGTTCTTTTTAATATCAATACATGTGACAAACTTTGTGTGTTATGTTCTTGCTGCAAGGAAGAACATTATACTATTTAAAGACCTCTAAAAAAAAATCCAATGATAGGAATTTGTTTTAAAATATTGAGCAATTCAGGGACACCGACCGGGAGGCAGAATAAGCTGCATTGTACTGTTTTCAGCAACAAATCGCTCCTCAGTTTCTGCTTAGTGTACAAGTTAAAGCACCTCTTTGCCTCAAAAGCCATGTTTTCTTTAGAAGTGAGGTCATTCCTCCAGTTCATGGAAAAAAGAAACAAAGAATTCTGGCGCTTGTTTCCGTCGCACGAAGAAAGAAAGTTATTGAAAGGCTAATAAGAACTTATTGTTCTCTGGTTTGGTGTATGAGATTTGCGTTGCAATGATATGTGGACTGACAAATCTGAACAAGCCTTCCAGAAATTCTTGATAATGTTTGTTAAACATACAATAAAAGTCTTGCAATACTATTGAAGCTGTAATTTGGAAAGAGATCAAATGTGATATTTTTTTTCATTGTCAAGTAGCCTGACAAGTTTATTTAAAATTATACTAACTCAATGGTCATCTTTAGAAACTGCACATATTTCCCAATGCTGTATATAAAGTGCTCCGAGACGTTGTTCGGCGTG
Source organism: Hydrolagus colliei (assembly GCA_035084275.1). Lineage (NCBI taxonomy): Eukaryota > Metazoa > Chordata > Chondrichthyes > Chimaeriformes > Chimaeridae > Hydrolagus > Hydrolagus colliei. The sequence continues at coordinate 2,588,905 of CM068752.1, forward strand.
GAGGGCGCTATATAAATCCAAGTTGTTGTTGGTATCAGCCCAAACAATGGCAGGCAACACATCGGGATGAGCTGATAGTCTGTCCTGACAGGGCTGTGATCTTGCTTTTAACATTGCTGGCTGGCACATTGCTTTGTTGGGATAGTCCTGGAGACAAGGGAAGAGCATTTGCCCGGCGAGTGAGAGGACAAGGGTTTGATTCGTGGCAGGGTGAAACATTGGGCAAGTTTCCTTAGTACTAAATCTAAACCCTCACTGTTTTTAGTACCATCCTTCTTGTGTCAGCCTGGCAAATTCCTCGCATTACTCCCACCAGGAATTTAGCAAACGACATGATAAATAGTTGGGCGAGATTCAAGGTGAATACAAATAGATATTCACTGACGAAAAATCATGTGAATGGTCCTTATCCTGATGTGTGAGCTAGACAGTGAGTGTGATAGACTCACAGCCAAACCTTGTTCTCTTTTTCCCCGCAGACAGCTACGAATGCACTTTCACACTGAATAGTGATGAGGAATAGGAATCCTGAATGATTTGTCTCGCAAACCCAGAGGCACCAACAGGCAACTGCAGCACACTCGCATCTGCCTTGGCTGGGATCCGTCAAGTCAGGACAGACTGGGAATTGAAACAGGAACTTTCTGATCCATTTAGCCTAACGTTGATCCGATGTCAGCTAAACCGTGGGGGAGGGAGGGGGCAATTAATCTGCAGATTTAAACACATTTTTTAAGTGAGAATAAGGCTCTACATCATCTGGTAGGAATCATTTATTGCTGCTGTATGTTTTAGACTACAGAGAATATCCCGTAGACAGTCCTTTCTACGGAGAATCTGTCACATTAACTAACACTCCTACGAGTAATGCATTTAGTATAAAACAGAAAACCTCTAAGTCTTAAGTGTACAGTTTGTGGAAATTGTGGATTTCAATTCGATAATGTTTTCATGTATCGGTTTTTCCCTTCTGACGATTTAGGTTTCTCCTGACCGTGTGAGTCTTGTGTTAAGCTTTGTGTGTCAAAGTTCTGTTTCTAGAATTACATCTATTGTATGTTCTTTCTTTTCAATTGGCTTACGTTAATCATCGGTTTTAAGTGTGGTGAATAAATTTGTAAAAGTCTCACACACACACACACACACATACACTACACAAACACAGCCAACCAAACCACACGCAGTTGTCAACTAAGATATTCCTTATCTTAAAATAATGAAGAAAACTGTCTTCAAAATAATGGGTAAATTTAACATGATTCAGAAATATATGAAATGTCTGCAATTAACATTGAGATATCTTCAACATAAAGTAAAATATTTAAACTAACAGAAGAGACTTTGAGGCATAACCCATCATATCATATTGCTCAGTCCTTTAGCTCAGTGGTTAGAGCACTAGCCTCGCAAGCGAGAGTTTTGATTCCAGACAAGGTGAAATCTTGGGCAAGTTTCCTTACTGCACATATCTAATAATAATCCCTCAAAAAAATATATTAAATTGGTTACTTCAATCCATGACTGTTCGTGGGACACTGCTGTGCGCAATTGGCTGCTGCGTTTTCGCCCACAAATATACAGCCAATTCACTTTACAGTATATTCTGTGAAGCACTTCGAGACATCTAGATGATGTGAAAAGCGCTGCATCAAATGCAAGGATTATTATTATATAGTCCAAATAATAAGACACAGAATAGATAATTAGCCACTTCCCAAGTAGCTTTGCACTATTATACACAATGGATTAAAAAAATGAGTGTTTGCTCAATATCACAAGATAAAATTTCGCCTGGGTTTAGATTTAAACAGTTTAATATTCCAGTGTGTCGAGAATTTAGCAGGTTGTTGGATTCATTCTTTGGGCTGTTACAAAGACATCTTCCTGATCTGAAGAAAATTGTCTTCAAAATTTTAGGGTGAATTTAACAACTTGCCAAATTCTGTGTGCTGTGAAACGTTACATTAATAGAGTAAATTATCAGTGGGACTGTAAACCCTATGGTAATTGTGTATTCACTTTACAGTGAATATTCAACAAGTGATTACAACAACAACAACTTGCATTTCTATAGCGCCTGAGGGCACAGTAGAGTCCAGGAGGGCTTCCAAGTTGAAATGAATGAATTTTAAATACGAGCACCTGCCGAATTTATCTCCGCTTCTTCCAACAACCTCTTTTACAAAGACAAACAAAGTCCCTCATCCAACCACTCAGACCTTTAACTGATGGTCGTTAAAGGTTTAAACATTGATAAGAGTTAGACTTTGAACTCCTGTCAACTGGGTTTAAGAGGTAGCAGTTTGAAAAGTTGCAATTTTACTGTCTTGTGTGATATTTCTAAATAAAGCACTCTTTCTTCAAGCTCAATAAAAAAACACATGTGAACACTTGGGAGTTCAAAGTACTTTTCATATGGTGGAACCTCGATAAGATCTAAATGAGTCTTCACATAAAGTTTCCATTATCTGGAGTCGGGCTAATAAGAGTCATTGCTAATCTGCTCAAAAGGATGCGTTGCTGCAAATGTCTGGTTGAAAGTGTGAGGCGTTAGATTAAAATGCCAACACATTGTGCTCCCAACTGGTCCATTTTAGATCAAGCAATTCCCTTCACATTGATGGACTAGTCAGGCATGTGGTAAAACAGACATCCTCAAACTGGGTGGAAATCTACTGGTGCATTGCAAGAAACTAAAAGGAAATCCTGTGTTTGTTCACAAACAGTCAGGTGGTGAGTGTAGAATGGGGGTCGGTGTGCTAAAGGGTCCAAAACTCACAAGAAAACTAGTTGGTGGACAGAATTTAGGCAGAAACACAACATCAGTGATACAACTCCTTGTTTGACTGCACTGCTTGTTATACACATGAACAAAAGAGAGAAGCTGGAGAAATGACAGTGCAATGAAGCATTCAGAGGAACAGACTTTGCCCATTCACTCACACAAGAAAAAATTCCATATCCAAATGTCACACCTTGAAGACAAAATCCTGCACCCACCCGAACCTCAACAACAAATGACATCGATACTGAGCCTTTCAGTCGGGAGCTGGACAGTCAAGAGTTGGCAACCTGAGCTAGAGGTTGGAGTCAAGAAGGGATGGATGGGCTTCAAGGAGGTAAGGGAAGGGCTCGGGGATGGGAGTGCCGCAGGGTGAGGGTAGAAAGGCTGAAGGCCCAATTGCCAATGGTGAGGCTGGCAGGTTGTGGGAGATGGAGCAGGCCAGTACCCACTGAGCGGTGGGAGCGGACAGGTTGATATGGTGTTAAGAGGTCTCAGAGGTAAAGGTGGAACAAGATCAGGAAGAGCTTTAAAAGTAGACACGTAGTTAAAGAAGTTCATGTTAAATGTACAATACCTCAAATTAGATTGTTGAGCTCATTTCTTACGATCCAACAAGTTATAAATTTTACCAGGGGTAGTACAGAAGCCTAATGACTTTTTGGCAAAATACATTTATATGGGTTCTGTCTTTGTTTAGGCTGGAATTGTACACACATTAAATAGGCCACTTTAAATACTTGCAAATGGGCTGTTCTGCATTTATAAAAATCCTGATGCAAGCACATTTCTTGGCAAACTAACCGATAAACACAAGGCGTATAATCAGCAAACTGCCTGCAACAATTCAAACATAATTATCAGAAACAACTTGCACACTGGATCTTCAGTCTCAGTACTGAAAATACAACAACAACAAATTACACTTGTATAACTATAATAATAAACCTTTCATTTGATATAGCGCTTTTTCATGTCTTCTAGATGTCTCATAACGCTTCGCAGGATATACTGTAAAATTAATTGACGGTATATATGTGGGTGAAAGGCAGCAGCCAATTGCGCACAACAGCATTGCACAAACAGTCATGGATTGAAGGGATCAATTGGTATTGTTATTTTTTAGTGAGGGATTATTATCAGGCATGTGGAGAAGGGAAACTGTTGGGAATCGAACTCAGGTCTCTCGCTTGTAAGGTAAGTTCTCTAACCACTGAACTACAGGACTACATGCCCTTTCACTCAAATAGAACGCCAATAACAAGAGTGGTTAACTTTCCTGACCCAAAAGTAAACTGAATAATAAGATGATTATAATAAGATGATTGCATTTGATGCCGTGCCTCATCACATCTTCGAGACGTCTCAAAGCGCTTCACAGAATATACTGAAAGTGAATTGACTGTATATTTTGTGGACGAAACGCGGCAGCCAATTGCACACAGCAACGTAGCACAAACAGTCGTGGATTGAGCAACCAATTATGTATTTTTTTTATTTCTGGAAGGAATTATTAACCCCCAAAACGCGATCCGCCAATCAACTAACAACCGGGTTCTTACATACTGTCAGGCAAACAAGCGTGTAGAGTAAGGAATCTTGGCCAAAGTTTTGCTCTGCCCAGGAATCGAACCCAGGTCCTCCCACTCTTACCACTAAAATATTGGACTCCTGCATTTAGATGATATCGTTTTCAGATTTTCTGTGATTTTTAGTGACTCCACTTTGGAATCAGGATTGTTTTAATAAAACGTTTACAAGATGAGTGAAAATATGGAATATTAGATTTTGAAAAGCATAAAAGATATTTAATATTCCAGTAAAACTTCCACCAAAGTGGAATGTGTTTAAACCTGATTTGTGGTATTTGATTATGTCTTTTTGCAAAACTCTGCGGCAACTGTGCTTTGTAAGCAAGCATGAACAGACATAATGATGCAATTCAATCAAAACACGTCATTCGAATGGTTTGCAGACAGTATAATGATAAAAGGGAGGAGAGCGGGGGAGTGGGATTAATTTTGATAGCTCTTTCAAAGAACTGGAATGGGCAGGATTAGCCAAATGGCTTCTTTCTGTGCTGTATAACACTATGAAAAGTTATGGGCAATTGCTCTTCCCATGCGAAAGAGACCAACGTCAATTCACTTTACAGTTTATTCCGTGAAGCATTTTGAGACGTCTCGTAGGCTGATAAGGAGCTATATCAAATGCAAGGATTATTATTAATATTATTATTATTTTATAAGGTTAGTAAACGCAATTGGTTCAAGAAAGGTTCAAGATTTTGTCACGTGTCCAGTCTAGGAAGGGTTCTCAACAGTCAACTATATTTTCCTCCCTCCAAACCTTTTTTGTCTGTCCCTATTGGGAAATTTCCTTTGTCCTCAGCGAGATTCTTCTTTACTTACTGACCTGTTGATGGTAAGAAGGAGTTGGTCTGTGCAGGCTTTGATCCTATTTTGAGCGTCCAAATGAGTCATCTTTTCTGTACTATCTTCATTGATCGCCAATATAACATCGCCAGGTGAGAGGTTAGCTGTAGACGCCTTACTTCCAGGGGTAACCTTTAACAGTTAAAAAGCCCAAACATCAGAATGTGTTGACACCAAAGAGTCTAATAGCTGAGACAGTTATTAAAATGTAATCAGATTTTTACTATGTTACTCCACAAATTCAAAGTGGTAAATAACGATAACCATAGCATTGGACATAGCTCCTTTTCACGTCTTCTAGACATCTCAAAACTCCTCACAGAACGTACTGCAAAGTGAATAGACTGTATAATTGTGGGCGAAACACGTGTAAACATCTCACTTTCTAACGGTTAAATTATTCATCGATCAATGGCGTTATGAGTTATACTCATTACAAGCGCCCTGGGAACGAACGCTAATCCACGTGAAGGGCGCTATACTTGTACAACTTGTTGTGTACAGTACTCTCTGGAACAATGACTAAAAGGACTCACACAAAGTACTGTACAATGGTATTTTGGTTGATGCTGTGCCCGGAAGTCATGTTAACCACTGCAAACCTGGGTGCAGCAGAATTGGCCTTAGTCCCAGGTAAAGTAATGGTTTGGTATGATCCCTTGCATCAACAGATCTGTCAATATGATTGATATTTCTATTGTATTCTAGATTATGCTGATAATACTCATAGCATTGAAGACATACATTATTAAATAGATAATGTGGAACACTACCGTACTCCCATTTGCCTACAAAATACACAGTCACTACACTTCATAGTAAATCCCATGTCTCGTTTGAGGTGGTTCAACGACGTGATAACATAAAACACAAGGATTATTATTATAACTAAGTTCACATGAACGAACCGTCCACATGAAAGTAGTTACAGCTTCATCTAAAATGGTCCTGGAAAAGCTATTATGATTGATCTCTGGAAAAAATATATAGATTTGACAAGTAGTATCTGCCTGTTTTGCTTAACTTTGGAACTCCAATCATCGTTTCAATCCTACACATTCCAATATCTCTGGGCTACCAAATATCCTTAGACTGCAAACTTCAAGAGAATAAAAAGAGAACCATAACATTAACGATTAACTAACCAGAACTGAATTCAGGAAGCAGTAAAATATTCTGAACAGATGATATACCAATTAGATAACTTCATCTTGGATTCCCATTATGAACTCAATGGGGGAGAGATGGTGGTGGGGGGTGGGTGGATGTGGGGGTAGGATGAAGAGATGGGAGTTTGCTGTGTATGGATTTGACAACAAGGTTAGTTTTTGAACCGTAACACATCATGAAAAGCTGTCATGCTGCGAATTTGATGAAGAAACTCTTTCACGAGTCCCTTTTGGCATTCATTTCAGAAACTGATGCTCTTGGAAGTCAAAAAAGATTCCAGCAACATGATAGCAAGATCAACGGGAGTACCAAACACAGGCTTGTATCATTGCAATTACACAACAGAAATCTAACATCTGAACCCCCAAAAAAGCTCGCAAGCCTTAGGCAAGATATTTGGTAACTTAAGCAACGAATAGCCCAACGTACAATAAGCCAAGATGGATAATGGACAGTTATACAATGGGATGCAATCTCAGGTTACAAAAGTTTCTCCACTTTCAATTTGGATGAGTTGTCGAGCTTTGACACATCACTTTTCTCGCCAGCTCTATTTTTTTTTGCTGTTCGTACGTGTTATTTCCACTGGAGAAGCATGCTGTGCAAAACAGGGGAACTCACAAAATATACACTCCACAGATGGGAGAGAGGCCCCGGATTCCGCTTCATTTTAGTCGTTTTTCTCAAATGGAAGCGTTCACTTAACATTAAAATTGAATCATTCAGGCAAAAGTAATTAAAAAAAATTAAAAAGTAGGGAGGTGGGGGGGGGGGGGGGGGGGGGGGGTGTTAAACAGACTCCGATAATTAATGCATACACAGACAAAGGGAACATTTAATCCAGGTTTGGGAATTAAAATTTTGATGTGTCAATCCTACATTTTAATCATATTACAGTACTTTTTTTCCCCCTCTCTATTAATTGTAATGTTCCCACACACACATTAACTTGCTTGAATGGGCAAAAAGGTCATTTTAGCTATAAAATGTAGCTATAAAAAGAATCCTCGCATTTGATATAGCGCCTTTCACATCTCCAGACGTCTCAAAGTGCTTCGTGGAATATACTATACGGTGAATTGGTATTTGTCAACTCGGCTAAAACCATACACAGAACAACTGTAACGCTCTGGATGGCAAAGTGGCTTGAGGGAGCTGAGACCCAGAATTACCTGATGCACAATCTGTGATCCGGAGGGCTTGCCTTTTACCAACCTGTTTCCCCACCCCCCAATGTTGGTTAGCAGAGAGTATGTGCATTCCATTGCAAGCAAGGCACCATTTCCATGTGTGGGTGGCAGACAGACATATGCAAAATTCTTGTCTGGATACTTTTAAGCGCAGAGTGAAGAGTTACTTGCTCATGTGGCTGACCTCCCACCCCACCAAAAAAAACGCAAATCATACTGCCCCCTCAAAAAGGGCTAACATTTAATCCATGATATCTGCTGAGTTTTTCAATCTGTTCGAAAAACCAAAGTTTGTTTAGTTAAAATTAAAAACATCTTGGCAGAACCAATTTTTTTTTGAGAAGGGAAAGCAGTTGAAGGTTGGTTCCCCCGCCCCCCCCCCCCCCCCCCCCCCCCCCCACACACACGTACACACACACACACACACACAAGCCCTACTGAGAACTGTGCTTCCAAACACGTTAGGGCCATATTCACTCTCCAGTGATTAATGTAGCTGTACAGTTCAGATGACTAATTCCACGCCAATGTACGAACTGAAGCTCCTGAAGGGAAGCTTGAGCTGCACTCACTGTTTTGGCCCAAACATTTCATAATTGCTTACAAATTTAAGCATGTACAATTCTACACTGAAGTCTATCAAATCACAGGTATGCAAAGAAAGACCTTTTGGTTTGGCAAGGTAAAATAGAGCCGTTTGGTTTTTAAATCGTGGGTATAACTGGTAAATACGTACGCAACGGCAACTTGCATTTATATAGCGCCCTTCAGGCCAGTGTCCTGGAGAGCTTGACAATGGCAGAGTCTGGCCAGGGGGAGAGAGAGAGAGAGAGAGGAGATGGAGCACCATCAAAAAGGAAGGTCTTCAGGCGGGATTTGAAAGTGGTGAGGGTGTGGAGGGAAGTGTAGCTTTCAGAAAAACCAATTGAAATAGGCTTCTTTTATTTCAAATACAACTTGTGCTTTCTAACGGTCAACATAATACAGCTACAAACGTAATATCACTGTAATACTTTGCTATTTCTTCAAAATAAATTTGACCTGGCTATAGGTGTAACCTTTGATTGCGTTTGGGTCTGGAAATCAGCTAGTGTATGTACGGGCATCAGTCAGTATGTGTGGGTGGCGGTCACTGTATATGGACATTGTTCCACAATGCCTTCACTTTGCTCCCTCCCATGCCTCCGTCAAGGCATATCTCAAGACCTTCCTCTTCAACCGTGCCTTCGACCACCCTCCTACCCTCCCTGCGCTCCAGCCTCTCTCCCATCCTTCCCCCAATCCCGCACACCCCTCCTCCCATCCCCCACCCTGCTCAGGTCCAAATCCCTGACTGTCCAATGCCTTGGGACGTCCTCCCAACATGAAAGGTGCTATGCAAATGTATTGTATCAGTCACTGTGTATGTATACTCATATACCAGTCATTGTATGTATGAGTAGTCAGGCTCCACAACTGTTAAGCGCTCTGAGACGCTACCCTGTTGTTGTTGTTGGTAGTGATACTCTAGCTGAATACAGTACTAATAATAATCCTTGCATTTGATATAGCACTGTTCATGTCTACTACACGTCTCAAAGCGCTTCACAGAATATGCTGCAAAGTGAATTGGCCGTCTATATGTGAGCGAAACCCAGCAGCCAATTGCGCACAGCAGCGTCCCCACAAACAGTCGTGGATTGAAATAATCCGTTTATTATTCGTTTTCTTTCTTGAGGGATTAATATCAGGCGTGTGGAGTAAGGAAACTTGCTCAGGGTTTGGCCCTGACCTGCCTGCCTGGAATCGAACCCGGGTCTCTCACTTGAATGTCCAAAAATCACTTTTTTGTCCTCATCCTGAATTGGCAACAGTAAAAGTCTGCGTTTGCATACATTGCTCTTCCTGAAAGATGTCAGTCAGTACGATGATCTGACTAACATTAGATTCCGAGTCTGCTCAAATGATCCTGACAGATTGAAACTGGTTAGGTTTTTACTGATTGTGGAGACATCGGGAGTTCGTGTAGGGATCTCGTAAAAAGAAAATCTAATTATGTTTCAAACTGTTTGCAGTAGAGTATGTACAAACACCGATGTGTTCAGCGTTCACATCACATCATGTCTAACACATCACTTGTGATCCTCTGCAATCAAACATGCAAATAATCACCGACTCTCTGCCTTGATACGTATATTCCCTCATATAAAAAACTTGATCCCAAACACGAGTTGCTTTCACTGAATCACCAACAAACGCTAGTTTTTTTTTGCTGTTTACTTATTTCCTTTCGCCCACAAATTATACAGTCAATTCACTTTCCAGCGAATATCCTGTGAAGCGCTTGAAGACGTCAAGAAGACGTGAAAAGCGCGATGCCAAATGCAAGGATTATTTTTATTATTATTATTATTCTTCTTCCAAAACTTCTGTAACTGTTGTCTGTTAACCCCACTCTCCCCCACCACACACACAAACACACACAAGCACACAACATAAACCTGCAAATTGAATGCAACTTATGTGGTTAAAAGCAACTTTGATTGAGGGGAAATCGCTTCACCAACTCCACCGACAAGTCCGGGAAGAGATGAGCTGTGTGGTTGTGGGAGGCAGATCCCGCCAGTAAGTCTGGGAGCTCGCTCACTCACACAACAACACCAACAACTTAGTGTAAGCGCCTTTCACGACGTGAGGACGTCCCAAGTAGCTAGACATTTGGGGTTCCTCACCTATTACTGAAGGGCTACACTGATTACCAAAGCTTATATCTATCACTGAGGCTCACAGCTAATACTGAAGGACACAGCGGGTCTGGAGAGGAAACACAGATTCACATTGTCACATGCAATTTAATCAATAATTCACCATTTTGGGGCTAACACAACACAAGTTAAGGCGTTAAACTTTACAACAACAATAAATGCCAGACCAACAAGGGCGATCACTGCCAGATATTTAGCCTTCGCTGTGCATCACATTTTTTTAAAGAAAAACTTTCTTGATCGTTGCTTTTGGGGGAGAGAATGAAAAATAATATTCAGATTGTCATTGGAGCAGCTACTGATCTGGGGTGTTTCCTCTTAATCTACGGACCGACAACAGACACTGCGAGGATTTACTGTCATTACTTTGTCTCCCACTTTACACAAGAGTGCCCGGTGAACTGGAGCCACTTGCAATAAAAATCAAATCCAGTTCTGGGTTCAATGCCTTCGCACAACAATCGCGAGGCGACAACAAAATTACATTTGTCTGGAGCGTGTTTCATGTCGGGAGGACGTCCCGAAGGCGCTTTCTCAGCGAAAGACGAAAGGAGCGAGAAGTTCAGACAGCAAAGAGATCAGTTGCTTTGCTTACCCGAGAGATAGTCAAGGGCTGACTGTAATCCTTGCCTCCCACCAGCCTGAAACCCCAAGGTGAGGGGCCAGTTAGAGTAACCGAATGTGGCATTTTGCTTTATATACATATAAAGAGGGGGAAAACAAAAGAGAAACAGAAGATGTTATGGCTTTTTCTTCTTGCTCCTTGTGCCCTGAGTGGCGGAGACACACACACACACACAGAGAGACAGGCAGAGGAAAAGACAGACAAAGAGAGACAGAGGGAAAGACACACAGAGAGATAAAGGGAGAGACACACAGAGATAGAGGGAGAGACACACAAAGAGAGAGAGGTAGAGACAGATAGGGAGACAGAGAGAGATATACAGAAAGGCAGTGACAGAGAGAGAGACGCAGACGCACACAGAGAGAAAGACAGAGAGAGAGACACAGAGAGAGAGAGACAGAGACACAGCGGGAGACAGAAAGAAACACACACGCACACACAGGGAGAGAGGCAGAGACACAAAGAGAGAGAGAGGCACAGACACAACGAGAGAGAGAAACACACAGTGAGGGAGAGACAAAGAGAGAGACACACACACAGAGAGAGGCACAGACACACACAGAGGGAGAGGCGAGGTTCCTACTCTGGCTTCTTGTGAGACTGACTGACTGTGTGTTCAACATGACATCATCCCTAAACCCTTAGGCTAACCCGCCACTCACTCAGAACAAAGGGCTGGAGTGACTGACACCAGTGGAGAGCAATCAGATCAAATACTGGAAGTTTCCTAAAACAAAAGTCCCTAGAAAAAAGTTTTCTGGTTGTTATAGTTTGTATTTCTCCCCCCCACACCCTCCCCCCCCATTACTGTTTGCGGGGACCCTGCTGTGCGCAAATGGCTCCCGCGTTTTCACCCACAAGCGTACGGTCAATTCACTTTAAAGTATATTCTGCGAAGCGCTTTGAAACATCCAGAAGACGTGATAAGGCGCTGTATCAAACGCAAGGATTATTGTTATTATTATCATCACTTTCCGCCCCTTTTTCGACCTCCCCCACCATCCAAATCCAATGTCGAGTCCCTCGCTCGATGGTTTTGTTCGCAGTCACTACACTTTACAGTGAGTCTTGCTTGCCAAGCGCCTTGAGATGAGAGGCACTTTCCCATGTGAAAGGCGCAACGTGAAATGCAAGATTGTAAATGATATAGCCCTTGCATTTGATACGGCGCCTTATCACGTCATCGAGACGTCCCAAAGCGCATGGCAGAATGTACTGTAAAGTGAATTTGCTGTGTATCTTGTGGCCGAAATGCAAGATTAACTGATCGGTGGACTGTGCTTTGTTGAATTTGTTTAGGGCACATCTAGAGTTGTACTTGGGCAAGTTTCCTTACTCCACAGGCCTAATAATAATCCCTAAAAAAATTATAATCAATTGGTCATTTCAATCCACGACTATTTGTGGGGACGCTGCTGTGCGCAATTGGCTGCCGCGTTTTGTCCACAAAAATACAGTCAATTCACTTTACAGCATATTCTATGAAGCGCTTTGAGACGTCTAGAAGATGTGAAAAGCGCTATATCAAATGCAAGGATTATTATTATTATTATTACATTTTTTTACGAAACGGAACATCACGGAAAGTGATCTTTATTTTATTTAATGTGCTCCTCACAGTGGGTGAGGGATTATTATTAGGCGTGTGGAGTAAGGAAACTTGCCCAAGTACAACTATGTTTTGGTTGCTGTTGTGGCTCTTGTGTTCAATTTGCATCAGTGATTGTCAAATGTTTTGAAGAGGAGGTTGTATAAACGAGCGCCACTGAAATGATTAGACTTAATTGGCGTTGCAACTTTTTCTGCATTTAATCAAAGACCTTCAGAACGCAAACATTGCAGTTGAAATAAGTTCTTTGCCAATTTGCTTGGCCATTTTGTGAAACTCAAAATAACAAAAATAATAATAATACTAATAACAATAAAGTGCAATGATATTGCAACTTATCACAGCAGCAGGCTGTCTCAAAGTGCTTCACATGATTTGCTGTGAAATGGAGTGACTGTGCATTCGTAGGCAAACACAGCAGCACATTTGGGCGTAGGAAAGTCTTACAAACAGCCATGGAACGAGCGACCAATTTTGGGATTATTGCCAGGACACTGGAAGAAACGCTGTACTCTTTTGAACAGACAGACGGGATGGGGGAAGTTTGGTTGAAAGTCTGGTCAAAAGGACAGTACCCCCGACAAAGCAAAGCCCCATCCCTCCCCACCACAGCACTGCATTGGAGCGTTAGGTTAGACTATGTGAGTTCATGTCCCAATGTGGGATTCAAACCAACAACTTTCTGAGTCAGAGGCCAGAGCGTTGTCCAAGATGACACACAAAATTCCTCTCATTTATAACATTTGTTCACAGGAAGTTCATAATGGAAAGGGTAATGCAGTACTGTATTAAGAATCCTTGCAATTGACATCACGCCTACTCATGTTGCAAAAATATTCCAGGGCACTGAACATGATTTTACTGAAGAATGTAGTGAACTCTGTATTTGCAGGTTGTCAACATATCAGCCCAGTAGCCTGGTGATCCAATACCTATCTATACTAATGAAGACGAAATGTCTGTCTGCCTGTCTGTCTGCCAAGAATGCAATAACCGATTGATGTAGAGACATGATTTATACCTCAACGGAAAGGTCTTGCATGGGGGAGCGTCGTGGGCATATTTTTTTTCTTCCGGGGATCTCTTATCGCTGCTGTGCGCAATTGGCTGCCGCGTTTCGCCCATTGATATACAGTCAATTCATTTTACAGCAAATTCTGCAAAGCACATTGAGACGGCTAGAAGACATGAAGAAGTGCTATAGCAAAGGCAAGGATTATTGTTGTTATTATTATTATTATTATTTTAAGATAGAGAATCCTAACCAGCAATTTTCTTTGTGACTTTCTTTTGAACAATAATAATCCTGACATCTATATAAAATGTATCTGTTTATTTTGAAAGGAAGCTTGTTACACTTTATACAGTATATCTCAGTTGGTGAGTTTTGCATAGAAAGACACAAAACATGAGGAGTCTGTGATTTGAAGCACAAAAATAATTCTAATATACAGTATGTCACAACAAGGTGTACTCGATTGGGTATCATTTTCAGCTCTTGCTTTAAAAGGTTTCACATTCCAACCAACCATAAGATATAACATTTGTTAACATTTCAAGACATCTTCCCAGTGGAATTATTATGCAAAGAGTTGATGATTTTACGTTTTCCAGAGTTAAATGGTGAATTTGGCTTCATGTCAGAATGCAACCAATTCAGGCACATTTCACATCTGTGAGTTCTTACTCGTTGAATTTGTACCTACTGATACATAACCACTACTCTTTAAGCAGCTGCAGGCTGTTATGAACAGGAATGTTGTATGTGTGTGTATGAGAAATTGTTCTACCTTGTAAATTGAAGGGTTTCCTGAATTAATTATGTAACGTATAAAATGGTTGATATACCAAAGTGAGTGTAGAGTTTGCCATCTGAATTTGGGTTCCGACTCACCTGAACCATGTAATACTGTAATAATAATACTAATAACCCTTGCATTTGAAATAGCGCTTTTCACATTTTATCAACGTCCCAAAGCGCTTCACAGAATATACGGTAAAGTGAATTGACTATATTTTGTGGTCGAAATGTGCCAGCCAAGTGCACACAGCAGTGTCCCCACAAACAGTCGTGGATTGAAATGACCAATCTTATTATTATTATTTGATTATTGGAATCAAAATACAGCACAAACTCGCACCATGACTTGCGTTACAGTGTTCATACAGTATTGTGTATTGAGAGAACCCGAATTCTGTTTCAGGAATCTATAGTTACAATTATTAACATGAACATATTTTGCTGGACTTGTTTGAATATGTGTCTTTAATGAAGTGAAATCTTCCCTCTATTTTCCCTCTGGTCTGTCTCATGCTCTTTGTGGGGCTTATAGCGAAACATTCGGTATATATCAATGTCAACCCATGACTGTTTGTTGGACACTGCTGTAAGTGTTATGGCTGCCACGTTTGGCCCACAAAAAACACTTTGCAGTACATTCAGTGAAGAGTTTTGAAGCGTCTTAGTGATGTGGTGAGGTGCTTTATCAAATGCAAGGATTATTATTACTAGTTATTATTATATTGTAGAATTCTGCCCAATTGTGGCACTGATTTACTCATAGAATAATGGATTATAAGGAGTGATCTCAGTCTGTAATCTAACTGTGGCAATTGAGGAGGATTTTGAATGGAACAATCCATGGATATCTAATAGTGATTGCACACTGTAATCTAATGGATGGGTACAGGTGAATTTTTAGTAACTCCTGATAACTCATCACTCCGAGGGAGAAAGGATCAGTGAAGAGGTAGGCATAGATCCTCCACCGCCACAAAGGGGCGCTGTGACTGATGCAAGTGCCCAGCGGAATTTGGGCGTGTTTGCTCAGTAACACCGGAGAAGCCTTTGCTTTATGGCCTTTAGTTTCATCCAGAACTCTGCAGCCCGCAGAGTCCTCTCCCGCACCAAGCTCCACGACCCTGTCACCCCACATATTCGCCCAACTCCACTGGCTTCCCATCACTCAGAGAATTCAAGTAAAAATCCTGGTCCTCACCTTCAAAGCCCTCCATGGACTTGCCCCACCCTACCGTTACAACCTTCTAACTCCCTACTGTCCGTTCCCTCCTGCTCCATGTCCCCCAGCCCAAAGCCACTAGACAAATGTAATTTTGTGGCTGCTGTTATTGTTGTTGTTGTTTCTTGGAGGCCTCCCCCACCCACTCATGTCACAGGCCACAGTGCAGCCCTCAAACAGACCCAACATCTCTATGATGCATCTGAACATACTCACCCAGACTCCACTGAGACTGCCAGACAGACGGAAGGGCGGAGGCCATCTGCAATGACACCAGATGCTGCATGACACAGGTTATATGATTCTTTTGCGTTGAACGTACTCACAAGAATGTCTAGAATGTGCGACTAGTTACGTGTTAAGGGAGTGACTAGTGAAGCGGAGTCGCTTATTAACATTTTGAACTGGGAGGCGGCTGGGGTATTGACGACGAGACAGCTTAAGTGTTAGCGACAAGTTCAACTAGGGTCTTGTTATCAGGAGTTTATGGTATATGTAGAACAGAAGATACCTGGAGTGATTCCAAAGTAGTAAGTAATGCAATCCAATGGTTTCTGTGGATTGTGCAAACACTGAGGGAAAAGCCAAGGTGGAAATGAGTAAGCAAGAAAGACAGCCCGAGGGAGTAGCGAGATACTGAGCTTCAGTTTTATTAAACCTGGTGAATTGTAATAATAATAATAATAATAATAATAATCCTTGAATTTTGATCTAGCGCTTTTCACATCTTATCGACGTCTCAAAGCGCTTCACAGAATATACTGTAAAGTGAATTGACCGTATATTTGTGGGTGAAACGCGGCAGCCAATTGCGCACAGTCGTGGATTGAAATGACCAATTTTATTATTGTGGGTTTTTTGGACGGATTATTATTAGGTGTTTAGAGTAAGGAAACTTGCCTAAGGTTTCACCCTGACCTGCCTGGACTTGAACACATTTTCTCACGTTGTAAGGCAAGGACTCTGAGCTACAGGAGCAATAGAATTGTAGAAGGAAAGGAAGATTGAAATAGGTGAGGAGTTCATGATTGTGAGAAAGAAAGCAAGTAGGGGTTAAGGTAGATTGTTTCCATAGCATAATGCAATCTTAGGTGGGGCTGATGCCATAAAAATAATAATACAGTAATAATAATCCTTGCATTTACAGCGCTTTTCATGTCTTTGAGATGCCTCAAAGTGCTTCACAGAATGTACTGTTTATATCACACTTTCAAAGTGGAAAAAAATCGAATTCAGGATTGATGAAAGTCTTCAGCATTTCTTCCATTTTTCATGATATGAAAACTCCAGGTTGCCAGTGGAGTTTTCAATGATTCTCTCTTGAGTGACTATCTCAGAGCTTTATCATTGTTATTACATTATATCAGGATAAGCACCATAAAGTCAAAATAACCTGATCTGTCATCCACCTATTCAGTTGTCCTAAGCAGCATTGTCAAGGATTTCCTATATTGACTTTTTGGCAAACCGCATGAGGTAAAACAATACACAGGAAGAGTGTCATGGAAAAGGTGAATAAGACACTTTATATAGACTTTTTTTTTAACCCTCTCGGCAACAGAAATAACTAACCAAAGCAGCTGAAATATAATAATAGTATTCCCGCAAACACTCAAGCAGTGAACAACCAAATTTTTAAGATTTTTTCGGGGGGGTGGGGAGGGTTCAAGAAACCAGTAGAGAAACTCTCTTCACTTTTCAAATAGTGAGGAGTCTTTACCACAACAACAACAACTTCGATTTATATAGCGCCCTCACTCCACGCCAGACGGCATCTCAGAGCGTTTCACAATAACGGATCCCGCGACTGAGCCAGAGCCAGGGGCAGGGGGATAAAGGTGACCGAAGGTACGGTCGAAAAGAAGGTCTTGAGTTAGCCGTGACCTGAAACTAGGAAGAGAGGGAGTGAGGCGAAGGGAGTGAGGAAGGGAGTTCCAGAGCTGAAAGTCCACCTGAACAGAAATTCAGTTTAATTTCTCATCTGAAGCACGACACAGCTGCCATTGAATGGAGGTAAGGGAATTAATTCCGTCTGTCAGACCCAGCTTTGAGAACTTTATGTGCTGTATATCTGAACAAAACAGGTGCTCAATTATTTGTCATGGACAACAGATGTTCTATCAAAAATTGATACGTTTAAAACAACACGGCAAACAATAAAGTGAATTTAATATTGCAAAGAAAGGCTTTAGAGAAACAGCAAGTGGGAAAGTCTAAGAGTTGAATAATAATAATAATAATCATTGTATTCGATATAGCGCTTTTCACGTCTTCTAGACGTCTCAAAGCGCTTCACGGAGTATACTGTAAAGTGAATTAATTGTATATTTACGGGTGAAAGTCGGCAGCCAATTGCGCACAGCAGCGTCCCCACAAACAGTTGTGAATTGAGTGACAAGGCAGGCTGGGGTGAATGAGTGTGATCCTCGGCCTCACCTGATTCCCACATTTGAATATGTTTTTTTAGCAGAGTTCATCAGCCAACATACAGCATCTCAACCTAACGGCCATCTTCCATGCGTGCAACTAGACGGGTTACTTGACTGTGTGTGTGTGTGTGACTGTGTGGGGGGGAAGATATCATAACTGAGTCCCCAAATCCATCTTCCACTTGCTTGCCTGCATTGTATCTCTGAACAGAACAAGTGCTGATTTTGGCTGATACGTTATCAGAAGAGTTGCAGCGTTGATAGCATCAGACAGGAGTAAATAGATAATATCTAGCAGGAAACCCAGCTGCTAATTGTAGCTTGCAGATTACCGCCCTGATTCAAATCCCAGCACACAGCAAATTCTCCTGAAGGGAAAGGCTGTAGAGTATAATATACACGTCACGTGTAATGCCTTAATAGTATTTCTAGGAAGGTTTCATTTCTCCTGTGTTGCTAGAGCTTTGTCACTTCTTATACTTACACAGACATTTAATCTGGCAGAGGGTGTGACCTAAAGTTGCATTTCCACGACATTTTGAGTGGGAAGAAGCTGCCCACAACATTTCTCATATAGCACGTCATCAGAATGGAACTCAATATTGTCAGAGTTCTGCTTCCTCTGGATCAGCATTTTGAAACATAAGCCTCAGCAACAAAAATAAGACCGAGTATGGTTTGCTTTTTGAACAATATTTAGGCTTTTACGGCGCAACCTAATGGGACGCTGCTCTCTCTTAATTGTATTTTAAGCACATAAATCGAAAGGAAACCAGCAATTTCCTGGGGGTTAAAGCGAGGGATTAAGAATAACTTTACCTACTTTATGCACTTCTGGATAGGGGCAGCTGTATAAACACCGAGCTTGTTCGCAATTATCTGAAATCATCTGGAAAGGGATTTTTCTAATTTTCATCACTGTTGGCTTGATAGGAATTTCTCAGTCTCATGCCAATTCACCAACATGAAAGTGAACCCTGATCCCACGACTTTGCAGATCTGCACAAATGCGATACAAGTGGGTTTTTTTCAGGAGGCTGGATATGTCATAAATACAACTCTTCATAATGAAATGAAAGCACCTAATTAAGCGTTACTGATGACATTTGAGTGAAACAGAGAGCAACAGCGTTGTTCAACTTGAAATTCCGGCAATTCATTTCAAATGACCTAATGTGTGAGGCAAACGGTTTCTATTCATTGAGCTTGTTACATTTCTGTTATTCAAGCCGTGCTGCATTGTGTTCTACAAAACACATTGTGAATCTCCGACTGCTTAATGCGGCTGAAATTGAATGAGTGCTCTCGGAAAAGCCCGGTTAACGTAATTAATGAGTAGATAGGTCAAAGTCAGCTAATGTACAATCCAGTAAAATAGCTTTGCATAGTTTACAAAATCTTTTTTCTTGTAACATAATAATCCTCGCGTTTGATATAGCGGGTGAAACTCATCTTCTCGGGCCAGGGCCACTTTGTTTCGATGTGTTTGCTTACGGGAGAGTTTCAATAGTCTGAAATCTTTTGATGAAACAAATCTCCAATAACAAATGAAATAATCAATTGTAAATGCAGGGGAATTCTCAGCAGAGCAACTGGCATCCAACGGAGACAGATGAGTCGAACGCTGCAAGTATTAGCCCCACCCCACACTATCCGGTGTGAAATGGGTGGTTGAAAACGTTGTTGTCAAAACTGAAACCATGAGCTCTCCATGAGGACGGTGAGAGTAC
The DNA here is from genome assembly GCA_035084275.1 of Hydrolagus colliei. NCBI lineage: Eukaryota > Metazoa > Chordata > Chondrichthyes > Chimaeriformes > Chimaeridae > Hydrolagus > Hydrolagus colliei. Next base: position 2,608,639 of record CM068752.1, read on the forward strand.
AACAAGAGTGGATGTCTATTAACAGACCCACCTACATCCAGTGCCTTTTCCAATCATTCCCAGATGTCGGGCTGATCCTTGTGGTAAACCAGTTCATGTGGCATTTTTCCGATGATTTTAACATATGGGACAGGAAATATCCCTTTTCAGTTAGTTCCCCCAGGGTGTTTCCCTTCATACCAGTTTTCATCTACTCTCCCGAGGAGAATCAATCTCTGACTGTGAAATACAACCCCAGCCCTTCGTTTGAGTGAAATACAATTTGCATTTATGTAGTGCTTTTTGTATTGCCTTTCACGTAATAAATACAGCACAATGATCAAATCACATTTTCACTTGTTCTCTTGATGAATTTATCTCTGAACAGTAAGTGATTCAGTAAACTGTGTAGCTAAACCCGGGAGGATGTGTCAATATTTTGTTATTGTGGAGTGGAACTCATCTGTAATAATAACGTATTCCTGATGTAGAAGGCACTATACAAGTGTAATCTTGTTGTTGTTGTTAGAGCACTCGCCTTACAAGCGTAAGACCTGTGTTTCGAATCCAGGCAGGTCAGGGCAAAACTTTGGGCAAGTTTCCTTGCGCCACACTCCTAATAACAATCCGTCCAAAAAAACAACTACTGTATAATAAAAGGGGTCATTTTAATCCTCGACTGTTTGTGGGACGCAGCTGTGCGCAAATGGCTGCCGCGTTTCGCCCATAAATGTACAGTCAAATCACTTTACAGTATATTATGTGAAGTGCTTTGAGATGTCTAGCAGATGTGATAAGGCGCTAAATCAAATGCAAGGATATTATTATTTAATTTTATATTAATAATAATAATTGTTGTGTCCCGTAATGCGAAAATAAAAACACGTCTTCTTACCACAGGAATTGTTTCTTTTCAGATTAGTGTAAATGCATATTCTATCTGCAAATAAATCCAGATTTAGTTTTTTTTTTAAATGAAGACTTCCACACCAGCAGCCGACAATAATATAAGTATGTGCTTAAATATATTGTGCATAATAATAATCATCCTTGCTTTATCAAATCTCTGAGACGTCTCAAAGAACTTCACAGAATATGCTCTTAAGTGAATTGACTGTATAGTTTGTGGGTGAAACGCCTCAGCCGGTTGCCCACAGCAGTGTCCCATTAAAACAGTTGTGGATTAAGTGACCGCATACTAAGTATGTATCTATCAGGAAGATACCACTCCCACCACTCGCCTTTGACTCCGGTCGTGATCGATCAGTCTGTAGTTCAGGACGGTGTCTCCTGTTCCTGACAGGCAATTCTCTGCAGAAACATATTTCAGAGTTTTTCAGTGTCTTCATGAGGCTGAACTTTGGACATGATCATGTTTCCGGATTAAAATAATCGATTTAATTGCACGCGGCATCTCTCAGATGTATTACGTGATTAAAGTTGGCCAGAAATCGAACTGTGTTAATGGTCTTTTTGCTAATGTGGCAAGTCAGGGTAACATTTTGGAACGGTGTTAGGGAGGGTGGCCAAAACAAAATCATCTGCTTTGCACATGGATATGCGAGCAGATGAATTCAGTACACGGTGGGGATGGGGGGGGGGGGGGGGGGGGGAGCAACAAAAAACTTACCATTTGTATTTCAGCTATTACCACCAACGTGTATTTTAAATTGTCACACATTTTTTTAATAACACAGTCTCTATTTTTTTTTGTTGACGTGCTTGTTTTTTTGAAGCATCGAAAGTCACTGGCAGAAAGGGAGTTCAATGGTTCCGAAGGAGTTGGGGGAGAGGAGGGTGGGAGGCACTAGCAGGTCACAAAAGAGCAGCTCGATGAGGAAGGAAAGAAAGGAATAAAGAATCCAAACAGGATGTAGGGTGTATATTATTCTGCTTCGAGGTTGTCAAACTCAGCTCGTAACAAAATACAAAGCGAGCAGATAAATAGCCTTAATCTAGAATGGCAGTGTTTTGGCGAAGACAATTCATGTCGGTTCCTTAAGTCTTTGTTTCGATTCCTACCAAAGTTTTCTGTATTTGTCAACAGTTGTGAACTGTGAATAGTTCCTATTATAATAATCCTTGCATTTGATATAGTGCTTTCCACATCTTCTAGACGTCTCAAAGCACTTCTCAGAATATACTGTAAATTGAAATGACTGTATATTGTGGGTGAAGCGTGGCAGCCAATTGCGCACAGCAGTGTCCCACAAACAGTCGTGGATAGAAATGACCAATTCTTTTTGAGGGATGATATTATTTGACAATAAGCCTTGCATTTTGCCTTATGGTTTGGAGACGCGGCAACCAGTTGCACACAGCAAACCAAGATTCATTTATTTAATAAGCAAGATACAGTACAATGATTAAACCACAGTGAATGTAGAACTGGAAGAGAAAGCGATGAAGATTAGCAGCAAAAATATTGGAATGCAATGGAATATCATCTAATTTAATCGAATGCGGTCATTTTATTAAACTCTTTTGTTGAACTTTCTTTCTAATTTAAAAAATAACTTCAACATGGCATAAAACTAAAAACACATTTATTGGTACTCACTTTAAAGTTGACCGTTTGACTGTAGAAATGGTACTTTGCTCGTACAGTTTGTCCCTGAAATAATAAAATTCAGAGATAAAGGATAAATTCTTTCAAGAGAAATAATCCATTGTGACCATTAAAGTTAACTGATATTCATCATAACTTGTACGGGTAGACATAGCAAACGGTAATATGGAGTGTGGGTCAATTACGCTCCATGTATTCTTCATTTTATATATCATACTTCCGTTTGATATTGATATACTGTAGTTACTTTCATATTGGAAGGATGTCTCAAAATATTTCAAAGGATGTATGGCAAATGCAGAGAGTGTGTATATGTGTGTGTGTGTGTGTGTGTGTGTCTATGTGTGTATACACGCTGCTCTACCATCTTTCATCGTATTCTTCAAAGGGAGGTGGATGGGGGAAGCATAACTGCCTGTGTTTTTTTATTGTTGTCACAAAAAAAAATTCTAGATGCTGTCTTAGAGTTTGTTTAATTTAATTATACTCGATTTTAAAAAAATGATGTTTGCTTTTTAACTCTGGTTCTAATATTTTCAGGCCAAGTGACCTCCCTTCTGCAGGATAACAGCACCGACCTGTCTCCTGATACCTTCCAGATGTGGAGATTTAAAACCGCTGAGAGGTATTGTGTGAGCAATGCAGAAATAGACCCACTTCCCCAGTCAGCCTTTCCCCCTTTGGCTACAGGACTCACTCTGAGACACCCCTCCAGGGAAACCAAACGTGAACCCAGTGTAACTCCTGGCCTGCCAAAGAGCTTAATATTCCAGCACTTCAGGTCCGAGGTTAAACTTCCCGTTTTAATTTCCTTTTAAATTTATGAATGCACTTTATTAACAAACTCCCAAGCGATCAGGCATTTTGTGGTAATTAGCAGTTCAGGGAGTGGTGTGACCGTAACATCTAGCTTGCAATTATCCCCGTAATCATTTCACGATCTTGTTTATTGGCTGTCAAGCTCTCTGGGACGCTACCCTGCGAGAGCAACGATTATATACATGCAAGTTGTTGTTGTTGTCGTTGTCTAGGGCAACAGGCTAAGTTAAACAGAGGGTTAGGACACCAAAGACACTGAAATACTGCAGATGCTGGAAATATGAAATACGAACAGAAGTGGCTGTGAACACTCGGCAGGTCAGGTAGCATCTATGGAGAGAGGATAATGAGTTAATGTTTCAGGTAGATGACCTTTCCTAGAGGCTAGGATACTCCTAATCGGAAGGGAGGGAATATCAAAAGGCAAATCAAGATCTTGGTCCTCACCTTCAAGGCCCTCCAAGGCCTGGTCCCACCCTACCATTCCGACCTACTAACCCGTCAGCGGGCTCCAGTCTGTTCCACATCCCCCTCTACACCCGCCCCACCATCAGCGGGCAAGCCTTCACCCACTCTGACCTCAACATTTGGAATTCTATCCCACAATCCCTCCACTTCGCCCCCTCCCTAGCCTCCTAGACCATCCTTTCGACCGTGCCATCGATCTCCCCCTCCTCCCCGCATTCCCTCCACCCTCCTCGATCCCCGACCCCAACTGAGGTTCGAAACACTGACTGTCCAGCGCTTTGGGACGTCCTCCCGACATGAAAGGCGCTTTACAAAATGTAATTTTATTGTTTGTTGATGTGCGTCTTGACATTTTCAAGACACAATTGAAATCTCTGCGCTGAATGCACGTGGAAAACATTATTTGGGTCACATTAGAACATTTTCCTTTGTGAGGACTCTCCTCCCCCACACCCAACCCCCAACCCACGCGCCCCCACCTTAAAAATAAATGCTGTTGTTAATTTGGCAGACTTTTCCCATTGAGTGAATGGCGCCTGCTCCACAGTGAGCATGTTCCTGTGTCAATAGAAAAAGTGTGCTCTTGGGTGGTCCGACTGCTACAGTATATCTGCTGAAAATGGCCACAAGGTTATTTGTTTTTAAAGCCCAGACCTAAACAGTTAGACGCAATCTATTTATGTAATGGAGTCTTTCTCCGCTAAAGTGGACCTCTTTTGCAATTATTTTTTTGGCTGTGGATAATGCTTGATGATCCACGGAATGTTAATATGGTCGAGGTTTAATTAGACATCAGAGTCGCTTGCTGAACCTCAACTTTGTAATATTCCATTGTAACAGAATGCATTAAAGAGGCTTGAATTAAGATCTAACTCCAGACCTTTTAACACGAGTCAAATGTTTATGATGGACAGCAAAAAATATTCTGGCACGTTTCATCTTCCTAATCATTCTCCAGTTATTCCTTGAAGGAATTCTTAAGCGAGGATGTCAAGAAATATAGGATTAAACTCTGCAGTGCTCTACGGTTAAATAGCTTGTGAATACGAACAATCAAGACTCGCAGATGAAGAATCCTGGAGCTCCGGTAGCTCAGTGGTTAGAGCTACTCGCCTTACAAGCGTGAGACCTTTGTTCGAATCCAGGCAGAGCAGGTCGAAACCTTAGGCAAGTTTCCTTACTCCATACACACGCCTGATAATAACCCGTCCAAAAAAAAACCACAATAATAAAATTGGTCATTTCAATCCACGACTGTTTGTGAGGACGTGCTGTGTGCAATTGGCTGCCGCATTTTGCCCACAAATATACAGCCAATTCACTTTACAGTATAGTCTGTAAAGCGCTTTGAGACGTCGATAAGATGTGAAAAGCTCTATATTAAATGCAAGGATTATTATTATTATAAGAATAGCCACTTGACTGAGTTACCACAGAGTTTTGGTCACAAATGGGATGACATAAAGCTCAATACAGAGAGAGTAGACAAAAAGAACGGATTTATGTTTTGAGTTTACCTTTGAATGAAAGAATGCTTTGCACTATAGCAGTTCTGCAGCTCAGTGGTTAGAGCACTAGCCTCGCAAGCGAGACACCTGGGTTTGATTCCCAGCAGAGCGAAATGTTGGGCACATTGTCTTACTCCATATGGCTCTGCTTATCTAGCAGTAAGTAAGAACATGGTTGTTAGTCGATTGGCAGATCGCTTTTCCAGGGGTAATAATTCCTTAAACAAAAAATAATAATGAATTGGTCACTTCAATCCACTGTTTGTGGGACACTGCTGTGTGGTGTTTGGCTGCAGTGTTTCGCCCACAAAATATACAGTCGATTCACTTTACAGTAGATTTGAAGTGTTTTGAGATATCTTGAAGATGTGATAAGGCCTTATAATCACACAGAAGGATTATTATTATATTCCAACCAGGAAATACTACATGGACCTTTTGGTATTAACACAATATTATGCATAATACTGTCAGGAAACACTCATTTCCTCCCCTGGGGAAATGCACCAGTTACAGGGAGTTCGGAGCAATGAAATAATAAAGAAAGAAATCAATTTAGTACACAATAATAATCAATGCAATCAAGTTGATCTCTAGTAAGATGGGGGAAATACGATTCACGTCAAACGGTTGGTATGTGAAGAGCAAGGAAAAATCTACAAGGTAGTCGGAATCCTTCCCAAAACACAGGAAGGTTTCCCTGCTGCAGTCAGGGGAAGGAAAGTTCTCTCAGTCTGCACAAAACATCTGGAAAGAGACATGACCTGCCAAATTACAGATCATTCTTGGCCATCCAAACAATAATGCAATAAAGAAAGCAGCTGCAGAGTCTGTCCAGAGCGATTTTGTTCAGATTAGCTCATTAAATAGTTGTAGATCTAATAATGATGATTGACATAACACAATCTTTTTATCTATCTAAGACCCAAACATTCAACAAACTATTTTGGCAACTATGGAAATGACAGATTTCAGTGTAAATACTCTGCAAAAGACTCTGGATTTTTAACTGTCCTGTTTTGGGCTTTCTTTCACATACCCGACTAAATTATGTGTTTTCTGATTCGCAAGAACTTGCATAAGAAGTTAGAAGCTACGTGGGCTGCAGATACAAGTTAGAGACCAGCGACATGATGGCACAAATCATTCAGCCTTTTGTTTGCCTGTTTTCCACCCCCATTTGCCTCTTCCTCTTGTACCCAGCTATAGATTCCTTCTGTTATAAGAGTAGGGTTCAGTGGATGCCAATAGTCATTTGATCCCTTGCCCAAGAGTGTCAGATTGGCCTCTGGCCATGGAGCACATCACTGTCAAACCATCTCCTATTGACACCTAGTGTTTACATACATACATTTTCTACCTGGGGTCACTGATAGGAATTTGGAATGATTTATCCCGGCTATTTATTAGATCTTGTGAAGGGCTGTCACAAATTTATTGGTTAAATCAGTGACATCAGTAAATAACACACTGATTACTCAAGAGGTTCTTCTTCATGGCTGTGAAAGAATGAAATATGTTACCACTGAAATATAGACTCGCTGCTGTGTGAAATCAATTATGTGGCCAATGTTCACAGCATTCGTTGACAGAAGAGTTCCATCAACATAAGGTAATTCCTATTTTGTAGCAACTGATCCATTCCTTAAGTTTTATGTAACCACTATTTTGGGCTGGATTGTAAAGAAGAATCTAACTTTTCACTGGTACATCACAAATGCATTAAGTGCTGTTCTAGGAATGTCAGATGATAGATTAGTCCCCAGCGGATCAGTTGGTCTCTTCCTGTAAATAAATTCACTGAATATTCTTGGTGTAGCATGTAATGTATGCAAACTTTGCACAGTTGGACTTCATCCCAAATTTTAACATGATAATTCTCTTGCCAACAGCAATCCACAACAAATAACAATGCAGAACAGAATTCCATCTGTATTGTCTTTGATTTATGGTAATCGAGCATTGACCACAACTCAGAATGATTTAATTGACTGTGCTTTGAAAATAGCCTTGCAGATTCCTATACAGATCTGTTATTGTTTGTCCACAAAAGCACAGTTCCGCCACTTGACAATACATCATATGAACTGCTTTGGGATGTCCTCCCGACTTCAAAGGTGCAATATCAAATGTAAGGATTATTATTATTATTATGATTGATAATCAAAGTGTTTCACAAATATTTTGGTGGATAGTTAGAACTCAACTAGGACTTAATGTCTGTAATGTAAGGATAGAGGCTGGGAATGCTGACATACAGTCAAAATAAGTGTTCAAGTTATATCAGTCTATCAGCTGTTACCTATCTTTCCTATCTGTTGGATTTTACATTACCAAAGATTTAGTGCCTTTGTTGGTTTGAGTTTGTGGAAATTTTAATTCAACAAAACTCCTGTTTATGAAGAGGCCACATACCTAGCTTTGCTGATGGCTGTATTTGCTGAAGTAGAGCTTTTTATCTGAAACCGAAACAAACACAGGGATTAAGTCTGTATCAATCTGCCGTTACCTTTAAAACACAAAAGTCTCTACTCTTTAGTAATTTAAAAACTTTTAAGTTCTCGTTCAAGCAACACATTTTTCATTTCTCCTCTAAAATGATAATGAAAAATGGTTAGCAATGCATTCGGAAGGTTAGGATGGAAGCGTTTCTGCAAGAGAATGATTCTTTTGTTTTAAAAAAATCATATTATTAAAGACATCCGCCATGCTGAAATCTCAAATGATAAACAGATTTTCCAAGTGATCATCATATGAATTAGATTATTGCCTGTAATTTAGTCCTGGGCATCAATTGTTCTTAACACAAACCAACATGCCTCTTGACTATCTTAAAGTCTCATAATTATTTCCAGGCACCCATTACTCTTTACACAAACCATCTTGTTTAAATTAGTCTTGCAATCTCTCTCATACATATCTGTCTTTGCAGAGGTAGGTACACACACTCAAATAACAGTTCTTACAGAACTGTCTAATGGTTTTCTCAGGTGCATAATCAAATATGCTCTTTGGTTCTGAGGCTGTTTTAACTGTCAGGAAATGTTTGATGGAAAACACTCAGGTACAATTAATGCTGGATTTATAATTGTAACTTCTGAAATATTTTGTATTGTTCATATGCCTTTAAGACAGTGTGGTGGCGAGCATCTTTGTGATTGCAACAATAATAATGGAATGGTTTACCCCAATGAGTGTTAGTCAGCAGTTCAAAGCCACCCATTAACTACAATGAAGTAACTGGCAATTAATCGGGATTTAAGATTTGATGTAGAAAGCAGCGAATTTCATATTGGTACAGTAAAGGGTAATTTGAAAGTGCTCCTGGCCAGAAAATCACATCCTCCCAGTGTTTCAAGAAGTCTCAACAACATGATAAGACGCTATCACAAATATTATTATTATTCCTAGCATCACATCCTTTTACAGTTCCAATTATTTTATACTCACCCCTTCCTGAGATCATTTTGCAAAATTGAAGTCTAATGCGAATAAGGGCAGGTAAATTGGAGTGAATGGATTTGCTCTTTCAAATACAATTAAATATTAATTTGCAATTATAGTGTATAGCACCTTTTCGCATTGGGAGGATGTTCACTGCCAGCTGGGGCACCCAAACTGGAGGTAGGAGCTGAGAGCCATGGGGACTCTATCCGTGCTGTAAAGTTCCATGTATCGAAAAGACTAACATTTGCCATCAATCACTAATTGACTATTTCGCTGTGGGGTAGTTGTCATTGTTGAGTCAGAAAATCCAGCCCTTCCTGCGTCGAACAGTCTGAGCTTTTGTCAGTTGCCAGATTACGCACATGATAAACTACTTCTGAAAAAGTTAATTAGAGGAACAGAATTACACAAGCGGTGAACTGTGTAAGCAACAGGGATTCGGGCTGAACTGGTTCACTCCTACCATCCATCTCTAATGTACAGAAAGCAATCAGACCAGCCTCGGGCAGTTTGCGTTCCTTGCACAGCAAGCCTGACCCACACTAGTGAAGCCCGACCTCTAGTGGGTTAACCTTGTCAATAGCAACTGTAACCGGGATTTAAACTGCTCTCCACCCATTGGGACATAGATCATTGTTTGGGAACTGTCGCTCAGTGGGAAGGGACGTGGGCCTGAGCTGCGGAAGGGAAGACGGTGGCGATGCTCTCACCTATTTCATGTTGAGATGTGTTGCCCATTGGGAAACTCACAGGATGTCCTACCATCCAGCCAGTGAGGCTCAAACCCACAGCTGGCAGATGTTGAACTACCTACTGGCGATTATCGTCCAGGGAGAGGTGGGAAGTAAGCCTGGTCCACTTGAAGCTGAACTGGCTCCAAGCTGACATGCCTGGCAATGGAATGTCTTACATCGAGCCAGTTGTCCGTGACGGACTCTAGTCCACGTGTTGAGCTAGGCAGGTCCACAATATTCCAGGGCACCTTTGATAACCGCCCAGCCAGCTTGGCACACTAGTAGGATCTGGAAGGACATGCCAATCACTGGGGGGGCAGGGAGTTATCCTGTTAATCCTGCAAACCAAAGCCCTAATGGGTAGGATGGTCCTAGCTAGACAAGCTGAGGGAAAGCTTGCCGGACACCGTTATCAATGACAAAGCACATTCTGTGGTCACCAAGCCTTGGCTATGTGTCCTGTAGCTCAATGGTTAGAGCACTCACCTTACAAACGAGAGACCTGGGTTCAATATCAGACAGGGTGAAACCTTGGACAAGATTCCTTACTCCACATGCCTGATAATAATACCCCACACAAACAAATTGGTCATTTCAATCCACGACTGTTTGTGGGACACTGCTGTGTGCAATTGGCTCCCTCGTTTCATCCACAAATATACAATGAATTCACTTTACAGCATCACTCCTGTGAAGCAGATTGGGACGTCTAGAAGACGTGGAAAATAATGATTGTATCAATGCAAGGATTATTATTATTGCCAACCTGCGCCTAATACTCTCTGTAATTAGGTTACAGGAAGAGAGTGCACGTTCCATTGCAACAATCTACCTCTGGGATTTCCATGTGTGGGTGGGATGCATGCAAATCTCAGCTTGGTTTGGATACTGTTAAGCACGGTGATAGGTTTCCGCATGTGTCAGACACCCGGCTAACAAAAAAAATCACTATTCTGCAATTGTAACCCGGGGGTTAGCGACATTTTACTGTGGTTAATAAACTGTATATACTGACTGTATTTCTAAAAAAATATGGTGCTACTACACCACATGCTTTGTGAAAAATGTATTGAAGCAAAATAAAATCTACATTTCAATCAATCATATTAATACTTTAAATAGAACTCAATCTGATTTTATCAGAAGCAGTGAAACACTAGGTTTGATGTATCTGCCAATTTCAGCAACACTCAAAGTGCATAAGGGTCCTGTAGCTCATTGCCTTAGAGCACTCGCCTTACAAATGTGAGACCTGTTCGAATCCAGGCAGGTCAGGGCAAAACCATGGGCAAGTTTCCTTTCTCCATTCACACGTCTAATAATAATCCCCCACCAAAAAAACACAATAAATAAAATTTGTCATTTCAACCCACGACTGTTTGTGGGACACTGCTATGCACAATTGGCTGCCGCATTTCGCCCACAAATATACAGTCAATTCACTTTACGGTATATTCTATGAAGCGCTTTGAGACGTTGATAAGATGTGAAAAGCTCTATATCAAATGCAAGGATTATTATTATTATAAGAGATGTGACCAGATTTCAGGTAAATGGGTAAGATTTAATGCCTTGCTCGGAGGCTGCTATTTGATATTCAGAAACGATTTCAAATGTTTCCATATTAATGATCCAGGAAGTGATTGAATGGATTGCATTTCACCACAATGTCTGCTCCTTAATGTAAGGACCCCTGATAATGTAAAAAATATTATTATTACTGAACTTTGAGATGCGAGGACTGCAAGCCCCTCACCAACTCGAAGGTGGTAGGAATTCGACAATCACATCAACATCACAAAATGCTTTGCCGAACCATTCAGTTGGAATATTCCGTAACATGAGGATGTAACACCAGTGAATCCACCCACTGAGATTCTAGAAATAGATATTTTATAGAAATATACAGTATATATAATATATAATAGTATCATCTCTCTAACTAGTTTCAAGCAGCAAGACAAAAATACCAGAAGAACTTGAGAACAATTATGCTAAATTAGAACAGATTCACTCTCTGTGTGGCTCCACAGCTGACCTCTGAATTATTCAAATTCATCTCAAATGTAATCTGTGCCATATCTGAGCTCTCTCGCTCACTCACTCACTATCGGAGCATAGTGAGTGAGTGAGATACAATGCTGGCCTTTCAGTAGCGTTGCCTCTGGGTAGAAGGAAAAGAATGAGATTATTTAGGCAGATGAATTGCAGAATATTTCCAGAGATGCCCCCTCTGTGACAGGACCTTATACAGTAATAATAATCATTATCCTTGCATTTGATATAGCGCTTTTTGCATCTTATCGACGTCTCAAATATCCTTGGGAGTGACCTAGATTTCTGGCCATTGTTGGGAAGATCAGCCTTTGGAGACTCTTCGAACATTTACATTGGTTGGCAGATCTGGTGATTGATTCAGGACTACCAAATAGTCTTGTTTTTTTTCCCCCCAGTAACAAATCCTTTGTGAAACTCTGGAGAAAATGTCTTTGTGTGTATAGTGTCCTCCGCAAATGTTTTGCAGAGCAGTGGTTCAACTCACTGAGGTCTCAATCTATGACCTACGACAAGCGTGAGCCTTTCTGTTGATTCAGAATCCTCCCAGTTCTTTTAGAGATAACTCACTGGGAGTACTGTATTGTGTGAGGGTTTCACCTGTTTTAGAGGCATTGAAAATCGTTCACGGTTCGTATGTTTTAATGAGCCACATACACACACACACACACACACACACAGTGATCGAATAATCTAGACGATTACAGACAAAATATCTGTGTGTCCACCACCAAGAACGCGATAACCAATTGACGAAGAGATATAATTTATACCTCATCGGAAGAGGGAGATCTTGCAAGGAGAGGGTGGGGGGAGTGTCATGGGCATATTGTTTTCAGTGGATTTCCTATGATTGATATTAAAATAGGCTTTAATTAAGACCCACCCCAAAAAAGGTATGAATAGTGTTCTGGGGTTTGAGGGGCAGAGGCTAGGGAGTGAGGGGGAGGGGCTGGGGAGTGAGGGGAGGATCTGAGAGCTGGGGGGAGGGGCTGGAAGCAGGGGGAGGGGCTGTGGAGGGGAGGGGCTGTGAGCATGGGGAGGGGCTGTGAGCAGAGAGAGGGCCTGGGGAGGGGAGGGGCTGTGAGCAGGGGGGAGGGGCTGTGAGCATGGGGAGGGGCTGGAAGCAGGGAGAGAGGCTGGGGAGGGGCGCTGGGGAGGGGCTGTGAGCAGGGGGGGAGGGGCTGGGGAGGGGCACTGGGGAGGGGCTGTGAGCAGAGGGGAGGGGCTGGGGGGGGGCTGGGAGAAGGGGGGAGGGGCTGTGAGAAGGGGAGGGGCTGGGAGCAGGGGCTTGGGAGGGGCTGGGGGAGGGCCTGGGAGCAGGAGGGAGGGGCTGTGAGCAGGGGCTGGGGTGGGGCTGAGGGGAGGGGCTGGGGTGGAGCTGGGGGGAGGGGCTGTGAGCAGGGGCTGGGGTGGGGCTGGGGGGAGGGGCTGTGAGCAGGGAGGGGCTGGGGGAGGGGCTGTGAGCAGGGGGGAGTGGCTGGGGGGAGGAGCTGGGGGGCCTGGAAGGGCGGGGGGGGGGGGGGGCAAAGGGCTGGTGTCGGGAGCGTGCACTGCCCGCTGCTGCGTTGTGTGTCGAGGCCGCGCTGGTGTCGGGAGCGCGGGCGGGGGGCGCGGCCTGGAGGCTGGAGCGCGCGCGCGGAGGGAGCCATGGGCGGGTGTGTGGGCTCCCAGCGCGGCTCCGCGGGCAGCCTGACCGAGGCCTCGGACACGGCGGGAGGTGAGAGCGGCAGCGGGGCCTGAGGTGGGGGCGGGCGGGGTGGAGGGAAGGTGAGGCCGGGGACAGACACAAAGGCCTCGGGAGCCGGGGAGCCGCCAGCGGCAGCTCCGGGGCCTCGGCCTAGTGTGTGTGTGAGTGAGTGTCCCCGGCCCCGCATTGACTAAAGCCGGTCACTGTGTGTGTGTGTGTGTGTGTGTCTGTATAATGTGTCTGTGTGTCTGTGTGTCTGGTCTAATGTCTGTGTGTCTGTATAATGTGTGTGTGTCTGTGTGTCTGGTCTAATGTCTGTGTGTCTGTATAATGTGTGTGTGTGTGTCTGTATATGTCTTTGTGTGTCTGTATGTTTGTGTCTGTCTTGTCTGTGTCTGTATATGTGTCTGTGTGTGTGTGTGTCCGTCTGTGGATGTCTATCTTGTCTGTATTTGAATGTGTGTCTATGTGTGTGTGTGTGTGTGTCTTGTCTGTATTTGGGTGTGTCACTCTATGTGTGTGTCTGTCTGCATGTGTCTCTGTAAGTGTCCGTATATGCGTGTGTGTCTCTGTATGTCTGCGTGTGTGTCTCTGTATGTCTGCGTGTGTGTCCCTGTGTGTCTATGTGTGTGTGTGTCTGTATGTGTCTCTTGTGTGTTTATATGTCTCGGTCAGTATGTCTGTCTTTGTGTGTGTGTGTGTGTCTGTATGTGTGTGTGTGGGTAATAATACAATAAATACTAATGATAATCTTTGCGTTTTTTTATCTACAATTTCGCACAATTTACTGCGGTTCGGTCACGAGCAACGTTATGTACTGTTCTGTGTGACAGGCCTTGGGGTATCCACCCCCCCCCCCCCCCCCCCCCCCCGTTGAACATTGTGCATTAGTTCTGGAGGCTGGGATTCATTCGCCACAGAAGTTTCAGTGAGGTTCAAGCACTTCTTGGGCGCTACGCTGTGTGAGGTGATGCTATATAAATGCCACAATAACAACTTGCGAGTTGTTAATCTTTTGCTGCTCCATTTCCTGCGGATTGCCAGCAAGCTGTATCCATAAAGGACGGGTATATCATTTCTGTGTGTACAGAAAGTAGTGTCTGCAGTAGATGCATTTATATTAATTATTGCTTATTACATCCAGTGGAATAAGTATCTCCTATCACTGTTACCACTACACCTGTAGTGAGACAACTGGACCGGTTCATTTCATTATTGTTGTCAACATAGGCCTGGACTGTCTCTTCCAGTCTTCATAATAATATAATACAGTGTGTCTCTTTCTGTCTTCATAGCAATAACGTAATACATTCATTCTCATCAACAACAGCACAAATTATATTTGTACAGCATCTTTCACGTCAAGAGGATGTCCCAAGGCGCTGGACAGTCACAGTCTTTATTATAATAATAATAATGAAATACATTGTGTCTCTTCCCCTCTTCATTACAACGATAATAAGATATCTGTTCCTGTCTTTGTGATAGAATGGTTCACTTTGCAGCCAGAATGAGAACTCTTTCCCCCCACCCCTCCCAGGGTAGTTGATTTTGGATAAGTCAGATTAGGATCAATGATTGTGAAAGTTGAACAAATCAGTAAAGAAAAGAGTCAAATAGTAAACGTGGTTGTTTTTCTTTTACAGGGAAGCCTTCTCTGAGGGAATTCAAATGGCCACAGGAAAGTCCAGTGTGAGAGTAGGTGATGTGTTAGTTTTAGTGAGATTTTATTACTTTTAAGAATAGTTTTAGAGAAAACGACCTTATAAGAATGGTGAGAGTGACAAAGAATATGTGGAGGTGAGGGGTTTGAGGTAAATCCAGCTGGCACAACTTCCTTCATCCTGTGAAGTACCTTATGCTGTGCATCGCACAGGTCTGTCATTTGCGATCTTCCAGGTTTGAAAGCTCTGCGCCATTGCCAGACTTGACTGACGCACATTTCCCTCCACTTCATTCAGAAGTTTCTGGTGCTCAAGGGTCTGATTTTGGAGTAGTGCTAACATATGTCCTTTCCTATCCATTTCTCTTTTCTACTGGGTCTGTAGATTCCACTCAAAACACCTAATCAATGGGTATTGGTATGTTTTGTGCTGTTTAGCAGAGGGTTTTAAATGCTCAGTTGCTAACATGCAACAACAACAATAACAAAATTACAGGAACTTCTGTGCAGATAGCTTTAACAATGGTATTTTAATTTTTGACACAGATTTTTGCTTTATGTAATGTTTGGGTATGCAAACATTACTGAATGTTACAATATACAAGAGACAAATCCTTTGTTTTGAAATCTTTTAGCAAAGTACTCTGTGTTCAGACATGTTCAAAATGAGCCTTTTTTTTCCTCTCGGTGAACTAATAGTTCAGACAACAAACACGTAGGCAGTATGTTATGCTCTTCATATTTGTACAGCATTTTTCCTTTCTTCCCCATGATTTTAGCATTTATGATTTCCAGACTCCCAGCTTGTGTTGCTTTCTTTTGGAATTTAATTTTAAGATAACAATACTTCTGATGAATAGAACATGTTGGAATGCACTGCCAACTATTAAAAAAAAAGCCTTTGAACAGATAGCTGCAATATGTTCTACAGTAAAATATGCTCTTTTCTCAGCTGTTCTGCTTTGGATATGTTAGCAGCAGACTCCAGAGTAGTGATTGTAGTGCCAACAAAAGTAAATTGTATTTATCAAGAGGTTATTGTGTAATTAAATGTACTCCCCCCCCCCCCCCAAAGAAAGAACACTTGTGTGGCCATGCCAGGCCTGATGCTGAGATTGCAGCTGCATGTGTACAAAAGCAGCTGTGATGAATGCAGTGGCTTCACTATAGAGCTGGTCATGCTGTTGATTTGGGATTGTGAACAATGGTTATCAATATGAGTAAATTTAATATTATTTTTCTCAGATGGGATAACTTCAGGTGTACAAATTCAGGTGCTTCCTAGTTTAATCACAGAAACATTTTATTTAGAATTTTCACCGTTCTATCACTTATTGAGATAATAGATGTCATTATCTAAATTGAGTTTACAATGACCAGAATAATTAAGTCACATCCTGCTCTGAGTCATCGATAAAGGGTTATTGCTCTCAGCGCCTTGGGACGTCCTCCCGACGTGAGAGACGCTCTATCAATGTAATTTTGTTGTTATTGTTGTTCACGGGAAGCTGACCTAAAAAAAATGTTTGTGCCTTTTCATATTCACAAAGCAAGGAGATAGGGAGTGAGGAATAGTTTATTCTGGCTCAGGACAGGTGTGTAAAGCACAGAGGATTATCAGGCAAGTGGACACAGCTCAAAATAGTACATCCCTCTACAGGTACAGTATTAGTGTTTTGTAAAAGGAAAATACAGTACAACATTGTAAAATATTCAAAGGATTCAGAGGATGTCCCATAAACTGCCCATTCTTTGCCTGGGGTTTATCATTTGAGTTCCAACATTAGCTTGCAGCCATGTATAGTTCCATGTTGCCCATTATATTTAAAGTACTAAATAAATTGCAATGGATCAGCCGAACGCTTGAGTAAGATGTTACACTTTCCACTTTGTGGTCAAGTCTTCAGGTTTCTCATCTTTACAAATTATTGAACCAAGTGTTTTGCTTTTTTTTACAAAAAAAATCCCATGTTTTTATTGAGGTGCAGAAAAAAAGAGAAATGCTAAGTATTCAGTTGGTTTTTTTAAAAGAGACACATTTTGTAGTTTACAATGTATTCAATGTGAAACAGTGCTATACAGTTGCTGGTTCTTTAGTTTTATACTTCACATACTTCACAAAGTGGTTCTATTCTTCCTGTCATCTCCAATCCTTGGCTCCCACCAATCTACACTTAATACTCTCTGGAATTAGATAAGAAGATTATCTAATTTCAGGGAGAGACTGCACATTCTAATCCAGATGCGCAGAAATTGCCATGTGTCGGCATATGGTTTGGATACTCTTAAGTAACAACAAATTGCACTTGTATAGTGCCCTTCACATTGGAAAGATGGTAGTCAAGGGTTTTTGGACCCTAGCTGGGAGTTAGGGTCAGGAGGTTGGAGGATAGGAAGGTTGGGGCTGGAGGGCAGGGTGGCCAAAGGCATGTTGAAGAGGAAAGTCTAGACTTGGAGGAGGCAAGAGAGAGGGTGAGGCAGATGGGATTGTGGGATAGACTTTCAGGTTTGGGGGAAGAGTTGTTGAATGCCCAATCGCCAATGGTGGGGGCGGGATATACGGTGATGGATAGGATGGTGTTCTGCATTTGCTGCTTCTCTATTTGCAATGAGCCATTGAATGAGTCGGATAGAAACCTGGATGAACCCTGGAGATGGTCTTACTTTGAAAGACTATTTCCAGCCACAGAGATCAACCACTAATTTTTAGTAGCCAATTAGGTCATTCTCCATCAAAGTAAAACCTGCGTTCTCAGGACCTTTTCTCAGTCAAGTAGCGTATCTTAGAAATCACGATTCCATTTCTTCAACAAAGACCCACTCCCATCTAACTCTAATGTGGAATGTCAGCAAGACATTTAATTATTGAAGTGAGACTCCATTGGTTTAAAATAGTGAAAATCTAAATTAAGAGGAGTTGTTGGAGCATGCCTTGAGGTACAGCTGCTCTTGCCAACTTTAACAGTGTCGTCAGTCTCAGATGCCATGTAACTGTGAACAAGCTGCCTACAGTGCGGGGTGGATAGATCTCTGCTTGCTAAGTCAGGCTCCTTTCTGTTGTATTGAGAAGTCTAGAAGACAAAGCACTTTGAGACGTTCAGAAGACGTGAAATGCGCTGTACCAAATGCAAGGATTCTTATTATTATTGGAATCATTTTTGTTCCTATGATGGCAATTACTGTAAAGCACTTTGAAACAATTTGACATAATGTGTTATAAAAATGCAAGTTTATTCCTTCCTCTATGATATGGGGATGACCTTCACTGCCAGCAATCCACAATTCCTTTCCCTTGCATTGAACCATAATAATAATAATCCTTGCATTTGTTATAGCGCTTTGCACGTCTTCTAGATGTCTCAAAGCCGTTCACAGAATAAAGTGAATTGAATTGACTGTATATTTTGTGAACAAAACGCAGCAGCCAATTGCGCACAGCAGTGTCCTGCAAACAGTCGTGGATTGAGTGATCAAATTATTATTTAAGTTGCATATTTCTGTGGACCCTAGCTCTTCCTGTTTTGCGAGATGATCCATGGGGACATATAGTGTCACAGGCAAGATGTCCTGTATCTCATTTTCTAATTGCACAGATTTCTTTTGCTGGTAATTGAGAGAAATGATTTGCTTATAGTACATGTTTTTTGCTAATGGAGGTTTTGTGGTGGTCTTCGCTGTGATTTCAGAGGCATGTGGAGTAAGGAAACTTCCCCAACGTTTCGCCCTGTCTGGGAATTTGTACCCAGGTCCGATTGATTGCGAAGCGAGCGCTCTAACCTCTGAGCTACAGGACAGTAGGTTTTAAATATTATTAGGAATTATTACAAATTGTTTATTTTGTTCGTTCGTTTGTTTCAGTGGCTTTGGGGCGCAATCAACCCCTGAAGAAAGAAAAGCCCAAATGGAAGAGTGATTATCCAATGACGGACGGACAGTTACGCAGTAAGAGAGATGAATTCTGGGACACTGCCCCTGCCTTCGAAGGTCGAAAGGAGATCTGGGATGCTCTCAAGGCCGCGGCTCATGCTTTTGAAGGCAATGATCATGAACTCGCCCAAGCAATCATTGATGGTGCAAATATAACTCTACCACATGGTAGGTGCAGTACCGCTTCATACATGTAGCACTTTAGTTATCTTTATTACATCCTCATGTGTGGAGTCCTCAGATGAAGCTCCTGCAGTATAAAATAACCGTGTAGTAATTCAATTGTGAATCGAAGTGTAACCCACACCAGGTTGAAATTAGTTTCCATAGGTTTTCAATCAATAACTGATTTGGTCAGTAATTATAATGCTTGCTGGAATTTTTGTTTGAGAACTTTTCATAATACCGTTGACACTTATTGAATTTTGAGTTCAAATGTTCAGTTTGGATTGGAAGGAATACCAATCTCATATTAGGAGACAAAATCCGATTTAAAATGGTCATTAAAACAATCAAGAGGGGAGGTGAGGAGAACTGTTTTCACACAGTGAGTTGTTCGGATCGGGAATGTATTGCCTGAAAGGGTGGTTGATCCGATAATAACTTTTAAAAGAGAAGTCGATAGTTATTTTGGGAGGACGGGTTTGCAGGGTTATGGGGAGAGTGTGGGGCAGTGGGATTGATTTGGATAGCTCCTTTCAAAAAGCCAGAACAGGTACGATGGGCCAAATGGTGGAGCACTCTACAGTATAATTCTATGATGACTACATGGGTCATCCAAATATTGTCATTTTGCAATGTTGTAATTGCTTTATCAAGAAGCTGCACTGTAAAATACAGCCTACTGTGATTATTAATAGTACCAGTGAAATGTGGTACCATACAATTGCAAAATGGTTTTCAAATCTTTTATGATATCGAGCTATTAAAACTTAATACAATCATAAAAAGTTATTTGGAAAAGTTATCAATCTCATGCTCAGAACAAAGTTTCCCAGAATCGTTTGATTTCACGTCAAGAAAAGGCACTTTTTTTTTTCTGTGAAGCGCTTTGAGACATCTGGAAGATGTGAAAACCACTATATCAAACGCAAGGATTGTTGTTATTAATTTTAATGTGGGTACGTGAAGGGTAGAACAGTCACTGTCTGGTGCAGACCAGAAAACAAACTGCAGAGTGCTCCACCTTGTGGTTTTGCCAATAATAATCCCTGTATTTGATACAACGCCTCTCACGTCTTTGTGACGTCTCAAAGTGCTTCATAGAATATTCTGTAAATTGAGTTGTCTGTATATTTTGTGGGCAAAACTCAGCAGCCAATTGAGCACAGCAATGTCCCACAGTCGTGGATTGAAGTGACCCAATTTATTATTATATTGTAACATGTGAATACAAGAAATTAAATACATACGCATCACATTTCAGCTTTAAACTCTTAATTGTATGCATGTTGACTTAACGGGTTGAGTTGAGATTCGTATCTTTGTAAACATTACAGAGAGACCGATGTGAATGTGCTGTCTTATTTAGAACAGTGAACTGGACATTAAGTATAAATATTAGAAAGTATCCTTTTTTAAAATACATTGACATTGCCAAGTTGCTTATACGGTCACATTTGTATGTTTTGTAATCAATTATCAGATATTCACTCATAACAGTCTATCCTGTTTATATACAGTAAAAACTGTTTATCCGGCTTTTTTTTCAATGCATTTTTACGGATAAATTCCAGTTAATCGAATGTGGGCCTTTTTTTTGCGTTGCCGTTTTTTTGCATTGCCGGTTATACAGAAGTTACGGTTGATGGGGTGCCGGATAAACAGGCTTTTACTGAATACGTGTATATATATATATATATGCCACGTTTCACCCACAATATATAGTCAATTTACTTTAGAGTATTTTCTGTGAAGCGCTTTGAGAATTCTAGAAGATGTGAAAAGCACTATATCAAAATGCAAGGATGAATATTACCGCGAAATGTTCATAGCGAAATGTTTATATTTAATCTTTAGGATATTTTATGCTTGTTTTCCACTCTTCCAACACAGGAGCCCTTACCGAGTGTTACGATGAGCTGGGGAATAGGTATCAGCTTCCAGTCTACTGCCTGGCACCTCCAATCAACATGATTGAAGAGAAAAGTGACTTAGAGACACTAGACATCCCTGAACCACCTCCCAATTCTGGACACGAATGTCAGCTCAGGCTGCGTCTCTCTACGGGCAAGGACCTGAAGCTTGCCGTCCGCAGCACGGACACGGTTTATCATATGAAACGGCGTTTGCACACAGCGGAGGGAGTAGAGCCCTCCAGCCAGCGATGGTTCTTTTCTGGCCGACCTCTGACAGACAAAATGAAATTAGAGGAACTGAAAATTCCTAAGGACTATGTGGTGCAGGTCATCATCAGTCAGCCTCTGCAGACTCCAACCCCTGTGGAAAACTGACTATCCTTTTCTGACCCCTTTCTCCCTCCCTTTCTCCCTCCCTCTTTCTCTCTTCCCTCCCTCCCTCATTTGGCTTTTTTTTACCCTTTCTACACAAAAACTTGAGCATTGAGTATGACGTCCCATCTGTGATGAGGACTTCTGCAATGGCGATCTTGTGGATTCATTTTAAGTGTAGAGCAAACCAATCTCTAGCCAGAGAGCGACTCAGGGGAGGCTGAAGTTCATTCTGATCCTTCAATGGGATGCATTACGTTGAACATTTCAGATTTCTTTTGTGACGACTGAAAGTGTTTCCTTAAGTCAGTAAGTTGCAGGTAGTCCTTTATTTGCTTATCTCGTCCACCTTCTTTCAATTTAGGGACATAGGCATGTCCATGGAAACGTTTTTTTTTAATAGAACGTGTGACTTTACTATTTTAGCTGTGTTCAGTTGTGAAAAGGATCCTTACTTTTAACAATATTTTGTAGACATTTTAAGCAGCAGTTAGAATCGTCTGTGAGACTGAACCACTTGGAAGTTTTTTTCCTGCAAAGTTTTCAATTATTATTGGTGAAATACAGTGTTACTTTCAGCAGGCGTACACGGGGGAAACTGAGCTTCTTTATTCATAAAATACTAACGTTCGAAAATTTAGAATACAGCATAATGTATGAATCTCTACTAGAATAACCTGTTAATAAAATAAATTTAAATCACCTATAGGATCTAGGTGCATGGTGCTAGAAGCTTCTTTTACCCTAGAATAATAGATGAGCAATGGTTACTAGTTTAAATTGACAGAAATTAATTCCTTAGATTTTAAAATTCTCAATGGAAGCACTAAGTGGAATGTCTTAACACTCTCACAGTATTTACATTTCAGGAGAAAATGTCAAAATGCTTGCTCAAATGGACCTGGTTATTAAATAGGTCTGTCAGTGAGAGCCATTCTCAAACATTATGCAGATGCTTGTAGAGTTTGCTTTTGCTACACATCAGAAAAACATCAATTTGAATGTTTAACATTATTTCAGCTAGTCTGCTTTTTCCACTAATTTTATTAACAATCATTCGTTCCGTACAGTGAAAGGAAAGGTTTGTCTGAAGTGCTGCACAGTTCACTTTCCCATTTAAGTTCCTTTTTTTCAATCGACAGTATATAAAAGTACCTGAATATCCTGCCTCTTGCACAGGACAGTCTGGTTAGATGTTTGTTACCCACATTTTTACAGTGTTAAAAGATTGTTAGCCAAATCCCTGGTGACCAATCCTAAAAGGTTCAGTCTTACTGACTTAAACTGCTGCTAAAAAGGTTTGTGCAGTAACCATGCCAGCTTTTCTTTGCAATATTTATTCATTTGATTTTTATGATATTTAGCATTGTGCGTTTGATAAATGAAAGAGAACACGAACAGTGATCCCAGAATAATAAAGCAGAACATTTTATTGTTGTATGTCAAAAAGATCAGTAAACATTGAAGTGCTGTAAGCATTTCTTTGACGGTTTGCTAATATTACCAGGGCTTTTGAATTGGTTTATACTCTATATCTGAGTTTCAAACAGTCTTAAAATGAATTTGAATACTGTACTGCTTTTACATTGGCCGTAATACAGGCTAGAGCTGTTTCCTCTTTAAGGCACAGCACTTTTGTATGTCTGATGGCTGTAAATTATAATTTTCACTGATGATATTGGGACAGTGTCCACTGGTAGTTTATACACTTTTGAATACAGTTTGTGCTCTAAATGTGCAGTACATGCTAACTTGTAATATCTATACATTGTAATAATTGATTTTTTTTTGTCACAGAAGACCAATGAATGTTTGGTAATGGATGCTTTATAATGGATAAATAAATAAACCAAAACATTGTAGCTACAGCCTTCAGTCAGTTTTCCTATTTCTACTGTTACCTATCAATGAAAAGGAAACTGAAACGGGACCGTCTTATGCAAAAAAAAACACTCCATTATTCTGTTTCAATGAGTATATCTTGTTATAGTCTGGCAAGTTGGAATTTATCTGAACCTTACATATTTATGTGTATAATTGAACATTTACCTGAAATGAGAACAATGTTGGAAATATTAGACTGCCTTATGTATCAGTGAGGTTTTGAATAAATGCGGTACTTGTCAAACTAAAACATAATATTTGCCAGTACATTTTTACACTTCAATCCTTAAACAATACTCCAGGATATGTGAGAACAAAAAAAAATGTTGGCTTTAACATTTGTAGCTGATGTTTTCTGCTGTTAAGATTCAAACAATTTCATTGAGCGTTTTTTTAAACGCTTGCGAGGCGAGTACTGTAACCACTAAACTACAGGACTCCCAATCGCAGTATTGATCACATCATTATATTCTACAGATATAAGTCTGTGGGTATAACCTAAAAACTGATGTTATCAGATGATACCTTTACATTGAAAGCGAATATTAAACTTAATTTATGAATGAAAGATTGAACCATAAAAATGAAGACCATGGTCCCTTATTTCTGATCTTGATTTACTCTAAGGCACTTTTTAACCTATTGGAATCTCAGTGCTCCCACCATGGTGTATTCAACAACAACTTGCCAGTAAAATATAGTGCCCTCCACGTAGGGTAGCGACTCAGCTTAATACTAGTGGAGCCTGACTTGAGTACAGTCAAAGAGAGAGGTTTTCAGGCAGTACTTGTAAAAAGTGGGAGAGAAGGGGGGGATTGAGAGAGAGTATTCCAGAGTTTCAGGTACTCTGATGGTGGGGCAGAGGGTAGGAGGCCGGAGCCCGGGTGGTAGAATGGGGGAGTAAGGAGGTGGGAGAGGTGTCTTCACGGATAATCTCTGTGGACGTAAGGAGATGGTGTTCATGTGGAATAGCTTCCGGCTCGTGACTCGCCCGCTGAAGTGAACCTGTCAACATTCAGCAGCTTGAGATACCAACCGTGAAAGATTGTGTGAATTTTACAGCGGATTTTGCAATATCTTTTAACCTTCGAGCAACCGTGATTAACTTTCTATACAAACCAACATTGTTTAAGCCAAGTTGCTTGAAGGAAAGCAATGCCCATGTGCGTTTTAAAAGAAGTTATTTTTAGACAGAGTGATAGTAAGATGTGATTTCCCCAGAGAATATGAAATAGTTTTAGTCAAAAATATAATAATGCTGCAATGTCATAATGTTTCCAAATCCCCCAAAATACATTATTGTAATAGTTGGGGGGCAAAGTGATTGTTGACTGTTACTTTAAAACTGTTAAATCACATTTGCAACCTGCCATATTTTGAAGAATAAAATGTTTCAAAGAAAGAGTGTCTCATTGATTCAAACAGCTAAATCTATTGGCATACAGTAGCTTCATATTAGTCAGCAGTTTCTCCATCTAAAACGATTGCATTTCCAAGAAGCACAAGGTTAAAGTTTGCTGTATTCCTGTTCATAGATTACGTGCCTTTTCAAGTCACACTGTAGCAAGTGCATCCCTTGCACTGTTTGACGAGATAAATGTACAGTACATGGTAATCTCATATTGTAGTTGCGTTAGAGGAGATATGGGATATGAAGAGATAAAGCTGGGATCATTAACAAGATCTTAGTGATTCAGGGGATCAGAAAACACATCTAAAATCTGACCACTGTCTAGTGAGCCTTGTTAAAGCAAAGTACAGGAACACTCACAACAAACATTTACTGGAGGCCAAAATGTTTTTTTTTAAAAAAAGGGAACATACGGACACAAGCGGTAGGATTTTGCTTTAAGAAGTTAAATATCAATTAAGAAAGAGGCAAAGTAAAGAAACAGTAAGTATAAAAGGATCCTGGATGGAGTGGAGGCATGGGGTGGGAACCAGGGTATGGGTTTATAGTTGGAAGTCTGGAGCTCCTGTAGCTCAGTGGTGAGATCACTCGCCTTACAAGTGGGAGACCTGTGTTTGAATCCAGGCAGATCGGGGCGAACCTTTGGGGAAGTTTCCTTACTCCGCACGCCTGATAATAATCCGTCGAAAAAAAATCACAATAATAAAAATTGGTCATTTCAATCCTCGACTGTTTGTGGGACGCTGCTGTGTGCAATTGGCTGCCGCGTTTCGCCCACGAATATGCAGTCAATTCACTTTACAGTATATTCTGAGAAGCGCTTTGAAATGTCGATAAGATGTGAAAAGCTCCATATCAAATGCAAGGATTATTATTAAGTCATACATGGTTGAGTCATTGGGCAAATTACACAATTTGATAAGAACGGGGGGCTTATTCATATGTTTATTCAAGAGTGCCTGAACTGAAGCAGCTTCTGAGCAAGATGCAACCTGTTTGATTTCGCAGTCGACACGAAGCGCAGTCGTTGTCTGGTTATAGTTTCATTAAATCTATGTTTTGCTGCTGCTGGCAGAACGGTGCCTGCTTTTACTGCTTGACATCACAGGTAAAACAAAGGCTTTTTTCAATCTTAACCTGGTTCTGTAATAAGATGGAGGCATTTTGTCTCCAGAGATAATCTGGAAGATGTTACCTCACCCTCACCCCCCCTACCCCCCACTTACACAGTTGTACTGACTTTCTGCTAAATATCCTCCCTCGGCTGTCTTGTTTAGCTTTGAGGTTCATCTTTCATCTGTCTGGTTCATCTTGGAGGTGATGGGTGGACTGGGGCATGAGAGGACAGGGGAACCCATCCCAGGACATATGTGTGTGTGTGTGTGCGTTATTACCTGAGGAAGTGAGTCATGAAATTGTTCCCGATAAAAATCCTTTGTAAATGGGAATTGGGCCAGGCGATTGACTCAGGAGGAGGTGGAAAGTAACTTTATTGTTCAAAGGATTGACCAAGGATATCATTAAGTACTGTATTCAGAAGACGCGCACACAATGTTTTTTTTTAATTTAACACTACAGTATAACAAACACTTCCACTGTAGGACATTTTGGCCCCTTTCTTGTGTAAAATCTGAAAGCAGGTGATGAGTAAGGCATGTGTTTTCAAAGATGTTTGAAAGATTCTCTGAATAAAATCGGTTTCAGTTTGATTCTGTGGTTTCCGAAGACACAGTGACCCGATGTACTTTGCGTTGATTGTCATCAGCCCTTTTCGCCTGCTTTAACCCCTGCAAGTTCCTTTTCTCTTCAATTTGACTTTCATGTTTGTCAACACAGGCCATGATAAACAGCTTGAATTCACTATAGGTTAAATGCTGGTTCACAGGAATAAACAATGAGAGAAAAAAAAAGTCAAAAATCATTCAAATAAAACTGCATTTTCTTTCACAGACAGAGAACAACAACAACAAAATGACACTTGTGTAGCTCCTTTCACGTCAGGTGGATGTCCCAAGGTGCTGGACAGCCACTGTTTCAGAACCGAGCTGGGGTCGGGGATGGGGAGGATGGAGGCAAGAGGAAGAGATTTGTGGTAACCGATGGCACCGTCGAAAAGGAGGGTCTTGAGGAAGGACTTGAAGGAGGTCAGGGAGGGGGTGAGGTGGAAGGATGGAGTTCAAGAATTTAGGGGCAGAGTGGCTGAATGCTCACCCGCCAATGGTGGGGCGAGTGGGTTGGGGGACATGGAGCAAGTGGGAGCCTGCTGAGAGTTGGTTGGGGATTAGGAGATCACAGAGGTAGTGTGGGCCGAAGCCATGGAAGGCTTTGACTGTGAGTACCCAGGATCTTGAATTGAATCCTTTGGGTGATGGGGGCCAATGGAGTCTGGTGAGAATGGGAGAGCAGAAAGTGGTGGGGGGGTGGGTGGGGGGTGCGGATAAAAATGTCAAATTTTCCCAACTTACCTCATCACCAGTTCCGGCATACTCCTGAAATAATTCGAGGTAATGTGGTCCTCTCAAGTTGAAGAGAAACCCTGAAGCACAAAATTCTGCTATGGAGATGGTGCGACCGCCATCAATGTCAAAGAGGTCAAAAATGGGCCGGGAGTGGCGACAAAGGAACTGCTTTCCTATGCCATCCTAGACATTTCAAACAAAATAACATCTGTGTGTAGGTGTGCCAATAACTGTTAACTGTTAATCACAGAGTAATTTGATATCTAACCCAGTTATTCGAGTGATCCTGCATTCCAAACCACTTTTTTTTTTAAACAAAAAACTCCACGCGGTCTAACATGGATTTCAATGTGCTGGTGATTACATTGCCATTTTGTTAACACTTGTCTATTGCTATTGGAAACCTGACTACAGCTCAGCTAAAGTTAATATCTCTACAAGCAATGCTTATTGAACTCTGGGCTGATTCAAATGGTGTCCCACGGCCTATTTGATTTTAACAGCTGTCTTTAAACCTGGTCCACATATTTTTTGTGGCTGAACGTAATTTTATCGTGCTCAATAACAACAACTAATTGCATTTGTATGGCCCTGGACAGTCAGCGAGCCACGGAGGAGCTGGTGGTTGGGTCCAGAAGGGGTGGAGGGTAGGGGAGGGAGGGTGACAGAAGGCACGATCGAAGAGGAGGGTCTTGAGATGGGTCTTGAAGGAGGCAAGGGAGGGGGAGAGATGGAGGGAACGTGGGATGAAGTTCCAGAAGCCAGGGGAAAGAGAAGGGATTGCGGTCAAACTGGGAGCTGGAGTCAAGAATGGTGGAGGGCTAACTTGTTGCTATTTCTAATATAGTAATCATACTACTGATATCTTCCTTTATTGGTCTAAATTAAACACAATACTGTACCTTGTTAGCAATAATGATTGAAAGCAACATGTAAAATTCTTTAAAGCCAATTTCTCCACGACCTTCCCAATCAAACATGTCAAAAATGTGCATTATTTGGAAATCAGTCAGGTCAGTGATAGCGTGAAGAAAGTGATAAATCTGAATATCTGTAAGGCAGAAGTAAAGGCCAGTTAATGTAATGGAAAGTGTATTGGAAAACAACAACAAAATTACATTTGTATAGCACCTTTCATGTCAGGAGGACATCCCAAGGTGCTGGACAGATACTGCTTCAGACCCCAGCTGGGGACGAGGGTAGGAGTTGCCAAAGGGTCTGAATTGGAGATAGGTCAGCTATACACAATAACATAATAAATTTCTTACACCTTCATTCTCACCCGAAGAGGATAGAGTTCAAAATACTTGTCCTTACCTTGAAGGCCCTCTTCCTTACTGCCAGGTAAACAGTCAATTCACTTTACAGTATATTCTGTGAAGCGCTTTGAGACGTCTGAAGACGTGAAAAGCACTATATCAAATTCAAGGATTATTATTATTATTGTTATTGTTCATTTATCCTTCATTGTACCTTATCCGGGACTAAAATGATGTTTGATCAGTTCAATTTGGAAACATATACAATGTAAATCCCATCGATACATAAAGAAAATCCTGCTATAAATATATCTCGACTATTCCTCACGACCGGAAACTAATTTACTCACGATTTTAACACCTACCATTTAAAGAATTTTTCTCGTGAACATCCAGAATCTTAAAGTATTCCATTAACACTTTGGTATTTCTGACTGACATTAGAATGTGAATTCTGTCAAGGTATATATGATTCAAAATGGTTCCAGGTTTCAGCTTCATTTTGGAATCGGTGCTAATTGTTGAAAGACAGGTTGAATGTTGAATGATATTGTTGGCTATGAGCAGATCCCACAAGCCATCAATGGGACAATGGAAATATAAATAGTTGTGAACTAACAAAGGTGGGTGTCATATGTTCCGATACAGATGATGGTGACATCGTATCCAGAGCAATCCAAATTGAATGATCGCGGCTGATTGTTTTGTCACAAATGTCTTCAGATCTTCTCATCGTGAAGCTCCTGTAGCTCAGTGGTTAGAGCACACTCGCCTTACAAGCGTTAAGACCTGTGTTCGAATCTAGGCAGGTCAGGGCGAAACCTTGGGCAAGTTTCCTTACTTCACACACACGCCCTAACAATAATTTGTCCCCAAAAAACACAATAATAAAAATTGGTCACTTCAATCCACGACTGTTTGTGCGGACACTGTGCTCAATTGGCTGCCGCGTTCTGCTCACAAATATGTCAATTCACTTTACAGTATATTCTGTGAAGCGCTTTGAGACCTCGATAAGATGTGAAAAGTGAAAAATCAAATGCAAGGATAATTATTATTATTATTATTACCTCTCGGACAAACAACATACAGTATTTTTAAGCGGTATTGTTTTCTTACAAAACCACATTAAATGGTTTAAAAGAAAAAAATAAATTCTCCCCTGGTAAATATATGTCTGGCAATAAGATTGCAGAACATTTCAGTTTACAGATCACAACTTCAGAGATTGGCTGCAATATGGCCTATGGTTAGAATGTCAAATGATTACAGGTTAATTCCTGTGTGGGATTCAAGAGAAGTCATTGTTTAACTCTGTTCCTTATACCTTGAATGTTCCCTCTGTTACATTTGGCTTATTTTCAGTAAATGATTGGTGAGGAAGTGGTTGAAATAATAATAATCCTTGCATTTGATACAAAGCTTTACAGACGTCTCAAAGCGCTTCGCAGAATATGCTGTAAAGTGAATTGACTGTATATTTGTGGGTGAAACGTGGCAGTGAATTGCGCACAGCAGCGTCCCACAAACAGTCATGGATTAAAATGACTAATTTTTTTATTTTTTTTTGGTGGGGGTGGGACTATTATCAGGCGTGTGAAGTTTAAAAAAAACTTGCCCAAGGTTTCGCCCCTCTGCCTGGCATCGAACCCAGGTCACTCGCCTGCAAGGAAAGAGCTCTAACGCTGAGCTGCAGAATAAGACTAAATCCAAAGATTGTTAACGACAACAAACTACATTTGTATAGCATCTTTCACATCAGGAGGATGTCCCAAGGCGCTGAGACAGTCAGCGATGCACACCCCAGCTGCTGGTTGGGATCAGGAGGGGTGGAGGATGCAGAGGATTGGGGGGAAGAGCGTGACCAAAGGCACGGTTAAAGAGTAGGGTCTTGAGATGGGTCTTGAAGGAGTCAAGTGAGGGTCTGAGATGGAGGGACTGTGGGATGGAGTTTCAGAGCATGGGGTGGCAGAGAAGCTGAAGGCCTGCCCACCAATGGTGGGGCGGGCAAGGGAAGGGGGACATGAAGCCCACTCAGCACAGAAGGCAGGCAGGTTGGTAGGGGCTTAGGAGCTGGCAGAGGTAGTTAGCAAATGTGTGTTAATGATTCGTATCTAGTTGGAATATTGGACACATTTCTTAACTGGTCGATCAGAAATCAACCAAGTGCACAAATGGATCCATTTCATTTAGTCAGTAGGAAAGTATTGTTCTATGTGAGTTGCTTCACTGCAGAGTTGCTGCCGAGGTCTGAAATACTTCCCCACCCCTTCAAACAGGTGCGACTGCTCATTACGTTTTAAACAAAACGTACAGTTCAAGGCATTTGTAAATTCATGCTTTGATATTATCCGTGTTTCTTTTGACGAGCATTCCTGCGTTTACAGGAATTTCAGTTCAGTATTTTAATTTTGTTGCAATCAAATCAAGAGCGGCAGAAAACCTGGCAATATGAATGCGAGTGGCCTGGGAGGTTTACTCAGGGATCATTCCTGCAATTGCACACACACACACTTCTGCAGGTTCTTACTCACTTACTGAGTAAACAGAGATGTGTGGAGTAAGGAAACTTCTCCAACGTTTCGCTCTGTCTGGGAATCAAGTCCAGATCCTTTTGCTTGCAAGACAAGTGCTCCAACCGGTAAGCTACAGGACACCACATTCAACAACAACAACTTGCATTTAAATAAAGCCCTCCACACCGGGCGGCGTCTCAAAGCGCTTCACAATGGCGAAGCCCGAGGCCGAGCCAGTGGGAGGGGGAAGGTGATTGTAAAAAAAAAAGAAGTCAAAGAGAAAAGTCAAAGAGAAAGGTGGACGAGATGCAGGGTTTGAGGGGAGGGTGTTCCAAAGTTTGCCCCTTCATTAGAGAGTTAGAATCCTTGCAGGCTGGCAGGATCAAAGCTTTCTCCCCAATAGTTTAAATCAATTGTCCAATCGCCTCTTCAGGGCTGCAAAATCACATCACACAAAAACGAATACAGGTTTAATCATAGATTGGCACAACATTGTCAGAATGATCTTGGATAAAAATATAAAAGCAACAACAGAACATCCCCCGAAAGGAGTAAATTAGGGCTGTTGTTGGATTACAGAGTTCAGAGAAGTAATCTGTCCCTACCATAGGATGTACAAAGTGCAAAAATGTTAAGCACTCCGGAACTAGAGTAACTTGCTCTGCTGCTCAGCATTCCTCGTCCATGGTATGACTGAAGCACAAATATGGTGTAACTTCTACACAAAGGGATGGTGTTTTACATTCTTTCTACGTGTAGTCTGATGATGGGCATATGGACTCTCTGAATGGAACTTGACCAATGCAAGTGGATAGTTGCTTCCTTGCTAAATGTCTGATTTAAAACTTTCTGTCTGTTGTGAGTAGTTTCAATTGATTAAATGCAGTAACATGGTGGGTGGGTGGGTGGGGGTGATGGAGAGACTGGATTTACTGCACATGCAACTTTTAGGGTTTAGTCTAATTCCAATCCTCTCTATTCCATTTTTGGAGATTTATTTAATAATAATTTATCGACATATAAAATATAAGCAGATCATCTTTAGCATCAAAGTACCAGGATTCAGCAGCAAAGAGTGTAGGAATACATACTATTTAAATGTAAATATCGTTGATGTCTTCTAGACATCTTCTAGATGTCTTCTAGACATCTCAAAGTGCTTCACATAATAATAATAATCCTTGCATTTGATACAGAGCTTTTCACATCTTCTAGACGTCTCAAAACGCTTCACAAAATATACTGTAATGTGAATTGACTAAGCATTTGTGAGCAAAACGCTGCAGCCTATTGCGCTGCAGTTGAAGCGGCCGATTTATTATTTTCTTTTTTGACCCACTATTATCAAACGTGTGGAGTAAGGAAAACTTACCTAAGGTTTCGACCGGGCCGGGAATCGAACCCGGGTCTCTAGCTTGCGAGGCGAGTGCTCTAACCACTGAGCTACAAGCCTCCACCCATTCTGTTTGTGAATGGGGCGCTGGAATCCCGTGCAAACACAGTTACATATTGATCATGCCTGAGTCACAAGGCAGGAAATCTCATCAGTGTGAGTACATTATAGCAGAAATCTCAGTGAATCATTCACTTAAGTTACTCAGAGTGAGATCCCACTGATTGATACATGCGCTGGCAGAAGGGCAATCCCTAAATGTTCAAAGAAAACAAGTTTTGATTTGATGTTTCCTGCGCGAATCTTGTCGGTCACGCTGGTTACTCAATTGATTGGAGTGGGAGTGGAAGGATGAGAAGGACTCGTGCAGCGAGAGGACAAATCGAGAGGAAACGAAAGTGCTCGGAAGAAAACAAACATCACAAACGGAAACGGCCGCACCAAGAAATGGGAGGTGTGAACACTCCAGAAAAGCAAAGCAATTATTCGATGGCCGTGTTTAGTATCCGAGGGTGTGACCCATTTTAGAGGAATCTACAGCAAAACGCACATAGGGCATGTCAGCCGTGACATGTAACATTTTATATGACCTTTGCATATTTAATATATGTATAATATATTTTGCTCCACTCTCCCCGATCCCGACCCCCCAGCTCGTGTCCCAAACATTGACTGTCCAGTCGTCCTGGGACGTCCTCCCGACGCGCGAAAGGCCCTGTTGTACAATAATAATCCCGAGAGAGAGAGAGAGAGAGAGAGAGAGAGAGAGAGAGAGAGAGAGAGAGAAACACGAATGAAAATCGGTCACTTCAATCCACGACCGTTTGTCCACCGTTTGTCTTGAGACGTCCGGAAGACGTGATACGCGCTGTATCCGGTGCAAGGATTTTTATTATTATTAAGACTGTAAACGGGACTCAGTTGCAAGTAAGACTTTCGGAGATTTACGGGTCGAACAGAGAAAGAGATGGGACTTTTGCAGTTTTAATGTTGGGGGGGGGGAAAATTATATTTGGAAACTAGGGAGGGAGGGGTGGGTGGGGGGGGAATGGGTGAACGACAGGCGCTGTAGTCAATAAGCAATGGCTCTTGGCAATCGAGGCGGGCCAGGGTATTTACAGCCCTATAATTACAGGCAGAGACAGCAGGTGTCAGTCAGTAGTTTCTCCTTCCTCCTCATCTTGCCCTGTGACTGGAGCTCACATGCTGGAGGCAGTGGATGTGACAGTAAAATCTACTTGAGTCAAACTGTGAGGTTATTGGAGTTAGTGGAGAGAGAGAAAATGCTGAGATGTCAGGGCCAGTGTGGCTGGGAGAGAGAGAGAGAGAGAGACTGACTGACTGACAGAGAGAAAGAGACTCAGTGAGAGAGGCTCAGTGTGGCTGAGACAGATTCAGAGCTGCCCAGCGACTGGGAGAGACTCAGATTCGCCCAGTGGCAGAGACTGAGAGCTGCCTAGTGTGTGAGTGACAGAGGCTCAGTGTGGCTGAGAGAGAGAGACTTGAGAGTAGCTCAGTGTGTGTTTTTTCTCTCTCCCTCCCCTCCCCTCCCTCTGCTATCTCTGAGTGTCTGTCTCCCCAGTGTGAGTGGCTGAGAGCTGCTCGGTGTGATTCTCCTCCCTCTCTGTCTCCCAGTCTTGAGTGTGAGAGGCTAAGAGCTGCTCAGTGGGTGTGTGTGTGGGAGAGGCCGAGAGTCACTCAGTGCAAGTGTGAGAGGCTCAGTGTGTATGTGTGTGTCTATCCTCTCTCTGTATCTCTCCCCCAGTGTCTCAGAATGAGTGAGTGAGTGTGTGAGTTACTCAGGGTAAGTGTGAGAGTCGCTCTCCTCTCTCTGGATCTCTCCCAATGTATCTCAGAGTGAGTGTGAGTTGAGAGAGGCTGAGAGTTGCTCAGTTTGTGCGTGTGTGTGTGTCTACCGCCCTCTCTCTGGATCTCTCCCCCACTGTGTCTCAGAGTGAGTGAGGCTGAGAGTTTCTCTCTACGTGTGTGTCTCTTATCCTCTCTGAATCTCTCCCCCCCAACTGTGTCTCAGAGTGAGTGAGAGGCTGAGAGTTGCCCAGTGTGAGTGAGAGGCTGAGAGTTGCTCAGAGTGAGTGAGTGTGAGAGGCTAAGAGAGAAGAGAGAGAGAGAGGAAACCGTGGGTTCTGGTTCCCCTAGTTTCCTGCTGTTGGGAGCTTTATTGGGTGGTGTTGGCTGTGACTGACTGGTTGGGTTGGTTTCCGGTTGAGGAATGGCTTTCGCCAACTTCAGGCGCATTTTGAGGCTCTCCACCTTCGAGAAGAAGAAATGCAAACAATATGAGCATGTGCACAGGGACTGTGACCCCGAGGAACTGTGGCAGCTGTTGGGGGAACTGGGAGATGGGGCCTTTGGCAAGGTTTATAAGGTAAACGTGTCTTTATCTCCCTCTATCTCTCCCTCTCTCCCTCTATCTCTCCTCTCTCCCTCTCTATCTCTCCTCTCTCCCTCTCTATCTCTCCTCTCTCCCTCTCTATCTCTCCTCTCTCCCTCTCTATCTCTCCTCTCTCCCTCTCCTCTCTCCCTCTCTATCTCTCCCTCTCTATCTCTCCTCTCTCCCTCTCTCCCTCTCTATCTCTCCTCTCTCCCTCTCTATCTCTCCTCTCTCCCTCTCTATCTCTCCTCTCTCCCTCTCTATCTCTATCTCTCCTCTCTATCTCTCCTCTCTCCCTCTCTATCTCTCCTCTCTCCCTCTCTATCTCTCCTCTCTCCCTCTCTCCTCTCTCCCTCTCTATCTCTCCTCTCTCCCTCTCTATCTCTCCTCTCTCCCTCTCTCCTCTCTCCCTCTCTCCCTCTCTATCTCTCCTCTCTCCCTCTATCTCTCCCTCTCTCTATGTCTTTCTCTCTGTCTCCCCCCTCTCTCTGTGTCTCTCTGTGTGTGTCTCTATGTTTCATTCCCTCCACCCTTGTCTTTTTTTTCTCTCTCTCTCTCTCTCTCGTTTCTCTTTCTGTGTCTGCCTCTCTGTTCTTTCTCTCGGTCTCCCTCTGTCTCCCCCTCTCTGTCCCACTCTCCCTGCGTCTCTCTCTCTCTCTGTGAGTCTCTCGTCGGTTCTCCCCGCCCCACTCTCCTGTCTTTCTTCTCTCTCTCGTCTCTCTATCTCTCTCTCTGTCTCTCCCCACTTCTCTCTGTATCTCTATCAGTTTCTGTGTGTGTCTCCTCTCCCCGTGTCTCTATCTCCCTCTCCCTCACTCTGTGTCTTCCTCTGTCCTTCCCTCTCAGTCTTTTCTCTTCTCTTTTGTCTCTCTCTCTCTCTGTCTCTCACTAAACTCAGCACTAGCTACAACTCCAATTCACACCCATTCCCACCCCCCCCACTCCCCACAGATCTCCCTCTTTCTCTCTTCAACCCAATTCCTTTGCTCCCTCCTTCCTCCAAACCCTTTCCCCCCCTCTGTTGACCACTTATTGACCACGATAAAGCTATTTATTTTTTCGATATGTGTGTGTGTGTAACTTGCTCTAAAATTGCCCATTCTTAGTATCTTTAGTGAAAGGGTGGTGGGGGTGAGAGAGAAAAACAACTCTCAAAGCAGAAGTGTTGAGATATTGTTGTTGCTGTTGATGCCTCTATGCATTACAGGAAATGAGACACAAGTCAGTTTTAAGTCTGGTTGTGAGCTAGTGTGAGTTGGTTTGTTTATTGAGGGGCTTTTTCTTCTGGGAGTGGTGTGGACACATTACTGCTGTGTGTTTTAATGGAGGGAACCCACGTTTCCTTTGACAATAACCTTTCTTTCCTGGTTTGCTGTCTGGCTGAGAGACAACCATGTGAACCGAGAGAGAAAGAGAGACCAGACCAGACATGGTTGCTGGGATAGGGCAAGACGGTTTGAGCAGAAATGGAAGAACTAATGGCTTAAAAACTGTGTGTACTTTGGTCCCAGACACTTCATGTGAACAGTAATGACGAGGGTGTTGGTGGGGACCATTGGGTAATGGGTCTCCCACCCCACACAGTGAGCTTTGGATCACTGTGTGAACTCAGCATTAGTCACTGCCTAGGGCTATGAGCAACCCAGTAGGCAATGTAAACACACAGCAATCAAGAGATGGCAGGCCAGTTGTTCAAGTTTAAATATGGCATCTATCGGGAGAGTTGCGTTGAATCATTTTGGCGAAAAGTTTTCCTGTGATCCAATAAAACTGGCCACTTCGCCTGGCTCTAATGGCTTTCCCACCTCCCATCCCCCCAGTGAGTTAAAAATCCACACCTTCAAGGCCCTCTCCGTGGCTTGGCTCCTTCCTATCTCAGTTTCCCGCTAAGCCCACGTCGACCTCTCCGCTCAGCGAGCCGCGGCATGCTCCACCATCGGAGGTCGGGCCCTCAGCCTCACTGCCCCCATCCTTGGGAACTCCCAGCCCACATTCCCTACGCCTCGCTCCTTCGGGCTTGCTTCAAGGCAAGCCTCGGGGCTCTCCTCTTCATCTGTGCCGTCGGCCACCGTCCTACCCTCCACCTTCCCCGATCCCAACAGCGACAACAACAAAATTACTCTTACAGAGCGCCTTTCGCGTCGGGAGGATGTCCCAAGGCACTGATCAGTAATCCACCTGCTCGGGACCAAATCCCGGACTGTCCAGCCATGAGAGGCACTATACAAATACACGTTTGTACTGTAGAGAAATTAATCTTGTAATCGTAAATGTTTATTTTTTGGTGGTAGTTTTTTTTGGAGGAGGGCACCTGTGACTCAATACATCAAACAACAACAAATTACATTTGTATACACTACCATCACTGAATCATTGCACGTTTGTACTTAGTGTCTATTGTGAACGGAACCATTCCCGAGTCACCTATGAACATAGAAGTTCAGGACAAAATAATAATCATACTTGCACTTGAAATAGCGCCTTATCACGTCTTTCAGACGCCTCAAAGTGCTTCACGGAATATACTGTGATGTGAATTGACTATATTTTGTGGCCGAAATGAGGCAGCCAAATGTCCCACAAACAATCCTGGATGGAGTGACCAATTAGTATTTTTTTCCTCGATTATTATCCGAGGAAAAGCCATCCACCAATCGACTAACAACCAGGTTCCTACTTACCGCTGGGTAAACAGAGGCGTGTGGAGTAAGTAAACTTGCCTAAGGTTTCGCCCTATTGGGAATCGAACCCAGGTTCTCTTGCTTGTGAAGCAAGTACTCAAACCGCTCAGCTACAGGACTCCGCAGATGCCTTGAACACGAAGTCCCCGGTGCACGTGTGTGTTTTGCTGGTGAATTCAATCAGGATGTTTAATAGAAGTGGGTTTCTAATATGAAAGTAACACATTTTTTTCCTGTAAACCTCTCTCTGCTAAGTTAATGAATTCACATGTAAACAGGATGCCAGACACTTAGCAGCCTCGATCTCAGCTCATTGGCGTGATCAA
This sequence comes from Hydrolagus colliei, assembly GCA_035084275.1. NCBI lineage: Eukaryota > Metazoa > Chordata > Chondrichthyes > Chimaeriformes > Chimaeridae > Hydrolagus > Hydrolagus colliei. The sequence continues at coordinate 2,646,269 of CM068752.1, forward strand.
GGATGAAACTTTTGACCTTTCTCTTTCGGCTTATTGTTGGATGAACCACGCAAAACATCCCTTAAACCAATTACTGGAAGATCAGAAACGTCGAGATGAACTAGAGTGCTTGAAACGTGCGGAGAGTGGACGAAAATGACATTGTCAGAAGTCCTGTGGGTGATCACTTTGGTGAATTTTTTAAAAATGATTTGATAAGGAAGCGTTTGTGTGTTACACCTACTGTACCTGCCCCATTGTGTCTATGGGAGGTTCTTGTAGCCAGACGTCATGGGAGAAGCTGCTGTCCTCACTGTGGCTTTGTGCAGGAAGGTGTACATGCATGTGGGATCACGCCAGGAAAGGGCTGGGGCATGTTTTTAAGACAGACGTCAGTGTCTTTTAATTCCTAACTATTTGCCCTGTCTATTTGCAGTGTTCTCAAAGCCTGATTAGATCTTTCTTTTAAGCTAATGCTGCAGTTCCTCCCAGCACCTTGGCTTATTGGCATGGGAGAGGGGGAGGAGAGAGAAATAATAATATAATAATAATCCTTGCATTTGATGTAGCGCTTTTCACATCTTATCGACGTCTGAAAGCGTTGTGGGGTAAGGAAATGTGCCCAAGGTTTCGCCCTGCCTGGAATTGAACTCAAGTCTCTTGCTTGATCAGCAATCCAAAAGTGACTGTTGTGGATTTGATTAAACATAACTGAAGCTGCTCTTCTCCCCTCGACCCCCCCCCCCCACCTCCGCCCTCCACCCCCCGCCTCACAAATTGCGAAGATTCCAGTTTAAATTTGTCAGCAAACATTTCACGAGACAACGACTTTTGACTAGGAGCCGTTTGACGCATAATAAACCTCGTATTTCTGTGTGTATATATCAGAGTGTATATTTCTGTGTGTATATTCGAACAACTTCAAGCTTCCTCTGGCAGTGGCACAAAGTGTATTTGACCTGTGCTGCGTAGGAAAAGTTACCAAAGAGACTTGACGATATCGTGGCTCTGGGTAGATTATTAATGTGAAGTGATACAAGCTTTTAACATTGGCAAGTCATCCCCCATTATTTAAACACAGCCGGTTCCCATAAGCTTAGCTCATTGTTAAGTTACAGATGCAATATGCTGTTAATTATACCAATATGGTCTGTGTACAATGCAGTTTCAAGGTGGGGCTTCAAGTTTTCTTCTGGTTTGTCTTAAAAGTGCGTTGAACGGAAGTAGCAGAACTAACGGATTCAAAACTATGGCCAGTTTGCTGTCTGTCTGGCTGTGAGGCCTGAACCTTAAGAAAAATGCCAACTTGTTCTGTTTACCAATGGGTTGGAATGTAACGCTTTCATTTACTGATGGTAATTTCGGTGGAAAAAATAAACAATCTTTGAAGAACTTTAGTTCACACCTACCGTCACGGGGAAATGTGTGACTTTCTAAAAACACGTAATTTTTCTGTGCAGCAAATTGTTCCTGTGCAATACATCCTGTTAAACTAACTGTAGTTGAGGTGCTAAATGTATAATCCAGGTCAGAGAGTGAGACCATGTACATTTAATTTGGGCCTCGAAAGCCTGTTTTCAGTTTCATATTCGTGTAGCTCTACCCTGTGTGGGTGTTGCTTTGCATTGTGTCTCGTTTCTGTTAATATAATCTGCCATCAAAATGCCTTTCCTGTTTCTTAAAACCAGTGGCATTTTTCTGAGAAATACGCAATGTATGAATTGTGGGGCCAGGATGCTCGCATTACTTTCTGGGTGAATCGCATGAAGTGCAATGAACCATGGTGATGGACAAGGGGAGGAATTGCACGATCAAAACGTTGGCTGAGACGCGATGTGCAAGTTTTTGGTTGAAAGTTTATTTACCGGCCGATTTGTTTTCAAACTGAATGAAGCGCCACAATTGATAGCTCCTCAATTTCCAGAAGGCCTTTGATCACACCGTAATCCATTGTTGTCGCTGATCAGTGGACGTCATTACACAAGATGTTATATAAAATGGAATTTTTAAAAAAATCCTTGCATTTGATCTAGTGCTTTTCATGTCTTCTAGATGTCTCTCTATTCTGTGAAGCGCTTTGAAACATCTAGAAGACTTGAAAAGCGCTATATCAAACATAATAATAATAAATGATCCTTGCATTTGGTATAGCGCTTTTCACGTCTTCTAGACTGTGTCTTAAAGCACTCACGGAATATACTGTAAAGTGAATTGACTGTATATTTGTGGGCGAAACATGGCAGCCAATTGCGCACAGCAGTGTCCCACAAACAGCCGTGAATTGAACGGACCAATTTATCATCGTTTATTTTTGACTGATTATTATTAGGAAGTAAGGAAACTATCCCAAGGTTTCACCCTGACCTGCTTGGATTCGAACATAGGTCTCAGACTTGTAAAGCGAGTGCTCTAACCACTGAGCTACAGGACTCCTTTCCATCTCTGCTGAAGAAAACAGAGTAACTCATGCAAGGTTGTTGTGCTGAGGTCAAGTTTGGCATCATTTCCGGCCTAAAATGCCACCAGGGTTCATTTCATTCCCTGGAAAGACCTCACAATTCGAACCTTGCTTTTTGCATAATAAATTGGTCCCCAAGTTTGTGGGACACTGCTGTGAGCAATTGGCTGCTGCGTTTTGCTCACAAAATATACAGTCAATTCACTTTACAGGAATATTCTGTGAAGCACTTTGAGACGTCTCGAAGACATGATAAGGTTCTATATCAAACTATTGATATTATTATTCTCCTCACTAATTATTTCTGTTCTCCTCAAATAAAAGCTGGAAAGGTTTGTTTGAGTGGCTGAGATTTGCTGACTGTAAATGAAGGATGATTGCCAATGTGAATGCAGTAAGAGTCCAGATGTCAAATGAAAGAAAGTTGTCTGTCATTAATGTTGAATATTGTACTTTATTTTTTTCCCCCAGGCTAAAAACAAGGAGACTGGAGTCTTAGCTGCTGCAAAGGTTATTGAGACGAAGAGTGAAGAAGAACTTGAAGATTACATGGTTGAAATTGACATTCTAGCCTCCTGCGACCATGAATACATCGTTAAACTTCTGGACGCTTTCTTTTACGAGAACAAACTCTGGGTAAGGATAAGTTTTTCTCTAATCTTGGAGGATATCAGTGAAATAATAATAATAATTAACAATGATAATTAACCTTACATTTGATATAGCGCTTTGCACGTCTTCTAAAATTCTTAAAGCGCTTCACAGAATATACTATAAAGTGAACTGAGTGTATATTTTATAGGTGAAAAGTGCAGCCAATTGCGCGTAGCATTGTCCCACAAACACCTGTGGATTGAGATGACTGTTTTTTTTTTAAATGTTGAGGGATTATTTTCAGGCATGTGGAGTAAGGAAGCAAGATTTCGCCCTGCCTGGAACTGAACCCTGGTCTCTCTCTTGCAAGGCGTCTGCTCTAACCACTGAGCTACATGAATCCAACTGCAGTTGCAAGGCGCCTGTTTTGACTGCCTTCAGCTCTAACCTCTCTGGAGACGATTGGCACAAGTAATAAGCCTAATGCTATTATATTATAGGCTCGTACTCCTCCGTCACACTGACCCAGAACATGACTGCTGTACTTTGAAGTCTGTGACTGATACTGTCGCCAGTTGCTAAATGTTTGGGCAGAAACATTTTTGATCTATGCCCAATATAAACCCAGTTTGACGAGAAGGATTTTTGAAGGGCTTTTGTTACCTATAATCTTATATTTTTTAATGTTTTTTTGACAGTAATTTTAATAATAATAATCCTTGGATTATATATTTCCTTATCACGCCTTTGAGATATTGCTCAGCGTTTCACAGAATGTACTGTAAAGGGAATTAACTGTATGTTTTGTGGGTGAATATAAAGAAAGTTAAGCTCTTAGTTACAGTGGTTTCTGTTTGCGGGAGGTTTTTGGGTTCCGTCAAAGTATTCTCTCGGGATTAGACACTGACCAATGTTTCAGGGTCCAAATACTGCCTGATAACTTTACTCCTGTGTACACCAAACAATGTTTCTCACGTGTAGTGTAAAGGCCACCGACTCTGATTATCCACAACTCCCCTGATAAGTTTGTGATGTAAACAAACGCCGAATGACATTCCACATTAGAGCCAATAGGCTTCCAGCATACGATTATGGCATTGGCGGCGCTTGATAATGTACGCATATATGGAAAGCTGTAAACTTGGCTCTAGAATTGGTGGCACAATGCTGTGTTTATGACTCAGCAGTAAAATCTTTCTCTTTGTGTGATTAACGGTTTCAGTCCCAAGGCGTTGGACAGTCAAGGGTTTCCACCCGGACTGGGGGGTCAGAATTCAGTGGGTGGAGGCCAAAGGGGGCTGGGGATGGGAGGGTGCCTAAAGGCGTGGTCAAAGAGGAAAGTCTCAAAAGTGGCCTTGAAAGAGGTCAGCAAGTGGGCGAGGGGAAGGGGTTCCAGGATGGAGTTTCAGAGGGTGGGTAGAGAGGGGGAGAGAGGAACTGTAGCTGTTTCTTTCCCCGCCTCATCATTCTTTGCTCTCCTGTCTCAAATCAATTCGAATTTGAAGTGGGCGTTTCTCCCAATACCATACGCTACTCTCACAGAAAGTGACATTAAGGAGAAGTGACATCACCCGGGGGTCATTGTTGAGAAACAATTACTGTTGAGTATGTTTGCGCCATTGATTAACATGAAATGTTTGGGTGGGATCACAAAATTGAAGCACAAAGGCTGCTAAAGATACCCAAGTGAAAGCCAAAAATGGGAACTGTTCTGAGACTGAATTACTCAGGAGAAAACAAAGAGGATTTTATCTTGAAAGTTGCCAATGCCTGCAAATACGATGTCTGGTTTTCCTTCAGTTACAGAAGCTCAAATGTGGCTTTTAGTAACTCAGTGCTGCGCAGAGCGAGAATTACATTGCAAGAACTCACTGGTCCCCTATCCCTTCTAGCGAAGGAATCATTTATTCCATAAGAATTTAAAAGCAATGGTCCTGGAAAAGCTCTTGAAAAGCACATTGCAAGTAGATACAGATTATTGTGTTTGCGTTCCGATAAGCTTCGCTGTGGTTCATCACATCAATGTTTATAGGACATTGGCTTAAATATTTCAGCATTAAATTTGACGTACACTTTTGGGGGCTTTAGAAAAATCTTAACCGAGTGCAATTTGGCACGTTTGGAGGTTTGAAACAGGGGCAGATCAAGGGAAGCACGAGTGGAAGAAATGTCACAAAATGCCCCCTTTCCAGTTTGTCATACACAGTGCAATATTTTGCAGAAATACTGTAGATGCAAGTTGCATGTAAATGTCAGTGCAAACTGCAGTAGGCTGGGAAAGTAGGCTGTATAATTGCCAGGTGTTGCATGTGGTGCTTTTCATTTGGGTACAAATAAACAGAGCCTTTGTGTTGGGATTTAATAGGTCTATCTGAGGAACCAACTCACTGCTATTTTCTTTACTAGGAAAGTAACCTGAGGGAGATGGCTTTAATTATTAATAATAATCCTTGCATTTGATATTGCGCCGTATCACATCTTTGAGGCGTCACAAAGAGCTTCACAGAATATACAGTACTGTCAAGTGGATTGACTGTACTGTACTGTGTATTTTGTGGACGAAACGCGGCAGCCAATTGTGCACGGCAGATTTATGAGCAATCTGAGCTGGGGATGTAGTTAGAATATGGAGTACAGCAGGCGTTCTTTGTCCACATGTTGTACTGTAGAGCAGTATTTCAACTTTCAGTCGCTAATTAGCAAACTGCTGTGTGCTGATAAACAGGATGTTGGGCAACTAGTTTCTACTTTGCTATAACGTGAGATGAAGCTTTCTCCGCTGTCCAGCAGGGTCTGGCGGTGGTGAGAAGCGGAAGCTCATCGTTTGTTCTGCATTTTAGGAATCAATTAGCAATTACTTTTGTCAAATCTAAACTGTTATTAAAGACAATGCTGCAGAGTTTGAAATCGATGCACGAAAATCATTAATATGTTACAAGGATGTGCTACTAATCATACTGATTAATAAGAAAGCAATTTGAGACTTCTCAAACAACAACAACAACAAAATTACATTTATAGAGCGCCTTTCACGCCGGGAAGACGTCCCAAGGCGCTGGTGTGATTAGGCAACTATTATTATTATTAAATTGTGTCGTTTGTTGATCATCTCAGTCCTTGCCATTCACTATTCCTGTTTGGCAGATGTACGCACTCCAGCAGTTAATTGGAAGCTGCTCCAAGGGTTCCTTTTTTATGATAAATTAAGATACACATGGCGTTCCTGTATAAATAAATGTGTATCAAATATCAACTCTTGTGCGTTACCTTCCAAAGCCAGAGGAGATGATTTCAGCAAGTCCTAAAAGGGTTGGAAGTTTCTGAACACTTCCACAAATAGCTGTATCCACACTTGTAACATCCTTGTACATCTTGGCCTAGTTTTTTTGGGGTAAGATATTGGTTCAATTTTTGTTTCTTCAACACTTGATTTCACTGTGGAAACCTTGCAACTTGCTGGTCAAATGGCTGTTCAACAACAACAGCAACTTGCACTTGTAGGCATGGTCAAATAGGAAAGGGACAAGGCGGAGGGATAGAGAAAGAGAGGTAGGGAGGTGCCAGGGCATGAAAGGGTTTGAAAATAAATGCGAGCATCTTGAAATCTTCCTTGCCAGACTGCACTGGCTCCCTGTCTCGCAGAGGATCGATTTCAAGATCCTCACTCTTGTTTTCTAATCCCTCCACTCCTCTGCACCCCTCTACCTCTCTGACCTCCTCTCTCCTCACAACAGTATCTGTTGCCTTCGCTCTACAAGGACTGGCCTCCTCCGTGTCCCCTGAATCCTCCGCTCTACTATCGGCAGCCGTGCCTTCAGCCACTATGCCCTGAGGCTCTGGAACTCCCTTCCTCACTCCCTTTGGCTCGCCCCCTCTCTTCCTATTTTCAGGTCTCGGCTTAAGACCGTTCTTTTTGACCTTGCTTTCGGTCACGTTTTTTCCCCCTGGCTCGGCCAAGAGATCTGTTATTGGGAAGCGCTCCGAGACGCCGTCCAGCGTGGAGGGCGCTGTATAAATCCAAATTGTTGTTGTTGAAATGATTGTTCGTAGCTTTTCATCTGGTTGCTGCCCCCATCTCAGCTCAGATGTCCGGTCAGCAATATACTGTAAAGCACTTTAAAACCAATGTGTCAAGCACAATATAAATGTAAATCGTTTAACTCTTGCTTTTTATTCTCTTCTCTTAAAGATTATGATTGAGTTTTGTGCTGGCGGTGCAGTGGATGCAACAATGCTGGGTAGGTCTCTGTCTTTCTTCTCTGTAAACATTTTAGAAATAAATAAAAGCTTATGTAATTGTGTAACAGCAAAATTATTTGTCTTCAGCGCCTTTCACTTCGGGAGAACGTCCCAAGGCGCTGAAAATGTTAATGTGGGAATGTTAATAATCTACATGGACATTCTACTGGAACCCGAATGCTTAATGTATAACGTGTTCAGGTAAAGAGCAGTGGAATGGCTATTGTTTCTTATTTGATGGTATTCTTGACAGAGTTGGACCGTGGGTTGACTGAACCTCAAATCCGCGTGGCTGCTCGTCAGATGTTGGAAGCCATTCTCTACCTTCATAATCACAAAATCATCCACCGCGACCTGAAAGCCGGCAATATTTTGCTCATGCAGGACGGTAACATTAAACTAGGTAAGGAACTGTCAACTCAAATGCTTTTCAGTCTTCTTAAGCTACACCAAATTACACTTGTATAGTGGACTTCACGTCAGAAAGTTGTCCCAAGGTGCTGGACAGTCAGGAGGTTTTGGACCTGAGCTGGGAGTGGGGGCCAGTGGGGATGGGAGGGTGTCCAAAGGGGTAATTTTGTTGTTGTCTATGTGAGAGGAAACAAATGCTAGAAGAATAGAATTTTTTTTTGTAATATCTTCACTATATCACATGCAAGGATTATTATTATATGGTTCTCCAGACGATATATACCTCTGTTTTGCTATTCAGATTTGTTCGTGGATTCTAACCCCCCTTACATACTGCTGGGTGACACTATTACTCTGTGCATTCTCTCTGTGCATGACACCGCACACTCACACAGAGGTGTTGTAGAGCCTATATTTTGGGGAACTATTCTAATATTTAACAAAGAAACCCCAAATGAAAATTATGTAAATGCTCAATCTTTTGCCATTTTTTCAAGTTTCATACTGTAATAGCCTTTTATTGTTGGAGTTGATAAGCATATGGGCGTTTCTTGCGAATGTTAGCAAGAGATGTTAACAGTGCAATCACCCAGGGTTTGTCCACTCGCTCACTGTCTTATTGGTGTATTTATAGTGCTCTGAATTGCTTGGTGGGGCATGTTATCTTAGCTCATGCATGGAAAAACAAGATTCAAGATCAAGAGATTTGGTCAACCAGAAGCTGAATGGTGAACCAATTTTTCTCTCTCAGCAGAAATTTACAATATCAATTTAAAAAGAGGAAGAACGAAAATTAGAGAGCAATTTAATTTAATTTTTAAAAAATTCTACATTGCATCAATTCCGAGTGGCCACGGTCTAAACAAAAGTTAGGTCTTTTTTTTCCCCTGAAACTGACATTTTATTTGAGACTTGTCCGTTTCCCAATTTTAAATTGTTCTGTGTTTTTAGAAAGCTGTAGTGCGTTTTGAAAGTGTTCTCACACATGCAGTAAGAAAGGTGAGATTGTTTAAACTTAATCCAACTTTACCAGAGGAAAGTACAACAACGACTTACTCTTATATAGTGTCCTCCACACAGGATAATGTCTCAGAGCGTTTGGCGGTGGCGGAGCCTGACTCTGAGCTCGGAGGGTGGGGGTAGATGACCGTAGTAAACAAGGTATAAAAGGAACGTTTTCAATCAGGACTCAAAAGGGGGTAAAGAGGGGGCAAGGTGGAGGGATTGAGGGTGAATGTAACTGCAGTATTAAGGGTGTACATAAAGATCTAATTATCATTTCTACACTGCTATAGTAAGCAAAGCAATGTTTAAACAACTCTACTAAATTGTGGACGCTACTAAATTCATTCCCTTACATAATTATTTGTTCGGATGTCGATCTTACAACATTTCCTGGGAGTTTCCTGTTTCAGTAAAGTTGCAACATTGCTGAAACAGTGGTTGAGGGCCAGCCTTTATGATGGCAGGAAATGGACTGAACTTATTTAAACCTCAACAGAAATCGTATAAAGTATTTTCCGTGCCCTATTTATGCGGGGGGGTGGGGGGAGGAATGGAGGTTGAAATGGTAAAGCCTTTTAGCCAAATGGCCTTCTATGCTAAAAGATTCTATTTCTACAATCGCCAAATTTTGACTCATGTTCACAGAGGATTGCAGATAAATCCCAATTTTAAAAAAAATTACCGATAATTACTGCGCAAACTTAAAATAGCGACGTTAAGACTGAGGATGGACGCTGCATAAGAATACCTATGCTACCCAAAGTACAGTAGTTCATTTCCACCCGCTGGCGAACGATATAATAGTGAATGTTGTGACATTAAATGGATAAATGATCCCTATTTTTCAGCAATATGATAACGAAACAACGTTGACTGAAGAAAGGTTAAGCGAGGTCTATCTGTAGTGGATATTTACCAAAACTTCACATGATTAAAGGCTCAGAGCTTTTTGCTTCCACAAATATCTTAACTTCAGAATCCGAGCCACCTTGACGGATTAATTGTTACTGTTGCCGATTTGTTGAATAACAAGATGATTACTTTATTCTTGGAAGCCTTCAGATAAGCAAACAAAATCCCGTGGTGATAAGTTGCCAGTTATCACTATTCCTATCTCGCCATTCTTGCGAAGGAGTGCAGAACCTTTGTGTTTCGAAACTATTTATTATGACAAAACTGAGATGTGTTCAAGGTTAAAGTAGCACAAAGTTATTGTTGTCTCACTGGTTACATGAAAGCAAGCACACTGACCATTCTCCTTATTGCTAATCAGATCGTGGGTTGCAATGCTTTTTTCCTGTTCTGTTCATGACAGATCAGGAGGTGGGGAACAAACTTGAAATCTTTCCCAAATTCCCTGCAATGGCTCGAATGGTAATTATGTTTTTTTTTCACAGCGGATTTTGGCGTTTCAGCAAAGAACACAAAAACTCTTCAAAAGAGGAATTCTTTCATTGGGACACCTTATTGGTAAGCCGACATTGACGTGGAACCCTGAGGTTAGGGCAAGCTTGGGTTTGTGATTTCTCCCGCGGCCACTGAGACTTTTCTAACATGTGCTGAGGCATGAGGCATGAGGGTTTGTTAGAACACAAAGATACCAATGATGGGAAGTTGTAGCTGTCGACTTGACGTTGGAAAGCAGTGGAGATTCTTCGACAACTTGCACGCAGGCAATTTGCCACAAAAAACCTAGAATACAAAATTACACTTGCACAGCGCCTTTCACATCGGGAAGGTGCTGGATAGTCAGGTATGGGGAGAGGGTGGGGGTGGAGGTGTTGGTGGAGGGCAGGGAAAGGAAAGCGGCTGGAGAGAAGCGCCTTGAGGCTTGCCTTGAAGGAGGCAAAGAGAGAAGGAAATGTGGGATGGAGGGAGGGATGGAGTTCCACAGAGGAGATCATTGGTGATTGAATCACTACAAGATTGAAGGCAAGATTCATATGTTTTTCTTCTGTAAACACACTATTTTTCTCAATGATTTGCTTGTAGGATGGCTCCGGAAGTCGTGATGTGTGAAACTATGAAGGACACACCGTACGATTATAAATCTGACATCTGGTCTCTGGGTATAACGTTAATCGAAATGGCTCAGATAGAGCCGCCTCACCACGAGTTGAACCCGATGAGAGTTTTGCTGAAAATTGCTAAGGGGGACCCTCCGACATTGGATAATCCTTCCAGATGGTAAGAGCTGAATTTCTCCAGAGAGAGGAAAATAAACTGCAAAACCTTTGAAAAGCCATTCATTTTGTTTGCTAATGCCAACAATTCAATACAATTTTCACTGGGTTTCATATTCTGATCGTACGGCACTATGTAATTGGCTCAAACTCTGAGCCCCCCACCCCTTCAATGTTTTGTGTAATTGCATTAGGAAAGGTAATATCTGGATGTTTTGCTGTTCTGTCTCTCTCTTCCCTCTCCACCCCACCCTTCTCCCAAACGTGACATAACTTCATATCAGTTGAACAACATTTTTTTTTAAATGATCTGCTTTGTTTGAAGTGGTTTTGCTAGTTATCTGTGACGGTACTTTGAAGTCTTTTTTTCTCTTATTTGTCTTCATTCCTTTGATTCAGTCGATTACTGTGATTGAATTCGTGGATCGAAACTGCTCTTTAAGCCTTTGGGAAACGCTTGTATCTTCTCCAGGTCTAAAGACTTTAAAGATTTCCTCAAGCAAGTGCTGGATAAGAATCCAGAAACCCGTTTAAATGCGAGTCAGCTGTTGGAGGTAAGACGTTTGTGATGGTAATTCTGCTCAAATCCAAATGAAAGTATTTTAAAATGAAGGCAGATTGCTCTCTTCATTGAAATGAATATCTGGCAGAAAAAACAATCTGGGAGCAAACTAATCAGTTGACTTGATTAGAACTAAATCCTCGCTCTATTTGTTAACCATAAGATTTTCACCAGTTGCTGAACATTTGGGGGGCAAAATACCTCCAACTAGTAGTGACTACTTTTGTGTAGACCTTATCTGAGCTTTCGCAAACATTATTTTCCAAGTAAATAAGACTGTTTTCAATAATCTGCTTCAGATTTAAGTGGATGAAGTCAGACAGTGAAATATGCCATGCTAAACTGTTTAGAAATGTCTGCTGATGAACCCTGAAGGGAGTTTTAATACTTCCCATGTGCAACGTCAGATGGAATCCGACATCTGTGGTAATGTGATGGTAGCTGTTAAACAATGAGATGTCTGTACAGTTAACTGCCGGCAATCAGATAAGAGGAGGAAGACTTGTGTAAACGTGATCCTCCAACGATTAGCACTATTCCTACATATGGTTTATAGCAACCAAGAAAATATTTTCTTTCTGTATAGAACAGTTTGGCTAAATAATAATAATCATCCTTGTGTTTGATATAGCACTTTTCACATCTTATCAACGTCTCAGAGCGCTTCAGAGAATAGACTGTAAAGTGAACTGACTGTATGTATTTGTGGGTGAAAATTTCTGTATATTTTGGAAAATAACAGATTCGGGCACTTAAGGTTTGGCTATACTCAACTGTCATGAATAATATCCATCATCAAACTCATTGAAAAGGTCGACCTTGTATGCTCTTTATAATGTGCTTTTTAAGAGTGCCTGAAGTGTTGACAAAATACACTTGACTTGGATCCATCGCGATCGGCGAGCTCTGATTTTTGGTTCTACTGGAATGTTGTTCCCACTCATTAGTATTTGACTTTATTATGGAATTAGGTTTCGTAGTTGGGATTGAATAATGTGATTGCTTGGAGAACACAATGTTCTTTATTCAGCAATATTCAAACTCATTATAATACAAATGCTGCTGAAAGTGTTTACTGTGGTCTTTTGTTGCTACCACATTCAGTTAATCACATGCAATATCCTTTAGCTTTGCATTGTACAGTGATATAGTTAATATGATGGGAGTCCTGGTGAATTCCTTCAAAACATTTGATGGTGTCAATGAATAAATACCAATCAGAGACACAATATTTCATCTGTTGTGGTTGTGTTCTTCTCCCCCCCCTCACCCCCCACGCACCACCACCACCACCCACCGCTACTTAAAATGAGAGACATAATTAACAAAAACTACAACAAAATTACACTTGTGTAGCTCCTTTCATGTCGGGGGGATGTCCCAAGGCGCTGGGACATGACTGAAAAATGAAGTGGAACAGGCTCCCAATGTTTAAATGAATTGTGTTGTCAGCTGTTCAATCTTTCTCGTTTGAACAGCATCCCTTTGTGAGGAGTGTGACTGACAGCAAGCCCCTCAGGGAGCTGGTAGCAGAGGCGAAAGCTGAAGTCATGGACGAGATTGAAGACAACCGCGAGGAAGATGATGAATCAGACCATTTGTCAGTAAGTGACGACTTGAAATTATCCAGATCAGGGGATGGTCAACCTGTGGGCTGAGTGTAATGCACACGTTCCTGCCGCCTATGTCTGTCTGGCCCGTTTTGAGACGTCTAGGAGATGTGAAAAGCGCGATATCAAATGCAAGTATTATTATTATCATCACGTAACCCAATGGTGGGAAACCCGCATAACTTTTCTTGATTATTTCATGATCGATACCCCCACCATAAATATCGTCGCTCATTAGCTACTCCAAAACGCTACCCAGAGTGCAGGGCGCTATTTAATAATAATCCTTGCATTTAATAGAGCGCTTTTCACATCTTCTAGACGTCTCAAAGCGCTTCACAGAATATACTGAAAAAGTGAATTGATTGTATATTTGTGAGCAAAGTGTGGCAGCCAATTGCGCACAGCAGTGTCCCCACAAACAGTCGTGGATTGAAATGACCAATTTTATTAGTTTTTTTTTTGAAGGGATTATTATTACGTGTGTGTGTGTGTGGAGTAAGGAAATTTGCCCAGGGTTTCACCCTGACCTGGCTGGATTCGAACACAAGTCTCACACTTGCCAGGCGAGCGCTCTAACCACTGAGCTACAGGAGCTCCAATATGAATGCAAGGTGGTGGTGTTGTTCAGTAAACCAAACCTTGATTTAACACATACTCGCCTAGACGCGTGCAAATGTTCCAACAGTCACTTCACAGGATGTGAGTTGGCCACCACTTAATGCAGTCTGTTTGTGAACAGCCTGGATACAAACTTGTGCGTTTTGATACCAGCGAGGTTTTGATGATTGTTTTGCAATCCAAATTAGGATAACCCCACTTCTAGATCTACTAACATCACATAAATGTTTTGTGAGCTAATACAGGGTAATAGGATGTTTTCTGCGAAAGTTAAAAATCCCTTAACAAAAAAATATGTTTCTCCCCATTAGCCATCTTCAGGTCATACTCGTGCTTTGTCTGAGCTGAGTCAGATCAGTCTGGATGCAGAAAAGCTTCCCAAGACTCCAGAACCTGCGGATGTCAATGGAGTGAAGGCTGAAGGTGCCAAGGTTCAAGCTGACAAGTCCAGCGATGAGGGCATCTGCAGCAGTGACAGTGACAAGGCGGAGAGCGAGAACTCTGTGAAGAGCAGGAGTACAGACTCGGGAATCGAAGACGGAAAAGTCAGCCCCGGCGCGCAGGACAAGTCTGAAAAGGATGCGCAGGCGGACGAGAAATCGAATGACGTCCACATTTCCGCACGAGCTTCGGAAGAGATCAAACCACCGGCGGAGAGTTCCCCTCCGCGGGAGCAAAACTTGCCGGATGTCTGTGTGTCTGCTCAGATCGATGATGCCGCCGATGCAAAGAATGGGGATGTTTTCCTGAGGGCCAGGGAAACTAAAACGGATGAAAATCTCCCTCTGAACGAAATACTGGATTCCACTGGTCAAAAATCCAAAAGGGATTCTGACTGGGGCAGTGTGTCTGCCTCCGACAGCATTGACCTGACTATCTCGCTTTCAGCGGACCTTTCAGTGAACAAGGAAACTGGTTCCATTTCCATACGGGTAAGATTTCTGTTGTTCTTCTCGTGTTGAAATCCCAGGGAATCGCTGCCTTACTGACATTGATCACACCAGGCCTCGCCAGACTGCACTGGCTCCCAGTCCCGGAGAGGATCGATTTCAAGATCTCACTCTTGTCTTCAAATCTCTTCACTCCTCTGCGCGCCCCCCTGCCTACCTCTCCGACCTCCTCTCTCCTCACTACTGTACCACGTTGAATTCTCTCCACCGGTGGCTGTGCCTTCAGCCACTATGCCCCGAGGCTGTGGAACTCCCTTCCTCACTCCCTTCGCCTCGTCCCCCTCTCTTCCTATTCTCGGAGCCAATATTCTCACATTGGTTTAATAATGTGTCCTACTCTCAAAATAAAAGGTCTCAAGACCGTTCTTTTCGACTGAGCTTTCGGTCACCTTTTTCCCCCTCCCCCCCCCCATCCCCGGCTCGGCCCCGGGATCCGTTATTGGGAAGCGCACCGTCTATATAAATCCAAGTTGTCGTTGAGTGTCGGCATTCAAGGGAATTGTGTCATTTGCTTCTGTTTCAATTTGAAATCGTGGTTCAGAGCTTTCGTTGTTGACCACCGATCCACCTTTGCGATTTGCGTGCCGATTTCTCACCAGTAAGCAGCTATTTGTTTGCTCTCCCAGAACGCCAAAGCACACAACAAAACTCTGAAACGAACCCGGAAGTTTGTGGTCGACGGAGTTCAAGTGAGCGTCACAACGTCGAAGATTATTGGTGAAGATGAAAAGAAAACCGAAGAGATGCGATTCCTCAGGCAAGTGGAAAGGATTCTCTTTTGTTTCTTACATTGTCCCAAAACATCCAGTATTACTTTTGCAAAAACTCGTTTGTCTTTACTGCCATCCAGTACAATTAATGTCTGGGTCGTGCAACAACGCATTGGACGAGGACATGAAGCAAATCTGACGACAATCATCGTTTCATTTGATACAGCCTTATCACGTCTTTGAGACGTCTCAAAGAGCTTCACAAAGTATACCGTAAAGTAAATTGACTGTATATTTTGTTGCCGAAACGTGGCAGCCAAATGCGCACTGCACTGTCCCACAAACAGTTGTGGATTGAGTAACCAATTTAGTATTTATTTCTCTTTAATTTGGTTTGAATGGATTGGTACCCCCATATTTGCCAATTGACTAATAACCTGGGTTCCTACTTACTGCTAGGTAAACAGAAGCATGTGGAGTAAGGAAACCTGCTCAATGTTTTGCCCAGTCTGGGAATCAAGCCCAAGTTCTTTAACTTGGTCTAACCACCATAAACAGTGGGTGATAAATGAGTGGAAAATGAACAGTTCACGGTGATGTGGGGAGGCTGATCATGAATATTTTTGAATCGATAGGCGACAGGAACTGCGGGAGCTGAGATTGCTACAGAAGGAGGAACATAGAGCCCAGACTCAACTGACTGCCAAACTACAGCAGCAACAAGAGCAAATGCTTCGCCGATTTGACCAAGAGATGAATGTATGATTTTATTATTTTGCCTCTTCTAATTTTCTTTTCTTTTTAAATGAAGTGACAATGACTGTTTGCTGGAGGCTTGATTTGCAGTTTCTATCTGAGGTGATCTCGGGTTGGCGATAGAAATATGGCCATCTTGTCACCCGCTATCTATCAGCTGTCAGCGATCCTTATGCTTTCAGTCAGTAGAGTGATTTGCGCTGTTGATTTAGCAACATGTCCTTGCGTATCTGTGCCTCTGGATAGATACACATGATTGTTAAAGATCTGGACATTCATTGCAGTCCATATTATTGATCTTCCCTTCTAAAATGCACGCTCTTAAGATACGTCGATTGAACATTTTGGTTCCAAGCCGCGCCTTTGTGTGAAAGAATAATTTAACCCGTTCCTTCGAATTTTGAAAATGGAATTGTATAACTGCAGGAATTTACTGCGCAGAAGAAAGCCTTTCGACCCATCGTGTCTGTGCTCGTTCCTTTTGCGAGTGAGGAGATATTAGAGTTGCTATGTGTTTTTTTTTAATAAATATATGCAGGGAAAGAAAAAGTTCTTTGACACAGAGTTGGAAAACTTGGAAAGGCAACAGAAGCAGCTGATTGAGAAGATGGAGCAGGACCACACAAGCCGTCTTCGTGACGAGGCCAAGAGAATTAAGGCTGAGCAAGAAAAGGAATACGCCAAATTCCTGGAGCAGCTGAAAACCCAGAAGAAAGAAGTAAGATTCGAGCAAGTTTTAGTCCCAACGGGTGTCTGTGTGTGGGTTTTTTTTCTCCCTCCCCCCCACCCCCCCCCCCCCTTTCCCACCTAAATTTCCTGAAACTTTTATGTCGGGGTTTGAAACTTTCAGAATGGGAAACTTTCCAATCACTTGTGGTCTGGTCTCTCTGTTTGAAATGAATGCGGTGATCAAGGTAATTTACTAATCATGAATGTTGCTGTATCTCGTGGGTTTGAGAAAATTTCAACCGATGTAATCTGAGATCTTAATCTGATTTGTTTGGAAAAATGCAGGAGCATTGTGTGTGTTTAACCTCTCACTCTTTTTTCTTTCTTTGACTCGTCTATCTCTTCTGTTACTGGTTTCTGAACACTTTTAGTGAACGTCATTCTGTCCTGATCTCCTTTCAGTTGAAGCAGATGGAATTTAAGGTGCACAGGAATGTGGGGTTTTATTGTGGGAAACATTTTTATTGGGAATGAAAACAGTCATCTACATCTCATCTTTGGTGCCTGAAGTTATGTTATAACTTTGTTATCCTCTGCATCAATCGAAATACTTGGGTGTGATATAAACTGGGATTTCAGTCCTCTCCATCAGCCATTTCACTTCAAATTATGCACGCATTTCTGTTTCTCAGATGTAACGTTTTTTCGTACTGTTTTAAAATTCTGTTTCTCCCCTTCTCTTCAGGACTCCAGTACTAAAGCTAAATGGGTGGACACCCAATCTATATAGGCTCTGTGTAGTGAGACAATATCTCGCTATAATGACAATGTGCTAGCAACAGCACATTGAAGCAATACTCTCATCTCTTCTTGTAGGGAAATTACTTAATTTCCCTTGGTCTGGCATGATTGAGATGAGCTGTTTAACGTGCAAACTCACTCACTCACTCACTCACTCACTCACTCACTCACTCACTCACTCACTCACTCACTCACTCACTCACTCACTCACTCACTCACTCACTCACTCACTCACTCACTCGAGTTTTGGAGAAAATATGAAGAGTTTTTAAACAAAACAATTTTTAATACCTGGAGAATTCTGGGATTCTCCTCTGTAACCCCTAGGAACTTTGAGAGCACCAATATCAGACAAGATCCCGGTAGCAGAATTTCTAGGTTTCTAGCTTCATTCATATAAGCACAACCATCTCCTATCCAGTTTGTTGGTGTGATCTGATGAGGGTTGAGATCTAGTCTGGGGACACACGTGGAAGTGTCGATCCTAATCTTGTAATCATGTCCCTGAACCTTGTAGTAGTGGAGTCCGTTCAGGCAGGAACAGAGAGGTAAGTGCTTTCTTTTCAACCAGCGAGAGCTCACTTTCTATCAGTTGGGGCATCGGAGGAGAAACAGCCCAGCTTCAAAGTGTGATGGAAATCAAGGAATTTTCATAACTTCAAAAGCATTTTTTAAATGGTGCAGCATATTTGCTCTGAGACATATCCAAATTCCAGGGGCCAGAAATGACCCTAAATAGCCAAACCCAATTCTTGTCCCATATATAGCCGTATGGTTGTACCGGGGTTTATTCCTGTCGATCAGCACAGCCCCAAAATGATTCAGAGAAGAACAACTCATTTTGCCAAACCCATGAAGACTTGTGTATGTACTCTTCCTTTCCCTTGTCGTTTCAGTATCTCTCTTTATGAAATTAAAAAAAACACACCAGAAAATGAGGCACAAATTCAATTAATAAAAGAAACGTCACTCCGAGCAGACTTGTATTTTGTAAGAAATGTTGAAGTGGTGGAAGTACTTCAGCTTTGGATGATTCTTCATTTTCTTCAACTCTTTTAATGCCTTGCTTCCCTTCTCTACATACCTCCCTTCCACCAAAACACCTTTCACTTTATGTAAAGCAATATTGTGGTAAAGGGCCTCGGTGTCTGTCACTTAAATGAACTGACAATAAAATGGCTTTAGTTTAACTTTAGGCCACGATTATTTGGCTAAGTTTCTATTTGGCTTTACTGTATTTAGTATTGCTCTTCACGCTCTCTCCTGACATCTCTACGTTCAGTGAGGATTATTAGGTTATCCGCTAAAATGTGTACTTTTTTGTTGTACATTAGGTAAAGAGTGAGGTTGACAAACTTCCCAGACACCAACGCAGAGACAGCATGAAACAAAAAATGGGAGAATTTTCACAGAAGAAACATGCACAGGTAGCAGCAGTAAATAGAAATAATACATTGCAATAGCCTGAAAAATCAACTAAGTAAACTGGTTCCAGCCCAGTCTCAAGCTGGTCAAAATCCAATGAACCCTCCTGCTCCCCTCCACCCCCCTCCTCCCCTAAACCTCTCAATCCCATAGCATCTATTTTCCCTTTTATCCCATTAAAATATTTAATCCTGTCCCTAACTGTGGCACAGAAGCCTTTAACCACATACTGAAGGCTTAAATACCTTCCCTAACTACCCTTTATCAAAGGAAATGGTATAGTTTTTACTAATTAATATATCGATAGCCGTCCCCTCCTCGTGAAATGCCTGAATTTATAAGTAGAGATGCCAAACATTTTTCCTCATCAAGAAAGGTTCTGGTGGCCCAGCTCTAAGACACTTGAATAGGTTTGTGTTTCGAACTCTTTGGTTTAGTAGCAATGTTTTGGGGGATGTAATGGATAGAAGGTCGTCTGCCTTTTATTTCAGTCACAAAGAAAGACTGAAACTCAAGGCAAATTTACTTTCAGCCCTCGAACAACGATGGATTCTAAGCTTGATGACGACCCCTGCTTTTGAATCGTGGGCTTCACTTGCTGCTTGTTCATTCTTTTACTGTGGAGTGAGATGGATGGTGTTGCCCAGGATCAGCTTGTGAACATGAGCTGCCCCTTTTTTTTTGTTGTTGTCCACAAGACCACCCACTGTCCTTCTGATGGATTAACCTCTTAGAGAAACGCAGGCTTTATCTGCGGTGAGGTTTTTGGCAATCCCGTGGTTGCCGGGAGTGTTTTGATCTCTTTCTCTTAACTCTGGCAATGGTAATGATCTATTTGGGCCAACCCATCTTGTGTGAAAATGAGTTGGGCCCTGTGTGTTTGTATGGAATGATTAGGTTTACAGCACAGAAGGAGGCCAATTGAACTATTCACCAGATATGCACTGTGATTGGATCACTTTAAATAATGCCAGTATGCATTGCTAATACCTTCACCGCAATATTTTACACGACGAAAAACAGTGGCCTTGTGTTTTATTTGATATTTCCTTGACTTATGAGAAATTAAATTCACTGTAATTTGGGTTACAAACTGATGAAGCAGGGAAGTGAATGCGGCAATTAAGTATCGATCGACCTTTTTGTTGAAGATATTTTGGTAATTTTTTTTAAAAAACAGTGATATTCTCGAATATAGCGTAACAGATAGTAATGAGGTTCCTATACAGTAAAACCTTGATAAACCGACATTCCGAAACCTAGCAACTCCCAGAAACCGGCAAGATCTCGAAATATCCAGAAGCTCACGTGTTTGGGGCAGGGCTCACGTGGCTCACGTGATGTATGGGGCAGGGCTTCCCCAGCCGTTTCTTAGGGTTGGTTTCCAAATATCGGCAAACTCCGAAATCCAGGAGGTGAGTGGGGCCCAACCATGCTGGATTGTCGAGGTTTTACTGTACCAAATTCCAATAGTAGCCTGTTCTTTTTTAAAAAAAATCATAATATCATTGCTTTTGCGGGTTAAATGCCCAAATGTTCTTATTAGCAATGGACAAGGAGCTTTTAATTTGGGTTATGTATATATTTATGTATATATATATTTATGTACCTGTATATATTTATCTAGCTGTATATATTTCTGTATATATTTATCTGGGACGCTTATGGAACGGTCGGTCATATTTGCTCTGCTCTTGTTTGCTTTTCATCCTTATTTTTGCTAAACCAACCAAATCTCGACTGACCCACACGGAGCTCTTAAAGGTTGGATAATGTCTGAAGGTTTAGTGCATCTCTCGCCAACTTGGAGGTATTTCCCACCCAATGGAAATGTTGGATGGGCTTGTTAGACTGTGCTCTTCCCAAGAGGCTCTACTGCGCATTTGTGCAATACCAGCTATGAGATCTCAACACGACCATCAACAACAAGTTACATTTGTGTTTCCTTCTGCTGTGAAAGGCGGCATCCAAATGCAAATTGTTGTTGTTGAGATGCTCGAGATGCTGACTTACAGGCTTCAGGCACTAAAAACAACAACGGCCAATTTCCAGGACTACATGTCACCCGCGATGTCACTTCCTATGTCTTGTGTAGGAAGTGATGTGGTCGGTGGCCAAAGGTTAGCCATGTTTTCAGGATTTGTTTAATGTCCCGTCTGAGATGTTGGGACCCAAGTGATCCTGTTATAATGGTTTCCCTCGAATGGTTGTGCTTTTAATATTATATAATATTAAAAAAGTTAATTGTTCATTCTGTTAAACCCTGTTGTTTGACTTCTGTGCATTTTCCTACATGGACTATGCGGCTTCATGACCTATGTTCAGGCTGCTCTGTGAAATGGACCTTTAGTTTCCTTTCAGCTCCACTGTTCTCTCGTGATTATTACCTGCTGTGGTTCCTGTACGTCAGAAATCTCTTGTCCTTTTCTGATTCTGTATTCCCTGATCACTGGCCATGCATCATGTGTGTTGCAAGTCGTTCGGTAATGTATTGTGTTTTGTTGTTCACTGTCTTCTTTGGATCTTTGGTGTGCTTCTTATACCTGTGCCTTCCAACCCTCAATGACTTGTGTTCTTCACAGATTAAGACGATGGAAATGAATGTTTTCGGTATATTGCAGGCAGTCAGTCCAATCTTTGACCAGTTTCCTTTTCTAGAGAGACCGTAGCTAATGAAGGCGCAGTGGACTACATTGCAAAATCTTAAATGATCATCAATGGACTTTTCTCAATGACTCCCATTAACGTCCCGAAATACCAAAAAACAAAATTTGTATTCTTGTCCAGGATCAAGAGTTTCAATCCAAGCAGCACCTGGAGCTGGATCTGGCGCTGAAAAAAATAATTGCACAAAATAAAAAGGAAATTTCTGACCAGGAACGAGAGTGCCTTGCAAAGAAACAGCAGCTGATGAGAGGTACAGTAATCATGACAATAATCATTCCTTGCATTTGATATAGCGCTTTTCACGTCTTCTAGAGTATTGGCGCACTTGTGCTGTAACCCGCCACCTTGGGTCTCTTGCAGAAAGAGAAGCCGCCATCTGGGAGTTGGAAGAACATCATCTGCAGGAGAAACACCAGTTCCTCAAACAGCAGTTGAAGGATCAGTACTTTCTGCAAAGACACCAATTGCTCAAGAAACACGAGAAGGTAACAGTGCAGATGTAGGAAACGACCAGTGTTGGGTCCATCGCCTGATTATCGATGTCTTTTTTTTAAAAAAAAACAATCTCTGAAGGTTTCTTTAGATGTCATTAAAGTACATTTTCCAGGTTGCGGCTGGAAATGCCAATTTTCCAAACGGTTGTAAGCCCACAAATGGGTCAGTGCTTTTTGGGGAGGATAGGACAGGGCCAAATAGCATATTTGGTACTTCTGTTAAAGGGATCAATTTTTCATCTGTGACAACAACTTCCTCCCCTTGCCAGAGGGTAGCGTCCCAGAGCGCTTGACCCGCAAGTCACTCCCAAGTGTTCGCAGCCAAGCATAATCCTCTTACTTAATAATGATCCTTGCATTTGACACAGAGCTTTTCACGTCTTCTAGACGTCTCAAAGAGCTTCACAGAGTATACTGTATGTTTTATGGGCGAAACGTGGCAGCAAATTGCGCACAGCAGTGGCCTACAAACAGACGTGGATTGAAATGACCAATTTATTATTTTTGTGAGGGATTATTATCAGGCGTGTGCAGTCAGGAAACTTGCGCAAGGTTTCTCCCTGCCTGGAATTGAACCCAGGTCTCTCGCTTGCAAGGCAAGTTCTCTATCCATTGAGCTACAGGACTTAACCGGAGTTTGGCTTCAGTCGGTGACTTTATCTTCATGTGTCTTTGCATCGCAGGAGCTGGAGCAGATGCAACGCTACAATCAGCGAATGATCGAGCAGTTGAAAGTCAGACAGCAACAGGAAAAGAATAGACTTCCCAAAATCCAGAGGAGCGAGGGCAAGACCAGAATGATGATGTACAAGAAGAGTCTGCGCATTAACTCCACAGGCAGTCACACGGAGGATCGAGAGAAAATAAAACAGGTGGGATTAGGCTCTCAATGAACATTTGAAGAGGACAAATTTGCAAATTTGGGAGAGAATGGGATCAATGTGCCGAATGGTCTCCTTCAGTAAATTTCTAGATTAAATTTCTAGATTAGGGCGTCCCAATAGAGAAAACACAACATGTAAATGAAAGTTGGTGTTTTTCCATTTGTGATAGGCTTACTCTAGAGCTGCTACTTAATCATTAAAATTACACAACAACCTGAATTGATATAGTGCCCTCCACGCAGGTAGCATCTCAGGGCTGGATTGTAACTTAATTCTCAGACATTGAAGAAATCATGGATAAATTATCCCATTTATTTATTCTCCCTCAGTAAATCATGCTCTGTTGATAAACATTCTGGTGGTGTTACATGTTAACTCAATCTTGTATAAACCTTTTCAAGCATCGAAAGCCTTGTTTTCTAACCACATTAACTATGTTTTTTGTTTAGTTTGACCAGGAATATTTATGACTGTTAGTTTGTAGGCAAACATTTTCTGTTGAAAAACAATGTTGGTGTGGCCAGTGCGTGAATTCTAATCCTGAATTGGAGATATGTGAATGATTTCAACCTATGGAACTTTAGTTGAGCTGGGCAAGACCTTACTAAGTTTCCATCAGAAACTTTTGTCGGGACAATCCTTCAGATGTTTTTAAAATGAGCCTCTGCATAAGAATAATCCTTGCATTTGTTATAGTGCTTTTCACGTCTTCTAGATATTGAGTATATACTGTACTTCCCTTTCTGTTGCTTATTACTGTTCAACTGAGTAGCTGAAAGCATAAAGATTGGCTGCTTCTATCTGTCTACAATCCTGACAGATCTATGCGCAATAATGCAGCCCAGCAGGTCAGGCAGCATTTATGGAGAGAGGGAAATGAGTTAAGGTTTCAAAGTCGATGATTTATCGTCACAATGAAAGGCTGTTGTGTGCAAGGAACTTCCCTGACCTGACCACTCGCATCTCCAGCCACAAATCTTATGGGCCATATTATCTCCAAGGCGATGACGGTAGTGATGTAGCTTTAATCAGTTGAGTTTATCTTTGTGTTGGGTTCACTGATTAACGGTATATTAATGGTTTGATTTTTTCCCCTCCTCCACAATCGAAGTTTGGACAACAAGAAGAAAAGAGACAGAAAATGGAAAAACAGACACAGCTGCAGAAACATGAAGCCCAAATGAGAGACATGCAACTCGAGTGTGAGAGCAACATCCAGGAACTTCAGCAGATGCAGGTGATGTGTCTGCCTCTTTTGTGGCTCTACTTCCACAATACAATGTGCTACAGTGACAGAATAATAATAATAATAATCCTTACATTTTTATATAGCGCTTTCCACGTCTTCTGGGCGTTTCAAAGCGCTTTACAGAATACACTGTAAAGTGAATTGGCTGTATATTCGTGGGCGAAACGCGGCAGCCAAATGTGCACAGCAGTGTCCCACAAACAATCGTGGATTGAAAATGATCAATTTATTATAGTTTTTTTTTGTTGTATGGATTATTATTAGGCGGGTGGATTAAGGAAACTTGCCCAAGGTTTCGCCCTGACCTGGTTGAATTCGAAACGCAGGTCTTACACTTGTAAGACGAGCGCTCTAACCCCTGAGCTACATGCTTTGAAGCCAGTTGGATTGACGTAGAAGAACATTCATTCTCAATGTTGTAGTAATAATAATAATAATAATAATAATAATCCTTACGTTTGATAAAATGCCTAATCAGGTGTTCAAGATGTCCAAAAGTGCTTTGAAGAGTATACTGTTAGTGAATTGACTGGTATTTTCTCAGTGAAATGCGGCAGCCAATTGTGCACAGCAGTGTCCCATCAACAGTCGTGGATTGATTGACTAGCAGTTAAATTATTTAGCAGTTAAACTAATCGCCCCATAATTCTTTCAGAACGAAAAGTGCCATCTTCTGATTGAACATGAGACTCAGAAGCTAAAATCAATTGATGAAAACCACAATCAGCAGCTGAAGGAATGGAGGGAGAAGCTGAGGCCAAGGAAGATGGTAAGATTTACACCAGACCTTACAATGCGCTGTTAAACAGCGAACTCTTGAGTTTCTGTGAGACTGACTTGACTATCTGACGCCCAGCCTATCGGGGAAGCAAAGCAGAGGGAGTTTGTGTGGAGTGAGAATCTTAATTGAATCCTAAGGAGTGAGAATCCTAACTGGATCTCACTGGCTGAGGAGCGAGGACACCTTATTGCTTTTGGATTGTTAAGTCGTTGCAAAATTTATATTACATTGTCCCTGCCTCCACACCGCAGAACATCAGGCATTAAAAAGTGAATGTTTCTTAAAATGTTTTATGAAGTCTCCATTACGTCAAATATACAGCTTCCGAAAGGCTGTGCTTGGCACCATTTAAGACAGCAAATCTGGACTTGATATTACAGCAGATTGGGAAGATATCCTGACACAATGAAGGATTTAGGATCTGCTCGCTACAGTCTCCGGGATATTTAACTGAATGGTTTTGAGCGGCGTAGAATATTAAGCGTTTGCGGTTGTGGGATATTGGCTACTTTTTCGTTCATTGTATACGATTATCTCAAGGGTTTCTCTGTGTGTCCGTGCCTTGTTTCAAAAGTTGCAATACAGTTAGGAACTTTGATTATAAATCTCTCGATCAGGAGGAAACACAGAATTCTGGGCAATGCAAACCCAATGGGCTGGGTTTGGGGGTGAGTATTAGCTCAAAACATTTTCACTTACGGTGTTTACAACGCAGTTTCTCAAACATATAATCAGCGATTGTGAAGCCGTAGTTAAGTGGGGAGTGTGAATTTACCCTAAACTGTGTGACCAAATTAACAGCTTATTCGCATCTGCTGATTAATGTGCTACGTCGGCTGAGTATTGCTTTTGCTAATTATGAAAGCATAGAGCCGATTTGTTTCCCTTAGTGATAAATAGAACTCTTGTTTTCCAACTGAGGTAATTACTGGAATATCCTAAAATATTGAATTTGTTGCATGTTGTCGAGCATCTTATTGGGGGTTTAAATTCATTTTTTCTAAACATTTTTTTTGTAAGAAATGTATCATATTTTGTATGATTTTATGAAAATCATACCATCATTCCAAAGTCAAGCTAAACTTTAGACGTTGCTTCAAAAGCAAATACTGAAATACAACTGACCAAAACTTACAGAATCTCATATGAAGAACTGTGTATATTTTATAATATTAAAAAGTATATTTTTAAACAGTTATTTTGTGCTGAATTTAAAGCCCTGGTTTGTGTGAATGAGAACATTGATGTTCGAGGCTGGATTAGCAATTACTGCAGTTAAAATGATTTGAAACAATCATTGTGTTGATCAGTAAATTCGAATGATATAACCATGAATGTTATGAATTGCCCTGATTTTTTGGGGGGGAAATTACTGCATTATTTTTGCAGTATTCAGTAATTGCAATGGTGGATCAGACCTTAAAGGAATGCAATGATATTTTACAATTATTTTTGAACAATCATTTCTGAATAAAAGTCTTGCACTTGAATAAGATAATCAAATGATTGATGGTAAATTGCCTGGAGTTTTGTTAGGATCCTACAAAGCTTTTACAGCGCAGAGAGAAACCCTTCTGTGCATTGTCTGCTTGTGCTGCCTTGCCCTGCTGGAGAGAGCCAATCTAACCCTATTCTCTTGTTCTCTCCCAGTACCCTTTTAATACGTTGTTCATTCCTTTTTGACGGTGCGATGGGTTCTAATGGTTCTGTGTTTAATGCAGGCTTTGGAGGAGGAACTGAGCCAGAAGAAGAAAGATCAAGAAGTTTTCTTCAAACTCAGCGAAGAAGCAGAGTGTCAGAGTCCAAGTTCCCCAAACAAGATTGCCAAATTTTTTCCCTTTACGTCCGAACAGACCTAATCGTTGGCGTTTCAAGGAGGTCCTGGGTACCACCACTGCTGTGCTTGCTTTGACCTCGGGATTGTAGAGATGTGATCAAGCCGTTAATTTATATATATATTTTTTAACTTAAATGCATTCAACAACCCTTTTTTGTTTGTTTTGGGAAGGAAAGCACTGCTGTATTTACTACTGATGTCCGATTGACACGAGAATAAGATGGGTTCACGTTCTTGTATTCACCATGTTCCACAAAAGAATTCTATGTGTACTTGCTGTGGTAACAAATGTATTCTGAATCCTGCCAATGGAAAAATTGTTGTTGAGGGAAGCTTTTCTTGTTAAGTTTCTAGCAGACTTTTTGTACTCTGTTTTCTAAGTTTGGTCTCTGCATGATTAGATAAGGAAAATGCTGATTTATAAAGCAACTTTTTTATATAAAAAAAAGATTAGTTTGTAATCAAGCCATTTTTACATTTTTTTTCCTAATAGAACAATGCCAATCAGCAAAACTTCATGGGAGGGGTGGGGGGGAGGAAGAGTTCCCACTATTGTTAACCACTATGTAAATATATTGCTAATAAAACCTGTAACTGGAACCATTTGATATGCTTGAGTCTTGTGTTGCATAAAGCAGGTGATCTCAGTGTAGATATTCATCTGGGAGATTCCTATCTGAATATTTGCATTGACGATTTCACACATGAGTTTTGACACTTGTATCTGGGACAGTTTGAAAGCAAGCGGGTTATCCTAGAGAATTTTTACCAATAACTGGAAAGCACTTATACAACAACAATAAAATTCCATTTATAGAGCGCCTTTCACGTTGAAAGGATGTCCCAAGGCGCTGAAATTATAATTGGGTGAAGCACAGTGACACAATTATTAGATAGATTGGGACTTTGGAAACTGGTTAATTTTAAATTAGTTTTTAGGTGTACTTTATAAAAATTCTGTTATTTGGTCAATTCAGTCCACAACTGTTTGTGGGACTCTGCTGTGTGTAATTGGTTGCTGTGTTTTGCCCACAGATATGCAGTCAATTCACGTTACGTATATTCTGTGAAGCGCTTTGAGATGTCTAGAAAATGTGAAAAGCGCTATATCAATATGCAAGAATTATTATACTGTATATAAAAATGTATAGTGAAATAAATGCTCCTGGTCACCACTGGGTGGCGCTCTGTCATCAGATCCTAACTGGTGCTTGCAATAATGCAGTTTTCTCTCTTTATATCAAAAGTGTTATTTTAATTGTCCTCAATAAATAGCGAATAATAATTGATCAGGAAAGGTCATTTTGTTGAGAGAATGGAAAGTGAAGTTGTGCAGCCTGTTTCGAGTTAGTGCCACCCCAAAGCAAAGTAAAACCTCCCAACTGGCTTAGAAAGTTACAAAGGGCTTTAGAACGTTGCAGTTTAGGGTGGGCGGGCGGGCAAAACGGTGGCAGATGGAATTCAATGTGGGGGGACTGTGGGGTGATCCACTGTGGAAAATAGCAAAACTGAATTTTTGTAAATGGTGATTTAAGAACCCAGCAGGAACAGAGGGATTTGGGTGTCTATCCACAAACCACTAAATACAAGCTCACAGGTACAAAAAGTTATCGAAAAGGCTAATTGGGATGTTGGCTTTTATCTCAAGTGGGGCTGGAATAGAAAGGAGAGGCTTCAGCTATATAGAGAGCCCCATCTGAAGTACCACAAATATACAATCAGTTCACTTCACAGTCTATTCTGTGAAGCGCTTTGAGACGTCTAGAAGACGTGAAAAGCGTTATATCAAATGCAAATGATTTTTGTGGGTTCATTATAGCAAAAAAGCTAGCATAAAAAAGGACAACTTTAACTCTTTAATGTAAAGATGGGATTTCCATGCCCCCAAAACATCCAAATGACAAATCACGAATAGCTTAGTGATTAGAGCACTTTGGTATAATTCTCGGGCAGGGTGCAATGTTGGGCACATTTCCTTACCCCCCACACACGCCTCTGTATTCGCTTGGCAGTAATGTGGAAACCCATTTGGAAGACAATTGCCGCATCAGTTTTCGAAGGGTAATAATCCCTTCAATCCAAAATTGCTCACTCAATCTACCAGTTTGTGGGACACTGCTGTGTGCAATTGGCTGCTGCAAAATGTTTTGCCGACAAAAATCTACAGTCAATTCACTTTGATGTTAAAATGTTTCCGGAGGAGGAAGACTGAAATGTATTTTTGTTGTTGAATTTTTACAATTTTTACTGTACCTACAATTCAGATGGGTTTCAATATTTCTGTCAGTAGGGGGCCCTCACTGCGAGTCAGGAATACTTGCAAACTGCAGTTAAATACCTACTGTGTGTGTAACACACATTAAAGCACTGCCCAAAGCGGATCACAAAAGGCTGAGCCATGTTATTTTACTGCAATCTGTAGGAGTGCCTCTTTCTGCTCTGTTTGATTAGAATTTTGTAGAATTCTTGCTACAGAGTGAGCCAAACAAGGCGATATCTCTACCCTATCCTTTTTTTAAAAAAAAATCATTATTTTGTAAAATCATCAGATTTATTAGACATTGTAATGATATCACAACTTCTCTGTCCACCCTGCAGTTTATATGGTTAAATTGCTCCTGTAAGATAATAGTATCTCTGATGATAATAACAATACAGTACTTGCTGTTTCACCCACAAACATACAGTCAGTTTAATTTACAGTATATTCTGTGAAGCGCTTTGAGATGTCTAGATGTAGATGTGAAAAGACGCTATATGAAATGCGGGGATTATCACAGGAGAACAAATCTGTTTGATTTCAGTGAATGTCTTTGGGTCTAAAGTAAGTGAGCAGAAAGGTTAATGGCCCCCTGATGAGTTGGTGAAGATTAATTAGCTTAATTAATAGTTATACTGAAAATAAACCATGGCTCATTCATTCATTAACCTCCCAGCTCCCATGGTAAATGCAAATAGTATAAATTTCCCTAAATGTAAATTTAAACGGATGACACATTGTTTCAGTGCAGAATAGACCCAACCAGTCCTCCCTACTCGATTGGCGGATTGATTTTCTGGCCAATTGCAGGGTTGGGGGGGGGCAAAAATCCCTTCCAAAATAGAAAGAAATCAAACACTAATAATAATAATAATTTTGGTCACTCGATCCACACTTCTTGCACTTTCCATGGGAGCTGGGAGCTTGATGAATAATTGAATGGGCTCTGGTTTATTTTTAGTTCAATATAACTGTTAATTAAGTTAATTAATCTTCAAACATCAATTGGCTGCCACTTTTCGCCCTGAAAATTCAGTCACTCCACTTTACAGTACATTCTACGAAGCACTTGTGGACATCTCGAAGGCGTGATAAAAGGCACTACCTCAAATGCAAGGATTCTTAGAATACATAATACGTGTATATAATCTTTGCATTTGATATAGCGTCTTCTAGACGTCTCAAAGCGCTTCACGGAATATATTGTAAAGTAAATTGACTGTATATTAGTGGATGAAATTATTCTTATTATTAGAACAGTAGTATTAATATCCTAACAGTAGTATTAATAAATTGTGGAGTCCTGTAGCTCAGTGGTTAGAGCACACGCCTTATAAGCATGAGACTTGCGTTTCGAATCCAGGCAGGTCAGGGCGAAACCTTGGGCAAGGTTCCTTGCTCCGCACACACGCCCTAATAATAATCCCTTCAAAAAAATAACCTATAATAAATTGGTCATTTCAATCCACGGCTGTTTGTGTGTGGGGGACGCTGCTGTGCGCAATTGGCTGCCACGTTTTGCCCACAAATATACAGTCAATTCACTTTACAGTCTATTCCATGAGGCGCTTTGAGACACAGTCTAGAGGAGGTGAAAAGCGCTTATGCCAAATGCAAGGATCTTTTATTACGATGATGTTTGATTCAGCGCTTCTCACGTCTTTTAAACGTCTCGAAAAGCGCGTCACAGAGTATACCGTGAAGTGAATTAGCTGTACATTAGTGGGTGAAATTATTCTTATGATTAGAACAGTAGTGTTAATACCCTAACTCCACCCCCTCCCACATCCTCTCCCCCCGCCCCCCTCCACCCCCCCTCTATTCCCTCCCTCCCTGATGGATCAAATCACTGCAGACCCAACCAACACACAAGTGAGTGAGTGACTGGCTTGTTGAGTGCAATCACTACTCCCTGGACTTCTCCTCTCGCCATCTTACACAGCCTGACATGAACGTGGAGCTGGGAAAACAACCAACCCAACCCCCTGAGATGCCACAGCCCTGTGTGATTGGCCATTAGGCGGCCCGGGGGCCGGGTTAGACTTGTCAGGACAGTTGGTTGGTTTAGGCTCTGGGATTGGGAGTTCCTGCTCAGGATTTTTCCTTTCTCCTTCCTCTCTTTCTTTCCTTTCTTTCTTTCTCTCTCTCTCTCTCTTTCCTTCCTTCCCTCTCTCTCTCTCTCTGTGGGTGTGTGTATATATCTCTGTCTGGTGGGGGAAAAAAGTCCTGGGGCAGTGAGACTGATGGCAGTGAGGTTTGGGGAGCCATCAAGAGATTGGGATTAATCTCTGAGCCTCTCTCTCTCACTCTCTCTCTCTCTCTCTCTCTGTGTTATTGTGTGAGATGCCTCGTCGGGCTATCGTGGATGTCAGGGTAGAAGACGTACAGAAGAGACGGGTCCCCAACAAACACTATGTATGTAACACACACACCAGCCTCTGGAACTTGATGTAAACACTGTTGCTTGCATTTATTTATTGATTGATTGATTGATTGATGTATCTATGTGTCTATCTATGTATCTGTCCTTCTCTCTCTCGCTCTATTCCACAAAATGTTTGCTTGTCTGTGACCATCTCTCTCTCTCTCTCACACACACAGTGGTGGGGTGTTTGGAATATAGTTTAAAACCTCTCCCTCTCTTCCCCCTTCCCTCCCTCTTTAAAGTTACTTTTGAATTCAAATCAAGGATTAATGCTAACCAGTCTTTTCTATTCGCCCACAAATATACAGTCAATTCACTTTGCAGTAGACTCTGTGAAGCGCTTTGGAGATGCCGTCTAGAAGATTTGAAAAGCGCGATAATCAAATGCAAGGATTATTATTATAATTATACAGATATTGGAGGAAATTTGTGACTGCGATTCAGAGCAGCTGATTAGCCTTTGCGCTCAATTTGCTCCAGGTAAATAAATGTAAATACCGGTATATATCGCCCACAGCAATCTCTCTCTAAACCACACCTGGTTTATTGGATGGCATATATCATTTGGTAAAAAGGGAACAGCAAAACCATCAACTCGCCTGGCTCTCTCTTCACTCTCTCTCTCTCTCTCTCTCAGCTGCGACTCTCCCACTTGCCCTGAACATAGCCAGGGAAACGTGCCATTTAAAAAGCACTTTCCAAAAGTGTTTTGCGTTTGGCCTCCGGTGAGCTGAGATAGATTGGCTGTTTTGCCTCGAAAACATCGAGACTTGAAACTGCTGTTGAATTCAGTTTCGATTAAAGAGCCAGGTGGTTTGAAGCAACCCCCCCCCCCCCCCACAAAAAAAAAGCAATCAGGAATAGATCCTTATTTTATGACAGTTCCCCCCCCCACCCCCCCTAACTTTTAGCATAAACTCTTTTAAAAAAAAAATGTTGTGGCTATTTTAAAGGAAATCTCATCATTTCACATCCCTGTTGAATATACTTTTGCTTCTCTACAGTTTTCTATAGTGTCTTGCCGTCTGTATTAAGATGTAAGGTTATGTATAATTATGATAATAATAGTAATAATGCTTCAGTGCCTCCAGACGCCAAAGGCTCTTTACAAATGTAATTCTGTATTGTGTTGTACTTGTATTTGATGCAGCGCCTTATCACATCTTCGCGACGTCTCTATAAAGCACTTTGCGGAATATACTCTTAAAGTGAATTGACCGTATATTTCTTGGGTGTAATTTGGTGCAGAGTATCTGTAGTGTCGCTGTGGTAATGATTAGTCTTTTCTACATGGTTCCTGAAGAGCAGCAGCTTCTAGATTCCCAGCCATTCGTACGGTTGGTTATGTGTAGGTTACTCAAGTCTGGTCCTGTCTATGGCAGGATTGATGGATAGGAACCCTGTCTGATCAGTTTTCTATCTCCCTCTCCACCCACCCACACACACATGCAGTCATTTCAACTCAGCTTTGTTTAATTGTGCAGCTAATTTAGCAAAATAACGATCGTTGAGTCTCGCGCCCTTCACACAGTTTAGCGTCTCGCTCTGTGTGTTAACTGCTTCTTATTGAGTCAGAGACAGTTGAAATAATAATGGTTAAAACACAGACAGCTTGTTTGCATTTTGAGCTCGTGTGGTTTTAATTGAGCGAACGTCTCGTAGCACTTGACAGGAATTACTGGAAAGTGTAGTGACTGCATTTTGTGTAGGCGAGCGTGGGACTCAGTATGCGCACAGCAGTGTTGCGCAATCATTTTGGGGGGGGATTTGAGTGCATCAATACATCGCGGATGAGAATAATTTCTGCACAAACAGCGAAGTAGTAGTGGTCCCAAAAATGAGGTGGAGGAGGGGGGGTGGAATGGGAGAAATTGAACAGTTTTGGGTCTGAATAGGATTTGCGTGTGTTCAGAATATTTATGGGTGAGTGTCCAACTCTCTTAACTGTCTAACTGACTGTCTAACTCTTCGAGCAAAGGTTGCGTGTTGTTCTGCGGTGTTTGGGATAGTGATCCGTAAATCATTCTCCCACTCTCCTACTCCCCCCCCCCCCCCCCCCCTCGCTCGGGTCGTCCTCCCGACGTGAAGGGCGCTATATAAGTGCAATTTTGTTGTTGTTGTTGTGTTGGGGGAAAGCCAAAACTTGTCATCCATGGACAGTCTACAAAAGGGAGGTTGGTTTGGAAACAGTAACACGCTAGGTGCTTTAGAGGGCACTCTCCTGTGTCTAGGGTTAAAGCACTGTGAACAACAACAGTAGTAATAATAATAATAATAATAATTTGCTATCGTTGATTTGGGACTGTGACTTGTTCAAATCGGAGCTCAGAGTATTTCACTCCGGATCACCGCTATAAAATGAAAGCAATGGTTCAAAAATCGGGCTGGAAGTGTTCCAGACTGCCTGTGACTCCTATTTTTCGTCTCCAATACAGCGACCAGCACCTGTGCAAATATACAGCTGGCCAGTCGGGTTTTTGTACGGAGCAGGATGTTTTCTCGTGTGACCCAGTCTCCCTTTCTCTCTCCCCCGCGTTAACGGAATCGCCCACAAAGAGCGCAGTCTTTGGCAGTATATTTCCGTGAGGCGCTTTTGAGAGGTCTTGAAGACGTGATAAGGCACTTACATCCAATGCAGGGATTATTATAATAATAATACTAATAATCCTTGCATTTGATATCGCGCTTTTCACGTCTTCTAGACGTCTCAAAGCGCTTCACAGAATGTACCGTGAAGTGAATTGACTGTCTATTTTGTGGGCGAAACGCGGCAGTCAATTGCGCACAGCAGCGTCCCTCACAAACACTCGTGGAGTATCATTACATTATTAATAAATCATAATCACCTGGTTCAGTGCAGGGAGCTGGAAGGCCACCAACAGATGCTGTGTGTTACCTTTGCGTCATTCACTGGCAGCTAATCGACTGAAGGCTGCTTCACATTTATTTGATTCGAAAACATTTTCCACCTGCTCATTACTGGAGGTCAATTCACTGGAAGAGGCGAAAGGATGTGGTAGCGACTATGAAACTCTTAAGCTATTCTTATTTTTTTTTGGTGATGATCGTGGGGTGGGGGGGAGTGGAGGGGGCGGGGAGGGGTGTGCGATGAGGGGAGCGGGGAAGGGAGATGGGATTTGAGCTTTCCACAGAGGTTTGTAAAATCACCGTGCGTTGCTATCGCTCAGACACTATCGAGGTTGCTCTGTAATTAAAGCCGGAAATTGATTTCTATGAATCGATGTAACTGTTGATTAAGATATGGTTGTTCATCTGTAACAGTGATTGATGTTACCGTTAACTCGACCAAGGTTCCCCTCCTCTCTCCTTAATTCAGTTGCTGTGAGTAACTGTGTGCTGGAATGCCTTTCTCCTAAGCAATGTGAGAGCCTGGTGTGAGAACGATGACACTGCGCTGCGTACACATTGTTTGGCTGTGAGAGAAACTCTTTTATGTTCTCCGCTCGCACAACGCACAGCACATAAGTGGTGTCTCGATGGTTGCATGGAGTGAAACATCGCAGAAAGAGGCGTTCAGCCTGTGTTGTCTTCTCGATCTGTGTACGCTTCCAAACGAGGTGTAAATTGTTCTGGGACGCTGCACTGCGTGAGTGGAGCTATACATGAATGCAAGTTGTTGAGTCCTGCAGCTCAGTGGTTAGAGCACTCGCCTTGCAAAGCGGGAGACCTGGGTTCGATTCCAGGCAGGTCGGGGAGAAACCTTCGGCAAGTTTCCTTACTCCACACGCCTGATAATAATCCCTCGAAACAAACAAAAATAAAGAAATGGTCATTTGAATCCACGACTGTTTGTGGGGACGCTGTTGTGCGCAATTGGCTGCCGCGTTTCTCCCACAAATGTACAGTCAATTCACTTTACAGCATATTCTGTGAAGCGCTTTGAGACGTCTAGAAGACGTGAAAAGCGCTCTATCAAATGCAAGGATTATCATTATTATTATCTGATGTAGGTGGAACTCAACTGCATCCAAGTGAATCCAATTGCCTTTGTTGGAAAGTGCCCTGTACTTATTTATTATTTAATTTAGTTTAACTTAGTTTGTTTTCAGTCCAGTGAGCAACATCCTCCCTCTCAGTAAGTTTCTCTCAAGCGTTCGGGGAATGCTACCCAGTGTGAGGGGAGCTATACAAACGCATGTCGTTGTTGTTTGCCTGTTGCATGTTGAGAAGGAAAGGAGTGACCGAGGCAGCAACTGTGTCAGGTCGCCCATTGTGCGATGAGTTGCGTTGAGACGTCTAGATGATGTGAAAGAGCGCCATATCAAATGCAAGGAATATTATTATTGTTGGGAGAGAGGGAAGGAGGGAGGGAGAGAGGGAGAGATGGAGGGGGTGGCAGGGAGGGAAGGAGGGAGGATGAAAAAGGTGCTTTACGGTTAGCGATTTTGCTAATTATCTTTGTTTCCTTCCAGGTTTACATTATCCAAGTCACTTGGTCCAATGGCTCAACTGAAGTTATCTATAGGCGATACAGCCGATTCTTTAATCTGCAGGTAAGATTGGCGTCTAGTGCACGCACAGCACTGTTTGGATTGTGTGGAGGAATCTTAAAATTATTCTCGTCGTCGTCATGTTTTGCAGTATTCTTTCACCATTGACTTTGTCAATCAATTCAAACCTAGAATCGTGTGGAGGTTAATGTCTAAAGGCAACCTGGAGAAGAGGGTAAAATACTTGATTTTGGTAATAGATCTCCCAATGTGTGCATGTTGTGTAGGTGTGTGGTATCTTGTGTATGTGGGGGGTGGGGGTTCTGTGTGTGATGTGTGTGTTGTATTGTGTGGTGTATGTGTGTGAGTGGGTGGGTGGGTTGATGAGTGTTTGGGTGGGTGAGTGAATGAATTAGCGGATGGATGGGTGAGTGGGAGAGTGAGAAGGACAGAAAGCTCCGGCCTCGTAAAAAAAAAACATTTTTCAATATAAAAGCCATGACCCCAGTACACAGCAGTTGATTGAATGCAGTATTTCATCCACGTGACAGCCCCATAGTCAATCAGGGGGTCTGTGCAGGTTCATGAAATAAACAAATCTAATCCACCGTGCCATCAATTTCATGATTTGAAATCTGGTGTGGTTTAATCTCGGCCGCATTTAATTCAAGTGATAAGTTTGCAAACCTGTCACTTATTACCTGTAGCCCAGACGGTCGGCCTTTCCCATTTAACCTGAGCAGCTAATCGGCACACGTGTGACGTGCGCGAGCCAGAAAAATCCCAGGAAGCTTAAACGATTACCTTGGCAGAATCCTGAGTGGCAAGAATTGCAGGTGCGGTCCCGTGATTCCCGTCTCAGTAATGGTCCTTTAAATAGTTGCAGTCTGTCTTTAACAGTTGGTAGGAAATGTAAATAGTTTTATGGGGAATTTCGTGCCAAGTTGCTTTGAGTGAGTTTCTCCCCACCCCCCCCCCCCCCGCCCTCCCCCAGAGCCAGTGCACTCTCCAGTAGTCATTAGACTGCCTTATATTGTCACTTCCTAATTAGCAGCTTGTTACGCACTATGGCTTCCCGCTTTAATTGGATTCTCAACGGACTGTGAAGATGAGGGTCATTCACAAGGCTTTAGCTTCACTGTCAGTTGTGATTGGTTTGTTGGGTATTTCATTAAAGTAAAAATAAACACACATTGTAAGACTGAGTAAGTCTGTTACCAGACCAGTTGTGAATGATGCTCACTCGCTCACGACGCTCGCTCGCTCGCTCGCTCACTTGCTCACTTGCTCATTCACCCACTCGCCCACCCACTCGCCCACCCACTCGCCCACCCACTCGCTCACTCACTCGCTCACTCACTCACTCACTCACTCACTCACTCACTCACTCACTCACTCACTCACTCACTCACTCACTCACTCACTCACTCACTCACTCACTCACTCACTCACTCACTCACTCACTCACTCTGATGTTGATTTGGGGGTATTTTATTAGTGTAGCCTTTGTTAAGGCCTTTGACAGTCTGGGGGAAGTTTGAGGTTTGCGAGTGAGGCATCAGCTTGTACGTCGAGCTCCAGTAGTGATACATGAAAGCCTAACCAGGGTATGGCTGGTTTTAAAGCTCTCGCGATATGTTGTGGAGCCTTGCTAGTCTATGTGGCTGTATAAGGAAATGTAAGTAGTTTTACAAGGATAACTCATAAATTCCTGTGGTTTAATGGTTAGAGCACTTGCCTCACAACCAAAAGGACAAGCAAAAGGACCAACGGATCTCGGCTGGATGAAATGTTGGGCAAGTTTCTTTCCTGCATATGCTGCTGTTCACCTAGTAGTAACTAGGAACCCAGTTGTTAGTCGATTGCTCGTATACAGAGTTTACTGTAATGTTAGTCACTATGTAGTATATTCAGTGAAGTGCTTTGACCCCGAGATCCGTTATTGTGAAGTACACTGAGACACTGCCTGGCTCGGAGGGCGCCATATAAATCCAAGTTGTTGTTGTTGACACGTCTCAAAGACTATATCAAACGCAAGTGTTATTATTACAGTAGTATTATTCTTATGAGGGACGTGTCTTTGTGGAGTTCAATGGACAAGAGGTCACCCCTATACACAAAGGAGTGAAAAGGCAGAGACACAGATGCTGAAGGTTGATGCAGTGAGGTTGAACAATTGCTCTTAAGAGCCTTTGGCAAGAGAACGAGGGAGAAAGATATAAAAACATGACCATATGGTAACTGGCGTGGAGGAATGTGAAACAACCAGATGTTTGGAATCTGAGTGAGGCAGATTTTAGGGCTTATTCTTCCCAAGGTTCCCTTACAAGCTCACGGCTGTGTAAACTATTATTGACAAACTGGTCGAATAACTAACTTCTTTAATAGTAGTTGCTGTGGCAAATTGGTTGTGGAGTCCTGTAACTGGGTGGTACGAGCACTCGCCTCACAAGCGAGAGACCTGGGTTCGATCCCAGGCAGGGCGAAACGTTGGGGAAATTTCCTTCCTCCACACCCCGCTGTTTCCCCAGCAATCAGTAGGAACCTGGATGTTAGTCAATTGGCGGATCAATTTTCCGGGGATAATAATTCTTTTGAAAAAATACAAATAAATAAATTGGTCACTTCAATGTACAACTGTTTATGGGACGCTGCTGTGCACAATTGGCTGCTGCGTTTCGCCTACAAAATATACAGTCAAATCACTTTACAGTACACTACTGCATATTCTGAAGCACTTTGAGACGTCTCAAGGATATGGTAAGGCGATATACCAAATCTAAGAATTATTACTATTATTACTTCTGTAATGAGTACTGGCACTCGATCTTGGGAACTTGGCTCATGCACAAGGTGGAGGGGGAATCATAAATCAAGTTAAAGGAAGGTAGCTTTGCTTACAAGGAATATCAGTGCAGCAGAGATGAACTGATCAGCTGTGTCTGTCCTTAAAATTCCTGTTTGGGAACATTAACATAACAGAAATACTTCAGTTCTGATTTCTCTTGGGTCCACGATGCTGGAACAAACTTGAATTGAATGGCAAATTAACTATTGCAGCTGTCCTAACATGCTGGAAAATCTCGCCCGCATTTGAGATGTTACATATGATCTTAACCTCGCTCGGAGAACGAGCTGTGGTCTTGTAGGAATGAGCAGTTTTGAGAAAAATAGACCGTTTTACCCCAGGGGATCACACCAGCGCTCGAACCGGTGAGTGGATGAATAGCTGAAATACAAACACAAGTTGCTGGGAACATGGAGGAGGTCAGGCAGCATCTATGGAGAGAGGAAAGTGAGTAAACGTTTCAGGTCGATGACAACAAAATTGCCTTTCACATCGGGAAGAGAGGCTGAAAGCCCGTCCACCGATGGTCGGGTGAGTCAGGTGGGGGACATAGAGCAGACCAGAGCCCGCTGAGCGGAGTTTGGCGGGGAGGTTCATAGTGGGGCAGCAGGTCAGAGAGGTAGGGGAGGGACTGGTGGGGGAGGCAAGGCCCTGAATGTCCATGACGGCGAGGACGATGACTTTGAATTCGATCCTCTGGTGTCCCAGCTAGTCACAGAAGGCAGGCCTTTTGCTCTGACAAGAGTGGCTAGCTAACTGGGGCCAGTGTCGTGAAATCCTAATGGCTTTGTTTGATGCAGTGCCTAATAATAATTTGGAAGCTATGTCGATCATGTAAGCACTGGGGATAGGGTATTTTTTTTTATATATCCCAGCACAAGATCATGACTTGTTTTGTTCAAAGTCCTTCTGGGTAACAAAGTCAACAAGGTGTTTCTTCAAACAAAACCAAGTCCTGTCATATCGAATCTATTTACATTGGTAAATTTTGAATCGATACTCACAGCAGTGGTGGGAGAGAGCGTACAGATGTTCAGTGAGATGTGGGGGGTGACCTGGAGTTGACCGAACTGGCTGACATATACTGAACCACCCAACTGATGTCAGTAGCTGAATATCTCGGAACACCGAGAAGCAGATACAGTGAATATTCCAGCTCGAAGACCAAGATTGGAGTTTGTATTTGACAGATTTCTGCACTTATCCTATTCTTTCCAAAAGAAATGAATAATAATCCTTGCATTTGATATAGCGCTTTTTACATCTTATCAACGTCTCAAAGCAAATCACAGAGTGTGCTGTAAAGTGACTTGACTATATATTTGTAGGAGAAATGCGGCAGCCAATTGCACACAGCAGTGTCCCACAAACAGTCGTGGATTGAAAATGACCCATTTTTATTTTTGTGTTTTTTTTGGACGGATTATTATTTGGCGTGTATGTGGAGCAAGGAAACTTGCCCAAGGTTTCGCCCTGTTCTGCCTGGATTCGAACACAGGTCTCGCGCGTGTAAGGTGAGTAGCTCTAACCCACTGAGCTATAATTTGGTCACTCAATCCACGCCTGCTCTGTGGGACACTGCCCTACGCAATTGGCTGCTGCGATTCGCCCACAAAATACACGGGTCAATTCACTTTACAAAAATGTACTGTGAAGCGCTTTGTGACAACTCCCGAGAGACGCTCTCAGGCCCTGTACCCGTTAATCAAATGATTGTTATCGCCGTCGCTGTGAAGCTACAGCCTTCTGATTTGATCGTCGTTCGCATCAATCAGTTGGCATTTTGAATGACCTTCGAGGGCCCGGTTCCAGTGGCCGGCCACACAGATACAGGGGCGGCCGGAGGCATTCCCGGCATCCGCGGCTCAGAACCACAAATTTCACTTCACCGCCGCGTGACTTCGAGGAGAAGAATGCCTTGCGAGCAGCTGATTGTCGTTTTAAACTTCCAGCTGTTTCGGTTTAAGGTGCTGAAACGTGCCATTTGCTGGCGTATGCGCTGCTTGCATCAGCAAACCACTAATTACACTACAGTACAGTGTGCAGAGCAACTCGTGGCCATAGCCCTCCACGTCACGATTTTGCACAATTTTAGCAAGGCACACACTGCTGTGTGGTTGTGTGGCAATTTCAATGACTTTACATTCAACAACCACAATAATAATAATAATAATAATCCTTGCATTTGACATAGCGCTTTTCACATCTTATCGACGATGAATTGACTGTATATTTGGGGGCGAAACACGGCAGCCAATTGCGCACAGCAGTGTCCCGCAAACAGTCGTGGATTGAAAATGACCAACTTTTCTTATTGTGGTTTTATTAGGGATGATTATTAGGCGTGTTGAGTGAGGAAACTTGCCCAAGGTTTCGCCCTGTCCTGCCTGGATTCGAACACAGGTCTCCTGCTTGTAAGGCGAGTGCTGTAACCACTTAGCTACACGAGCTTACATCGAGTTATCTTTACTCACCTCCTACGGTTTAAATATTTAAATGGAAATGGGGCGTAAAGATTTTCTTGTGATTTCATCAGACAGCGATGCCTGTATAATATATATTACTTTATTGACTGGGTTACAACACAGATGGGTGTGACTTTCACACATTCATTCGTCTGGAGGAAGCGAACATTATTAGTGTTCACCTTGGATTGATCACAGGCTAAAGGTTTGTTAACTGAAACACAATTCAGGATATTTACCCGTTTCGGCAGTATTCAGTGGGGTGAAATTCCCTTCACGTTGCTGGAGTCATGATCTAGTGGTATTGGCAGATGATTCATCTGTGCTCAAATAGCAGATCTTTCAGGAATCATATAGCTCAGTGGTTAGAGCACTCACCTTACAAGCGATAAACCTGGGTTCGATTCCAGGCAGGGCTATATTTCGCCCACAAATATACAGTCAATTCACTTTACAGTATATTCTGTAAAGCGCTTTGAGACGTCTGGAAGATGTGAAAGGCGCTAAATCAAATACGAGGATTATGATTATTATTATTGTCCCTGTAAGTCTAATGGGGGGTGGGGATCAGGCTCTGAAACCTCCTATCGCTGGGTCTGGAACGGTTATGAATGTGGCAGTGTGAATGAGCGTCCAGAAATGGTCAACTCGAGGCGGGCATAAGACGT
The DNA here is from genome assembly GCA_035084275.1 of Hydrolagus colliei. Lineage (NCBI taxonomy): Eukaryota > Metazoa > Chordata > Chondrichthyes > Chimaeriformes > Chimaeridae > Hydrolagus > Hydrolagus colliei. The sequence goes on from CM068752.1 coordinate 2,688,271, forward strand.
TCCTTTGATTTGAAGCGAGTTCATTGCTGTGCACCTTGCTCACAGCGACCCGACTGTGATGTGAGTGTTGGCACACACTCAGCAAATAAACCGATCGAGACAGTTCTCGCATTTTCTTCCGCCGTCGCCAACCGCCCTCCCCACAAGCGGGGGCCTGTCCGTGTGGCCGAGGCTGTCCCATGTTATTCGTTGAGTGTCGGAGCAAGTCGTGGGCAGCTTCCTTTGTGTTGGACGGTGGCTGGTTCAGCACCGGTGAACTTACACAATCTACACGCTTCGCCCACAATGTGTCCTGTAGCACAGTGGTTAGAGCACTCGACTTACAAACTTGAGACCTGTGTTTCGAATACAGACAGGTCAGGGCGAAACCTTGGGCAAGTTTCCTTACTCCACACACACGCCTGATAATAATCCGTCTGTATATTAAAAAAAAACTGTAATAAATTGGTCATTTCAAACCATGACTTTTTGCGTTTCACCTGCAAATATACAGTCAATTTGCTTTACAGTATATGCTGTGAAGCGCTTTGAGACGTCTCAAAGATGTGATCAGGCGCTATATCAAATGCAAGGATTATTATTATTTGATACAGTGCCTTTCAAATAACAATTTGGGCTCCGGCCTGCTCCTTGTCCCCCGACCCACCCGCTCCACTATCGGCGGGCGAGCCTTCAGCCACTCTGCCCCCAACCTCTGGAATTCCATACCTCAATCCCTTCGCCTCGCCCCCTCCGTAGCCTCCTTCAAGTCCTGCCTCAAGACCCTCCTCATTGGTTTCCCCTGCTCCTTTCCACCCACCCTCCCTGATCCCGAAGATCACTTCATCTCGAAGTGCTTCACTGAATTTACCGTAGTGTAGCGACTGTGTGTTTTGTGGGTGGATTTACTCTTAACGTGAGCCTAGACAATGTGCTGTCGCGGAGGACGTCAAAACAAAGGTTGATTGATCCTGCCCTTGCACATCTTCAATGTGTTAGTGCACACACACACAATAACTTGTCGGCATAGACCAGGATAAACCCAGTCCCAGTATCAGCTGAGATACGCAAACTGTAGCTGAACGAGATGCGAGAGTTTTGCGGGTTGTCCCAATGTGGATTGAAGCACTTGTCTTCTCCATGTGTCCGTCAGTCAGTGGCATTTAATTCTCAATCTCGGTAGCTGTCGTCTCTCATCGAGCAGATGTAGTCAGGAAATTCTCAACGCAGTTGATCACATTCCTGGGCGTAAGTGGGACCAGCTGCCTTTGTCAGGAACCTCGAGGAATGCGAGGCAAAATCCTTTAATATAGACGTGGATCAACATTTGAGAATGAGGTTGGTTGCGAAGGGTGAAATAGTCGCTTCCAAACTTGTTCTGTATCTGAACCATTTATAAACCAGATTCCTTGTCGAGGTTGACGTCGTCCCACAAAACTAGGATTTTGCCCACAAAATACAGTCAATTCCTATTTTACAGTATATTCCGTGAAGCGCTTTGAGACGTCTCTCAAAGATACGATAAGACGCGATATCAAATGCAAGGGTTATTATTAAGCGTTGATTGGAAAGGACATGTTTCCTGACTATTTTGAGCACAAATGCTTGTCTGATATAAGGTCTTGCTCTCTCGGTGAGTTAGATTAGTGTTCGATCGTTGGTGGTTTGTTCCATAATAATAATAATAATCCTTGCAATTGATCTAGTGCTTCATAACATCGTTGAGGCATCTTAAAGCACTTTGAAGACAATACTGTAAAGTGAATTAACTGTATATTTTTGGGGGTGATGTCAAGGACTAGGGACTGACGTCCATTAGAAACCAAATTAATCTTGACTGCGTGCATAGCGGAGATACGCCTTCAGTCAGCAGAGAGAAAGAGAGAGTGTTTCATCACATCAGTGTAGCCCGATGGTTGCAGTGGTGAAAGGGCATGTAATGCCCAGGCTCTGAGGCTCACATTATCGATGAGCTTTGTTGCGCTGAATGTTCTCCCGATGTGTTACCACTGGTTCAGTGGGAGGCTAAGTAAATATTTCTTTGTGCGTCTTTGCTCTTTTCTATTCAATTGCAAGAGACAGCTCAGAGAGAGAGAGAGAGAGAGAGAGAGACAGACAGACAGAAAGAACAATGGACTCGCAGAGACAGTGAGAATTTGACATACACATGAGAAATCCTTTGGTCTGTCACCTATCACGTCTCCTCCATGTTTCATCTATTGTTGTGTGCAGAAGATCCTCAGACCACTGCAGTAATTCTCGAAACTAACGGAATTTTTTTTATCCTCGTCTCTCGTCTGCTGAAGATATCATTTCTTTTGTGCTTCTGAAGAATCAACTTCTCCTCCCCCCAAAAAAGGCTGCGCAAACTTCAGTTAATGCCTACCATCTGTAGTTGCAATACTCTAAATTGTCTTGGAAAGCAGTACTGTACTTTGTTGGATGAGCGTTTATATATTTTTAATAAAAGGATTTCTGTTTCAACTTCCAATATGGTTGGGGGGTGGGGGGTTTCCCCCTTTTTTTAATGTCTTGACAACACGCTCGAGGACGAGTGTGAGAAGCACAAATCGCTTTGTGGGGTGGGTTTAAATCCTGGTGGGAATATTTTCACCGTTTCTGTGTTGGAGACGGACCGGGAATCTCTTCCTGATTTTCTTATGAAGCAAAATCCCGAACGCTGCAGCCATCACTGGATTGTAATTTCTCGTTCAGGTGGATCCCACTGTACAATTTGACACTGTCTTGTCTTGACTTGATGTTCATTTGTCCCCACCCTGTTCGATTGTCAGTGAAGGGGGTCTTGTCAGGCCTGTTAATATTCTGCCTGTTTGCATCGAAACGTCAGTCGGTGGTGAGCACAGAGATTTGTGTTTGTAGTTTACAGCAAAGGGCTAGTGGATTCACATGAGCATTTTGTTTGTGTTTCCGGCTGTAAACTAGAATTACTTTCTTCCTTCCATCCTACTTTGCACCCCCCCCAACCCTCCCCCAGGCTGGTTTATACTGAGGCATAATGTGGTGCAGATTCACCAGAGGTTTAGCAACAAAAAGTTAACAGTATATTGTGGGCTAAAATCAGAAATCATGGTAATCTCCGTTGAAAATCTGGAGTGAGATCCATGTCTGGATTGTTGAGCCTCCTATGTCGACTATTCTGGGGATTATGCAAAGTTTCTCCTTGCCCAGGAATCCACTTTTAATGGTATCTGATCACGGCCTAATTTGATGTCTAGTGCTGTGTTTCTGCCAACAGCGGATTTCAATGGGAAGCATCGCTAAATGTATTTCGGCCATTGTTTCCAACCTCCCAAGTCAAGTCTGCTCTCTCTGCTGCCAGAATCTTTGGCCTGGAGCTAAATGTTTAACTGTGACAGCTTCTCGTTGCCAATAATACTTTAGACTTTGGAGTCATTTATGTGCGCGCACACGCATAGAGAGAGGGACACACAGAGAGATGGAAAGCCAGAATTTCTACGTTGTAGTAATGCCAATTACAGCACAAACCTGCTTTTAGTTTTACAGGCCAAACCATTACACATACAGTGTTTGCCTCTCTTTCTTTTTTTATATATATATATATCATGTGGGGTGAGAGCATTGGAAATAAATTCCTCAGTTGCAGAGAATGATTTACACAGTAATCCTCCCTCCCCACCCACCTCCCCCCTCCCAGCTCAGGCTCCTGTCCGCTTTGTGAAGTTGCTTTGAGACCTCCTCCCAGCACGAGAGTGCGGAAACGTAACTTGTTGTTGTTAATATGGTGACTCCTTGTTTCCGTCTTTCAATGTAAAGATTATGTGAGCTCATGGTTAGGGATGCAAACCAAGGGATTAGTCATATGCTTGACTGTATTCCAGATGCTTGGCTCGGTGTAAAATGAGATTTCTCTTCCCTGCCACACTTGCAGAATCCTGGATACCTTAATTGGTCCACAAAACTAACTGGACGTTTATCTCATATTGGAGTCCTGTAGCTCAGTAGTTAGCGACCTGGGTTCGATTCCCGGGCAGGACGAGTTTCCTTACTCCGCACGCCTCTGTTGACCTCGCAGCAAGTAGGAACCGGGTTGTTAGTCGATTGGCGGATCGATTTTCTGGGAGTAATAATTCCTTTGGAAAGACTAATAATAATAAATCTGTCACTCAACCCACAACTGTTTGTGCACTATTGGCTGGTGTGTTTCGTCCACAAAATATACAATCACTTCACTTTACAGTGTATTCTGCACAGGGCTTTGAGATGTCTCAAAGTCGTGATATGGGGGAGGGAATATTATTATTATTGTATGCGATGCACTTTGTCTTTGTCGATGGGGAGCATGGTGGGGGCAGGGGAACAAGTAACTTCTTTCAGAGTATCTTGGTCAGGACCAAGCACAGAAAGGAGCATTGATTCCCTTCAGACAAAATAGGAATAATCATATATTTCTGATGAAATGTTGTGCCTTGCAGCATTTGGTTTTACTTCAGTGAAGCCTTGGTGGACTAACATGAGGGTTTTGTTGGATGGAAGGAAACAGACCAAGTTTTTAACCAGTTGGATTCTTTATGTCATTCTCTCAACCACTCACTCCCAACACATTGTTAGAAGGATTCCTTCCCTCCCCCACTTCCCCAGAGCACAGACCATCAATCCATCAAGGCATATATTTTTTCGCACTCTTAATTTGTAAATCTGTGTGTCTGGAGCAAACTGAACCCTCTCCTCTTGTCTGCCTATGATTGAAGACATTTAGCTATTAGGTGGTGGCGAGCTACGTGTGAATAAGGCATTTGCATCGTGAGTGTTTAATCGAGTTTAGTTGCTGGTGATTCCATAGATCAGAAACACGCATTTCCCACTGAGATTCGCCCACAAAACATACAGTCAATTCACTGTACAATACCATCTGTGAAGCGATTTGAGCTGTCTCGAAGATGTGAACAGGCGCTGTATCAAATGCAAGGATTATTATTATTATGACGCAGGGTTTCTGACCGTATCTACCTTCATGCTGCAAGCCCTAGGGAACATTTGGGCCTGTTTTGAATCAAACCATTTTGCTTGTCCTCGTGTTTTCATGCTCCCTTTCGGGAGGACGTCTCAAAGATGAATTGTAAAGCGCCATGGTTGAGTGTTTTGCGGAGATTATAATGCTGCAAACTATCACCAGCCCCACAATTTGAAAATCACAAATTCTACCAAAAAAAACCTTCTCGTCTGCCTAATTGGATGGCATGGGTGTGTTCTTTCAGGCAAAGATTATTAGGATTATTATTGTTAAGATCTAGGCTTTGTTTCGAGGTCAGTCAGACACAGAGAGCACTGTGTCAGTGGTATATAACAAGCGTTGAACAGGAAAATGCCTCAATGTAAATTGCTATCCGCTTAATATTCTGGACAGCGTAAAGGTTGATTCCTGCTATGCTAAACATTCCAGTCTTATCAAGATAGTTTTCATTATTCACTTAATCCAATTTAGCCTTTAGGTCGTGTGCATGAATCAGTGGCGTTTAGAGTGGTTCTGTCCCCGCCACACGCACCGTGATGTGAGAAGAAAGGAATGTCCGATGCGCAGTATATCACTCTCAGTAGTTTGGTCGCTCAGTATTTCGGACCTAATTGTCTCTCAAAAGATCTGCGCGGCACGATGTGCGGCAAAACAGCACTCTGCTTGGTGCTAATTTGTCTCGACTGGTTTTTATGTGTTTGTATCTTGTTATTAGTGTCGGGAGGGAGATTGGTTGAATCATCTCTGTTTCTAATTCCATTAGCTGTGTGACTGGCTCGCTAATGTATTAAAATAATCCCGCAGGATCTCAGAAAATAATCATCATAAATCCTGACGTATGGTAATCTAAAGTGTCTTTCGTATCGGGAGGATGTTTCAAAGTGGTGCACAGGATTCGCTTTCATACTGTAAAGTGACTGTGTGCGTGTGTGCGTGTGTGTGTGTGGAACAGCAGTGTTCCACAAGCCGCCGTGAAGTGAGCGAGTGAGTGATTTATTGGGGGGGGTGGGGGGGAAGATGGAGGCCGAAACTCACAGTACAGAGGAAAGCCATTGTGTCTGTGTTACGCTTTGAAAGAGCAAATATCTCAACTCACTCACACACTCGCTGTCTCTGTTACTCTCCCCTCCCAAAATGTAACACTGCCGAAGTCACCACCACAAAGTGATCTGGGCAGCTGAGTTCCAGAAAAATGTACTTCAGATAATAATAATAATCCTTGCATTTGATCTAGCTTTTTTTAAAATATTTTTTTGGGGGATTATTATTAGGCGTGCGGAGTAAGGAAACTTGCCCAAGGTTTCGGCCTGACCTTCCCGGATTCGAACACAGGTCTCACACTTAAGGTGAGTGCTCCAACCACTGAGCTACAGGATTATCCCTGACCTGACCAAATCATCATTCTTGTCATTTTTTGAGAAGGGATTATTAGTCCCTAAAAAGGCGAAATGTCAAACTGTTGTTCGGGTTCCTGTTTCACAAACCCTCTGTCCTTCATCCTGTCACAGGACAAACATTCTCTCAGCTGAGTCAGAGAGACCGTTGCCTCATGAATGTGTGTGTGTATCGCTGTGGCTCGGGCACATGCAGGGAATCTCCAGACAGGCAGCAAAGTGAAGAGTCAGTGGATATATGTGTCCATTTACATATTTAGTCCTAAAGCTCAGTGGTTACAACACTCGCCTTGTAAGTGAGAGACCAGGGTTCTATTCCAGGCAGGGCGAAACCTTGGACAAGTTTCCTTACTCCACATGCCCAATAATAATCCTTGATAATAAATTTAAAAATTGGTCATTTCATTCCATGACTGTTTGTGGGACACCGCTGTACGCAATTGGCTGCTGCATTTCGCTCACAAATATGACACTTTGCAGCATATTCTGTGAAGCGCTTTGTGATGTCTAGAAGACGTGGAAAGCGCTATATCAAATGCAAGGATTATTTCTATTAGAGAAGGAGGGTGGGTCATTGTCTACGGTCTCTAGCTTCACCACGAGAAACTAAACAGAGACAATGCTTTTCTTCCATAAGTGATTTGCTGGATCTGTCCCAGTGACTCAGGCAATCTTGTCATGTGCAGCTTTCAGTTGAAGAATGAATATTAATTCAGTAATTGATATGGATTTGTTCCGTTTTCTTAAATAAGAAACCACAGGGACAACTTAATGACAACGAGGTGTGGTGTGATTTTAGCTGAGGTGAAATATTTCAACATTTTTCAACGTTTCCACATCTCCACAATGTTGTGAAACAGCCAGTCGCTTTATTTAACCTGGTTTAGTAACTTGTTTGCAGTTGTCACTAGGAAGTCTGATTAATCAAAGCATCCTTTTGTTTTGTATCAAGGTTTCCCCTAGATACACAGCAACACAACAGTGTCACGCTTAACAATGGCGGAGCCCGAGGCTCGAGCCATGGGGAGGGGGAAGGTGAACAGTGAGCGTGGTCGAAGAGAGAGGTCTTCGAGGAAGGAGGGGGTGACGTGAAGGGGCTGAGGGAGGGAGTTTCAAAGTGTGCGGGCGTAGCGGCTGAAAGCACAGCTGCCGATGGTAGATCGGAGGATTCAGGGGACTGGGCGGAGGCCCGAGACCCAGTGGAGAGGAGGCAGCGGGTACTGCCTCTGAGGAGAGCGGAGGTTAGAGAGGCAATGGGAGGTGTCGAGGAAACAGAGAATGAGGATCTTGAGGTTGATTTGCTCTGTACAAAATAAAATGATTTGCTGGTTAGATAATGAGAGCCCTGGTGTTTCTGTAACCTGGTGCATTTCTTGTTGGGAGTTGGTTAGCTACACAAATGTAATTTTGTTGTCGTTGCTGGTTACTTCCACTCCTTGTTGGTGTTCAACTCGGGAATTTTTTCAGCTGTAACCTCGACGACAATTTTCCGTGAATTTCTTTTGGTGGAAATTTTGTGGAGTCCTGTAGCTCAGTGGTTAGAGCACTCGCCTTGCCTGCAAACTTGGACAAGTTTCCTTACTCCGCACGTCTCGTAATAATCCCCCACAGAAAAATAATAAATCGGTCGTTTCGATCCAGGACTGTTTGTGGGATGCCACGGTGCGCAATGGGCTGCCGTGTTTCACCCACAAAACATACAGTTCACTTTGCAGTATATTCTGCGATTTGCTTTGAAGGCGCGAAAAGCGCTCTATGCAACGCCAGGATCATTCTTATTAAATACAGGAAAACGGTTTCAAAGTTAAGATGGAATTGGAGAATTTCATCCAAAACAGGAATATAACAAACCCTAAATATCCTTGCGTTTGGTTTGAGAGTTGACTCTCTTCACTTTGAATCGAATGTTTCTTTATTCTTTACTATTGATGATCGAAAATCCGCGTCCTCTTTTGTTTTGCCTCGGTAACCACATTCCCAAGGTTGGTTCACACTCTTAATCATACTATTTGCCTCTCAGATGCAGCTGTTGGACACGTTTCCAGTCGAAGGAGGCCAGAAGGACCCCAAGCAACGCTATATTCCTTTCCTGCCAGGTATATATTGCTCGTTTCCGTTCCTCCTCTTATTCCCCGTAACTGACAGACAGTTTTGTCTGCGAAAGCCGTGTAGAAAAGTGCACTGGAGCAAACTAACTTCTGAGTGTAGCGCATTGAGACTTACTTAACGGCGGGTCTGTGAAAGTGATTGTATGAGTACAGTACGGTGACGTGTGCCTCTGTATCAGAAAGGGCCAGGTTTGGGCTCGGAGTTAGTGAGTCTGCCTTTGTTTCCATTCCTCCTTTGCTAATTTAGGGCCATTTCGTTTCTTTATTCCTTTTGTTGCCAGCGCCTCATTTTGCTTCAAGACTTTTTTTTTGGCTCGCTTCCTTTCTTCCTGTCTCTGGTGGCTGGCTGCAGCTTTGGTATTCCTCTTTTTGCCTGTTTTCTAAGAGTTTAAGTGTCCGTTTCTCTCGCTCTTCTCACACTCATCTCTCTCTCTCACACTCTTTTTCGTGCTCTCGCTCACTTTCTCACTCGATTGCTGGCTCATTCTCTCTTTCTCTCTCTCTTTCTCACTCCGTCTTGGCTGCGTTATCACCCTCATTCTCTTTTCGATGGCTCTTTTTCTAAACATTTGTTTTAAAACCTTTTGTGGGCTTTTGTTTTTCCCCTGTTTTGTTTGCGTTTGACCTCTTTCTCTCTGCTGCATATCTGAGCTTCAGTTTTCTCGCTCCTTTCATCCAGTGCCTCAGCAACAACAAATCACATTTACACTGCGCCTTTCACGTCAGGAGGACGTCCCAAGGCGCTGGACAATCAGGGATCCTCACCTGAGCTAAACAAAACACAAAATACTACAGATGCTGGGAATCTGAAACAATTTCACGGGTTTTTAAGCCGACATAATCGTAGCCGACACCTCGCCTGAGCTGGTGGTTGGGATCAGGAGGGTTGGAGGGTGGGGGACAGGTTGGTAAGGGGTTAGGAGGTCACGGGGGTGGGGGAAGGGTGAGGCCATGTCGGGTTTTGAATCTCGAGAACCACGCGAGATACTGCGGACAGTATATAATGGAAGTCTTCATTGCTACAGCTTTGCTCCCGCGGTCTAATGTAAGGGATATTTGATATTCCGTTAGAAGGAGCCAGAATGAGGTTTATATGGAACAGATTCAGTTGTATTCCCTGAGCTCCAGCGGTGCGAAGACCATCCAGAATCTATTCCTCACTGTCATTTTATGGCTAAAACCACTCTGTGATAGTAACACAACTCGACTTTGGCATCTCGAGCAGCGCTGGCCCCAGTGTTGTTGGGAGAAAGCCATCAGTTTGCTCAGAGTCTGTGTCTTGACTGCGAGTGCCCAGATCTGTCACTCGTAAGTCAAACGGCTGGCCGGTCACCAGCAAGCCTCCAAACTCCGGACCAGATATGGTAGTGATTAAATGTAACTGATTAGCAATGGTACTGCTCAAATCTGACTTGCGTTTCGGTACAACTCTATCACTCCAGCGTAACGATTATGTCAGCTTAAAAACCCGTGAAATTGTGAAAAGCAATACGGCCCGAATAAACTGTTTTGCGATATTAAGCGTCCTGAAATACCGGGCTGATCAAACGTGATTTGATTTTACGCCCAGTCTAGGGGATTTCTGCTTCCAGTGGATCCATCTCCAGTGCTCTCCAAGACACTGTATTGAGTTACACGAGCAGTTCCTCTTTCTTTGTGAAACATCTGGACTTTTTAATCCCGAGTTTGAGATCCCAAATGATGGAAAATCTGGAAATAATTGGGATGTGTAGGGACAAAGGGTGTGTTTTATTTTCCTTTACGTTTCACAAAGATCTATGGTTCGTCTCGAAGGTCGGGTGGAGAGTGGAAGGAATTTTTCCAGATGCCTGAATCCTGCACACTCTCTTCCTTCAGAGTTCCTTTGCTGTATTGTCAGCTCAGCCCCACCAAATTCTTTCTGAGCTTTTGTATTTGAGAAGCATCTGAGCTCCACGTTTCAGAGCGAGAGTTTTAAACCTTTGACCTGCATGAGTGACTGAGCCTCTCTAGGCTTTAATCCTTTTTTTTTTCCCCACTCTCCCCGTACTGTCCACAATTTTGGGGGGAAAGGCCATTTAATACAGTAAAGCTCGCGTATCATGTCTTGGTAAATCCTACAATCACCTAAGTTGTACATTATTATTACTATTATGTTGAACCCGAGTCCCGTTCAGTTTCCTAACAAGAAACCAAACTGATAGGATTTGAGCTAATTGTATTTTGAAGACAGATGTTCTGTATCAGGAAGCTTGGCGGTGTTACCAGCATAAACAATGCGTTGCTGTGCAGCCGAGTGACACTGGATTCTGTGGGTTGACCAGATTTCCAGTCCTTGTTTTTGCTGAATTTCATTATCTGCTTGTTTCCTCGTGCAACTTAAACACATGCAGGTGCTCTGCCTGGTTCTCGTTCCTGTAACTTATAAAGACTCCTGTGCTGGGTTGCCCTCACACCATTCCTATTCCCTCGTCTCTACAAAGCCGCAGAAGTTCCAATGTTGTTCTTCAGAGGGGGGGGGGGGGGGGGGGGGGTGGGGGGAGCGCTGGGCGGGGCATGGTTGCTGTTAAATGGAGCTGGATTTTGGCTTTGTGAGGACGTTTAGTGTGTGTTTCAGTTGGTGTGGTTTTCACATCTGGATTAACGATACTTTCATACATTCACGTGCAGGGCAAACGTACAGAGAGTGTCTCCTGCGCTCTATTGTAAACTAGCTCTCAATGCTCTCCTCTCTCCTCTTGATTTCTTGGACTCGGGAGAGTAAAAGGAGAGGTTCGACAGAATTATTTTTTTGAACCCGGAGGATTGTCAGGGTATGCAATGATTTACCTGGCTATTAAGAGTGTCTTTGATCGGTCTGTTTTAATAGAGAATTCGGAATAGACAGTTCCTAGGAAAATACACACAAAACTGTCTGAATGGCCTCCTGCTGTGGCTTGCTTTCTGTTTGCCTCTTTCTTTCATTTTCTCTGATCTCTTTGATTTTCTGCCGACTGTGTTTTTTTCCTAATCAGCGATTGGTAAACTCATCCCCCTCACCACCCCCCACACACAAACCCTTTTTGATTTGATTTGAGGAAAATGTTTGTCGAACTGGCTCCATTCCCCAACCAAACGACCACAAGAGAGTGACTGTTGCTCCCTGCCTATGGCTGGAATACAAGAGCTACAACGTGCGTGTGTGTGTGTGTGTGTGTCAATCCGTATGTGTTCTGTATCAATCCAACTTCTCTATCTATCCATCCCATGACTCTGTTTCACTCCCCAGCTCACAGCTCCAGACAGCTCCCTTGTCTCTCTGGATGTCTCCCAGAGGCTGTCCTGACCTGGAGCTGTGAGTCTTTTTTGCAGATGTTTATAATGCGAGTTGCTGAGCTAGCGTTGGAGAGAACACACACACACACACACACACACACACACACAGCCAAGGGAATTCCGTGCTGTGCCATTAAGTTTCCAATAAATCTCTTCCAAACTCGTCTCATTTGTTGGCATTGAAAATAAAAGCGCTTCTATTTAAAGGTTTGGGTTTCTGAGCAAAGAAGATCATTTCTCCAGAGGTTTGTGAATTTGGGGATTTCTTTTGAAGAAAAAAAAGTCTCTGTCGCTCTTTGCTGGCGTGCGGATGGGGGGTGGTGGGAGGGGATGGGGGGTGGTGGGCGGGGAGGGGATGGGGGCTGGTGGGCGGGGAGGGGAGGGGGTGGGGGGTGGTGGGCGGGGAGGGGTGGTGGAGGAGGGAGGGAGGGAAGTTCGCTTTGTAATATTCGCCTACAAAAATACATAAGTCAGTACATTCCGCAATAAATCCCGTGAACTGCTTTGAGAATCCTCCCGACGTGAAAGGCACTGTACGAAATGCGAGGACTATTCATTTCTAATTCTGTTGAAACCGAAACGTAGGGGAGCGGGGGTGGAAACGTTCTGTGGGCGTGCGGTGATCATGTCCGCGGCGGAGGAGTTCCGAAAGCGTTAATGTGCCTTTGATCCCTGTTTCCGAAACTGCCGACTGCGAGAGGCTGCTGCTTTCTCACTGGCACCGACCGGCGTAGGGCAGGCAGCTGTGGAAATAAAAGTATGTGGTTTGTGACTTGAGGAAGGAAATCCTTCAGGATTTTTTATATATTTTTTTGGAATGGCGCGTTGCCTTGTGGTGGTTGTGGAAATCTGACGACACAGCACGTTCTCGTCTCGACATGGCGTGGTTTAGCTGTCCTCCTCCTCGAGGCGTGTTCTCTACACGTGTGCACGTGTCTGTTGGTTTCCAGTTTGTCTGCAAGCAGATATGACCATACCAAACATTGTGCGCGTCTGTGTGTGTTTTGTACGTGTCTGTGTCTGTGTGTGTGTGTGTGTGTGTGTGTGAGAGAGATTAAATATCTGTGTTGTTTAAGCTCTCTTGAGACGCTGCCCTGCAAGGAGGTCGCTATCTATACAAGTGCAAGTGGTTACTAGAAGGAACGTTAAGCACTCTGGGAAGCTGCCTTCCACAAAGTGCGTCATATAAACACAAGTTTTTGTTGTGTTGTGCTGTGGTTGAATTGTTTGAGCCGTTTCTAGGGTTTCTGTAACTTTCCGAAACCTGTGCGGCTGTTAGTGGCAGTTTAATACGCAATGAGCTTTGTTCTGCTAGTTTAAGTTCAGCTTGTTACTCAGTCGTCTGCACATGCGAGTTGGTGAACCCTCAGCGGCCATGTTATTAATAGTAATAATCCTTGCATTTGCTATAGCGCTTTTCACATGTTATCGACATCTCACAGCGCTTCACAGAATATACTGTAAAGTGAATTGACTGTATATTTGTGGGCGATTGCCCTCAGCAGCGTCCCACAAACAGCCGTGGATTGAAATGACCAATTTGTATTATTGTGTGTTTTTTGGGGACGGATTATTATTAGGCGTGTGGAGTGAGGAAACTTGCCCAAGGATTCGCCCTGATCTGCCTGGATTCGAACACGAGTCTCATGCTTGCAAAGCGTGCGCTCTAACCACTGAGCTACAAGACTCCACTATTCCATTATTCAATGAGTCAGGGAGTAGGGTGGTGGTGGGGCGGCGGTGGTTAGTGTCACTACACACTGTGACTCCAGCCAACGACAAACCGAAGAACTAACATTGCACCTCTCAACTCTAATGGATAGATATCAATGTAACTCCCAATAGATTTACTCATTTGTCTCATAATTCCCAAATCACTCCCAATCACACGAGTTACACCTATCGCTGTGCGTGTGAGTTGCTCCCTACTCCATCCACTGTCTCTGTCCCCACGAACAGCTGCTAATACGACCTGCTCCCTGGACTCCGCCACTTACCGTAGAGCCAGCCATTAGCCGGGAATAATCAGATGGAATCTGGACTTCCTTTGTTCCCTCCCTGAGAGGAGGAGGAGGAGAAGGAGGTGTGCTGTTGTCCTTTGCACAACAGCAACATGGGAACCTTTAATGTCGTGAGTGCTTTGGGTACTTTCAATCGGGAATGATTATGTGTTAGCCTAAGTGCAGTTCTGAGATATAAACTGTACAGCGAACCTTGAATGAGTGCACAGAATTGCTCCAGAAATACCCCCCTTGGGCTCTTCAAGCTACTTTGCTGGCGTTGGTGATGTTTGTGTGTCTCGGACCGACGTCAATACCATGAAACCTGAGCCATTCATTGCGTTGTCATATCTCCTATGGGATCAGTAGCATAATGGTAACTGCTCCAATCGATGGGGCTTGAGGTACTATACACTGCACTGTATTGCTCAATAACCTGTCCCAGCAAATATATTAGGAGCTCCTGTAGCTCAGTGGTTAGAGCACTCGTTTTACAAGCGTGAGACCTATGTTCGAATCCAGGCAGATCAGGGCAAAACCTTGGGCAATTTTTCTTACTTCACACACACACACACACACACACACACACGCCTAATAATAATAATCCCTCCAAAAATAACACAATTATCAAAATTGGTCATTTTCAATCCACGACTGTTTGTGGGGACACTGCTGTTCGCAATTGGCTGCCGCGTTTCGCCCACGAGTATACAGTCAATTCACTTTACAGTATATATTCTGCGAAGCGCTTTGAGACTGTTAATCGCTTGCCTGCCTTGGGCAAACACATTGACTCTGATACCAGTGGAGTTGTCACGTGTTGCTTTGTTGTTAGTATTTCAATTCTCGGAGATCGATGAAACTCCAAAGATTGGTTCCGGAGCAGGAAATCTGGGTGTTGCTGAGGGAGTCATTATTGGGCCTAATTGGTGAGTTCAGTGAGATTGTGAAGTCGTGTAGCTCAGTGGTTAGAGCACTCTCATTGCAAGCGAGAAACCTGGGTTCAATTCCAGGCAGGGGTGAAAACTTTCCTTCCCCTGGCGCCTAATAATCCCTCAATAAAAACCCAGTAATAAATTGGTCATTTCAATCCACGACTGTTTTTTTTGTACTCTATTCTGCAAATACTTAAATAGATGTGCACGGAGAGCATGTTAACAGGCCAGCCTCTTTAGTTATGATCTTTGTATCAGTTGAAATAACTATTTATTTAGTTAGTGGCTACAATTGTGGGTCGTTGCATCTTTAATTACTGTTGAACAAAAGTATCTGGCAGTATTGTACCTGCGAGTTGGAATAAATGGGACGTGCCACGCTCAACAACAGTTTATTCCTAGATTAATTCCTGGCGTCCTGGATTTACTTGGCTGCCTGTGGCCCTGATCGCTGGTGGTGATGAATGTTTTTCCACATGTCATTTGAAGACTTAAAATGGATTTCAGTAAAGTGTTTGGAACTGCAAGTTTACTTAACGTCCAGAGCTCCCTGCGTAGACATCACTGGTGTATTACACTGTAACGTTTTGGGTTGGGCGAGGAACCAAATTTCACAGCGAGCGAACTATCAAAGAGGCTGAGGCCAATAACATCACCACCTCGATCAGACCGCGCCTGAATTCAAGGCTTGGATTCTTGCCAATTCTCTCATTATCATTGTTGCTGACACAGCTGCTAAAGTCACTCATCAAAAGGTTCATTTCAAACCTTCAATCGTGTTTCCAAAGAGTTTACCTTCTCTGATCACCCGATTTCCCACCCCTCCCCATTACAAAGCCACAGTGACGGGATTGCTGTTTTCAGCTGTAGAATTGTTTAATTTTTTTGTACATACAAAATATAGTTAATTTCACTTTTACAGTATATTCCGTGAAGCGCTTTGCGGCGCCTAAGAAGACGTGATAAGATGCTGTATGAAATAACAACATCAACCAAATTACATTTGTATAATACAAATATTATAATTATGATTATTATAAAACTAAAATCTCCGTCTAAGATTCTGTCAAATTGCGTCTAACGTAGCCAATTGCGTGAGCCGCCATCTTTGTTTGCAGCGTTGGCAAAGTTCATACAAAGAGTTGGGTGTTCGCTACTGGCCAACCTGGTTGTTTGGAGCCTGTGTGGGATTGACTAACCAGAGCTTGTCTGTTTCCGTTTTAGGTAAAATCCTCTTCAAGCGAAGTCACATCAGGGACGTTGCAGTCAAACGGCTGAAACCGATCGATGAGTATTGCAGGGTAAGTGCAGGCAAGATCTCCAGCGGAGATCACAGGGAATCGTGTTTATTCCCGTCTCCCCATCTCTAAAGTTCCTTGACTCTTGGAAAATATTTCCTTGCATGTTAAGACTGGTGTTTGAAGCATAATGGTCAACTTCGGTCTAAATTAACTTAGCTGCTCAGTCTGTGTCGAGCCAACATGTCAGATGTTTCAGTAATACTACTGCTTTTCAGCCGCTATGCCCCGAAACTCTGGAACACTCTTCCTCTATAAACCCCGCCTTGCCAACTTTCTTCCTCATTTTCAGGTCACGCCGCTGTTTGGGAAGTTGCTCTGTGTGAGGAGCGCAGTATAAATCCAAGTCGTCGTTGTTGTTGTTGTAATAGCCAGGATTGTATCCTCAAAACTGCTCCTCTGTGTGTTAGTTGTGCTGTTACCACAGGACGGGTAATCTTACCAATGAGTGTATTCTGCTCCGAGATAAGGAAAACACTGAGCTACGTTGCTAGCCAAACGCTGAGATTTTGAACGAAAGCTCATTGTCGGATTTGCCTGATGTCTCGCTGAGTAAAGCCACCCCAGAATGCAGGAATGAGCCGTTCAGGTTCTCAAGCCTTGCGCACATGAGGTATATATATGGTCACTTAGATGAGGTAGATGGTTGAGGAGTGTGGGACTGCCTCCAAGTTGAGTTGTTGGCTCTAGCAAAGGAACAACAACAAAAACTATTACATTGGTATAGCACCTTTCACATCGCGAGTACGTCTCAAGGCACTGAACCTTCAGTGTTTCGGACCTGAGTTGGGATTGGGATTGGGGAGGGTGGAGGGAAGAGGAGGAAAGGGGGCGTGACTGATGGCAGGAAGAAGATCTGGGGCAGTACTTGAAGGAGACTAGGGAGGGAGTGAGTCAGGGGGACTGGTTGGTAGTGGGTTAAGAAGTCGCGGAGGTGGGGTGGGGCAAGGCCATGGAGGGCTTTGAAGGTGAACATAGGAACAGGAGTAGTTAATTCAGTCTTTAGAGCCTGTTCCGCCATTTAATTAGATCGTGGCTGATCTGTACTGTACCTCAACTAATCCTTTCAATTTTAAATTGACATTACAGTTGGTTTTAAATATATACATATATTTTTTTTAAAAGTGCTTCCATCAGAGAAAACCCAGTGTGTTGTTGTTGGCTTGCTCCCTGCCATTTGGAAGACTGTTCTTGAAAACTGTTCTCTGTACACTTGTGAAAACAGCAAAGAATGTAAATTGGTCTTGTCTGTGGTTTTGTTTTGCAAAGCTTACATTGCTGTAACAATGCTGTGTGAACCCAAACAACTCTGGGATGCTACCCTGCATGAGGGGCTCTCTATTAATGTAAGCTGTTGTTGCTGTTGGCGCGCACGTGTGTGTGTTGGAGGGAAGTCAGTGACGTTGGGACGCGTAGCCAGTGAATAGTAAACAGCTGATATAAATGCGGTCAATGTGGAATAAATTTTACTGCACTTTTCCGAAGGGCTTTTGATTCCCGCGGATCAAAGAGGCTTGGAAGATGCCGCGCTTACAGGAAGCTAATAAGGATGCTGCTCTTTGGAGATTTTATAGACAGTCGATTACTGGCGAAGTTCTGAGTTTCTGCCTTCGCTACCGTTTTGTCTTCATGCTCACACTGTTGATGTGGTCGGCGAATGAATCTGGATTGGATCAGTCCTGTTTCTATCCCAATGGAACTTTAATAGCTAGAGAGCTCGACAGCTACGAATCGTGGTGAAGCTTTTTGAAAAAAGAATTCCCCCACTCCCCATCCCCCACTCCGTGTCAGCTTAGCTCAATCGCTCATCGGTTTGGCTCCGCGTCCGTAAGTTGTGGGTTTAAAGTCTCATAACGTAATGTTTTAACATGGCACTTTTTTGAAAAAAAACTAAAACAGCACAGGCTGATGTGAGTGGTAATAATTGAGTTTGTGTACGCACCATCAGTAGTCCCAACAGTTGACTGAAACACTCAGTCGCCTTATTAATGTATTCAATCCAAATCAATAAAACGTCAGCTTCTGGGAGCTTGTGTCAAGCCAGAGACGGCAGCTTCTGACGGACGTGGATCAGCTCCGTGTGCCTTTGTAGGAATGGTCTGTGCTTGACATGTTGAACCGGTCGTGGCTGAGCTGCTGACTGTACAACATGATCTGCGAAAAATCTGCCACACGGACAGTCATGTCACGGAGGATTAGTTACTACATTTCATGTTGTTATGAATTTCGGTTTCACAGATCGGTGGATTTAGTGTACGGTTTATGTCAAGACATATTTATTGATGTCTGGACCGCAGCTAGTGATGCTCTTTCACTGATTTAAAAAAAATATATAACCAAACTCTACATTTTCCATAAGATGCTTTCTGGCAGAGGGTTACTTGTCTGACCTCATTGAGGCATCTCATAGTAACGGTGGCTTTGAGAGAATAATAATAATTATACAGGAATCATAATAATAATCCTTGCATTTGATATCAGCTTATCACATCTTCCAGACGTCTCAAAGCGTTTTCACAGCATTTAGTGTCAAGTGAGTTGACTGTATATTTTGTCGCGCCTTGAAACGATGACTGTACAGACAGACTGACAGACATATAGACCGCCCGACACAGTGACAGACAAATAGAAAGCTACTGTAGACAATAGCGTCAGTCACAGCCGATCACCCTCAGCTACAGCGTAGCAAAGCTGCTTTCCTCACCAAGCAGTCTTCACTTGCAAACATGAGTTTCCCCGTCTTAGAATCCGTGATCCAGGTAACGCACTCACCCCAGTGTTGTCTCAGCATAGTGTTGTCAGTATCCATTTCCCTGCCAGGCTGCAAATATAATTTAATTACGCAAAATCTTATTACACGGGTTGATGTGAAACATCAGTTAGAGTGCTCATTAATTCAATAGTCTTTCCTTGCGAGTAACAAGTCATTTTTGGACTGACCTTGAATGGCCTCGTCTCTTACGCTCCAGTAAACGCTGAGCTGAGGCTGATGTGCATATATGACTTGTCAGCCAAACTTCTTGCACAAAGGAAATGGTGGTGAATGCGACTTTTAAGGAGAATGCGATCTTAAATACTGTACTGTGTGCCATTGATTTTAACCAGGAAGAGAGTGAGAGCGAGGGATTTGAAACATTTAGAGATACACAAAATAAAATGAGTCACTCAGTCCACGGCTGTTTGTGGGACACTGCTGTGCGCAATTGGCTGTCGCGTTTCCTCTGCAAAATACACTAGTCTATTCACTTTACAGTATACTCCGAAGAGCTGGTGTAATCCTTGCAATTGATACAGTGCTTTTCACATCTTCTAGACGTCTCAAAGCGCTTCACAGAATATACTGTAAAGTGAATTGACTGTATATTTGCAGGCGAAACGCAGCAGCCAATTGCGCACAGCAGTGTCCCCACAAACAGTCGTGGATTGAAATGATCAATTTTGTTATTGTTTTTTGGGGGACGGATTATTATTAGGCGCGCGTGTGTGGAGTAAAGAAACTTGCCCAAGGTTTCATCCTGACCTGCCTGGATTCGAACACAGGTCTCACGCTTGTAGTAAAGGCAAGTGCTCTAACCACTGAGCTACAGTGTGTCAGGTCTGGCGCACAAGATCACAGGCCCGACCAACAGCAAGAACCTATAGGACATAGACTGAAATAGCGTATGCATGGGTTGGAAATGACTTCATGTTTGGAAGTCCACAGTTGATTCATAGTGGAAAGCTTTTTGCTGATCGCTGTGAATGTAGCATCAAACAGTTGTTAGCGCAGCTGCTGGAGTCTGATGTAAGACTTACAGATAAATACTTCTTTAGGATGTGTGAGGTTGGGCGGAATGCCCCTCCAGGGTTGCTTCAGTTCCTGCACAAATCATTGCATCAGCAGTGAGAATCCCCTCCCCGCACTCTCCAGTCACTGTAAAATTCATTTGGTTTTTTTAAAAAAAACTCAGAAGAGAATTTTGATGAAATTTGCTACACTGAACACCATTTGCGATTGCAACGTTTCTCCCAGAAAATGCGCAGTTACTGCGGTTTACCGTGTGTCCTGCGAAGCGCTTTTGAGACGTCTCGAAGACGGGATAGGGCGCTACATCAAATGCAAGGATTATTATTCCAGTTTTCCTGTAGAGTCAGGTCCTGGATGGCTGAGGTTTGAGGTGACTCTGGTTGGTTTGGGGGTCTTGCAGAAATGCTGGAAGAAACGTCACAGTGACTTTAGACAATGTCCTTTCCAGTCGACTGTTTGTGTATTCATAGCACGCCACCACTTCCCTCAGACCAGACAATTAGTGTAATGCTCTGTAATGCCTTGGCTTCCAATCCAACAGTAAAAGCCTTTGCTATTATCTGCTTCCTCTCGTCTGCCGCATCTTAGTCATTGTCTAATGGTTGGGGCTACCAAGGTGGCAGGACACATATATCTACATTTCATGAGCTTGTCTTGAAGCCAGTATAAATTACCATCGTCTCGCAGTCTACTAATAACCCTGCTATTGGCAAAGCAAAAGGCAAATGAAGGACTATAGTGTCTGCAAGTTTTTAACAGAGAGGTTTGCAGAGGGCTTCAAAGAACTGAAATCGTATTCAAAGGATTTCCAGTATCGCCGACAACAGAGTGAAGCGTTTGGTGTCGGGAATACCGGGAACCTGTTCTATCATGATTTAATCCTGATTGTATCTAAATCCTGCCATGGAAGCTGACGTTTCAATAGAAATTCCTTTGGAAAGTAAAATGTTAAAACCAAACTCCCATTGGAATAAATTGGTTGATTTTAATAATAATAATAATCCTTGTGTTTGATACAGCGCTTTTCACGTTTTCTAGAAGTCTCAAAGAGCTTCACGGAATATACTGTGAAGTGAGTTGAGTGTATATTTTGTGGGCGAAACGCAGCAGCCAATTGCGCACAGCAGCGTCCCACAAACGGTCGTGGATTGAAAGTGACCCAACGTTTTTTTTGAGGGATTATTATCAGGCGTGCGTGGAGTAAGGAAACATGCCCAAGGTTTCGCCCCCGGCCGGGAATCGAACCCAGGTCTCTCACTTGTAAGCCGAGCGTTCAAATCGCTGAGCTACATGGACTCCACAGCATTTTGACCGTAGCCTGTGGTTAGACTTAAGATCCGAAAATCGCATTACAGTCAGCTTCGTGGCCTGAGCATTCGCACAGGGTCGGAAACGCTTTGATAGCAACTCAGCAGGTTTGAAAACTTGCGTTGCTCTGAAATTGGTGGTTGGCCTTTGCGATCAAGATTTCACTGCTTTTAACAGATGGATGAAATGTCTCTTGCGCAAGAGAAATTGAATAAAGGATGAGCGATCAATTGGATGTCGCTCGTTTGATCAAGCCCAGGCGCCTTGAAGACTCGTTTCATTTTCTTTCGTCCCTGTGACACTTGTAATGATGAAATGCCGATCGAAGTTTCCTCCGAGAGAATTTGTACCCTCCGCGGTGAGCGCCAGCAGTCACTCGAGTCCCGCGCAGGCTGTGCGCTTGTTGTTTGTAAATTGAAGGGGAGGATAAACGTGTCCTATTACAGTACAAGGTTATCATTGCCTCCGCTCCGCCGCAGCGTGGGCCTGGAGGAGAGGGTAAGGAAACGGACGCAATACAGGATGAGATGTGAGAACTATCCATTACCCCGGGTGTGTGTGCTTCACACAGACACTGCCATCTCTGTTATATTAACCACTGTCGTGTTGAGTGATTAGATTAGAGCACTCACCTTGCAAACGAGAGATTTGGGTTCGATTCCAGGCAGGGGGTGAAACCCTGGGCAAGTTTCCTTACTCCACAAGGCTGATAATAATCCCTCAATAAAAAAATCCAATAATAATTTGCTCACTTGTGGGCGAACGAAGGCAGCCAATTTTATGGGACAGTGGATTAAAATCACTAATATTTTGGAGGAATTATTATTAAGCGTGTGGAGTAACGAAACTCGCCCAAGGTTTCGCCCTGTTTGTCCCATTGCCTGGTAGCACAGCAGTTACTGTAAGGTTGATCCGCACGGCAACACACACAAGCCACAAAACCTGTCGATTTTGATTTAAATTCAATGCAAATATATGGAGATGATCTCTGTACAGACTCATTAGTCTGGTCTCAGAGGTGAACTCTCCTGGATAGCTTTAAATGTACCGATTGAATGATGTCCTCTTATTATCTATTGATTGCTGATTTCCAGGCTCTTATCCGACTGCCGGCCCATATCTCTCAATGCGACGAGGTTCTTCAGTTCTTTGAGACAAGACCGGAGGATTTGAACCCACCTAAAGAGTGAGTATGTTCAGCGAAATTGTGTATCGCAGAGTGAGTGGCATGTACTGAGTGTTAGCAGTAAATATGTAACACAGAATATACTGTAAAGTGAATTGACTGTATATTTTGTGGGCGAGACGTGGCAGCCAATTGCGAGAAGAAGTGTCCCACAAACAGTTGTGGATTGAGTGACCAATTTATTATTATTATTAGTCAGTCCTGTAGTTCAGTGGTTAGAGCACTCGCCTTACAAGCGTGAGACCTGTGTTCGAATCCAGACAGGGCAAATCCTTAGGCAAGATTCCTTACTCCACATGCCTAACAGTAATCCCTCAAATAAAACAATAATAAATTGGTCATTTCAATCCACCACTGTTTGTGGGACACTGCTGTGAGCAATTGGCTGCCTTGTTTTGCCCACAAATATATACAGTCAATTCACTTTACAGTATATTCTGTAAATCCCTTTGAGACATCTAGAAGTTGTGAAAAGCGCTCTATCAAATGCAAGATTTATTTATTATTTATTAAAACATCCGTTGTTGTAGGGATTAGTATTCTCAGTTTCCACATCCCCCAAGACAACCTTTTACACAGATTTCTCAATGTTTACAGCAGGACAAATGAGTCAACAAGTGGAGACTTGTACAATATTTCACCAAATGAGAAAGTTTCATAACATATCCTAAGCCTGTACTCTGTGACATTCGTTTTTGCAATAAATTAGCAATTTAACATTTGACAGTTTTCTAATCCTGTTCATTTCGTCTCTTTCAAAAGCTAGAGAATGAGTTGATTAACTATTTCGGGTTGAGCTGTTCTCAGAGCTACTTGGCATTTTATTTACAAGTGTAGTTTGAGCAAATAGGTGTAATACTGATGCCAGATTAATCCCTTTGCATTGTCATTGTGTACACTTCTCTTGCACACAAAGCCCGTTGTCTTTTGAAAAGTAATCCTCACATCCGATATTGTTTGATATCGTTCCCCATCAAATTGTTGAAACTCTTTGAGCTGCTTCACAGTGCAGTGATTGTTCATGTAGGTGTTACTACTGGAAAAGTTTCGTTCCTCTGTATTCAAACATTCGAAAACGTGACAGCAACCACAAAATTACATTAAGGCGCTGTGTCAAAACGCAAGGATTATTATTATCTTTAGAATGTGACAGTTTGCGTCCTTCCATCTCTCATGCCTTTGCACGTTTTCTCCTCGCGTTGGGAACGTTTTAAATACCCGCCGGGATTTGTAGGGTTTGAATCATTGAACGGTTGGACCAAGGAAAGGCCAGTCAGACCATCGACATTCCCAAACTTATTTCGTCTTGTGTGGGAATCAGCCGAGCAGGTAAAGCTCCGAATGATCTCCTTGCCCTCAACAGTAACCCAGCAAAAGTTGCAGGACTGTTGGTCGGCAACTCTCTGTGTAAATCTAGCGGACTGTATGTGTTGTTTAACACTGATTAACGGCATTTTACAGATACCGTTCCATGGCCTCTGTAGGGCCAGAAACAGTAACATTTGTGCGCTGCAATGTAAAGCTTGTGGTTCTGTTCTTTATCCGGTCTGCACCCAGCGCCCCTATTGGTAAAGAAATAATCAACGCAGCATTTACTACATCAAAGGGCACTACTTTGAGCAGGCTCTTGGTTGGAGGTTTAAACTATTGGAGATTATCGAAACTGCGTGCCTGAATTAGGAAGATTAGAGAGAGCACAGTCATAATCCTGGAAACATTTGTAATCTTTGTCACAGATTGTAATCTTTCGAGTTCGTGCAGTTGATAAAATTCAAAGCACAGGGAAAGCTGAGAGCAAGTTTTTGGAAACAGATTTTGCACAAGGCTACCGTAAAACCAGGGATAGCTGGCGCCTGAGGAAGCATTGCTCAGTAACTCGAGATTAAATCGCTCACTCGGCCAATTTGCTGAGATTACTTAATGATTCCTTACGTTTGACTGAAATCACAACAAGCCATTGTGAAATCTATTTTGTTCATTTGGTAAGACATTGCTTGAAACATTGCTCAACCTCAAGTTTGCAAGGTTTGTATCACTGGATTTTTTCAATAAAAAAAGGCTTAACTTATGACCTAATGTCCTGGAATATTATTTTGAATATGGTGATATTTCGTAATAGTGCTCCCATCTTCAAGCAGAAACACAACAACACAAAGCATGAGACTCTTCATTAAGAGATTAAAATGTCTGTAAGTCAACCGACCACAAACAAACAGTAATGCGATTTCAGGAGACTCAATAACATGGACTCAGTGACACTCAGCAACAAATTAGTACAAGGGAAATTATCACATGGTCTCCTATTGCATGCGGTTGTGAAGGGAACAATGTTCTGTATCTTTAATTATAATCCCTGCATTTGAAAAAGCGCTTTTCACATCTTATCGGTGTCTCAAAGCGCTTCACAGAATATACCGTAAAGTGAATTCACTGTATATATGTGGGGGCGAAACGCGGCAGCCAATTGTGTACAGCAGCGACCCACAAACAGCCGTGGATTGAAATGACCAATTTTGTTATTGTGGTTTTTTTGGAGGGATTATTATTAGGTGTGAGTGTGGAGTAAGGAAATTTGCCCAAGGTTTCACCCTGATCTACCTGGATTTGAAAGCAGTTCTCACCCTTGTAAAGCGAATGCTCTAACCACTGAGCTACAGGAGTTCCCCTTTAGGACCTTAGAATGTGCACTGCGATGAGCTTGTGAGACTTATTGCAGGTGAAGATGATACTGTAAATGCCTGAAGCTCTAACCGCAAAAAACAAGCCCTGTCCTTGAATCGGAGTAACCTTGAGGGCAAATACTCTTCGAACATGCACTTCTGCAGTAAACGTGTTCTGACAATCCCAGAAAAATCCGACATCGGATTCTATCTTGCACTGATTTCCCCCATCGTAACGTTGTAATGAAATAATCCCTGTTTTTCTGCGATTAGTATGAAATGACTCCCGAGTCTCTAAAATTAAACTGTGAAATGAAAGATACCCTGTATGTATTAGTGTAGTAATATTAATAACATTCCTTGCGTTCGATATAGGGCCTTACCTCTTCTTGAAGATATCTCAAAGCGCTTCATAGAATATTCATATTTTTTAATTCACAAGTGCATTTCACTCTGTAATGGCTTTGATGACAGTAAGGGCAGGACAGTGAATTATGCACAATCTGCTTTGGATAATGTATTGCATGTGTGTGCTTTCGAATACACTTTTGTAAAACGACACTGCTTTCACATTGAGTCATTCCCACAAGTCAGTTTTCCACGCTCCAGTCAGTGGCTTGCTCTTCGCTCAGATGTGAACGCAGGTTTGTGTGATCTGATCGATGAGCTATAATTCCAGGCCTGGCAGATTTATTGGGAGGTCGTGTTTTTTTGAAGCCGAGAGATTGGCGTTCGGATTTGGCAGCGCTTCAAAAATATTCCGCTGACGATAATTCCTGAACCAACCGCTTCAGCTGATAAACAGGTTCATGTAGATGTTTTTAACACAGGCCAATGCAGCCCCAGCACCAGAAGGGCAGAAGAGAATAGCAAAGATCCGAGATGTTAAAAGAATTGATGTCATTGAGTGTTGGCTGTAATAAAATAGATCGTCTTCTTCAAAGCCTAGGCTCCAATAAATAACTGTGCGTCCTTGATCTGAGGACGATACTGTACAAGCAACGGTTTAAAACATTTTAAGTCCCTTTTATTATGAGGCGTACAACCTGTGTGTTACATAATCCTGTCTTGTTAGTGAGTAAGGTGCGCACTTGAATTTGGTATGGCACCTTCAAAACAACAACTTGCATTTATATAACTCCCTTCACTCAAGGTAGCCTCCCTGTGTGCTTCAAGTCAGGTGGACGTATCAACGAGCTTTACAGGCATCTACCCCGTAACATTTTTAACACATAATTGAGCGATACTAATGACTGGACATGGAGAGGAAAGAGTGTAAGGTGAGATCAGTGTGCAGTGCAGCTAAGAAGTGGATGATATTGTGTAGCTGCGGAACAGACTGTTATTAGGAATGCAATCCCTTATAAATTAACACATGATTTACTTTGTCAGACCATCCACAAAGAGGCCCAACACAAAGTCCAGATGATGTGTGGTTTTGATGTGATGGCTTTGTACAGTAGCACAGTATCTGAGCTGCAACCATCTTCTTTTTAAGTTCAAATTTATGAACCTTTCCTTTTCTACGAGAAATGGTGGAGTCCTGTAGCTCAGTGGTGAAAACACTCGCCTTACAAGAGAGAAACCTGGTTTCAATTCCAGGCATGGCAAAACCTTAAGCAAGTTTCCTTACTCCACACTCCTAATAACAATCCCTATATAAATTTTTAAAATAAATTGTTCATTTCAATCCATGACTGTTTGTGGGACAATGCTGCGCGCAATTGGCTGCCGCATTTCGCCCACATACATAAAAGTCAATTCACTTTACAGTATATTCTGTGAGGCGCTTTGAGACGTCTAGAAGATGTGAAAAGCGCTATATCAAAATGCAGGGATTGTTATTTCTCTTCTGGGTTTGTGGGTTTATACAGGACTGATCACCGCTCAGTGACTGACACGGTTTGGTTGTAGAAAACTCCCAAACTGCTTCAATCAGTAGAAACTCGTTATTTGCAACCACAGCATTTGGATATTTGAGTTAACATGTCACTGTTTACACAGACCAAAGGAGGCAGATATGATCAGTATACATTACAGGCTGGGAGGACGCTGACCCCACCAACAGACACCTGCAACTCTTATCTTCGTGCAACTTTCCAAAAGATATATTCTTCTAGTTTCGATCAAAGAGAATGAGATGTTTCCCAGGCAACCAAGCAAGCTATGGTTCTACGCAAGTCTCTCTGGGGGAGATTAATAATAATAATACTGTACTGCGAATAATCCTTGCATTTGATATAGTGCTTTTCACATCTTATCAACGTCTCAAAGCGCTTCCCAGAATATACTGTAAAGTGAATTGACTGTATATCTGTGGGCGAAACGCACACAGCAGTGTCCCTCAAACAGCTGTGGATTGAAATGACCGATTCATTATTATCGTATGTTTGTTTGGAGGGATTATTATTAGGCGTGTGGAGTAAGGAAACTTGCCCACGGTTTCGCCCTGACCTGCCTGGGTTCGAACACAAGTGTCACGCTTGCAAGGCGAGCGCTCTAACCACTGAGCTACAGGAGCTCCACAGATTGCATAGGAC
The DNA here is from genome assembly GCA_035084275.1 of Hydrolagus colliei. NCBI lineage: Eukaryota > Metazoa > Chordata > Chondrichthyes > Chimaeriformes > Chimaeridae > Hydrolagus > Hydrolagus colliei. The sequence goes on from CM068752.1 coordinate 2,715,753, forward strand.
TTGTGCCCTCGCTCTTCTCTGTCTCTCTCTCTTGTCGGTTTGCAGTGATAGAGAACAGATCTGTAGCAGAAGCACACAACTATATATTTGAAGCGTCTGCTGTTATATGCATTTCTCAGTCCAGTCCAGAATCAGCCAATCATCACTGTTACATTGTCCCTTTTCCCAGGTCTGGTTATTAGTTAATTCGTTATTTGAGATATTTGAAATATTAATTCAGTGTGATCATTTGTAATGACTTTACGCTGCAGGCATGCAGTTTGTTTATGTTCATTGCCGGCCCATTGTGCTGTATGCCACCTCTCAGTTTGCCAAGATTTGCTAATCAAGGAACTAAATACCAGCAATAATTTTCTCAGACTAATGGTATTCAAGTGTAATGCGCTGTGTGTGTACCGAATTACATTGTCGATCACTGAGATTTCCCCAGGGAAATCTTATTTTCCTTCATCGTGGCAACGTTTAAAAAGCAAATTCTCATCTCGCAGCGAAACGCTTTCTTGGTTTGCAGTCTAGTTCATGTGGCGCATGTGTTTTTATTATTATAATAATTAGCATTTGATACAGCACCTTATTAAGTTTTCGAGACGTCTCAAAGCGCTTCACAGAATATACTGTAAAAGTGAATTGACTCTGTGTTACGTGTAGGCCGAGTTTGCAGTGATAGAGAGTATGAGAGATGTGATTAAACGTTAAGAATGGTGCTCGTTGACGTTTACTTAGTCTCGCTCCAGGCTCACACTCGCATTCGCATTCACGCAATGCTTTTGAGGCATTCTCCGTGTGAAATGTACTTTATTTACATGGGCAAATTGACGTTGTTGGCCTGACAGCCATTCCAGTGATCTACTGAGATCGTTAAAGTTTTGTTTATTGAAATCTCTAATTTACCTGTCATTGAAACATAATTCAGATTAATTTGCGATTGACTTTCGGGAAAACACAGTCATAAAAATAGCGGCTAGGTAGCCAATAGATATCCAAGCACAGCACAATCATTTCAAAACCTAGTTCATTTTAAATTAATTACCCAAATATTTGATTGAAAGCCTCAATTGAATAACTAAGGCCTGGGTTTTAGTTGAATGAAATCCCAGCCAATTGGTGTGAAAAGCAGTTCTCAACCCTGTTATGTATAAGTGAATATGTTTAGTGTAAAGTGACCTTAGTTTCTGTACATTGACATTTCCTGAGATTCGCAAAATTGGCTTCAATTTATCTTAGTTTCTTGTCTGGCTCTGGGCTGGGTGGTGCACAGTTTTAATGCTATTTATCAGAGGGTTTGTGTAGGACAAGCTGAGCTTGATCTGGGGACAGAAATTCAATGGTAATTTGATTATTTTACCGTACGCACACTTATTAGAAGTGAAGGCTGCCGGGTAACAGTGCGTGTCAAGCAAAACAATACAAATTCTATCAAAGTTTATTTGCCCAAACCACGAAGACGGATCCTTTTTAGCTTCCAGTTTTTGTGTCTTTTTTCCCCCCCTCTCCCTCCCCACTTGTTGTACAGGATTTCTTGTAGTGAGTAATGAGGAAGATCTGACACAGAGCCATAACCAGTTGCTGGCTCAGTGTAGAAACAGCAGAGACTGTATGACATACAGAATCCCGAGCTTCTGGTAACAAATTACAAAATGACGCCTTCCCTTCATAATTAGGGGATAACTTGGTAATCAGCGTTGAGGTGTTGATTTTTATAAGCAAATATGTTTTTTACAAAATTCCTTCAGTTGGAAGTTTTCTGCCGTTTTGCCCACAAATATGCAGTCAATTCACTTGACAGTATATTCTGTGAAGCGCTTTGAGACGTCGATAAGATGTGAATAGCGCTATATCAAATGCGAGGATTCTCATTATTATTATTTGAAAGGTGCCATTTTATCGACCTGGTGAATCTGCTGCAAAAACGAACCGTTTTGACTCCGTGGCTAATAATTTGCCCTTTTTCAAATTTTATTTTATTTCAGGGAACCGATTGGAAAGAAGAAATCAGGTAAGGCACATTGAATTTTTTATGTGCTTGACGTTTACATCTTCAGCTGCCGTTACTAAAAACATGTTCATCTTCTGGACTAAAAAGTGTCACGGGATAAAGGAAACTCGTTACCGCAAATCGCAGTTTACCATGTTTTTTTTCGGATGTTGATTTTCGTACGAAGGAAATGACTACGTATAAACTGTGGGTAATAATAATATCCTTCGCGTAACTCGACTATATATCAATGAGGTGAGAAAATCAAGAGACCAAATGTAATTAGAAATGGCTGGACCTGTGTAAATCACTCAACATGTGTTAGAGAGAGAGAGAGAGAGGGAAGTGGGGCGGGGTTCCTTAATAGAATCAATCCTGAAGGAGGCTTCATAAATAAATTCACATACAAGTAGTGGCAGGCTGAAAGACTTCACTTTACCCTTTTAAACTTTGTGATACATTTCGCAATGCAAAAAAGTTTTTTTGTGATTGGAGTGAAGTTGGTAAATATGTGAGCCAGTGCCAACACACGCAGGGGTGTGGGTGATGGGGGAATGAAAGCAAGTGCTAAACATGTCTGAAGGTGCGAGTCAGAGGAAAACATTTTCACTCCTGGCTATAATAATCCTTGCACTTGATACAAGCACCTTATCACGACTTCGAGACGTCTCAAGGCGCTTCACAGAATATACTGTAAAGTGAATTGACTATATTTTGTGGGCAAAACATGGCAGCCAATCGTGCACAGCAGGGTCCCGCGAACAGTGGTGGATTGAAGTGACCTATTTATTATTATTATTATCATTTGAATGAATGATTACCCCCGGGAATGCGATTCACCAATCGATTGATTAACCTGCTTACAGCTAAGTAAACAGAGGCGTGTGGAGTATGGAAACTTGCCCAATGTTTTTGCCTGCTGGGAATTGAACCCAGGTATCCCTCTCGCAAGGCAACTGGTCTAACCACTGAGCTACAGGACTCCCATTTTTAGCCCTGTATGCTAACAATGTCATTCCATAAACTGCCTATCGTGGAGTTAACACTGGTCACTTAAGTCTCTGATGAACCTGTGACACATGAAGGATAAAGTGATGTGTCAACAAGTTGTTAGAGGGAACAGCTGGTACAGTTTATTGTAACCAAGATACCACATGAAGGAGGAGATGGGAATACAGTACAATGGCCAGGTGATTGGTAAGGCTTGTGTAGTGTATAAACATGCGCATGGATAGTTGGGCTGAATTGTCTTACTGTGGATATAGACGGTGAACAAAAAGTTGTGATACCATTACAATGTCTAACATCTTTAAAAAAATTAGGATATTTTGAGTTTTTAAAAAAATAGATAATAGTGTACAGATGCGGAGTCCTGTAACTCAGTGGTTAGAGCACTCGCCTTACAAGCGACCAAGAGACCTGGGTTCGATTCCAGTCAGGATGAAACCTTGGGCAAGTTTCCTTACTCAACACATCTGATAATAATCCCTCAAAAAACCCCCAATAATAAACTGGTCATTTCAATCCAAGACTGTTTGTGGGGATGCTGCTGTGCACGATTGGCTGCGGCGTTTCACCCACAAATATAGTCAATTCACTTCACAGTATTTTCTATGAAGCACTTTGAGACGTCCAGAAGACCTGAAAAGCGCTCTTATCGAATGCAAGGATTATTATTATTAGATATCATAACTTTGCAGTCACCACGTTTATACTAAATAATGGATGTAATATATTATCACTAGTCAGAACTTCATATAACACCTTTCTTGACTCGATTCAATGAATGAATTGTGTATGTACGTTGATTAAACATCTAACATGTGACGTTTAGTTCACTTTTAATACCGTCTTCAGTTTCAAAATCTTTGATTTTGCCGCAAAAATGATGTTGTGTCCCTCATATGTCATTTTCCTTCATTAGGGCTTTCAATATTCCAGAGAGCTGCGTCGTTTCTAAAGAGAGGTATTAGAGAAATTTGCTTGGCCATAACATAACTGATTTTTAACGTTCGCTGAGCTCTCTTAAACCGTCCTGATTTTCAGGTGACACACAGCCTGCTGATTTGTAGTGGCGGGGGCACTAAACACTAAAGTGCGGTGAGCTTCTGCATGCTCAATGTCAAGGCTTTGTTGATTCGAATGGATTTAATTTGGGTTCCTGAATTTGTACCTTCACTTCTTTCAAGCTTCTTCCTGGTAAAGTTCACTCCAAACTCTGTACTCCTCTGTCTATGCAACAAGGTTTCATTTTTATAATTTATGATGCAACTGGTATTCCAATAATCATCTCTAACCCTTTCACTGGTTCAGGCAGTAAATGTTACTCTTGTAACTTTGGTTCTAATTTTTTGGGAGTTTGGGACTTTTTCTTAAAAACAAAATCGAAATCACAAAGTTAATAATAAATGATAATAATTCTTGCATTTGATTATAGCGCCTCACCATGTCTTTGCAACGTCTCAAAGTGCTTCACAGAGTACACTGTAAAGTGAATTGACTGAATATTTTCTGGGTGGAAAGATACACTTAAAAGTTGGTTGATTGGTTCCTGGTGAACAACTGAAATAAACAAACAGTCGAACCAGTTAAAGGGTTATTACTCAATGCTGTTGGTTTAAAATCTACTTAATCCAAGAAGTTAATTGCAACTGTCTGTCTCACTGCCCACAGCATGGAGCCTACATTTTTACTTTCAGATCTTTCAGAACGTCACTTCTGGCACTGCCCTCCCTTCAGCCCCCGCCTGTGTTGTGTTGTCTGCGTTACTGAGATGCCCACAATGGGCAAAGCAATGTCACACGGTCTTGTTCCTCACCGCAAGCGTTTGGCTTCGTTTGACAGCTTTGAAATGCAAATTGATTCCCGCCCGGCGTCTGAATGGAAATCCCAGGAAAGGCTACGATTGTTGCACAAAGGCTATTTTGTGCATATGACGTTATGCCAAGAGAGTGATTGGAAAACAGGAAGTGGTGGTGGAATAGGGAAGATTTGGATGAGTTTGCTACTCTTGTTTTGATTGCCCACAACTCTGACCACATTTAGCCGGGTCTACAACCATACTGATGTGGGTGTGTTTTCATTTATTTCATCAGTTGGTATTTCAAGTCCTTTACTTAGAACTACACACACAACATCAACAGTTGAGTAATTTCAGCCAGTTATCTTTTGACGATTGGTTTGGGAGAAATCCTGACACTTTCACAAGCAAAACCTGTCCTTTCTTTGCGACCAAACAGTCCGCAATGGATGTTTGAACCTATGAGTGTTTAGTGCTTTCCCTGAATCCAAGAGGAAATGTATTTCATTTAATGCTGACGTAACCATGACATATTGTGAGGGGAAATTTAGAAGCGGTTCGGGGTTTTTATTTAGTATCACAGTGGCACATTGTAGCCAGACCTGCAAAGTATGAGCTTTCTCTGCCTTTTATCTACAATGTTAGCTTGGCTCAGTTGGTCTCAACTCTTGTTTCTTGGTCAGAAGGTTGTTGATTCAAACTTCACATTGGGATTTAGTGCTCAGAGGGTCCAAGTTAAGAGTCCAGAGCAGAGTTGGGAGGTGGGGTGGAGGGTAGGGATGAGCGTTGACTTGTCAGAGATGCCGTCCTTCAGATGAAACATTAATTGGAAGTCTGTCTGTCTTTTCTGGTGGACATTAAACATCCTATGATTCTAATGCAAAAGAGAATGCAGTTTCTCTCAGTGCCCTCGCCAACAGGGCTGCGGATAAATTGGTCATTTTCTTCATGATTGTTTGCGGGACATTACTGTGTGCAAATAGTTTTTGCCTTCAGCAATTACCTGCAGAATACTTTCAGCTGTTCTGATCAACCCATTACTAGATGTTGTCTTGTTATTAATATTAATAATCATAATTCTTGCATTTGATATAGAGCCTTATCACGTTTTCTGGACATCTCAAAGCGCTTCACAGAATATACTGTGAAGTAAATTGACTTGTGTATTTTGTCGGCGAAACGCAGCAGCCCACGGCAGTGTCCCACAAACATATTACAAATGAGGAGGACTCCACTCAGTTGACAAGCCACGGGAATGATAACATTGCTTAACCATTGATTGACATAACAAATTGATGGCGTAAAGCTCAACTGTGTCATTATATTCTCTCGAGTTTAGAAGGTTGAGGGTTGAAGGGATGATTTGATTGAAGTGTTTAAGATGATAAAAGGAATTTGATAGGCTAGATACAGAGAAGCTATTTTCTCTGGTGGGGGAATCCAAAACAAGGAGGTATAGTCCAAAAATTAGAACCAGGCCATTTAAGGGTGGAAGCTTTTTTTTCACTCAAAAGGTGATAGAAATCTGGAATTCCCTCCCGCGAAAGGTCGTGGATGCTGAATCCGTCCACACCTTCAAGAATGAAGTTGATAGATTTTTGGTAGGTCAGGGTATTGAGGAATATGGAGAGAAAGTGGGAAATTGGAATTGAAAGGATTAGTTGAGGTAAAGATCTGCCATGATTTAATTAAATAGCGGAACAGGCTCGAAGGGCTGAATGGCCTCCTGTTCCTATGTTCCTTCCTATGTCATGCTTTACAATCAAATCTCACCATGTGCCAAGCTCAAATCTCATTTCATTTGACTATGAACCATTCTCGCTGCGTCTGCCACGTTGATCAGATTCAATCTCAGTCTAAAAAGATTAGATATCGAGCAATTCTCATCTGTATAACTCTACACTTGCCCAAATCCACCTATCCTCACCGTAATGTGCGATAACATTGTGTACTAGGCTCAATGTAAGTTGACTTGATTCCATTTTAGAGCACTTTCAGAGCCCCGGAACTTTGCCACAAAGGACTGAAGATATTGCAGTGTTAACCCAAGGCTAGAGTCCCACAAGCGAATCATTGGCCACGGGGGCCTGGGCAACAGCAAAAAACATCTTTGCCGACCAAAGCAGGGTTTCCGATAAGTTTTAAGTCAGATATGAGACAAAACAGTAGAGTAATGGATGGACAAAGTCTTGCGGTTAGGATTGAGGGTAGCCTCACGTGTGTCCGGAAACGAGACAGCTACAGTAATCTCCGTAAATCTGGCACATATGTTGTCAATGACGGTGAGCGATCCATTCTGTGAGCAGCGGGAGGTTTACAGTTCTGGAGTATTCAGTGCCGATGTCGTGGCCCTGCTTTGTTCTGGCATGTGATGTTCCCATCAATATGCGTGTGATCAGATAATAATTGATGGTGTGAGTTGGGGGTGTGGTGGGATGGGGTGAAACTTGTAGCCACAGACTTTTCTCATGATGTCGCTTGTCATGCTGATCAATGTGGCATTTCGAAAGGTCGCCTTCTGGTGTCTGTGATTGTCACTGGAGGTTTGTTTTTCACTTTGGAAACTTCTCTTGTTTGTTTTTCACTTTGGAAACTTCTCTTAAGGTCGAATCGAATTGGGTCAATGTCAGCCCGGCTCGGTTGATAACGCTCTTGCCTCTCACATAATGATAATAAATAATAATAATTATTATTATAATTAATAATAATCTTTGCATTTTCCTATAGTGCTTTTCACGTCTTCTAGACGTCTCAAAGCGCTTCACAGACTATACTGTAAAGTGAATTGATTGTATATTTGTGGGCAAAATGCAGCAGCCAATTGCACACAGCAGAGTCTCACAAACAGTCATGGATTGAAATGACCAATTTTATTATTGTGATTTTTTGGGGGAAGGATTATTATTGGGCGTGTGTGTGGAGTAAGGAAACTTGCCCAAGGTTTCCCCCTGACCTGCCTGGATTCGAACACAGGTCTCACGCTTGTAAGGCGAGTGCTCTAACACCACTGAGCTACAGGACTCCACTTAGTCAGAAGATTGTGGGGTTAAGGCCGCACAGCAGGTCTTAGAACCCATATAGTCTATACGAAAACTCCATTACAATGCTGGGGGGAGTGCTGCATTGTCGGAGATGCTGTACATTGCATGAGACTTTAAACCAAGGTTCCGTCGGCCTGTTCCAAGCGGACGCTAAAGATCACAGGACAGTATTTTACGAGAACCTGAGTTTTTCATGTTTGGTTTTCCTGGCTGACAAGGCCTCGGATAAAATTAGTCATTCACTCCCGTGGATGTTTGGGAGACATTGCTGTGTACAAATTGGCATGACATATTTTGCCCACAAAATACAGTCACAGTATATCCGGTGAGGTCCTCTAGACGTCTGAATATGATACGGGCACTATACTCAGTGGAAGGATTATTATTGCTGTCATTCTCACCGTGCACAATGAGGTGTTCAGATTAATCTGAACACCATTGGGAAATATGCAAAACTTAACATTGTTCCCATAGTGTTAATCCGTGTCTTGATTAAATAGTTCGGATGCATCCAGAGCCTTTATAAATAGCCAAAATGCCGGAGTAGACGGAATGTAATCATGGTAATGGACGTGGATTCACACAACACCAAGGCTCGTTTCGCAGTAAAATATTCTACAAAATTTTTGTTATTTCAAATGCCAGGTTTATCATATGTCGAGGCACAATTATTGCCTGATCAGTTAGCACCAGCACTGGTTCTCCAGTGGAGTTAAGCTGATAGAAAGTACCTCTCAAGTAACAGCTTGAAATATCACTTCACATGTTTATATTTAAGAATTATTGCTGACATTTGGCGCTTGGAAGTGACTCAGATGTTTGATTGAGAGCAGAAGCATATTTTTTCCACTGATCTGGTCATGGCTGCCTCGTGACTTATCTTGTTAAATGCCGGCTTTTTTGGTGTGTGTGTGTGTGGCTTTTATTGCTCTTACTTCTGCTTCCTCTCGCAGTAATAATATAATATGGGTATTTGGGGATGTATTTAACTGTGCATCCCATTCAAAAAGGATTACGTTTGCAGCCTCTGGGGTTAACAGGTTTATCTTGGGTTCCAATTTACGTTTAGGAGAGTTGACCAGTGAGACTAATGTCTCTGAGATTTCTCATCTTTTTATAATAATAATACTTGCATTTGGTATACAGTATAGCGCTTTTTACGTCTTCTAGACGTCTCAAAGTGCTTCACAGAATATACTGTAAAGTGAATTGACTGTATACATGTGAATTGTACAGATGCAAATTCTCTTCACATGAGGATAACAAGTCCTTTGTGAAGTTCACAATTGCAATCGAAATGTGAACTGAAATTATTTCACAACCTGTGTCTGAAACACAACCACACCTCCCCCAATTTCCCACTAGTCCTCCTCACTCTCCTTTCACTCCCTCTTATGGCCACATGTAATCTTCACACTCGATATGGATAGTCACTTGACAGTGAATGGGATGAATGCAGCTGATTCCAGTGCTGTGATTTTCCCATTGACATACTTATACCTCAGTGCAGGTTGATGATTAGTGGCGTTTTTTTTTAACTCTCTCTGGTATCAGGAGTCCTGTAGTTCAGTGGTTAGAGCACTCGTCTTACAAGCGTCAGACCTGTGTTCGAATCCAGGCAGGTCAGGGCGAAACCTTGGACAAGTTTCCTTACTCCACACGCCTAATAATATTCCATCCAAAAAAACCTATAATAAATTGGTCATTTCAATCCATGACTGTTTGAGAGACACTGCTGTGCACAATTAGCGTTTCACCCACAAATATATAGTCAATTCATTTTACAGTATATTCTGTCTAGACGTCTAGAAGTCGTGAAAAGCGCTATATCAAATGCAAGTATTATTATTGTTATCAGATGTCTGAATGATGAGATAACGCTCTATATAACGCTTTACATAATAACAATAATCCTTGCAATTGATACATCACTTCATCACTTCTTCTGGATTTCTGAAAGGGCTTCATAGAATATACTGTAAAGTGAATTCACACTATGATTTGTGGGCGAAACGTGGCAGCCAATATCTCGTGTAATATCAATGATTATATTAGCTGCAGAGGCTAGAGTAATGAGCCTGTTGTTCTCTGTAGACAGGCTGCTGCTTACCTAATAGTAACTACTTGTTAATCGAGTCATGGATCGTTTCTGGATAATAATAATTTAGTTACTCAATCCACGACTGCTTTTGGGGCAAGTTTATTTGCCATTGGCCGCCACTTTTCGACTACCAAATACACAGTCAATACACTTTACATTATATTCTGTGTAGCGCTTTGAGACGTCTCAAATAAGGCACTGCATCAAATGTGAGGATTATGATTATTATTATTATTTATCCTTCAAGATACAGAAATGGGCGATGTAAGGTTGGCTGGTTGATGAATGCAAAATTGAATTGGAGCAATTGGCAATGAACATCAACGGAACCTGATTATGATTCTCCCTAACGTCGTTTTATAGCTGAGGGAAAATGATCTGGTTTGAGTCAATGGCCCAAATAGATAGTCCATGTCCAATCCTGGGTCTTACAATGCCGTGAGTAATCAGTGTAAAGTGGGGGAAGGAATCAAAAGAGGACACATCTGTTGAATGGATAAGTTACACACAGTTCAGACCGGGGGTGAGATCTAAGGACTATGTGGTTTAAATGAATGAACCCATCACTTTATGGCAGTAAAATGGCCAAATAAAACACTGGGTACATTAGTAGACAGGTAGCTTACGTTTCAAGCACGTCATATTGTTGTATAAAGTATATTAGCCAGACCTCATCTGGAAATCCTTGTGAATTTTATTCCCCTTGAGAGAGGTGAGCAACGAAGATGATATCACCAGAGGAATCTGTTGCCGCGTTTGTTTCAATGCCGGGATATGCTACATTTGGTACTTGTGCAACTGGTTATTTGTTGCTGTTAAATATATCATTAACTAGTCACTTAATGGTTACATGAACCTAGTCATTTCGTCGAACTTGTGGGTTGAGTCCGGTGACGTGCAATTTGATGCTGACTCAATCCATGTATTTAAATCTTCAGCGCGGATATTTTTGTCTGCATGTAATGGCAGCTTTAGTGTAGAGTTCTGGTGAGTAATGGTCTCATCTGAAGACAATGGTGCCGGTCTCATTGGATGTAATCTTCCCTTGTACACTTGTGTATCATTAGTACAGAGTCTTACGCTGTTTGCTTGGCGGAGAGGTCCCAATCAGTTCACTTCATAGCTGATCTCCCTGCCTTGGAGTGGAGAGGCAGAGATCAGCCTCCTTTCCAACAACCTCAACAACTTCGATTTATATAGTGCCCTCCACGCCGGACGGCGTATCAAAGCGCTTCCGACCTGGAGACTGAAATCGAGCAGTCGTTTTGTTGCTTTCGCCAATGGCTGGACAAACAATAGCCTCGCGTCAAAAGACTTGCCTCCTGGCCTTCACTCATTTTGCCGACGGGTTTAATTTCACAAACAAAATATTTGAAGACCAAAAGTAAACTGGCGACAGGCATGAACTTAGAACAAGTAACTGTTGTTTGTAAAAGGGGATGGGGGGACACGTAATCAAATGCGAGCCTCACTTACTGAAGCAGCTTTCAACATCAGCAGCAGCAGCAGCAACTTGCATTTACATAGCCCCCCGCCCCCCACTCCCCTCACACAGGCAAAACGTCCTCCCGATTCACAAAACACACAGTCAATTCACTTGACAGTATATTCTGTGAGGCGCGATCAGGCACGATCAGGCGCTGTACCAAATGCAAGAATGATTATTATTCAATATTATTATTATTTTCACCGTCAACCAATGCGACTGTCTCCACTTGGCGTCTGACACCGTGGTACATTCCACGAGTGTCCATTTGCAGAGTGGATTGAGGTAGAGACATCTCGAGCGGACGTGATGGCGAGGACGAGGCAGGGGGCAACTCGCAGGATGATTTCCGCCCCCATCCCTTAAAGCCGCTCTTTCTTTCCAGGTGGTGATGGGACATCGGCCGATCAGTTTTTCCTGGATCAGTACGTGGCTGTGACCAATTATGAAAAGCAGGAAAGCACAGAGATCGGCCTGCGCCAGGGACAAGTGGTGGAAGTGATCGAGAAGAATGAGTCTGGTGAGTTTGTCACTTTCTTTTGGCCGAACGGAACAAGATTCACACAAGGTACTTGTGCAGTGGAGTCCCGTCGCTTAGTGGTCAGAGCACTCGTAAAGCGAGAGGTTCGATTCCCAGTGAGGGTGAGAAGCGGGACAAGTTTCCTGACTCCACACACGCCTCTGTTTACCTGGCGGTAGGTCGGAACCCGGTTGTGGGTCAATTGATGGATCGCTTTTCTGGGTGTAATGGTCCCTTAATTTTGTAAAAAAAAAAGAATAATTTGGTCAATCAATCCACGACTGTTTGTGGGGACGCTGCTGTGCACAATTGGCTGCCGCGTTTCACCCACAAATAAACAGTCAATTCACTTTACAGAATATTCTATAAAGCACTTTGAGAAGTCTAGAAGATGTGAAAAGTGCTATGTCAAATGGCAGGATTATTATAATTCTTATTAATATACCTTTGGTTCCATTTAATCATCAGAGCCTCGTGGCTAGAGAGCACAAGCAGATGCTGAGTGTGATAGAGTAAGCAGCTTTGAGCTGACTGATCAAGTGCCTCACGGATAGATTTTCTTAGATCACTTGTTAAACTCATTCCAGTATTAGCAAAATGGCTCATTAGGTTCATCAGCTCCAACTGATTCCATTATTGAAGGCCCGTTATCGATAAAGGCATTGACCAGCTGATTGCCAGTCAGTGGCCAGGACACTGGACTCATTTTAGAAAAGGCTGGACTCGTAACTCAATGATCTCCTTCATCCAAACCTCTTGCGACCTAACTGTATTGCAATTGTAACGTAATACAATGCAATGTCCCAGCACAATAAATATGATTTAGTGAACGCTTAGGGAAGTGGAATGTACACCAGCCATCTAGCATCGTTGCAGAAATACTAGGAAATGCAGTGATTTGCTGTTATAGGATACGCACCTTCCTGATTTATTGCTTTAATTTTGGTCTTGTGATTTCGAACATGTTTATATGATTAAAAAAAACACACAAAATAAAACTGTAGCCCATCAGGACAGCAGATCACACAGAGCCTGGCCTTGCGAGATCAGGGCCGAGTTATTGCCTTTTAAAGCTGTGTGCGCGGAAAAGTCAGACTGTAAAATAATAGCATTGTCCAAACAGAAGGAAATAGTTGAGGGCCGGTCTGCTGCGAAGAGTTTTGACATAAACATGGAACAGATTCAAGTTAATCGGGACTGTCAGGAAACTAGTCTAGACTGTTGGCAATGTTCCATTCATCAATTGTTGATGCTACACGGTTTAGTTATGTTCTGATCTTTTTCTCACTGAAGTTGTGTTAATGAATCGCGGTTTGTAATACAGTGTAACCGTTGTAAGAATTGCGCTTTTGGTAACACGAGCGTTAATCGCTTTGACCTCACGGTGGGTAAATGAGTTGCTTTCGTGTCGCGGGCAAGATTACAGTGAAATTCTTGTCTCCCAGGACACCTTCTAACCTGCCTCCTCAGCACCATATGTGGCTTGCATGCTGAGTAGATGGACAGATAGACAGACAAATGTGTGTGGGGAGAATCTGTTCTCTTGTCAAACCAGTGCGCATGGGAGCTGGGAATTCCAACAGATCGAGTGGGACGGGCTCCTAGAGGCTTGTGTCTTTGCGCTTGTCATTCAAGCTTCTTGGGTTTGGCTGTGTCCCGAGCAGCCGTTTCCATGCTGACCTTGTGACGGACATCTAGGCAGAGATTTATCGTAATGGAGAGAGAGAGAGAGAGTCAAGTCAATCTGACTTCATCCACCAATCCTCTCTGTGGACAGATAACGATTGCTGCCGTCAAGGGGTGGGGTGTGCACTGCTCTGACCAGTCAGTTCCCTGGTAAGTTGGGACGAGGAGTAACAGTGACACTGCGATATTAGGGCAAAGAGTGACTCAGCCCCTATAGACTTTACCCTGAGCCCTTCCCTCTGTGGCCTTCCAACCCCCTACCAACCTGTCCACTCCCTCCATTCAGCTAGCTCCAGCCTGCTTCACGTCACCCGCCTCACCCACTCCGTCATAAACCTCTCTGCCCCACCCTCTGGAACTCCGTCCCACAGTCCCTCCACCTCAACCCCCTCTCTTGCTTCCTTCAAGGCCCTTCGCGAGACCCTCCTCTCCGAACATGCCTCTGGTCAGCCTCCTACCCCTACCCTCCACCCTTCCTGATCCCAGCCACCGGGTGTGGATGCCTGACTGTCCAGCACCTTGGGACGTCCTCCTGATGTGAAACGTGCTGCACAAATATAATTAGTTGTTGTTGTTGTGTTGCAGGGTGGTGGTTCGTCAGCTCAGCTGATGAGCAGGGCTGGGTCCCAGCCACATGTCTAGAAGCCCAAGATGGAGCTCAGGATGATCTTCTGGTTGTCAGCGCCAAACCAGGGGAAGGTAAGCATCCGAAACGCACATGGTTTCACATCCTCAACACCCATTATCATGCAAGTCCAGGCTTCTGTATTTGCTTATCAGAAACCCTTGGATAATTTCACTCGCTTGTGTTTGAAGGCTTTTTATTGTCCTTCGTTCGGATTAAGTTAAACTTGTTCAAATCAAAATACACAGCTAAACCAAATTGAACTATAATTAGTCGTTGCAAAGCTTCGCAATTTTTTTAATTAAAAAGATGCTCTAAAAACAATTCCTGTGAGTGTACAGCGCCTTTAATGTCAGGATGACACACCCAAGATTGTAACCGGCTGAGGCAGAAGGGGGTGGGGTTGTGTATTTGTGTATCTCTGTTTGCTGAGATGTTCAGAGTACTTTGCACTGTAAGCGAGGCAGAGACAGTCCCCAGTGAGCACCACACGTTGAGTTGCTTTTGACATTTATTTGTTTGTTTGTGTGTGTGTGTATGTGTGTGTGTGTGTATGTCAGGCATTTAGTCTCTTCCTTCCCCCTCCCCACCACCACCCGGGATACATGGACACCATTTGTTGTCCAGCTCCTTGCCGTTTTCTGTGACTGAGCCTGTAGAAACACGGAAACAGGAGGAGGCCATTCAGCCCCTCGAGCCTGTTCCACTATTCTATAAGATCGTGGCTGATCAGTATCTCCAGTCGCTCGCCCAGTATCTCTTATTACCCTGATGTAACAAATCAGTCTCGAAGATGTGAATAGATCCAGCCTCCACAGGGAGAGAGAGTATCTAAGGGTAGCCAGGGAATTGTCATGACTGTGTCTGACCTGGCTGAGTTCGGGAACTTGAGATCGACTAAGGATCGAACCCAGGACCTCACTAGCCAGTCGGTGACTTAGGTCCTCACTGGGCTACCAGGGAAGCTGCTCGTACCTGATAAATGAGAGGGAAGAGTTGGGCACGTATTATCATTGGCTTCGATACAGTAGGTCCATTAACAAGTGTTAACGCCTATTGATATGAAACTGAAACAATATTAAGATAAGAAATACCAAAAATAACACTCAGGAATAGTGGTTGTAAAGCCCTTGTTGATTTAAGATTGGGTTAAGTTATGTTGGACAAACTAATTGGTGGCCAAAGATAATTTAATACAAACCAATGTAAGATTTCGGAGATACTTAGGCTGAGACTGCCCTGGAAAGCTTCCCTTGTGGGGATGTTTCTCATTCAGTATTTCTTTTGACTGATGTTGTTCGCCGAGGTAATGAGCCTTTCCCTCCAACCTCAACCCCCCCCTCCAATGCCCGCTGAGAATTGTGCCAAATGAAGGCGAAAGGAGAAAATCAATCACTGAGATGCTCTGTGATGATACTTGCCTGCCGAAAATCACTGCAAGGAGTTAGGGTAGTGGGCGAATCGATTCCCAGTGCTAAACGTGTGCATTGAGAGTCCTATTTGGGCGGCTCTAGAGTCTCGCAGCTTTGAAGCCACCGGGTGTGTGTGTGTGTTTGTTTGTGTATGTGCGCTTGTTTGTGTGTGTGCACACAGATGTCCCTTAACATTTAGCACTGTGTCTGGCCTCAAATCACCTCCCTGATGGAAACAATTTAAAATAGCTTCTCCCAGTATAAACAGCGCGGGGGAAATCTGAGCAGATCTGCTTTTATTGGACACATTTAACCACTTCGAAAACAAACGGGAGCTTTTTGCTGAATCTTAATTGGGACCATTCGTAACACCTTCTTCTTTTGTTTTTTGCCCCTTACGACCATCAGTAGTTTTGTCTCCATTCACAGTTCGTTCATTTAAATAAATACATTTTATCGGTGGAAACGGTAGATTAACGGAAGAAATTTCAGATTTGAACCTGCGCCATTTGTCCATGATTTATCTTGTGATTGGGAGTAATCTGGCCGTTTGGGGGCTTTTTCTACTGAGTTGAGGAATGCACACAGCAAAGAGTTTTATCACAGCGCAGCGATTTGTGAATCATTAATGAGCTGTTTACACTCTGTCGTTCCCTTCCTGCTTTTCAACATGCTTTCAGTCACTAGGAGATACTGGTCTTTGCCAAGACACGTGGGCTATCGACAGACGTTAGGAGACCTGTACACCTGTATCTGGGGTCAAGGTGGATGGAGACGAGCGCTTGTTGTTACAGTGTCCTGTGTTTGTCGTTGCTTGCTCTGTTTGTGTCGCACACACACATTGTGTCCCCCCGCCCCCCCCCCCCACATCTCCCCGACTGGATGTTTTGCATGAACCTGCTCAGCAGAGTTTGTTCCTGTGAGCTTGTGACTCATAATGTAACAAATCACAATAATAATACTAATATTAATGATCCTTGCATTTGATATAGCGCCTTATCGCGTCTTCGAGACTTCTCAAAGCGCTTCACAAAATATTCTGCGAAGTGCAATGACTTTAATGTTTTGCGGACGAAAGGCGGCAGCCGATTGCACCCCAGCTGGGGTCCCACAAACAGTCGTGGATTAAATAACCAATTTCTTATTACGTATTAAATATCCAGTAAGTGAGACAGTGCTTTGACTCTTGATAAAAATTGATCTGGTTCTTCGTTTTCACAGCCGACCCTGTTAAGTAACCAGCACTCATAATAAATAATAAGCGATGAATGACACCGAATCAATTGCAAGATTGGGATTACATGAAATCTCTGTCACGTTAGATAATTAAACGATGACATTGGCTTCACTCCCCGAAGATTTTGACTCCTTTTTTTCCCCCGGCGTTCTGTGAGAGAGAGAGCATTCACCTCCAAATGAATAGGTTTGAGACACCACCTCTCCCAGGGTAAATTATTGAATCATTTTTTTTGTAGGTTATGCAAATGGATTGGGATTTTTTTTCTCTCCTTTTACCGCAATAACTGCAAAACTATCGTTTTAAATAAAGAATAATTAGTTGTGACGCTTTCGGCGATTCAACCAATGGCCGTCCGCTATAAGCCACTCGATTTCCAATTGGAGTCATCCTTGCGTTTCAATTATAATATAATAATCATTGGATTTGATCTAACGCTTTTCATCTTAGCGACGTCTCAAAGCGCTTCACAGAATATACTGTAAAGTGAATTGACTGTATATTTGTGAATGGCTATCAACCGCACTCCACACACCTTAACTTAATCTTGCCTTCACACGAGGTCCAGAGCAGTGTGTGTGGTTAGTGGTGGGGGGGGGGGGGGGGCTCCGATTTCTGGCCAACTCAAGACACCTGTTATAGGAAATATTTCACATTTTTACTTTTCACATCCAGACTATTACTGCTACCTACTGCTACAGTAGTAATAATAATCCTTGCATTTGATATAGCGCTTTTCACGTCTTCTAGACACCTCAAAGCGCTTCACAGACTGTACTGTAAAGTGAATTGACTGTATATTTTGTGGGCGAAATGCGGCAGCCAATTGTGCACAGCAGTGTCCCCCAAACAGTCGTGATTGAAATGACCCATTTTTTTTTCTTGAGGGATTATTATCAGGTGGGTGGAGAAAGGAAACTTGACCAAAGGTTCGCCTGGAATCGAACACAGATCTCTCGCTTGCAAGGCGAGTGCTCTAACCACTGAGTTACGGCACTACATTCCAACCATTTGTAAAATTGATGGCTGACATCCCCTGACATAGGCATGTAGACACTCCCAGTTGAAGACCAGCCCCTGTCCAACTCTGCCATCCGGCAGCAATGAGCAAACTTAAAAGGGTTCAGATTCACTTCTGAAACAGCTGTAAATTCCAGATATTCCCAAATGCAATGAATTATTTCTTGTCCTGCAGAGACAAAGGTAGACCTGTTTGTAAAGCACTTGCTCTGGAATGGAAACAAACTTCTCTGTGTCTGCTGTTATACCACATGCTGTAAAATCTTTGCTTCCCTGCTATAAATGTCACATCGACTGTCAAGGTCAAATTCAAAATCAGCATTCTTTGGGTTGAAGTCTTTTAGCCAGTTAAATGGAGCTTCATTTCAATGTTGTATCCAGTAATCAAATCACTATGTGTCTCCACAGTTGCCAGCTAGCTCTCTTAAGTGCTCTGGCAAACAGGAGAGTGCTGACAATGCTTCCTGTAAAGAACAGCCCCAAATTGCTTTCCTTAGCAAACGGCATGGCTTTTTCTGCGAGCCTGTGGCACAGCGGCTTATTAGTTTTTTGCGATGAAATGTACCGTGACATCTGGACAGTGGAAATTTTAATTGAAAATCTGCATGGTTTTCAGTTTTCACTGTACTTGCGGCTTTGAACATTTGATTTCCACTTCCTTCTCTCTCACCCTCCTCTCTTCCACTCCACCCCACCTCCCTCCTTTCCCTCCCTCCCTCCCTTCTCACCCACCCCTCCCGGCATGAAGTCACACAACAAAACTTGCAGTGAATTATCCATATACAAACCCATTGCATCCACCGAACTGCAGTAAAATTCTACATCAATGGACCCGTTTGATATTTACAGGAACGTTTGCATTCATCATTCAAAATGCATTTTTTTTTCACAGTTTGGTGGCATTTTAACTGTACTCCAGTCACTGTATTAGCGGCTAGACACTGGCCGCAGTGAGTTCGCTCTGTTCCATGTGCTGCGGAGAATGAACGAATGTTCTGCTTATTCTTTTTCAGAGGAGAACTTTGCGGTTATTTATTCGTACTCCGCGAGGGATAATGATGAGATTGATCTGGAAAGAGGTATGGTGGTGCAGGTCATACAGAAGAACCTGGAAGGTTGGTGGAAGATCAGGTAATTGGATGCTCTGTTGAGCTGCTAAGGTTTACTGCGACTTGAAGTTCCCATCGCCCTTACACCCTGTGGCTCAGTGGTTAGAGCATTCGCCTTTACAAGTGTGAGACCTGTATTTCGAATCCAGGCAGGTCAGGGTGAAACCCTGGGCATGTTTCCTTACTCCATATACAAGCCTAATAATCCGTCCCAAGAAAACCCCACAATACTAAAAATTGGTCATTTCAATCCACGACTGTTTGTGAGGACGCCGCTGTGCGCAATTGGCTGCCGTGTTTCGCCCACCAATATGCAGTCAATTCACTTTACAGCGTATTCTTGTGAAGCGCTTTGAGATGTTGATAAGGTGTGAAAAGCGCTATATCAAATTGCAAGGATTATTGTTAATGTAATTTATACATTAACATGTACAGCGCCTTTCATGTCTGGAGGGCGTCCTCATTGTTCTTCCTGCAGTGTTGTACTCCAGACACCCACATGTGGTCACCTTGGAGCCAACTCTCCATTTTATTTCAGGTTGCAAAGAAGCAGACTTTTAGTTTTAATTTCCCCGAGTAGCAGCAGTAGTAGTAATACTACTCAGTCCCATCAGTCGGTCACCTCAAATCCCCCCCTTCCCCTCCACCCTCCCCTGTCCCCGACCCCAGCTCGGGTCTGAAACAATGACTGTCCAGCGCCTTGGGACGTCCTCCTGACGTGAAGGACGTTATACAAGTGTCATTTTGTTGTTGCTGTAATAATAATAATAATAATAATAATCCTTGCATTTGATATAGGGCTTTATCCCATCATCGAGACTTCTCAAAGAGCTTCACAGAATTATACTGTAAAGTGAATTGACTGTGGGTGAAACCATGCAACCAGGATGTGGGGGGAAAAAAGTCTTACTCAATGATTAAAGGCTAGACAGATGTATCGAGGCAGAGATTGTGTCTTGCGTTTGCTGATGTATCTTCTATTTTGTCAAGTTTTATGACCTCAAGTGGTTTAATGCAAGGGTGTTGGTTCCGTTCTCCCAATCCCTTTCGTCAAACAGAGTCCCATTACACATACCAAAAATAAGGGCATTGAGTCATAGCTGGGTCAACAGATGTGTGGGGTGGAATAGCTTTCAGTCATGCTTCGTAATTGCTACGTATCGATATAAAAATATACCAGAAGTTATATTGTCATTTCTTTCTTACCCTAATTTGCCCAAACTCCCAATTAAACCATCGTGGCCAAGCAACCCATTTTAGGTTGATATGGTCAGTTCTCAATGAGATCCACAAGTGATTACTCTTGAGACAACAGAAACACATTGTTAATGTAAAAAATATTTTTCGCTGCGTCCCGAGGTTCTGCTCTCAGCCCTGAATTAAGAGTAAGACACACTCACGGGTGAGAGTTTGATGGAGTTGGTAATATTGGAATAGGTGATAGTTGTTGGGAGTTGGTAATTGGTTTGGAGTTGAAATTGAAACGCAATGGGAAGTAATACATATGCTACATCGCCACCTGCAGTCAGAGAGTAACATATTTGTCAGACTTTTCTCCTGAAGTATTGTAATGTGTTCTAATGCAAATTATCGAGAGAAGTATAGGGTTGGAGAATGATTTGATTCCTCTTTTTGCTCGCGGTGGGTTTGCATGCCAGCCAGTGATGTGACAGCTAAAGGCCCATCGTTCATGACCGTTTTGGTAACGTTTTGAAATGAGCTTGTTTTATCGTGAGACAGTTGTTAAATGCTGCCACACAGTGGCTTAAGATTGTATAAGATTCATGATTCATTCGGGCTATATTTGTGCTAGGTCTTCCTGGGGTTTGTTTGGGGGTTGGCATCATTTCATTCAAGGGATATGATTAACACAGTAGAACGAAATTACTCACAACATTGTGTAACTTCCAATGTACCCAGTTGAGAGAGGATTAACATATTTTTAATTAAAACAATATTGTTCAGGTCCCTTTTCCCTCCCGGCTGCTGTTACAGGGATTTACTGTACGTTGTAAAGCTCCATGTTACAGCTTAGGTTAGAAGAAGGACTTTCATGTCATGTTGTAAGTTTCCAGTCTCAACACACATAGCTGGAGATGCTACTACATAAAATTCTGCGCATGTTCTTTGATGGAGGAACAATTGGTCGAGCACCTTTTAAGGGCCAGTTTAGATACTCTGTGTAAACCAGGGAATGACTAACCTTCCTGCTCTCGGTACAGTAATGGTGTGTCATAGAAACCCAGGAATGCTTGCGTCATTCCAACTCGCACTTAGTTTTGTAAGATAGTGTGACACAAAAGGGTGACACTGTTTGCAAAGAGAGTCGATGATTCTTGTGCAGGCTGTCGCTCTTGGGTCAGTTGGCAGGAAAAATGAGCAAAGCAGCAATTTTAATTTCAAACCCCAGAGCCTTTATTTATCCAAGAACTCTTATTTACAGAGCTTGTAATCTGAACTTTAATTGTCAAGTTGTGAAGTGAAGTAGAAACTCTGCACAGTGACCAACAAGGTTTAATAATAATAATACATGCATTTAATACAGTGCCTTATCATGTCTTCTAGACGTCTCAAAGCGCTTCATAGAATGTACTGTGAAGTGAGTTGACTGTATATTTACGGGCGAAACACGATAGCCAATTGCGCACAGCAGAGTCCTCCCACAAACAGCCGCGGATTGAAATGACCAAATTATTCTTATTAATGTTTTTTTATGTAAAGTTTCTATCTTACGAGGTGCATGTGTTTCCTCAATAGGTATCAAGGCCGGGAAGGTTGGGCTCCAGCCTCGTACCTAAAGAAAGCCACCAATGAACTGTTGGATCAGAAGCTAACCTCAGGGCAAGCTATCCATTCGAGCGCAACTGACCTTGATGCAATTGGCAGTCAGCCGAGCTCCGCCAAGGATACCAAAGAGAAGGCCACCTTATTTGACCAAAAAGGTGCGAAATTAGAGTTCCGAGGGGCAGGGCCGTCTGACTCTAAAGGGAGTAAGTAACAGCATTGATCAAAACACTGACCTGAAATACTTTGATAAATATATATACCACTGAACTGGTGTGGATTTGCTTCTTGTACCTTCTTGTGGAGCTCCTGTAGCTCACTGGTTTAGAGTACAAGCATGAGACCTGTGTTCGAATCCAGGCAGATCAGCGCGAAACCTTGGGCGCAAGTTTCGTTACTCCACACGCCTAATAATAATCCGAAAAACCCCACGATAATAAAATTGGTCATTTCAATCCACGAGTGTTCGTGGGGACACTGCTGTGCATAATTGGCTGCCGCGTTTCGCCCACAAATATACGGCCAATTCACTTTACAGTATATTCTGTGAAGCGCTTTGAGACGTCGATAAGATGTGAAATGCCTGAGGTAATGCATCAAATGCAAGGATTATGATTATTCTTATTATTGTACCTGCGGGAATTCTCAATCGCACATCATCAATACAGGAGTTGACTGAGATACACAGCGGCTGAAAGTTGGGGCAAAATACGAGTGAAGGAGATACACACTTGTGCGGTATTGTCCGGTGAAGAAAAAGAATCACTTTGACCTTTGAGAAATTCACTCAGGTGATGATTATTACTATTAAAAATGGATTATTACCCTCCGGAAATCAACCCACAAACGGGTTCCTACTTACTGCTGGGTAAACAGAGGCGCGTGGAGTAAGGAAACTTGCCTCATGTTTCCCCCCCTGTGGGGGAAGGTAGAGTGAGACAGATTCTTTATCCGTAGAGCAAATGGTAATTCAGTTTCCTTTAAACAATACAGAGTTACCCAGCCTGAGGCACAGACCACCACCTCGCAGAGATCTTACCCTGGTGAGTATGGGAAGGTTTACTCAATGAAATGTTCCCCTGTGTTGACTTTCAAAATCCCTCCCAGAACCTAATGTGAGCTGCCAGTAACTTCTCTCGACAAAAGACAATTATTTGGATATTTGATTTTAGAGGTGGTGGGGTGGGGGGGGTTGGAGGAGGGGGGGTGTAAGACTGTTTAATGTTAACCGTTTGGGTGAAATGTGGTGTCTCACTGCCGTGCTCTTCACGCATTTTAATCAAAGGATTTTAAATCTTATTTGTCATGTTAAAAAGCCACGTGGATTGAATCTTCCCAAACCACCAGCTCCACCCGAGGTGGAGGAGGAATATTATACCATTGCGGCGTTCCAGACCACGATTCCTGACGGGATCAGCTTTCAGGCAGGAGAGAAGGTGGAGGTAAGTCAGTGTGGACTAATGGACTGCACTATTTTCAACATAAATACTGTCATATGTCAATGTACCAGCAGCCTAAGAACATAAGAATTAGGAGCAGGAGTAGGCCATTCGGCCCCTCAAGCCTGCCCCGCCATTCAATAAGATCATGGCTGATCTTCTAATCTAACTCCACCTGCCCGCCTTATCGCCATATTGCCTCCATCCCTTTGTCCATAAGAAAGATAGTTTCCCATTGAACACCAATATACCTGATGCTTCCTGAAGCCTCTGTAGTTAGTTCCAGCAGTCTGAGTTTGTCCCTATCTAACTGTACAGCGTCTTGGGACATCCTCTTGACGTGAAAGGCGCTATATAAATGCAAGTTTTAATTGATTGTTTGATGGATTGGTAGCAATTATTTGGTGAATGTGCTTCAAAAATAATTCATTATAATAAAAATTAATAATAATTGTCACGACTACGTTTCGCGGAATCTACGGTAAAGTTAATTGACTGTCTATTTGTGGGAGGAAACATTACAGGTGAACGAGGAGACTGATGGTGATGAGAGCAACGACATTACAAACTGATGCCCCTCCTGTAATGGCTACAGTCTAGCCTGGGTGAAAGTTGCCAGATATATAAAATATGTTGTTGTTGTTGGTGGTGCAGTCATCCCATATTTGACCTGCTGTTTAAGAGGAAGTAGAACAGAAGGAATGTTAGTAATAGCTCATGTTTCTGTGATGCAGTCTTTAACACGAACTTGAGTGAAAACGCTGTTTAAAGAGCAACTTGTTTGTTCGTTTAACCTTTAGGTGATCGAGAAGAATCTGAGTGGCTGGTGGTACATACAGATCAACGCTGAGGAGGGTTGGGCTCCAGCCTCGTTCATTGACAAATACAAAAAAACCAGCAATGCTTTGAGAGCCAATTTCCTGCCACCTTTAGCACATGAACTGGCTAAACTGAAACTTTCGGATGGAGCGTCTGGGAGCAGCACTAACGGAGGAGAAAGCACGTTCCCGACCAGACCTTTGCCCAAAGAGCCTCAGGCCTTGAACCACAATGATGCCGTCGAGCCTCTCACCCACCCCAAACTGAAGGACTGGAGGACAAAGGATATCAGTAAAAGTCCACCTTCTGCCAACGTATCCAGTGTTTCCCCCGACGGGGAATCTCAACCCAAGCCCTGTCCTTCTTCGAGTACTCCAACTGCAGACGTTCCTAAGTTAAACAAGGAGAAATCACTTTTCCCGTTAAAGAAAGAGCAGGTTAGCGGTAAGCTTGAGGCAGAACCATCAGAGAAACATTCCAAAGGTTTTCCCCCGAAGCCTCCTGTGCCAGGGAGTAATTTACCCATTTTACCTCCAAAACTAGGACCAGGGAAAGGCGATAAGAAGTCGGGTGCTGAACCGAAACCCAAAGGCCTTGAAGCTGGGCCTAAGATATCAGTCAGTGAAGTGACCAGGCCTCATCTCAAGCCTGTGGCAAGACCGCCAGCCAAATCAAAGTCTGATTTGGAAGACAAGTCGATGGAGCAGCCACCAAATCTCGGCTTAAAGCCGAGGCCCTTGCTGCGGCCAAAGCCACTTCCTGCCACCAAGGGGGATGTGCAGCCTGACTCCGAGCTCGACATTTCCAACCTGAGGAGTAAGTTGAGGCGTCCGAAAGCCGTGGATAAGGTGGGAGAGCAGGAGCCTGGCCAGCCCCCAGCAGGGAATCAGAACTCCTCCAACAACTTGCCCGCACTCGCTTGCAGCGGCTCCCCTGGCAATACAGATAACAGTCTCCACCAAATGAAGCAAAGCTCAGGGACGAGCTGTAAGGGAAGCGATGCCACCAAGGCTTTCCAGAAGGAGCAGAACGGCCATGAACATGAGCCGAATGGGCCGAGCGTCGGGCAAGAGAAAGTCGGGGGGTCGAAGAATAACGTTGCTCTCTCGAAACCCTTCGAGAAGAAGGCGGACGACACTCAACTGAAGAAAACGCCTTCGTTCAACAGGGAATGTCCACCCCGCCCACAGGTCCCACCCAGGAGACCCGCGCTGCCAAAGAAAACCTCGGGAGAATCTGCGGTGCAACCGAAAGATACGGTCGAGAGCAAACCGGCCTGGGGGATAGGTAAACCGGCCATACCTCCCCCCAGGCCCAAACACGGCACGCCTCACGATCACGGCAACGATGATCTCAAACCCAGAGTTGGGCCGAGGGATGCCTTAGCGATCAAAGGAGCCCTTTTTCCCAAAGCTCACGAGCACAAGAGAGACCCGGTCACCCCTCCTAAGGAGGGGCCAAAGTTGCCGGAGAAATCGGATCAGGGGAAAGAGAAGGTTCACTTCGCGCCCGTCAACCTCGGCGAGGAATCCTCGAAGCAAAACCTTTATGTGGCTCTCGCTGATTTTGTCGGCGACGAGGAGACTGCTGGATTTAAGGAAGGCTCAATATTTGAACTCTTTGAGAAAAACACCAATGGCTGGTGGTACTGTAAAATTCTGAATCCTGAGCCAACCTGGGAGGGCTGGGTCCCTTCCAATTATCTGACCAGAAAATGTTAAGTGTCTTCTCTTCTTCGTATATTATTTTTTACACCACAAAAGGCTTTTTCATATGGTAATATTTAATTGGGTTGTTAATTTATAGGTTAAAGCTTTCCAAACGCCACTAATTACATTCCACCAATGTATTTCTCTCCCTTCCCCCCTACACCCACCCCCCCCAGCCCCCCCCCCCCCACCCCTCAATCCTAAAATGGAGCACCTTTCACATTTGCCGTTAGTTCATTTGCTCAATTGTTAAAAGCGTTGAGATGATCTGCCAGTTGAAGGAGGGAGGAAGGAATCTTTGAGATTTTGCTTAACAGTACGTTTCAGATAATGCCACTCTTCAGTTTACCAATAATGATTCGAAAGGATATTTTTGGGTTGTGGTTGTTGTTGTTGAACGTTTAAGAAACACACAATACAATGGTCAACACATTTGAGCTTGTTCTTGTGAACTATACTTCAACTACAGAACAAATGTCAGATCTTATTGGCGAGAAATTAAGATCTTTTTGCATTGTTAGTTAACTGCGGTATATGCCTGAATCTTGAAGTTCTGAAAGTTCCAATATTTAGACGTTTGTACTAATTCCAGGCAGTTTATTGTGCAAATCACGCTGAAACACATATTTTTGTTCCTTAAGTTATCACATTTTCTTTTATATACATTGCATTTTCTTTTATAATACAGAACTGTTTTATAGTATTGTAGTAAAATAAATCGGTAATGTAAATTTAAAACATTTTAGTTATATACTGCTTCAGTAAAGGCCATCATAAAGATACTACTAGGTTAAAATAGATAGAGTAGTTTAGTCACTAACATAATGCATGTAAAGGACAACTATTAGTTGTATCACAGATAATGTGTAGTCTTCTGAACGCTCTTCAGGAAATGAGCTATATAGGATCCTATATTCAGTACATATTCTCAATGCTAACTGCAGTTAAACATTTAATATGCCTCTCAAAAATACTTCGAGACGAGCGGTTATTCAGTTTGCAAAGTTTGAAAATAGGAATAGGAATTGATTAAGCTACAGTCCGTGAATTAGTGACATTGAATTGTTTTAGAGGGATCGGGATGTAATAAAACATGGTGTACAATGTACACTGAGAAATCAGACCTATGATGGACTTGAAATCTGAATAACTCCTCGCGGAGAATTCTTATTGCACAGACTATACTCAAGACTAATTCCTCATGAATGTAAACACATGAGGCCTTTAACGGTATTACCTAAATGCTTTAGTTGTATCTTAGTGTAGAATTCATTAGGATTATTTGTTTTGTGAGAGCTTGACTGGTATCAAGCGTATATACTGTGGAGCAAAAGACTTGAAATGTGAAACATGTTTTTAAAAAAAGTGTTTGTTAACATGGCTTCTTTTAATAAAATTGGCCACAGTCAAAAGCATTTCAAAAATTAAGAAGAAATCAAATTACCTCACATTATACCAGGGAACACAAATCACTTTGGAGTAATCTTGATAAATATCACGGGGAGGGAGGAAGGGGACTTTCAAAGAAGCCGGCTGCACAAGTCACTAATTAAACAGATGCAATCAAACTTGGTTGTGAGCAAACAAAACTATTTTTGGTGTAATGTACTGAAGATTACACTGATTCCCAAACTCATTTCCGAAACATTTGACATTGTCTGACGCGCCCAACTAATTTGTGAGGTTGAACGATGGATATTTTGAACACTTTTTGCAGGTGATGGCTGATTAAACTTTTGTCGTGTGCTTTGCTGCTTGTCTACACACTGGTTTGTGTAAATTGTCACCCCGCACTAGACCAGACTGCGTATAGCTAAACCCTGCTGGAATGCAGGCCAGACCAGCAGACTGCCTAGCTCTGAAGCAATGTGAACAAACAATGTAACTAGGTTTACGTGAAGTGCCAAATCAATTGTGAAAAGTAGGCAACGATTGCATCATGTTCATAAAATTATCAGCCTGCAAAAAAATACATTTTTTTTTACAGGCAAGTGAGTCAGTCCCTTGGTGAAAGCCGAAACCAGATTGTGTACCTTATTACAGTGCACAAGTCTGTTTAGCACTGTGACTAAAATGACTTTACACAACCTCAGTGATTCCTCACCGTGACCTCTACTGTATTTCCATCGTAGAAGATTTGGGTTGTGAAGTTGGGTTTTGGAGACCGGGGTGGCAGTCAGTGAAGCAATGGCATCCATCTGCTCATTTACCAGACAGATTACTAAAGAATTCACTAGTTCACAGGCTCTCATTCCCAGGTCGTGAACCGTGAACCGTGACCCTTAGATAATTCTCTTGTAGTTCATTTTTTTTTAAGAGTAACTATTTTCAGGAGTCATTTTTATACTACTTCCCTTACAGAGAGGTCGAGTTCATCTGTTGGTAACTGGTAACAGGAAAGTAGTCGCACACACACGCACCCGTGAATTAATTTTACTGGCCGTAACTGACGGAGGGGCAGAGTGAAGAAAGAGAGCGAAAGATATTTAAGTTGAGAAAGTAATGAGGAGTAAACAAAGGAGGTTGGAGTGTGGGTGAGCATTCAGGGGTTGTCTCAGTGCATCCTGATCATATGTGAGAGTTTATGGAGAGGTGATGGAGGCAAGTGTAATGTTGGGGAAAGAGGGTGACTGGTTCTGGACTTTTTGTGTGTGTGTGTGTTGAGGGATGGGGGGGTGGTGGGTGGGAGGGAAGAGGAGGCAAAACTTCTTGCTCACACAGTTGACAACCTACTGTGTTTCATGAGCAGTGCCACCTCAATAAGCACATTTATACAAAGAAAACTTGAGATCACATAAAGTACAGGGTATGTAGCAATAGGTTTACAATGCGTAGCTCCTTATTCCATCCAATACTCTCTTCAAGATTCAGAGACGAGTAGCACTAGGTGCCAACAGGAGATATGCCTTACAAGCGTGAGACCTGTGTTCAAATCCAAGCAGGTCAGGGCGAAACCTTGGGCAAGTTTCCATACTCCACACACACGCCCAATAATAATCCCTCCCAAAAAAGGAAAACAATAATAAAATTGGGTCATTTCAATCCACGGCTGTTTGTGGGACACAGCTGTGCGCAATTGGCTGCCGCATTTCGCCCACAAATATACAGTCAATTCACTTTACAGTATATTCTGTGAAGCGCTTTGAGACGTCTAGAAGACGTGAAAAGGCGCTGTATCAAATGCAAGGATTATTATTATTATTACTAGTATGCCGAGAGCGATACCAAGTGCTGTCCTGCAGTATGGAAAGGGAAGGGACAGCAGCTGATTGCTTTGTGAGCTGATGTGTGGGAGTTT
Source organism: Hydrolagus colliei (assembly GCA_035084275.1). Classification (NCBI taxonomy): domain Eukaryota; kingdom Metazoa; phylum Chordata; class Chondrichthyes; order Chimaeriformes; family Chimaeridae; genus Hydrolagus; species Hydrolagus colliei. The sequence goes on from CM068752.1 coordinate 2,744,814, forward strand.
TAGCCTTGATGTATCCAGGTTGTCTGTAACTCAGATTCCTTTACTGTAAACAACATGATATAATGGTTAACTCGATTTTAGTTTGAAAAAAAAGCCTTTTTGTTTCTTAAAAGGTTGTAACTGTATTTTTGTTTCCCTCTCCTGTTACAAACGTTTCTTTTGTGGAACATTAATAAACAAATCACAGCTTTTGTTTTAAACCGCTCTTTAGTGTATTGTGGGAAAGCTTGATAGGGGGTTGGGTGCTCGAGAACAAAATCAAAAATATATATATCTATATATCTCTTTTGCCCTGTGACACTGAAGTATCAAACACACCCACGCAGAAAGTGAGCCTTCGAGAAAACACTTGTTAAAATCTTACTATTGCTATCATTCCACAATGCAGTCATTGTAACCAAATCACTTGCCCCTAGGAAAGCTCAATTTTTTATCAGTCAAAACACTCAAACCACAAGGCGATGGATCCTGATTGGTGAAATGCTTTGCCAGTTTTTTTTTGTGTGAGCTTTAAATAACAGGATTTGAACTACATAACTGGACCCTTGTTCTCTGAAACCTTTCGATTCTTGCAAGTTTACAACGACTGTTAAAAAAAAAGGAAAATACAGAACTGAACTGGAGCTAAAGAGAATCCAATAATGATTATTTTAACAAATAATGTCACTCAATCCACGACTGTTTGTGGGACGCTGCTGTGCACGATGGCTGTTGCACCTCACTCACAAAATGTACAGTCAATTCACTTAACAATGTATTCTGTGAAGCGCTTTGGGACATCTAGAAGACGTGATAAGGCGTTATAGGAAATGCAAAGATAATTTCATACGGTATATTATTCACCTCCATGTTAAAATCTGTGGAACGTACATTACATTGTATCAGGTAGATTGCAATGCATGTCTTTTCACTTGGAACAATTCGCTCTAATTCTGCTGGTGGCCAAGGTATAAGCAGACAGACATCTGTCCTTGGATACCACTCATAGACTAGAATAAGTTTCTAAAAAAGTGTTTGGGTTGCAGAATTTAAACAATATTCAGAATTGATGCACATATAGATTATTTTTTATATTTACTTTAAACAAACAAAATGATTGTATTCTCCAGAAATGCTTTTTTAAAAAAACATATAACATACGGTTTATTCCTGTAAACCATCAAATCAAAAATGATCAGATTGTCATGACACAGTGTGTCCACAGGGCTGCAGTAATCACCAAATGTTCATCCCTTTCTTGATAAAACCTGGTGATTCCTGTTTGACGTAACTTGCAAGCGAAAACGCTGAACAGATGTCAGATAAGAAAACATCATTAATCAAATAGAAACAAGAGCAACTCTTCTGTGTGATAGCAACCGAGTTAAAATCCCTGCCAAACACGAAACGCTGCATTGGACCCAAAGGAATTGTCAAGTTGCAATACTTGTCAACTGAACATCCAAACTGTTGTCTCAACTCCCTACCCAATTTCTTTGTTTGGCAACACATCCACTGGTCCCTGAATTAAAGGCATGAGCACAAGGAATCTTAAAAGCTTAGAGAGAACCGCAGGTAAGTGGAAAACAGCTGTTTATTATGAGAATTGGTTACGATGAAAACACTCAAAAACTAAATACAACAGAATAGGTCTCAAAAGAGACTTTATATGGTTGAGCACATGAGCAACAGTGAGGCATTTGGTCACAGAACAAAGGAATGTCACAATTTGTGTAACTGTTTACAACAGCAAAAGACTGTCTTTTAGAGTAAAAACCTCAGTGCTCACGGCAAACCAGATAGACGTATGGTTCGGAATCTTAATCAACGGCTTTTGATTTACAAAATAGTAGCAAAACAACTGTTGCGATTTTCATAGAAATATCTCGATAGCAAATAGGGGTGAGACAAATGTTGGATTTGACGATTCCCATTTCAGGCGGTGGGATGTTAGTGCATTTTACCTTTTTGTTTTTGTTCTTTTGCCAAAAAACAGAAGAAATACAATTTGTGCATAAGGAGTTTCTTTGGCAAATTCAGTCCTGTATTTTCTGGGATCTGCCTGAACTCTAGATTTGAACAAAGCAGTTTTCTTTACATGGAAAATATATATCGATATATATATATATATATATACAGTATATATACGTATATATAACACATAGCCTCTGGGATTTAGCCAGGCAAAGTGGATCAGTTTTCTCCTCGGAAATGCCAAATCCATGTTTTTTTCTCTTCCCTATCAACAATTTCCTCTACCTAAATGGGTAAATACTGTAGAAATATAACCTCTTGTCTTGCTCCCGACAGAAACAATCAACCCAGCAACCAATGGACAAGCCTGTGCTTGGTGCAAGGGCATGTGGCCTGATATGAAAGATGCCATACCAAATGCAGGGATGGTTAATATTATTATTATTGACAGTATCAGACTGTTCATAAATCGGCCCTTTTATGATCGGTTGAAAATAATTGGATCGCTGCACTATAAAATCTGCATCAGGAGAACCACTGATTAACGATGGTTCTGCAGATTAGAGACCGTTCTACATATAAACCTCTTTTTTAAAAAAAAAATCATCAGTACAGTACTGAGACTCAGTGAATTTCTATGAGACCGAATCTTGTCATTATTTTAGAGCCAAAGGGGGGAACATGAACAAGCCTGACCTGGAGGTAGGTGCAGCACGGCTAATTAGCTGCACATCCCATTAATGTGAGAAACCGATCCCAACTACATAAAGTGTAACTACTTTAGAACATGATTGGAGTCAGCAGATCACCTCCTCTTTGATCATCTCTTATTAACCTTACAGCAAAGGGGAAGTTTATAATTGGGCTGACGTTCTGCTTTGCATTGTTACAATTATCTAGCTTCTTTGGAGATATTAGTCGGCAGTTAATGGGATTTTCCCACCTCACAAGCGTGCCTCGCTAAAGGCGCTACATGCAACGTTGACCAGGATTTCAGCGCAAAAGGTCTGTTAAACCATGGAGAAACTGAGGGCAACTTGCCTGCTCCACAAAGGGTGATGCCAGTTAAGATTCTACATTCCCCCCATCACAGAAAATCTAGGCTCGCCCGGTTCCCTCCAGCCCACCCCATGACATCTGTTTCCAGATAGAATTCCAAACTCAAAGTTCCTTAGCTAGTTTCACTTTAACCGTTTATCCGACTGGTCCCACAAATTCAGAGACTGAGGAATCTACAGCTTTCTAACAGTATCCGCAGTCTTTAGATAATACTTAATTAACTTGTGTTTAGCAAAGGGACCATTCCTCATTAGTGTCACCACAACACGCTTGGATGGGAAAGCCCCTTTGATGCATTTGATCTCATCTCCCCTATATAACCACCATCTCCCTATTGCAGCATCAAACCAATTCTTATACCTCTCCAGGGTCTTGGCCTAAGATAGCGTTCCCAGTAACTGCTGTTGATTGCCATCTGTGTAAAATAAATATTTCACAGTATCTGCCCATCGCATCCTCGGGTCTCTTTTTTTGTGATGTTTTGCCGTATCAAAAGTCTTGTTGTGGGTTCATTTTCCCTAAGCCATTTAAGGACTTTTATATATGCTTGAAAGGTCTCGTCTGTGACACCTGAATTTGCGGCTGAAATAAGCTGTGGTGGATCTCGCCATTTCTCGAAACTATCTAACTAAATGTGGTTCAGCTCCAGTGGTGTCCCTGAAGTGTAGATATCCTCGAGATGGGAACACATTTCCCAGTGTCCAGTATTCAGATTGCTGCCGTCGAATCCAATCGGGAACCCTTTGCTCAGTGACAAACAGCGACAGGCCATAAGAACTAATCATAACAAAGACAAAACTCACTGGTTTTACAATCTGACTAACAGTCAACAAAATGTAAACAAAGAAGCAAACAGATCTTACCTCTCTTACTCTAAACACGATTCATTCGCTGCTCTCTTCACCCCCCCATCCCGTTATTGTGTACTTGCTTCCAAACGGCTTAAAATAAAACGTTACAAAATGTTCTAACTAACTGTAGCTACATTGAGAGGCTGGCTGTCGCTCATCTCTCAATGATTTGTCCAGTCAGGCCACAATAGAATGAATGGGCCATCGGTGAAAATGATGGATTATTCCCTTTTTTGTAACCCATTATCAAATTTTGCATTTACAGTGCAAAAACTCACACACACACACACACACGCACACGCACACACATATATGGACAACAAATATAACATTTAAAATAAGTGCAAAAACAAATTAAAATGTTTACACTATATGGGCTGAATTTATACAAAGTGTCTATTGACGTTCACGGTTTGCTACATGAACATTGAAACGATAAGCTAAGGAAACAGTAGGTATTTTTGTACAAAGTCAGCAAATTAGGCAAGATATTAAATATATTTTGTGTTACATACCATTCTCATTCCATTATCAAAAGGAAAATATTTTAGTGGTTATCACATAATTCCTATAAAGCTACCACTAATCAGTGAGTCTATCACTGTCAATCAAAGTTCACAAGGGAATCAGAAAAAAGTGCATCCACCTTCCTATGTAAGGCACCTGTAGCTTTGAATCACCACAGAAAAAAAAAATCCAGCATTAAATCCACATCTGTTACCGTCGCGTCCAAAGTTGCTATATCCTTTTTGTTGGCATGTTGAAGATAACCAGAACAAATGCGTGCGTCTGATACAGCGCCTTTCACATCAGGAAATACATCTCCAAGGGCTTTCGCAGGATTTTCTGAAAAGTGTGGTGACTGTGTGTTTTGTGGGTGAGCCAATTTTTTTTCCCCCCACAGTGATTTCACATCTTATTTCTCTAGCAGCAGGTAAAGGATTCAGAGTCTCTACCATAGACCAACAATCCAATTGATGTTGGGTTACAGCGAGATGTCCCGAGGGGATAAGGCAAATTAGGGGGCTTCAAATCTCGGGTGGAAAATCTCAACTTGAGGGTCATAGAGAACTCAAACCAATCTTGAAACCTCCTGGGAAAGTGGATAAGAGGATTAACCTCACCTGACAATTATCAGGAGTCAGTCAATACTGTGGCTAATTTTAGAACAAAAAAAAACAAATTTCACATCAGAAAGCAAAGAAGAAATGAGAAAGGATGACTTTTATTTAGAACTGTTTTGAGGTTGATAACGGTCGCAAATGGTTTAAACGTGATGGTTTAAGATCGAGGTTGTCACGCCAACAAGAAGCGATATTGGAACTTGAATCATTCCGCTGAACTCACTGACCCTCCCAAAGTCCTCCAGTTAAAAGATAACCGTTTGTTTCTCCAGAGAGAGAAAAGAAAATGGAGTTTCAATCCAGAAAATGGAACGTGGTGACAGTCCCACTAACAGTGATGTTAGCGCGCGTGTGTGTGTAACAGCTACAATACAGTATTGATTCTACCAAGAAAAATCCACGTTTTCATTTCGGTTTTTTATGAAGCACTCCCAAGACGTTGTCTTGCGTGAAGGGCGCTATTATAAATGCAAGTTGTTGTTTTATTCCCTCCAATAAAAAAAGGGCTTTTTGCAATTAAGATTCTAACGAATGCTAAAAACAACGTGTTTTTGACCAAACCTTTTGAGATTGTCGTGAATGAAGCGGACACAAAAGTACGTCTTGGAGCTCGAGAACGAACTGTTTCGGAATAACAGGTCTCGGTACAAATGTTCCGATTACGGGCATCAAGACCTGTTATTGCAGACGCTGCCTGACATGGCAAGGCTCGTGGAAAAAAGTTCCTTTCTCATGGAATTATGGTCTGAATCAATGATTTGTACGCGGATTTGTACGGTGATCACGAAACAGAAGATACTTGGTGTGGAAAAATATTGGAGAGAGTGCCTCCCGCTTTCCCAGACTGAAGTGACTAATAACTGTAATGGGGGAGGGGGTGGGGGATCAGAGGATAGAGAGAGGGAACAGTTGACTAGGCGGGGAAATAGTCACAAAATAGCCATACTGTGTGAATGAATGTTTATAACTGAAGTCGGGCTGAACGACAGAGGAAGCTTTTAACCATCTATTAAAAAAAAGTCTACTTTTGAAACTAGAGAATACAGATCACGAAAGAGTCCTGTTGAGAGGGGGGGCGTATCACGGACGGTAGATCTTAATGACATCCTTGATGACTCGCCTGCAGATCGGGCAGCAGGCGTTGATCTGTTTCTTCAGCTTAAGACCACAATCGTAGCAAAGACACATATGTCCGCAGGTGTAAATCACCGTCTCGACCTCGCTGTCGAAACAGACCGTACACTCTCCGTTTTTGCTGCTCAGGGCTTCGGGCGGAGAGACGGACGGGGAGAATTGAGGGCTGAGCGGTGAGCTGGGTGCCGTCACTGCGGGAAATAGAGAACAACATTTCTGTTAAACTTGACCCCCACAGACACGACAGTACGGAATAATCGACGATAATCCGTGCGTTTGATAAGGTGGCCCTTGTCACGTCTTCGAGACGTCTCACAGCACTTTGCAGAATACACGCCATGCTGGTAAAACACTGACGTAAGGATAAAATTAACCAGGGTTTATACAGTGAAAAGGAATTGGGTAAAAATGTTACACAACGTGTCCATCTTGCAGGGCGTTCGGGAAACTAGTTTCTAGCTGTCATTTTTTATATATAGCTTGTTCGTTCGAAGCGCTGTTTCAGCCCTGAGGAATTTATCATATAAAAAAATAGTTACTTCAACATTAACTTTTCCCAGCTGTCGTCTTCCAACTCATGAATATTTTAAGACCTTGGCTCGTGGCTTGGATTTAAAGAGACTTGGGGATTATCACATTATTATTGTCTTTATTCTTCCAAGTCACTTCACCTTCGTCACCTCTTCTCCTGCTTCAGACGTTCATTAGATAAATATTTCTTTGACCATGGCCTCTATGTTCTACTCAGGTTTTCCTCAGCGCTCCCGCTGTGAAACACTTAGAAAACATTAGAACCAGAGTTTGAATTCTGTGCGTCAGCCTAGTTGAATGCCTCTGAATCGGAAGGCTAGGTTCAAGCCCCACATCAGACTTTGAGTGGTTTCTTATACATCAATGGCACTGTATGAAACGAACATTTCTGTTGCTCTTAGCTGCAGCGCAGTTCATCTTCAATATACTGAGAGGGCTTTGAAAATATAAATTTTATTCAGGAATGGATTTCCTCAAGGATATTGGTCTGCACATTCAGCGCCTTGGGACGTCCTCCTGACGTGAAAGGTGTGATACAAGTGTGATTTTGCTGCTGTTGTTGTTGTTGCACAGCACACAGCAAGGCAGGGTGCAGAGATGAATGCTGATGTTCATCTCTCCCGATCGAAGCGATGAAGAGGGCGATTTGGCACTTATCGTCTGCTATCCCACTAAAGATTTCTAATTTGCAAAACTCTGTTGGTTACTCTGTTTTCTGACGAGTATATTGGATGGATTATCATCTTCTACAATCAAGGACAGCTGCTGCAAAGCTGAACCATAGACATCTGACACTCACTATTGTTCCTGACTACAGTCTAATTATATCGGTCTCCCTAGTTACACAGTGCTGCTAAGCGAAACCAAATAAACGCGCACTCACACACAACCGAGGGCAAACTACGCCATTAATTGCGATCTGGGCGTGACCACGAGCCTTCATCGCCAACGTACGCGATTTTTAATTGAATGATTTATTATTTTCATGTTAATAACCCCGGTGACAAAGTCAGGAGATAATGAAATAGAGACATCTTTGGCGACGCCTCAAGAAGGCAGCCTTCACTAATGAAATACCCTTTAGATGGCGCTCGCATCTCAGGTTTTGCGTCCTCTGAACTTGTCTTAACCCGTTATCCTTCAGGAAATTCGCTTTGGCATTAATACAATTGGTTGTAAAAATTCCCATGACATCCAGCGTGGTCTTTAACCTCGGTGTCTATTTCTGTTTGAATAAAGGCTATGAAGTCCACGAACGATATGACTGACAAAGATTACACACAACAGTATGCAGTATGTGCTTGCACAAACATTTCTTCTTGGTTAGAACGGGGATGAAGATTTCACTACAGAGGAATGGGTGCTTGTGCACTATGTTACTCTGTTGTTAGCGATGTCCGTTGGGTTAAAATAAATATTATGAAATTACACAACTGTCTTATAAGAACTCTCGGTTGCAACTGACAGATTTCCTTCAGTTTACAGTACTTCTCGTGGTGATCTTGCCAATGCGTTGTCTACTTTTGGTTACAGTGTATTTTACTACGTACACTTTTGCACGGGACAGATTTATGCTGCGATCTTGCCTGATTAAACATTTAGAACTCTCAAGTGTTTCATCATTTTAGAGAGGAACAGAGAGCTTGAAAGAAGTCAATCTCCCTCTCTTCTGCTGCGGATGAGCTGTGATAGAAAACAGTTCCTCTCTCCTGCTATCGATTCTTTCAACCTCAGCTCAATGTTTGCATTCGGATCAAGGGAGAGACGGACAGTCCTTTATAGATTTACCAGACATCTTCATGGTTTTGGTAGCTGCCCACTACAGTAATAATTAAGCATCTTGCATTTGATAATGCCGTATCACATTGTCTCAGAAAAAGCTTCGCCGAATGTGCTGTACAGTGAATTAACTACATTTTGTGGGTGAAACAATTTGGGAGCAGTCGATTCAGAAATCCCATTGCCTTTTTTTTATTTTAGTCCGAAATCTTCATCACAGTTGAGGTTGGTAAAGAGAAATGATTAATATGATTATTTCACTGGCAATTTGATACTGAATTCAACCGCCTTCAGCACAAATCCAGCTGTAGCTTCACCGCTGGCTGTACTGATTGCCTGAAATCGATACCTCGGTCTGAGAATACTTTCATCTTGATTTGACTCAAGTGGAACGATTGGACTCGAACACAGAGTGAATGAAACCCAATCCACACATTCACTGATGTGAGCCAACATCTGGTTTAGTGCAAAAATAAACCCTGCGCTACACACAAGCGGGGGGTTCTCTCAATGTTTAACTGAACTCAAAACGCTGCAAAAGTACAACTTAACGGTGTGGGTGGATTGATGCTCTGTATATGGCCCACGATGATATCATTCTACTATTCTTGGACTTGAAGAGAAGTGTCTCCCAGCAAATTGTAATTGAGAAAAGTATCGTCTAACCAATTTTTATTATTCAAGTAAATTTATTGTCTTGACGAACGCATTCCTCCGATGAAGTTAACGGAGAGTGCATTTCAACCAAACGTTTCCTAGACATTTAGTGATTTGTTTTGCAGGTTCTCCAGCCTTTCCAATCTGCATTAGAGCCATTTGTAATTATGGATTGAAACCCTATTGACTTATTATAGACAATAAGAATTTATGTGGTTGATCGTCAGCCATGTGTGGTTAGAGTTTCAAATCATATTCTCATTGCCCTTGAGTTAAGAATTTCCCCACGAGCTAGAGGGGATAATAATAATAATCCTTGCATTTGTTATAACACTGTTCACATCTTCTAGATGTCTCAAAGCGCTTCTCAGAATATACTGTAAAGCGAATTGACTGTATATTTGTGGGCGAAACGCGGCAGCCAATTGCGCACAGCAGCGTCTCACAAACAGTCGTTAATTGAAATTACAAATTTATTATTGTGTTTTTGAGGGATTATCATTAGTGTAGAGTAAGGAAACTTGCCCAAGGTTTTGCCCTATCTGGTATTGAACCCACGTCTTTCGCTTGTCAGGCGAGTGCTCTACAGGACTGAGCTACAGGAACCCTTGGATGGGCTGAAGATCATGAAAGAGTGGATTTTATTTGGCCTTTTCGAGGTAGTGAATAGCCTTTTTCTCGTTCTGTGGCTTCTTCTGTTCTTCCATAATGCAAACACACACATATGCTGTATTTGTATAAGGATTAAGTCCTTGATTGATTGAGGATTAAGAGAACTGGGTTTCAAAGCTGTTCGGGATACATTACCTCAATGTTTTTGGATTTTCTTTCCTGCCATAATTAACACGTTCCTTCTCAAGTCGTGTTTATTGTCAACGGTATTTCTGCGGACGGCGGCATGGCGTGCCATTGTCAAGCTGTCTAGGACGCTACTCTGCGTGTAGGGCACTGTGTAAATGTAGGTTGTTGTTAAAAACTGCTGGTATCTGTACTGTGGAGGATCCCTTTCCACGTTGCCTATTGTTCCATGCAGCCTACCCACACTGCCCGCGTGGAGCTCCGGTAGCTCAGTGGTTAGAGCACTCGCCTTACAAGCGCGAGACCTGTGTTTCGAATCCACACAGGTCAGGGAGAAAGCTTGGGCAAGTTTCCTTACTCCACGCACGCGCCTAATAATAATCCGTCCAGATAAAACAACACAATAATAAAATTGATCATTTTCAATCCACGACTTGTTTGTGGGGGACGCTGCTGTGTGAAATTGGCTGCCGCATTTCGCCCACAGATATACAGTCAATTAACTTTACAGTATATTCTGTGAAGCGCTTTGGGACGTCTAGAAGGCGTGAAAAATGCAAATATTATTATTATTGTGAGTCCTGAACAGTGAGATTGTGGCTTGCCAATGATTCCCCGCAGAAGTGCCTGACCCCGCGGCTGTAACGAGCCATATGCATAAAAACAGGAAACAAGTTGAAACGCTGATCATTGACCGTGGCCTTTTCTTGAAGAATTCCAGTCAGTGACTCACTAGATAAGCTGCTCCTACAGAAATCAGACAAACACATGCACCATCTCCCGATCGTTATTCCGTTCGAGGTTTACGCTCTGAAACGCAGCTCACCAACACAAGCAAATAACAGGAAATAAAAACTCTTAAACTGTTTCAAATCAACAGCTAGATAAATGGTCTGTGTGTGTGTGATAGACCACTGTAAAACTGGTAAAGACATTCAGGCCACATTCTCAATAGCAGCTGTCAGTGGTAGATGATCTCAGCGGGTTGATAATAGAGACATTACAATTGACTCGGGCACCAAACTGAGGGAGGCGGAGAGGAGATGACAGCAACTCAGGTTCTCACTTGACCACTAACCATGGATCCCAACCACTAGAGAGACTTGCACCACAAAGCACCAGTGGGAAATGTTTCACTCACCACTCAACCTTGTTAATGGGCCCACCATGTTATTCTCTCAGTGAGATTGCAATCATTACTCCGTGTGCTTGCTCTCACGGCGCTGAAATATTATTACATTCGTGGAGCTCCTGTAGCTCAGTGGTTAGAGCACCCGCCTTACAAGCATGAGACCTGTGTTCGAATCCAGGCCGATCGGGGGCGATAGTGGGGATGGTTTCCTTACTGCACACGCCTAATAATAATTCGTCCACGAAAACACATAATAAAAAATTGGTCATTTCTATCCACGACTGTTTGTGGGGACGCTGCTGTGCACAATTGGCTGCTCACAAAATATACAGTCAATTCACTTCACAGTATATTCTGTGAAGCGCTTTGAGACATCGATAAGATGTGAAAAGCGCCATATCAAATGCAAGGATTATTATTATTAGTAGTATTATTATAGGGACTTTCCAAGTTTTGTTTCCTCACCTAGTGATGACTCTGATGCAGATGATGACCTGTTGACGCTGAAGGCCATGTCAGAGTCACTGTCGTAGTGAGATCCAGCTGGGGAACCTGAGGGAGAGACATCCACTGGGCTGGCCTGGGAGGTACCTGCGGAGAGAACAACAGTGGTCAGTCCCTAGACGTTCTTGCCCCATTCTACAACCTGCGGAGTCTCAGTGGACTCCGGATCCAACACAAGGGCAGGGTGCAGAGCATGGTAGAGTACTGTAGTTCTCAAGCAAGAGATCTGGGTTTGATTCCAGACAGGTCAGGGTGAAACCTTGGGCAAGTTTCCTTACACCACACACCAAATAATAATCCCACCCCAAAAAAAAATTATTTGGGTCATTCAATCCACGACTGTTGGTGGGACACTGCTGTGCGCAATTGGTTGCCAGGTTTCGCCTACAAATATACAGTCAATTCTCTTTACAGTAATATTAATAATAATCCTTGCATTTGATATAGCACTTTTCATATCTTATCGACATCTCAAAGCGCTTCACAGAATATGCTGTAAAGTGAATTGACTGTATATATTTGTGGGCGAATCGCGGCAGCCAATTGCACACAGCAGTGTCCCCACAAACAGTCGTAGATTGAAATGACCAATTTTATTATTGTGTTTTTTTTTTGGAGGGGTTATTATTAGGCGTGTGGAGTAAGGAAACTTGCCCAAGTTTCGCCCTGACCTGCCTGGATTCGAACACAGGTCTCCCCAGCTTGGTCTCCCCAGCTTGCAAGACAAGTGCTCTAACCACTGAGCCACAGGAGCTCCAATATATTCTACAAAGCACTTTGAAACGTCTAGAAGATGTGATAAGGTGTAATATCAAATGCAAGAATTATTATTATTTTGGTGCTAATGCTGTGTTGCTCTAAGCAGCAGGCTTATTCAATAGTTATTGATTTACAGTTTGTGATGCCCAAAGGGCGAAACGATAGGCAAGTTTCCTTACTCCACACGCCTCTATTTGCTCAGCAGCAATGGGAACTCAGTTGTTTGTCGATTAGCAAATCACCTTTCTGTTAATCCCTTCCGAAGAAATAATTATTATTTTACTATTACTTTGTCCCTCAATCCTGTTTGTTTGTGAGTCACTGTTGTGTGCAATTGGCTTAATTCACTTTACAGTACATTCTGTGAAGCGGTTTGAGACAAAGGCATAAATAAGGCACTCTATCCAAAGCAAGGATTATTATTTTCAAATAGCCGCATCCTGCATTGAAGAGCACTCCCTTTTCTCCCATTTGGCCCGGTTGTGGTGATAAAAAGAACTATATGTGCACCTTTAGACATTTGAATTTCACAATTTAAATAGTATTATTTTTCTGGCACAGACCTGATTGCAGACATCAAAGCAATTTGCTGAGTGCTTACACTCACCCACAAGAAGGAACACAAATTGCAAGTATTGCTGCTCCTCTTGAAACCCTTAAGATTGGTTCCCACGAGCCAAATGAAACAGGGAGTGAAATCTCACTCTTTGAAACAACTGCAGCTTTTTTTTTTGTGGTGAAAAATAAATCTGAAAAGACCAGCAGTTTCAAGGGGCACAAATCGTCTGGTTGATTTTTTGTTGTTGCAGTAAATAGATTGCATGGGGAAAGTCTTGCGTTTACTTGCGTGAAGTAAACGCTTCCAATATATCCGAGCATTGCTCTCTCACCCCGAGTACAGCAGTGAACAACAGGAATTGGGTTCACGTGGAAAGACTATGAAACTGTTGGGCAACAAACATGAATAATAATAATAATAATCCTTGCATTTGATATAGCACTTTTCACATCTTATCGACGTCTCAAAGCGCTTCACAGAATATACTGTAAAGTGAATTGACTGTATATTTGTGGGCGAAACATGGCAGCCAATTGCGCACAGTCCACAAACAGTCTTGGATTGAAATGACCAATTTTATTATAGTGGTTTTTTTCAGATGGATTATTATTATACTTTAATAAGAGTATTTCATGCCATGCAACTCAATAAAACAACTACAACTCGCATGAACATGTTGCCCTTCACACAGGGTAGCATCCTGGAACAAGTCAAACTTTGTAGAAAGTTTGAACAGTCAGAGATAGAAAGAGTTTTGCGAGTGAGAAAGACTCAATAGTAGTACTCTGAAGAATTGGCAATATCCACAGATACCAAATTGTCAGAAACCCACTGTTCTGAAGAGAGTCTGGAAATCAAACTTATTTATTACCAGCCAAACACATGCAATTAAAGGCTTTGTCCAACAGAGCAACTGGAGGTCTCAATGAAATGCAAAAAAGCTCGATGGAACATCCATTTACAGAGCCCTCCCACAGGTATACATAGGGAACCCATGTGCAAGCTATTAAGACGAGAGTCTTCGAGCTTAGTGGTTAGAGCACTCGCCTCGCAAGCTAGAGGACCTGGGTTTGATTCCCAGGCAAGAAGGTTGGGCAAGTTTCCATACTCCACACGCCGCTGTTTACCTAGCAGTAAATAGGAACCTGGTTATTAGTCGAATGGCAGACCATTTTTCGAGGGGGCCATAATCCCTTTCAAATAAATACTGTAACATAATGATAATAATAATATGATCACTCAATCCATGACTGTTTGCGGGACACAAGCTGTGCGCAATTGGCTGCCGTGTTTTGCCCAGAAAAACTGTACTACTGCACAGTCAATCCACTTTACAATACATTGCGTGAAGCGATTCGGGATGTCTCGGAGACGCGATCAAGGCACTACACCAAATTGCAAGGCTTATCATTATTATGATTCTTATTATTCTTGGCGATGCGCTGAGCGCTTACCAAGTATCTTGAGTTGATTCACCACACCGTGCAGGCTGAAGAACACCCACAGGGACTGCGTGGTGTCCACGCAGATCAACATGCCCATGTTTGTGCCATTCACCCGGTGGTGAAGCTCGCTGTTGGGCATTATGGTGAAGCTGAGGACGTCGCCGCTGTTGGGCACCGAGAAGCCCCTGTAGACCACCCAGTACTCCTTGCGATCGAGCAGGCAGTCGGGATCCGCCGGCAGCTCGTTGACGCGCAGAGTGCTCGGGTCGCAGGACGTCACCCCAAACAGCAGAGAGCCGTAGTACGGCAGCCCCAAGTGACCCGCCTCCACGTACAGGGTCTCGCCGGTGTGCAAAGGCCGATCGGAGAACAGGAGAGTCCGGTTGCTCTCCTTCCAGTTTGTGCAGGCGCGCATCCTGTCCTGTGACAAGGTGACGTCGGGCCCTCGGACCAGGTGAAAATGGAGGTCGGAGTCGAGGACGGACGGCAGGCCCCGCGAGCGCAGACGCCTGTTGGGGCAGCACGGCAAAGCCTGATTGTCCGGCGCCAGAGCCTGGACCTCCCTCAGGTTCAGGTTGGTGATTTTGGCCACCACCACGCTGTTCTCCAGCTCGTTGTTGTTGAAGTTGGCGTTGTCGTGGCTGGTCTGCGGGAGGTAACTGCTTAACCGGGCCGCGTTGAGCCTGGCCGACGTCACGGTCTCGGCCAACATGCTGTCTGTAAACAAAGAAGAAATGGGGGATAATATGGGCATGGCGAGGTTACGGAATGGAATTCTACAATCGTGGAATGTTACAGCACAAGAGGGAGGCCATTCGGCCCATCATGCCTGTGCCAGCTCTTTGGAAGAGCTACCCAATCAGTCTGGCTCCCCTGCTCTTTCCCTATATTCCTTAGAATCAATCGTATTACATTAAAAATAAGAATTATAGATGATAACAATAATAATCCTTGCATTTGCTGTAGCACTTTTCATGTCTTCTAGACGTCCCAAAGCGCTTCACGGAATATACTGTCAAGCGAATTGACTGTATACCTGTGGGCGAAATGTAGCAGCCAATTGCGCAAGCAGTATCCCGCAAACAGTTGTGGATTGAAATGACCAATTTTATATATTGATTTATTTTGGGGGGGATTATTATTAGGCATGAGGAGTAAGGAAACGTAGCCAGGGTTTCGCCCTGAGCTGCCTGGATTCAAACACAGGTCTCACACTTGTAAGGCGAGTGCTCTAACCACTGAGCTACAGGAGCTTCACATTATATTGTGATGCCATTACAAGGTGCTGAGTGAAAGCGGTTCCATTCATCAGAAAATACTTAACAACGCCTTAAATTGCGGGATTAGTTCTGTTTGCCTTTTACTTCCAGTTCATCCTTGCCTTCCCTTTCGCAGTTTCCTGATTCTCAAATTACATCTCCAACCACGCAGTTTATCAACAACTCATTTTCATACTAGGAAGATAATATAATAATCCTTGCATTTGATATCGCGCTTTTCAACATCTCAAAGGCACTACAGAATATACTGTAAAGTGAAGTGATTGTATATTCGTGGGCGAAACGCGGCAGCCAATTGCACACAGCAGGGTCCCCACAAACAGTCGTGGATTGAAAATGACCAATTTTTATTATTGTGGTTTATTTGGAGGGATGGTAATATAGGAACAAGACTACAGTTTAACACAGTGCCTTTTGCATCGACAGGATATCTCAAAATGTTTCACAGGATGTATTGTAAAGTACTGAGCGACTGTGTATGTTATAGGTTCACTCAGTTCATTGAGATGGATATGTTTTATGAGTCCATGGCAGCTCCTTATCTACAGAATTTAATATTGATTTCTTGCGTTTTCTCCACATCTCTTCGTACTTTTTCCATGGGTTATAAAATGCAGTACAAAATTACATTTGTATAGCGTCAGGAGGACATCCCAAGGCGCTCCAAAGAATATTGTAAAGCGAATTGACGATATTTTACAGGCGAAACGCAGCAGCCAATTCCACTAACAGTCGTGGATCAGTCAATTAAATTTTTTATTTTATAAAGTACCCATCCATCTCCTTCTCAAACACTTTCAAATTAATTTGACAGGCTCAACGTCACTTCAGAAAAGTATCGCTGCGTGGAAAGTGTTAACGTTTTGGTTTCCTGTTTTGACGCTATTTTGCCAAATCCATTAAGTTTCAGGGTTTGACGCTGTGAAGGCAGAACGGGAGGGTTAAGTGTACAGAAAAGCTGTTTCACCCAAACCTCCCCCTGATCTCTAGTGTAATGGTACCCCGTGCCCTGGTACGTTTTAACAGACATCACACTGCTGGGAAGTTGCTGGAGGAGAATAAATCAGGCGTGAATTTCTATAAGGTTCTGCCTTTACCACAGTGCCATTGTTGGTCTGTCAAATCTAACTGGCAGATGATAGGTGTGGGTGGACTGTGTTTTGAGTGCTGTCACAGCTGTACAAACCAAGGCTTGGCTACAGCAGACATGTGCTCAAGACAAGAGTATTGCCGAGCACTGTTTAACACACCCTCGGTCACCGTGTGCTGGTTAGTCAGTGATCCTCAGTCACTTACGGGCTGTTTCTCACACCCTCCGTCACAGTGGATTGAACTGGTGAAACCAGACAAGATTTACACAGCTTGGCTTTTGGTCATTTATAGGAAAACACCTGAGGAAGAGCTCGCTCAGAGATGTCTGAAAATGAAACTCACAGACTGCCTTTAATTTAGACAAATTGATCCCTTGGCAGGATCTAACACTGAAAGTGTTACCTTGACTTTGTTTAAAGCATGTTTAAACCACTGGTAAGTTACAACAACAACAACAACAACAGCAAAATTACGCTTGTACAGTATAATGAATGCTTTTCCCAGTAGGAGGATGTCCCAAGGTCCTGTGACGTTATCCAGTCATTCGGGAAGTTTTAGTTTATGTAGGAACAGTTCTATTATTTTTCCTGTTTCACTGGGAGACCTCGTGTCCCATCAAAAAATCATGAACTCAATCAAAAGTAGCCGCTAATTATAGTTAATTTGTCTCCAGGGGGCCATCAGTCATCACTCGTGACAAGCGAGTGCTCTGGGACCAATGTGTTATTCGCGTTTCCAGGTGTTTCCTCTATGTTGGTGAGTGGGAAGAGGGAGGGACCTTTCTTGCAGGCAAATTTCAATCCATTTGGAATGATCTTTCAATGCACTAAAATTAGAGCATTTAAATAGCATATATCTATAAATATACCACATTACCCTCCGTAATGTTGACTTGGAAGAGTATAAGCACACAGAACGTTAACGAGGGGATAGCAAATGGATTAAAGCTTCCGTGATTGCTGCACTCATTATTTGCACCAGGACTTGGCCTGCGATACTGACAGAAGGCTAAGAAACTGCGGCGTTTCGGCGTGGAGTGAGAAAACTCATTTGGTCAAGGATAAGGGTTTTGGTGTCATTGTCGGAGAGACAGACAGTGCTTTGCTTGTTCCAAGTGTGCATCCGGCTCCTCACATGACAGCTGATAGCCTTGGAATGGAATGTGAGAAACAACAAATGGTTCTGGAGCTTCTGTATCTATTCATTGATCAGGTCAAAGCGATTGGCATTGGGAGGCATTTTTTAAGGTTGTGAATATTACCACATTCGAGACTACAGTTAGAGGCTGTGCTGGCTGATTTATGCTTATACATAGCTCTTGTGGGCAACTTTTGGGTTGAAATTAAATGGAAATAATAATAATAATAACAATAATAATACATCCATTTGACACAGCACCTTATCTACTCTCTGAGGCACTGCTCAGGACATGATGTAAAGTGAATTTACTGTATATTTTGTGGGCAAAATCAATCCTTCATCCCTGATGTATCCATTGCAGCCAAACGATGGCACTAGATTTCTATGACTTTAGTCCTCCAGGAATCAGAACCAAACGTGTAGGCATTTAAAATCGCAAGATCCATAGTGAAGTTCGGATACTCTGAATTCCCCCTCTGATCCTGTCCCCCCGAAGCTCAATCCATCCTCTCAGAAAAACCAACAGAGCATTTCTTCGTCACAGCATCAAGCTGTGTTTTTCCCCACCAGTGAATCCAGGAACCTTGCCTAATCTCAAGCACCATTTTTGGTAACCTGTTCCAAGTGTTAATTAAAAAGTACTACACGGGGTTTGATCTGAAATTGTCTTAAATCTATGTCCTCCTGTTCTGATGTCTCCGAAAGTATTGTTCTGGATCACTATCTCAGCGGTGTCAAGATTCAAAAAGCCAAAACAGTGTGACAGTAACATAAATTAATTGGATTGTTCCACAAAAAGAATCTTCTGGTCGAGGTACCAGCCTTAACCAGGGCTGATCGCGATTTCACGGCCTTAATGTTTAATGGTGTAACTGTGGACCAAACCACTCCCTGATTGATGGTGTGCTACATAGAATCATAAAACGTTCATAATAATGATAATAATAATAATAATTCCTTGAGATTGACACAGCACCTCATCACTTCTCCATCTGTAACGTGAACTGGTGAAACGTGGGAGCCAATGGCACATGGCAATGACAACACAAGCAGACGTGGATTGAAGTGACCAATTTTTTTTACTAGATGAACAAAGGAGTGTGGAGCAAGGGAACCTGACCAACGTTTCGCCCGGCTGGGAATTGAACCCGGGTTTCTCACTCGCTGGGGAATCGGAATGATGGGGAAGCAGAGTGTGTACACTGCTTGGCACAGAGCATGTTCATATTTGGAATAGCAATGGAGGAAAGGGTGTCAGAGGGAAAGATTTGGGTGTGGGAGGAACAGCTGAAGGTAGGAATGAGGAGGATCAGAAAACATCACTCAGGCTGTTTTGGCTGATACGAGTGTTTGAAGCTGTGCGACCACAAAACAAAGAGATGTGAAGCCACGTGCTGTTCTGAGGGACACAGGGCGATTTGTAAATGACTGGGTGTAAATCATCTACCGATCTCAATACAACAGAGAAGCGAAACGCCAATTGAATGCGGGTGGCGTGACGCGCAAAATCCTCTGGAGATGTCGGAGGTAGTAACGTTTGGTGCCAAGGTGGAAACTCGATCACACACTGTCCTCGCGGTAAGATGTTTGTGTCTCTAATACACTACATAAAAGAGGGCGAGACTTCCTCATTTGAAAAAGTCCCATCTGCTGAGCCACATGACCCCTGCCAGAGCCTGACTTTTCAGCTGCTTCATTAACAACATCGAGAGAGAGAGAGAGAAAAGCCCCCCACCCCACCACTTTTATTCACGAACAAAAAGGAAACAGGATCCATTCAGCTTATTTCTGCCTCGTTTCTATGCACTCCACTTGCGGTGTCCTGCGCTAGTATTAATTCTCAGTCGTCTAAGAAAGAAGTAACTGACATTTTGAAAAAAAAACTTATTTTTCTTAACTATATGCCTGTTATTTTATCACAGGGCACCCCCGCCCCCATTCCTTTTAATTGCTGGTGGAACTATCACCAACTGACCTACACACAACCTTGTCAATTAAACCTCCATCGTTCGCGGGCTGACAGGTTAAACTTGCCTGTTCTGGTCTGAGCACCAGAGGCTGGTTAAAGCAACACTCGCACACACAGCGAACGAAGCAAACAATGCACGTAACTGTGTTGGAACTCAGCTCTCAACTTTTAATTCAAACTTCCCTGAACAATGTGCACAATGTACCAGAAAACGCAGCTGCCGTCTGGCCCGCATCCCATAACGTACTGGAAATTGCAGCTGTAGCCTCCCAAAAACCAGCCCACGTACAAAACAAAAAACGCCGCTCCATTTGAACTCTTATGCTAATCTAAAGAAATCGGACTTCATTTGAAACTGGGAGAATTTTGTCGGTGGCAGGACTCCAGGGCTTGCCAGACTGCCATTGGGTGTTTTCAGAATGCTCAAAAGTTAAGATGGAAATCGAAGGATAACAGGATAACTCAAAACTGACACTCTTGTGTTCGAACGCCCAACGGCTCGGTTGAATAAACAGTCTGTTTCATCCCTGAGATGCATCACCAGGTCTTATGCATCATCTGTGTTGCCTTATTTCTCCACCCAAAAAAAAAAATTCTCCACCCAGATTAATTAATTAACCCTATTTGACCATTAGCCACATGATTCACAGTGGAGAGATCACATGCATTTTTTTTTCGTCTTGAATCTATCCTTAACAAGTTGTTTTCTACTTAATACATGGAATCTGTTACTCGATGAAGTCATCGGAGAAGAAGGGAATGAAAGGGTTAGGGCAAGAGGGACGGATAAGCCACTGTCTTGCTGAGACTGATAAGGATTTTGGAATGTGCACCACATCTGTGCTGGGGACGAGACACCAACTGGGGGATTTGAGAGAGAAATTTGTGATGTAAATCTATTAAAATGTGTAGTGGGGTGGGTGGGGCGGGGGGTGGGGGGAGGGGAAACAGGATGTGGGTTTACACAGTTTCGTGGAATGGTCTGCGGTGCAATGCGTTCATGGTTTCCCTGGGTTAACCAGGTATTTTCTTCAACAGAAAAGCTACTCACTGGACACAGAGAGTTGTGGATTATCGAAAGATCGTCACCAATGTTGCTGTGTGAGTGAGAAATGATCTGTTTTCCCTTCCCCTCCCATCTCACTTACTAGACTGCATGGCAACGGTTGCTCACAATGGTGGGTTTGTGGGATGACCAGTGGCTGGTTAGTAAGGAGGTAACTATCACGCTCTTCACTAATTATCCCAATTTGCGGAGTCCTGCAGCTCAGTGGTTAGAGCACTCGCCTTACAAGCGAGAGACCTGGGTTCGATTCCAGGCAGGGCGAACCCTTGGGCAAGTTTCTTTTCCTTAATAAGTAATCCCTCAAAAAAGTATTGGTCGTTTCAATCCACCACTGTTTGTGGGACACTGCTGTGCACAACTGGCTGTCGTGTTTCGCCCACAAATATACAATCAGCTCACTTTACAATATATTCTGCAGACGTGCGAATACAGTAATGTTGTGCACACGTCTAAAACGCTACAGCAAATGCCAGGGTTATTATTTTTAATTCTTACATTTCTGCAACAATAAAATAGTTTTGAAGCTTTTTAAAAATATATATAAAGATATACATTAATAACCATTGAGGCACTCACCGAGCATTTGGACTTCTTGCGTAATTCCGTAAATGTCGATCAGTGCCCAGAGTGTCCCCGAGACGTTAATGCCGCACTGAAAGAGGATCGGGTCCTCGTCATTCACATTGTAAAATACTCGTCCGTGTCGGTCCAACCAGAAAGCCAGGACGTTGTCCCTCAGGGCAAACCTTTCGGGCAAGGCCTTTGCCCAGTAGCCTGGTCGGGTCACCAGGTCGGGGCAGGCGTATTTTGGGATCTCCGCTGAATTCATCAGCGAAGGATCGTGGCTGGTGAAGCCGAACCGCAGGGCGCCGCTCCATCCGTGAAGCACCACCGAGAGCCGGAGCCTGACTTTCTCGTACAGGTGGATGGGGCGGCTGCTGAAGGTGATGCCGTTGCAGAAGCTGCTCTTCCGCGTGGCTTTGCGAAGGTTCGGGTCCAGGCGTATGTTCTTGCCTTTGGCGTGAGAGTGAAAGCGCGGCGTCTCGGCGATGGTGGGGTGCGCCCGCCTCTCATGACCGCCGGCGGGGAGCGTGTAGTACTGGCGAGCCGTCCCAGGGCCCGAGTGGTGAGTCGTGTCTGTAAGTGACACAACCGCGGTTATTACGTTGCACCTTTCAACAAAAACCCTTATCCTTTCGTTCAGACGATCGAGGCACAATAATATAATTAGTCATTTTTGAATCCACGAACGGCTGCTTGTGGGACACGGTGGTGCGCAATTGGCTGCCGTATTTTCACCCACAAATATACAGTCAATTCATTTTACAGTACATTCTGTGAAGTGCTTTGAGACGTCTAGAAGACGTGAAAAAACGCTATATCATATTCAAGGATTATTATTATAAGGCGTACACCTATTGTATGCCACTGTTTGCCAATTTGGCTGAGATCAGCTTAAAAAAAAAGAAACTAAAACTTTCCCACAGTTTAAGCGCTCCGAGATGCTGTCCGGCGTGAAAGGCACTACATAAACACAAATTGTTGATGCTGTGCGTAGCAATATACTGAGTGGATTCCATGTCCTCCCCATTCCCCTGATAGATATCCATCAATCCAAGCAGAGCTATAAAAAGTCAACAAACTCTTGTTTTCTCACTAATCGTAGCAATTAAACTGGAACAAAGATACAATTAAACGTTTACTGTTTGGTATGGTGGATTTGGTTCAAGATTTTCAGATTAGTGTTGTATGTAGTGAGGTTTAACCCTCCAATAAAAAAGTGGGTATCAGTGCATTCTTTCAGGCATTTGCGAATACACAGTCACTACATTGTACAGCACTTTAGACATGAAAAACGCGGCACCACAATTCAAGGACTATTATTGTTACTGATGTTTTAACTGAAGGCAACAGACATCACTGTTAGAGATTGCTGATAACAATAGATGTATTATTCACTGAATACCAATTGATCCAAATGATTTTGTAGCTACAGTACATCAAACCATAAATCTCCTGCGTGAAGATTTTCAACGAAATGAACTTTTGAATCGGGGACCGTTACATTTTGCCCTTGGATAGCACGTTAAGATGTTCTCTTTTCATAGCGTTGACTACATTACACGAACCACACACATTATCAGATTAAGATATCGATCCAGGAAACTGTGGGGCTTTCTAGTTGAATTATGGCATAACATATGTCCGACAGAACCGTTTCCCTCCGAGGCTGAAAATAAAAGCCATAACCCAACAGACACCGTGACCGAGCCAGGATTCATGCGAAGTGGTTCTTAAGATTGTAGCAGAAGCTGTGTGACCACAAAACAAACAAGGTTCTCACCAGTCACAGTGAGCTGCAAGGGTTCATCCACCCACATGAAGGCAGTCATCGTTTACTCCCCACCCCCATACAGCGGGCAAAACGTTATGGGTCAGGCCTGATTGTGAGAGAAATGTCATCATGTTTATGCTCCCAAAGCTTAAGACGGGGGGGGGGGGGGGGGGGCAAGAAACGGAATGAAACCTACACAGTCTGGCTTCAGATGTTTGACCCTGATTTAGGGCAAGCCAAAGCCCCCAAAATCTGCAACGCAAATGAACGATTCGGTTGATGAGCACATGTTTCGAATATGCAAAGCATGTCCTTAAATCGGGTTGACTGCGAATATAATCACACAGCCTAATCTGCTCAGTTGAGCCGAGAAGCGTTTCTTCGAAGAATTTCTGCCAGCATCACAGAGCTGGCTGAAATATCAAAATATTGACCGCAGCAAATTCTCCTCGTTAATTCGCACAGACATCAGTGCATAATTCACACTGGGGGGAGAAAAGACCAGAGAGAACGACTGATATTCATCATTGGAACAATGGAGCAGCTGACAGTCAAATGATTTATGAAAAGATTATTACCCTGCAGGCTACATCATCTCTGGGCACACATGATGCTTATTTAATTATTTGCTTTTCAGACCCACCCATTGGTCTCAATAACCTCAGCTCCTTTTATCCGAGGACAGCGAGGCAAGTCAGGGTGCATTGGGAAGCTTGTTAGTGGAAGAGAAGCAGGTTGGTTACAAGGATCAGCGGAATCGAAAAGTAACTTACGTCCTCGATCAATAATCCACGACTGTTTGTGGGACACCGCTGTGCGCAATTGACCGCCGCGGTTCGCCCACAAATATGCAGTCAATTCACTTTACAGTTTATTCTGTGAAGCGCTTTGAGGCATCTGGAAAACGTGAAAAGCGCTATATAAAATGCAAGAATTATTATCATAAAAAAAGCAAACAACACTATTAACTGTTAAATACCGGATAGTATGTTTAACGAGCACAGGCATTCTGGCTGTTTTGATGTTTGATAAAAGTCTCTATTTCTTAATGTTTGATACAGGTCCCTATTTCTATGGGATGTGATTTACGAAGTATATATCCTCAGCAGCTGAATCTTTGAGGTAAGTTTATTTTTGTTTCACATACAAACGAGGACAGATATCCAGATTTGTTTCCCTGTAAAAACCACTTGAGTTGAATCGAAGGATCCACTTCCTCCATGTTCTAAGGTTGGTTCAGGTTGGATATTTCTGGGAAATGGTTTGGCCCACTTTAATGAGCCCCAGCCATAAACTAAGCTGCAGAGAAACAACGCAAATTCTTCCTCCGGTTGAGATGCAACAAAAATAATAAGGTACGTAGGAAGTCAGTATTTTATTATTCTGGATCCATGGAAACTTCACACCAAATAGAAGAAAGACTTCGGCTGGATAGACCATATTTTGAGAATTCCAATTGCTGTGACCTTACAGGAAACTCAATTAAAATATGGAAAGATAAAAACAGTCCAGGAATCGGTTGTGTTTTACGTTTAGGTGAACTTTGAATATTGAATGAAAGCAGTGTGAATCCTACACTTAAACCTCACCCATTCCCAGAAATAATTAACAAGCACCAAGCTACAATCATATATTGCCCTTCACGGCAGGCAGGTACACAAAGTCCTTTGAGAGCAGTGATCCATTTAAGAACTAAACAAAAACACCTCAAAACAAGGAATGCTTCCCTGGAAAAGTTGGAAAGTGCTCTTGAACTGTTTCCAAACTGCAGCCGCATTGGAAATAATAATAATAATAATCATAATAATAATCTTCTAGACGGCTCAAAGCGCTTCACAGAATATACTGTGAAGTGAATTGACTGTATATTTGTGGGCGAAATGCAGGAGCCAATTGTGCACAGCAGCGTCCCTGCAAACAGCAGTAGATGGAAAATGACCAATTTATTATAGGTTTTTTTGGGATGGATTATTATTAGGCGTGTGTGTGGAGTTAGGAAACTTGCCCAAGGTTTAGCCCTGACCTGCCTGGATTCGAAACACAGGTCTCACGCTTGTAAAGTGCGCTAACCACTGAGCTACAGGAGCTCCACAAATGTAACCGAACTCTATTGTAATAATCCCTGCATTTGATATAGCTCCTTATCAGGTTTTCTAGACGTCTCAAAGTGCTTCTCAGAGTGTACTGTAAAGTGAATGCACTGTATACATTGTGGGCGAAACCTTCCCTTCCTCTCACTTTCCTTTCTAACATGAGCTGCTGCGATGACCAACGATCAGTAACGGATGCAGAATGACCTCCGTGAAAGGGGCCCTTGTACAGACAAATGGAACAAAACAAAATCTCCGCCAGTTAAAAGAAATGTGCCTCGTTCCATGTGACATATTCCAATGCGAAAGCAATCTGTGGCCGCGCTGATTAGGAATTAATTTGTTGGTCACAGAAAATGTAATAATAATAAATAAATAATAATAATCCTTGCATTTGATATAGCCCTATTCACATATTCTGGGTGTCTCAAAGCGCTTCACAGAGTACACTGTAAAGTGAATTGACTGTATACTTGTGGGGGAAACACGGCAGCCAATTGCGCACAGCAGTGTCCCACAAACAGTCGTGGATTGAAATGACCAATTTTTTTTTTAATTGATGGAATTATTATTAGGCGTGGAGTAAGGAAACTTGTCCAAGGTTTTGCTCTGATCTGCCTGGATTCGAACACAGGCTTGTAGGGCGAGTGCTCTAACCACTGAGCTACAGGACTCCATATGGTATCATGAACGTCTCCACGCTGTCATTTCAGTTAAGATGACTGTTGTTTTGTTGGAAAATCTGAGCTGAACCTGAAACCAGAGAGGCGAGAGCTCCTGTTTATCACAAGAGGAAACATCTGGCTTCTAAATATTATATATCTAGCCGGGATTACGTAAACATGAACCTGGACTCCGCAGATTATTACCAGTGTGTAAAGCACTGCGTTACACTGCCTGACCATTCCCTCTTAAATCTACATTCCACTTTTCCTTCAACACTGAGGAAAATTTGCTTCAACCACTTGCTGTCTGAAGGGCGCAGAATTTGCTCCTTCCACTCTAGGTGGGGCAGCCAGACAGGTGGTTGAGTCCAGCGTTGCCTGTGTGCAATGCTTCCCCCAGTACAGTGTGTTTTTCTGCAGCTCAGAGAGAAGAGCCATTGTATAATAATAATATTATAATAATAATAATTATCCTTGCATTTGATAGGTACCTTTTTTACCACAAATATACAGTCAATTCACTTTGCATTATTATCATTATTATCATTATTCTGTGAATAATTTGAGACGTCTAGAAGACACGAAAAGCGCTATATCAAGTGCAAGGACTGTTATTATTATTATTATTATTATCTTCTGTAGGCAATTTTCAGGGGACATTCAAAGTGATGGACTTTGTTGAGCAGAAGTGACACAACTTAGTGCTATATTAAAAAAAAACTTGCGTAACCATTTCATACAGCGCCTTATCATATCTTCGAGACGTCTCAAAGCGCTTCGTATAATACACTGTAAGAAGTCAATTGGCTGTGTATTGTGTGAGGGAAGCCAATTGCACACAGCCTTAAAGTGTCCCACAAACAGTCGTGGATTGAGTGACCAAATTATTCTTTTATTTGATCCGTTTCTTTGAAGGGATTATTGGCCCTGGGAAGCGATCCGCCAATCGACTAACAAGCGTCAGGGAAAGAATATTGAGATTAAACAGAATCAATGCTAGTTCCCTCTGGGACAACAACTACTTACATTACACACATACACATACACACACACATACATACACACACGCGTGCAGAGAGCAGTGGAGGCTGCAGTTTGTGGTCACAGATGACATATGGCTATTTGTGTGCTCAAGGATATAAAGCGTCATGGGAAATCAAGGTTTAGTAAAAGGAGAAATCACGTTTTGTAACAGGGGAAAACTCTCCACTAATCATTCATAGAAATTAACTGAGCATCGAAATCTTTACCACAGATATACAGTCGATTCACTTCACGGTGTATTCCGTGGAGCTCTTTTAAGACGTCTAGGAGACGTGAAAAGCACTAGGTCAAATGCAAGGATTATTATTATTATTATTTGCTAGCCGTTTTTAGGTTACTCAAAATAAACAGAAATTTACAACCGCCTTGTTACTCATGTATCTCCGTTCGAAAAAGATGACTTTCCTCTGGACTAATCTCTCTGCCAGAAAGACGTGAAAATGCTCAGTGAGAAATTAGAGATGCAAACACTAATGCGAGAATAGGAATGCCCTCAATTTTTCAAACCCTGTGTTTTATTATATATTATATTTATTATAATATATGCCTGCAATAAGAACATAAGAATCAGGAGCAGGTGTAGGCCATTCAGCCCTTCGAGCCTGCTCCGCCATCCAATAAGATCATGGCTGATCTTCTCACCTAACTCTGATTACCTGCCCTATGCCCATATCCCCTAATCTCTCTATTCTTCAAAATTAAGGCATCTTTTGAGGCATCTCAAAGTGCTTCAAAGAATATACTGTAAAGTGAAACAAAAACAGAAGTTGCTGTGGAAACTCAGCAGGTCAGGCAGCATCCATGGAGAAAGGAAAAGGAATCAACGTTTCGGGTCTACAACCCTTCGTCAGAACTGGGGCTTGTTTGCTACTGTAAAGTGAATTGACTATCGAATATTTTGTGGGTGAAACTGAGCAGCCAATTGTGCACAATCGAGGATTGAATGATCAATTTATTATTATGATTATTATTATTATTATTTGGGTAATTTTTTTCTAAATGGAATTTTACCCCCGGAAAAGCATTCCATCAATTGACTAACAACCAAGTTCCTACTTACTGCAAGGTATGCAGAGGCAGGCGAGTAAGGGGAGCAAGGAATTCAATGCTTCGCCCTTCCCGGGAACTAAAGTTAACTCACTTTACACTGTTCATTCCAGGCTTATCCCTTTCACTTTTACATTCTCTCTCAGGTAAGTACTGTACTGCAGCTCAAATGGGAAGAGCTTAATTGTCACTGACCACCTACCCCAGCGTCCAAAAGCAACAAAATGATAATTGAATATAACTCAACCCAATTTACAAAATAAGGAAAATAATCATAATTTTCAGCTTCATCTTTAACTTTATACATTTTCCAACCGCAAATAGAGTGACTGTTTATTACAGTTTTATTCCATGACAACTTCTTGATTAGTCCAGATCTCTTCTGGATGCTTTGGGAATGCCATAACTTTTTATCCCAAAAAAGGCACACGGGATAGGTTAGGTTTGCTGGAAAGGTTCGCTTTAGCTGTGAGGGCTTTTGGCTAACATTTTGCTGAAAAGCGATTTTAGATTCCAAACAAAACAAAACTTCAATGAGACGAGAATTATCAATTACAGAAAACAGATTCTTTTTAATCAGTTCACTGCAAACCCACAAGTAACAGGATTATTACTAGATTAATGGTTTGTTAAAAATCACAGAGTAATGAATCTTGTTACAACTCTACCTGCCAACTTCAGAAGGAAAGTGAAACCCTCTGATTGTTCCTCCTGATTAAATACACTTAAAAAAACAACTAAGAAACACACCCTCCCGTGGTTTTTAAGATGTTGTTCTGACCTACTTATTGCCTCCCCCTGTTTCATTTGTATAATATTTCAGAAAGATCTGGCACATATATTTTGGAAAGAATATGTTTTATTGCTCCATCTTTTAGACATCAAATCAGGTTGTTTATATACCTAATCGCTCACACACATGAATATACTGCATTTATATGTTAAGTTTTAAATAGTGCATTACTTGAATGTTCCATCTAGCCGTGCCTTGGCAGAAAACAAAATCTTCTTATTATTTTGTAGTTAATTTTGCTGAAACGCTGCTTTACTTAGTAACATTTTAACATCGCGGTTCTAAAACTAAGCATAAATATTTATAAATAATGAAAATGTGATTTATTCAATGTAAAGTATCCTCTGGTAGTCACCAACAGCAACTCTTTCAGGCAAAACATGATTAACTTGTGATGAGAACATGGACATAGATACAATGTAGAGGGCTGAGAGGAAGCAAACTACAGTGGAGTACTTAAACATGCATTAAAAATAAAATTCTAGATAAACTTGAAACTTTACATTTGCTATATTAATAATCCTTGCATTTGATGTCTTCTAGGCGTCTCAAAGTGATTCACATATGTGTGGGAGAAACGCAGCAGCCAATTGCACACAGCAGTGTCCCACAAACAGTCGTGGATTGAAAATGACCAATTTCATTATTTTGTTTGAGGAATTATTATTAGGCGTGTATGTGGAGTTAGGAAACTTGCCCAGGGTTTCGCCCTGACTGGAATTGAACCCAGGTCTCTCGCTTGAATATTAAACCCATATTCACAATAAGATAGTTTCAGTGCCTTGGGATGTCCTCCGACGTGAAAGGTATTGTATTTTGGTGATTATAATACACTCGTACATGCAAAAAGGCAACAGCAAATTCTCAGCACACATCAAATAGAACGGGAAGTGATAAAGAAAGGGATAGCTGTAAACAGACTGCATCACGATACGTGAGAGGATTTTCTTCCACCAGTTGATAAAAGAATAGCATCAATAAACTGAGGAAGTTGACAGAGCCAAGTATCATTGCTTTTATTTATTTTGCCTGCAAAATTCACGTTAAACTACATGCACAGTTTAGTCTGAGAAATGCGTTGCGATGTATGTACATCCAATGTGACAGGAGCTATATCAAATGTAAGATTATTAAAAACTGTTAATAATAATAATCCTTGCATTTGATAAAAGCGCATTATCACATCTTCGAGACGTCTCAAAGCGCGTCACAGAATATACTGTAAAGTGAATTGACTGTATATTTTAATGGCAAAATACAGCAACCAATCGCTCACAGCAGGATCCCACAAACATTCATGGATTCAGTGACCAAATTATATTTTAAAGGATTATTACCCTCACAAAAGCTATCTGCTTAATATTTGGGTTCCTGCTTACTGCAGGTTAAACAGAGGTGTGTGGAATAGGGAAACTTGCCCAATGTGTCGCCCTGCCGGGAATCAAAACCCAGGTCCTCTCACTTGCAAGGCAAGAGTGCTTCAACCGTTCAGTTACAGGACTCCACATTGTGTTATTGCAACTGAGCACAAGGATCTAGGCAATTCAAAAGCGCTTGTGGTTTTCTCTGTGCAATTTTCAGGAACCGTGACCATCAAACCGATTGACATTTTGTCCCCATGTCGCTGCCACCACACGGTAACCGAAATAACCGTTTACAGGCATTGCAAACCTCACACACGTGGAGTGTTTCACTTCAAACGGATTAACAGTGACCTGACAACAAAGTCTTACCAGCTCTCAATATTCCAGTGGCTTTCAAGGTGGCATTGTTCTTATGGATATTTATATAATACAATTCTAACCAGAAAACAAAACACAGTATGTACAACCGACAACTGTTTCAAAAAAAAATTGGACGAGATCCATATCTTTGACCTGTTTCGGAGAGATTCACCAACTCGTACTTACTTTGCACGCTACTGATGCTCAGCTTCAAGTGCCACTCACCAGGACTCTGGTTTTGAAGCACTCCTTAAGATTTGGCCTCGATCCTTCGACAGGATTCTCACATCGAGTGAGATGTGCTTTTGGAGGGAAAATTTGGATTTGCTTGGATTCAAATTCATACCAAATGTTCGTTGGGAATATGTGAAGGGTGTTACAGTGAATCCCGACACCCCTGACTGTCCAGCGCCTTGGGACGTCCTCCCGACGTGAGAGGCGCTAGACAGATGTGTAAATATAATTTTGCTACTGTTGTCTTAAGCCGGCTAAGGCATGAGGTTAAGAATTTGACCGGTCGGGGAAATTAAAAGATAAAACAATGATCAAAATTAATTTTTTCGACTCCTTGGTTTTAGACGATGTCAAATTACTGAAACATTTTAAAAGGCCAGGAAATGTAGCCTTGCACAGTCCAACAAATCAAAATGGCAACTCAGTTCCCATCTTGGCCCTCGGTTGCCTCTCTTTAATCAAGTCTTGTGCAACGCTCCCCATTATTTATTTGGTCAGCCTGGTGTCTGACAGATGAGAGAATCCATTACGAGGGTAAGAATGCACAAACCAGACTGAGGTTTCCACACATGCCATCTTCACATGGAAATTCCCTTGTCTGGAATGGAATACATTCTTTCTCTCTCTCTTGTGTTTGGAGGGACTCACTGATTAACTGACGCTGGAGAGTATTAGAACAACAAAGAAAATACAACGGCAAAATTACATTTGTCTAGCGCCTTTCACGCCAGGAGGATGTCCCGAGGCACTGACATCTGAGCTGGTTGAGGATGGGCGTACGTTGGCAACAGCCAAGTTTTGGGTACCCCAAATTGTGATTGGGTTATTGATGGCAGTAGGAAACAGCTAAAACTGCACAGTTTGCCATCGAAAGGACTGTCTGGCAAGCTTCCCGCTGCCTGTCCAACCAGCCTTCCTGTAGCTTGCGGAGCTTGACAGGAACTCAGTGGGAAGAATTCCTATCTCTAACGGCCCTCGGAGTCCTGTTGATGAGCCAGGCTGATGGGTGTCTCACAGGCAGTGCCTGAATTGCTGTATTCTTTCCTGGTTCAGGTTGAGTCATTTCAGAGATTGTTCCCATCAGTACAATTGGTAGTAAAGATAAGTTTCACTTGTTTATGACTAAATATCCTTTGAGGAGTTTACTGACTCATTTCCTGTGTACCTACCTACTTCACAGGTAGACTGACAACTGAAGGCAAACAAAAGAGCAACAGCCCCCCAGAAATAATAATTATTATAATCCTTGCATTTGATATTTCACATCTTCTAGACGTCTCAAAGCGCTTCACAGAATATACTGTAATGTGAATTGACTGTGTATTTGTGGGCAAAACGCGGCAGCCAATTGCGCACAGCAGTGTCCCCACAAACAGTCGTGGATTGAAATGACCAATTGATTATCGTTTTTTTTTGACGGATTATTATTAGGTGTGTGGA